>CP139502.1:224483612-225113397 GCA_021014915.2 Artemisia tridentata subsp. tridentata
TTTCTTAGTTAGACAACTGTCTTACTTTGTCTTAGCCTAAACAGGTCTCATTAAGTTTTAAATTTCTAAATCAGTTTCATAAGTAGTGTTTGGATTAAGGCTTATAATGGGTAAAAAGTGTGGTAACTGTTCATATGCACTTGGGTTAGTTTTGATCTAGCTTAATTTAGTTTAGATTAGCTGATTGTAGGAGTATTTGATCTGATTTGAAGGTTTTTGAAGGTTGGAGTTTGATGTTATAAGTTTGAGGATAGAATCTGCACATTATAGCTTATTATAAGAGATAAGCTTCTAGGTCCTGAATTTTGCTATTTCTACGCTCATTACAATAGGTTAAGTAGATTTTCAAGAGTTGGAATAATTTTATTAGGATTTGGTATGTTTTTGGTCAAAATCAGTTAGTATCCTGCCTTAGAACACAATTTTCTGCATTCAGTTCAGTTAAGCGGTTTTATAGGGATAATTTAAGGCTTATTTGAGGTTGTTAGTATCTAGTTTTCATGATATAAGTAGTTTGTTAGGTGAAGTTTGCTATTCCAAAAAGTGCATCCTAGTTCTGAGCTTATTGGAGCTTAAAAATAAGCTCAAAGTTGCCCTATTAGGACTGATTTGGCTTGCATATCAGTAGCTGTTTTTGCTTATTGTGATTACTCAGTGCTTATTTTTCTTTGTGGAGTGCTTATTCTGTTTCCATAGCTTATGTAGGATTGTTTTCAGATTATTATAGCTTAGTCTAGTTAGTTTTAAGTTTTTCATAGCTTATTTTATCTTTCAAAATAGCCCTAGCTTAATTTCTATTCTTCATAAACAGAACTGATTAATCAGTAGTTCATTCTGAGCTTATTTCAAGATTTTTAAAATAGTTGTTTTTATAAAATTTGCTTATTAAGTTTTTAAAGAAAAATCCAAAAAATAAAAATAATTTTATCAAAAAGAAGTCCAGGGATTCGAACCCTGGACCGTCTGCACACTCAGAACCTCAACTCACCACACCACAACCAACTGCCCTTGGGTCTTTTTCAGTATTATCCTTACCTTGTTTTTTTATTTAACCAAGATTTGCTTATTTTAGCTTATTTACTTCATTTGCTCTTTAACTGCTTATCTGAATAAGCAGTTGGGGTCACTTTATTTTTCCTACATTTCCTCTAGTATTAAGCATTTTTAGAAAGAGTTTTTGATTTATTTTTTAAGTTTTACTATTTTTAAACATTTAATTAGTTAAATTTAGTTTTTAATTCATAATAATTAAAATATAAATCAAAAAAATAAATCTCTTTTTTCTATAATTTTCTTTTATCAACTAGGACTTAGGAAAAATAGAATTTCATTTATAGGGTTAGTGTTTCTAAGATTTCACTTTTAAAGCTCGGGATTATCCCGGGTTTTGCACGTTTTTAATTTTCTTTTATGTTTTTGCTTATGTGTGCCTAGCTTATTTGTTTTACTTGCTTATTTACTTGTTTTTTAGTTTATGTTTAAATACTTTAGCTTAAAAATCCAAAATCTCACTTTATTCAATATTCACAACACGTTTCATGACCCGAATTCACAAAATTCCATTCATCCTTCGACGGGGAAAACGACCCGGGTTTACATATTTCTTGTGTAATCCTTAGAAAATCTATACTATAATTACAACATATCAATTTTTGGCGCCCCTGCCGGGGAAGGTTGAAGTGAATTTTTGATTCCCTTTTGTTGATTCGTGTTTTGAAGACCCTTCCCCGTGAAGTTATCATTTTCTCTTGTAAATATTTTCTTATTATTTTTATAAAAACCCGAAAATATTTTCCCTCTTAAATTTTGTTTTTCTTTTAAATTTTGTTTTTCTTTTATCTTAGTTTGTTTTTCCATTTTAAAAAATCCAAAAATATTCTTCTTATTCCTCTTATTCGTTTAATTCTTTATCTCTCACCCTCTATCCGTTTAATTCTATCTCTTTATCCCTCTTATGTTTAATTCTTATGGCATCAATCGACTATCGTTGTTTTCGGTGTTTTGTAATTTGTGCAATTCATTCATTAATACAAATCCAAATTCTTTCAATGAACCGCCAAATTTCTCCGACTAGCCTCCACAGCCCCAGATGTCTTCGTTCAATCAACATTATTGCTATGGGTGTGGAGATCCGTTAGGTGATTTTCGATGTCAACGGTGAGTGGTGTGGAAATGATCTTATAAATGGAATTTGTTTAAATTGCGCTTCAAGAGCTGAAAATAAATTCGCTTATGATTCTAATTCAAACTTTTCCAATTATCCTCAAATCGATTTCAACCACCCTCCACAGAATTCATATGAGCAAGAGGCGTACTATCAAAGTTTCAATGATACATCGTTTCAAAATTCACCGAATTTTTCTTGTGCAAATTGTGGGGGTCCTCATAATGATTATCAATGTCAACCGTGGAGTCAAAATTACTATGAACCTAATCCTTGCTATAATACTTCCGATTTTGATAATTTCCAACCTCCACAAAACCATATGGTTCAAACACCACCTCAGCCACTTCCTCAAGAACTTCTCCATGATTTTCTAGATTTAATAAAAGATCTTAAGGAGTTGGTTATTAAACGTGCCCAAGAAGATCCTCATCAAAAAACTTATGGAGAACTTCTAGCTGAAGAACAAGCAGCTAGAGTAAGTTCCCAATATTGTAAAACTTTTGTTTACAATGATGATGATGACGAGGATTCTATTCAAATGGGGGGATTTTATAAGAATTCGTCAGCTGCAACCACACCCATCCAGAAGAAGCAGGAAGACAAAACTATGGGTGAATTGCTAGCAGAAGAGAATATAGAACGTATAAGAACTGTTCCTTTGAACGATATTATTTCGCAACTCCCTCAGTCTATTGCAATCACACTCGTTTTACCAACCAAGGAACCCGAGGACTCTCTCATTATGGGGGATGAGCATCTTAGCACTATTCCTGAAAAGGAATCGGACGAATTCATAAAGTCTAGTGCTGAGAACCTTGTCCCAATCCCAAGTGAGTCTAAGGAAATATTCGACAGTGAATGTGATTTGCAATTTTGTGGAGATTCTCTTGACGTTTCTGAGGTTACTTCCGAGATTTTCTCTAACCCTCTTTTTGAATTTAATGACGAGTACACTTCTAGCGACGTTAATCCTCTTTTTGATGGGGTGTTAGAGAACGTTGAGGGCGAGGAATCTATTGTTTTTAACCTTGATGAGCCGATTTTACTTGTTATACCTCGCCCCGACGATTATGAGGATACGGTTATTATGGATGATTCCCATGACTCAGAAGGGGATTTTCTTTTTCTTGAAAAATTGCTTAACAATGATCCCCTTTCTGAAACCGAGTCATTTCACGTTGATCCATCATCCCCTCGCCCTCCTGCTAAACCACCAGATGATGGAATTCTTTCTTATATTGAGCCCGATACGGGTATTGTTACTTTTAAAGTGGTGGATGAGATTTTTGAAGATTATGTTCGTATACCTAATATTTACTCACCCAACCCACCCTTTTTATCTCTTCCGGGAGTGAGGATAACGATTATCTCACAATTGTTATTAAGATCTTTCTCCCTTTCTCCACCTATCCGATGACTTCTCCTTTCTTTCATTCCTTCGGGAGTGAAGATACCATCTTTGACCCCGGCATCTCATTCATAACTTCTATTTAGAGTCGTGGGTATCTCATCAGGGTGGAACTTTCACATACTTCAAATGTTTTTCCAAACATATTGAATGAAAGTCCGATGGAGATTATTTTTCCACTTCCTTCCCCAAGAACAATTAAATTCGGGGCGAGTCAAGCTATACGACTCGATAATAAACAAGCGCTTCGTGGGAGGCACCCCATGCTTATCCTTCTATATTCTCTCTATTTTCTTTCTAATAAGTGACATGAGGAGGTCTACCTCTTCCATTTCTCGTGTTTCGTGGTTGTTTGTGATGTGTCCAGGATTTGCCCGAATAATGAAGACTCTCGTGCTCGTGGTTTTGTTTCTCCACTCGAGTTTCATCATTCGTTGCTCATCCAATATCCTAAATCTTATCGACTAACGTTTATCTGTTTGGCATCATTAATAAACGACCTTAGATTTATTTAGGAGAACCCTTACCTTAAAACATTGAGGACAATGTTTCGTTTTAGTGTGGGGGGGGGGGGGAGGGGGGGTAATCTTTCGATTTGATTTTTGCCATGCATTTTTTGCCGTTTACTCTAGCAACCCTGTTTTTCCTCTAAAAAAAATGAAAAAAATTGAAAAAATGAGAAAATTTAAAAAAATTTTGCAAAAATATCATAAGTGTTTTGACACCTTGTTGACTTTCTGCTGGTGAGAGTAGGAATAAAATTTTGACTTGACCGGGCGTGTTGAGCCCTAGCTTGTCCCCTTAACCTTTATAATCTATAAGCTTTTGCTAGTCTTTTATACAAGGAGCTATAACACGCGAATTCTTTTTAAGAGTTTGCATGTTCCCATAATTGACTTTATATATGCATGGCTTGATTATTTGGCTAAGCATTCGTGGATCTTATTATTTAAGATTTTAAATTTGCGAAGAACGAGAAATGATAGAGTTGTTTATAAGTTAGATTACTAAGCGTGGAGTAGTTAGATCTCTTTAGAGCTCATCGAAGTTATTTGTGGCTTTTTGCTCCCATCAGCTTGTATCACCAAAAAATAGTACTCTAAAAATAATTAAAGGTATTTTGGTTTTTGCGATAATTAGTTTTTACTCCTTCTTAAAAGAATCCTTGCTTATAAGAGTTGGGTACACATCAAGGTACTGTCAGTGTTACGGTGTAATAGGCAACTAATTCCTGATAGTACGTGTTATTGTTTCTATTGCTATAAAAGCTGTAGGACTCGGGATTTGGCAAAATATATAATAAATAATAATAATAATCCAAAGCCGATAAAAGTTTTCTGTTTCCTGACGGTTCGCTCCCGTTGACTCAGACTTCAAAAAGGCAGAGGAAAAATATCCAAGGTCAAAATAAGACTCCCGATTCTTGACGGTTCGCTCCCGTTGTCTAGGTTGTTTAAAAGGCCAAGGATTAATAATATGTGCTTAATAATGTTAAAAATGTCAAATTTTGACTCCGGGGATATCTTAATAAAAGCTTCTGTCTCTGGACTCGTAGATGAGTTGTTTCGGTCATATATAAAAGGGATATCCCCTAAATCTTGTTAAATCAGAGACCTTGATGTGGACCTCATTTTTGTGGGCAACGGTTTTCGAGGGAAGGATTAGAAACTACTTAACGTCTAAACTTGGTGCCTTTATCGGACTAAAACTTATCGAAACGAGAATATGAATAAATTTATTTCTCAACAAAAATAAAATAAATAGAGGAAAAATAGGAATTTGAGAGTAAGAAATTATACACAATTAGCTTCTATGGGTATTGTTAGCATCTAACTTGTAAATAACAATAATTTCGTTTTTAAGCTTAGTTGGGGACTCGTGAAAAATCAGGGACGATGAATTTTATCCGTATGGTCACTTCTTTATGAGTTGTGCTTCCTACTCCGTGATCCTAAAAATTATTGTGAAATTATAAAAGTCAACATACCGTCACATGAAAATGAGAAAAGTATAAAAATAGAATAAGTGTAAATAAATTGGAAAAACGGGGCATTTTTAGAACTTTTGATTTCTTAATTTCTTTTGAATATTTTGCTACTTTTCAAAGTTAGTAAAAAGAAGTTGGAAATTTTTGGTTTCAAAAGCGTGTTGTCATGACATTGCGTGAGGACACGACAATACCTTAGTCTGGGGAATTTTGGTATGTGTGAAAACACATACCTTTTCTTGACCATAAAACAGACCAAAATAACCAAAAACTGATCTATAAATGCCAAATATATGTGTTTTTGTGTTTGTGATTGTGCAGGTACGGATATCTAGAAAAGGACAAAAATCAAGAAAAAAAATGACAAAACGAGCACGAGAAATTGAAAGGAGCATTTAAAGCCGAGGCCGGGGAAGAAATCATCAAAAGTAATCATATTTGAGCTCAAAATTACAAAATTAACCCTTGGATCATGTCATAATTTCAGAATCAGTCCTTGGAATAACTTTTCCCATTTCGCATATTTGGTCCTCCAAGGTTATCATCTAGTTCAAATTTAATCCTTAAACTAAAAATAACCCAAAATTAACAAAACAAATAACCCAACACACCCTAGCCCAATATCACTAAATAGCCCAACTTCCTTTTTAATTAAACTCTCGGATCCCATCAACCCGTTTACCCAAGTCAACATCCGACCCACAAGTCAAAAAAAAAAAAAAAACCCAACTCCCTTACTCGCCATTTAGTGTTCCACTTTCTTCCCTTAAATTTTACCCTGCTCTCTCCAAATTACCCGTATATTAAAATAGGTTCTAGAAGCACTGACACAAGGAATGAGGACGTGGACACATCCCAGCATTTGATTAGAGGATACATGGTATGTGCTTAAACACATACTTTTATTTGACCAAAACCGGACCCAAATAGACCAAAAACTAACCACAAATGCCAAAGATATTGTGTTTTTGTGTTTGTTTCTATGCAGGTACGAATATTATGAAATAGGGACAAAATCAAGTAAAATCCGAGAAAACGAGCACAAGACGTGGAAAAGATATTTATAGAGCCGAAGCCGAGAAAAATTCGTCAAAGTAATATTTTTGAAGAACGACCCTTGGATCATTGGGTAATTACAAATTTAGTCCTTGAAGAAATTTCAGAAGTTGGCAAAAATAGTCCCTTAAAATTAAACCAATTTCACCTAAACTAAATATTAACAATAAAACCGGATCACTCTAAATCCTGACCCAGCCCACTTCTATAACCCAAGCCCACCTTTACTTATTATAACTCGGATCAAAACAATACCCGTAAACCCCTCATAACCCGAATCCCTTACTATAACCCAATGGTCAAAACCCAAAATACCCGGTCAACACCCCAACTCCCTTTCCCTCCAAAACTTACCAAGTTACTGTGCATCCTTCTTCTTCATGTTTACCCTGCTCCAACATTTATTACCCCTCTCCAAAAAATATCTTTAAAGCTTCTAGAGGGACAGAGAATGACAGGTGGCATCAATCCCAGCACTCTCCATGTTGGTATCTCCACTAACCTCCATCAACGGCCTAGATATAGAAGTGGTGAGCAAGAAATGATCCAAGGGTCGTGGTTTGATCTCCTGAAGCTTCCCAGAAGAAACCCTAGCTTCCCTTCAGTCTATAAATAGCAGCAGCCTCCTCATTCATTTGGGTGTCTAGTTTTTGAGTTTTTTTTAGTCTAATTTAGGGTTTGTTTTTATGTATTTCTTAGTTATAACTTTTAATTCAGTCTTTTTAAGGTTGTAATGGTCTAATGTACTCAGTCTTTTAAGTATTAATGAAATTTTAGTTTTTTTGTCTATTATTGAACCATCTGTTTTGTTTTATGGTTATTGATATAAGCTAATCTTAGCTTGGTTACTGTCTCAGCAAGCTTTCTATAAGCCTTTTAAAAAGCTTTTTACTGAAAATATTTTCACAAGTTTCATTTTTAATTCAAAAATCCAAAAAAAAATAGAAAAATACAAAAAAATTACAAAAATATTAAAACTCAGCTTCATAAAGCTTATTTTTCTATTAGTTCAAGCTCATTTCAGCTTATTATAGCTTTTGTGAGTTTAGTTAGTAATCAAAACAGTCCAAAACATAAAAAATCCTATACCTATGCATATTTTGGAAAGCTTGAGGAAGTTGCCCGCAATGGAGGGGCAAGATGGACTTTACCTAGCTTATCCTTGATAAGCTAGGAGCTTGTAGCTGCCATTAAGTTGGTACCTCTATTTAGCTGAGGTCCCAAGTGAGTTTGATTCTTCAAATTTTGCTTAACTTTACATTAAATTGCATAATATAGTTTAATAGTTCATTTCTGTGTTCTATGCTTTTTGGTTGTTAATGTTAGCTTAATTTAATCTTATTTTAGCTTATTCTAGTAGCTTTAGTCAATTTATAGCTTGTTTCATCATTTTGGTTCATAACAGTTTCATAACTGTGTTATTAACTGTGATTACTTGCTTTTGGTGGTTAGGTTAGAGATTGAGGTTTGGATCTGTGTTTCTATGCTTCAATCAGTTTAATATCACATATTATAAGCTCACATATTGGTTTCTTGGGTTAAATAATCAAGTAGATTCATTAATACTCAAATCTGCCTAGATAAGGGGTGTTTGGATTAGGCTGCTAATCTGAGGTCAGGGGTGTTTTAAGTGTTAAATTCAATTTAGTATGTCTTTATTAGCTGCATTTAGGTTAGTTGGTCTTTAAAATTCATTAGTTATTCACTAAAAAGTCAAAATCATTTTTAATTCACTTTTTCTGCACAACAGTTAGCATAACAGTAGGTATAATCAGTCACATAGTTGCATAAGTAGGTAATTTAGCTAAGATCATTCATAATATAGTTTATTACATCATTATTAGTCATTTAGATTCACTCAAATTTCATTTAAGTAAACGTTAGCAAGAAGTGAAAAAGTCCAACACCAAGTCTGCAAATACAGACTGCATATTGCAGCCAAAACAGCCTCATATTCCCAGTTCATTATCTGCTTACATAGAGCTTTTAATTGATTGATTTTTGGTATTATAAGTAGTTTGTAGTATCAGTTTTTAGGATCTGAGTTTAGATTTCACTTGGAGGCTTATACACTAGCTTATAATCTGTCTGCAAAAGCCCCAATTACTCTGATCTGAGTCTGCACTAAACCCGCTACAGTTTTTGTGTTTTTGAGCATCTGATCTTGGCTTAATTCAGATAAGCAAATAAGCCGGGAAATTGGGCATTTTTGGTCCTATAATAGTATTTCATATAGGCTTTAAGGCTGTGATACTGGATTCCCCAATTAAGGTCTGTAGTAGCTTATTTTCTATCTGCAAAATAGGACACAAGCTGATTTGAATCTGTTTTGGATATAAGCTGTGCAGCAGTTCTAGGGCTTATTCTTTTAGCTTATTTGTCCTTTCTGAGTTGATTTAAGATTAATATAGCCCAATGCATGGTACCTGAGCTTTTAAGAATTTTTGGACATCTGTTGCTTATTTGTGGCTTATTTTCATACTGCTTATTGGGTTGTTTTGCTTATTTGAGCTTATTCAGGGCCTGAACTTATTTTTCCTAGATTTCTTATTCAATTTTAAAATTACTCAAAAAATTTCAGAATTTTCCTAGTTGTTTTAATATTTTTAAATCATTTAATTAGTATAAATTAGTTTTTAATTCATTAAAAATAATTAAAAAGTAAAAAAAATATTTTTCTTTTTCAAAAAAATTTCTTTTAATATTTAGAATTTAAGAAAAAATATTTTTCATTTTTAGGGCTTAAATTTTAGAAAACCACTTTTATTTTCGTTTTTAAATTCGTCGCGTAACATTTTTTAATTCCAATTTTCGTTTTAAATATTGTGTGCTTAGAATACTTGCCCCCTTAGTTTAATTACTTGTTTTTACTAGTAATTTCATATTCGTAGTTTAAAATCCAAAATATCTCTCTCTTTCATTATTCACTTCACGTTTCACGATCCCGAAATCACAATTCTATTCAATCTTCAATCGGGACAACGAACCTTGGGTTTTGCATATTTCCTTTGCAATTCTCCTTTGGATGTAAATTGATCGAAATGTTATATCAATACACCTCAACATTCTAATCCTAGGGCTGCAAATGAAAGATTGATGATCAAGATTGATCCAAGGGATGTGATTAGAAGATCCAGAGCCTTTTGAAACCCTAGAAGCTCACCTCAGCTCAGCCTATAAATACAGGGTCCTTCTCACAGTTAAGGGTTGTCAAATTTTCATGCTTTTAGAAAATTTAGGCCAATTTACTTATTGTCTTATTTAATTTCTGCAATTTAAATTCAGTTGTATTTCATTTCAAGTATTGTAATTTTACTCTTATTAATATAAATTCAGTTTTTCATTTAGATTCTTGTTCAATTTAGTTTTTATGCATTTAAATTCTCTCAAATAGTTATAATCTGTTTTCAAGCTCTCATTTCTGTTTCTATAAGCTCATATAAGCTCTCATAGCTTATTGTGAGTTTTTAATTAGAGTTAAACAGTTTTAATCTCATAGTCAGGGAAGAGCTTATGGGGCTTATTTAAGCAGCTTGTAGAGTAGTTCCTCGAGCCATTTTGCCTTGTTTTGAGCAAGGGTTTATGTAAGATCTCATTTAATTTCCATTTTAGTCAAACTGCTTATTGCTTATTATGTGTGCTTATTTGCTTTTTATTAGCTTATATCTACTTTTCCTAGCTTATTATTACTTCTGTTAGCTTAGTTAAAGTGTTTTTATCATTAGTTTAAGTTTTTGCTAAAAATCATATAAAAAACCAAAAATATAGCATAATCAGTTTAGCTTATTCCTTGAGCTTATTTTCTGTTTAAAGTAGCTTTTTATTGCTTAATTTTCTTAGTTAGACAACTGTCTTACTTTGTCTTAGCCTAAACAGGTCTCATTAAGTTTTAAATTTCCATATGCAGTTGGGTTAGTTTTGATCTAGCTTAATTTAGTTTAGATTAGCTGATTGTAGGAGTATTTGATCTGATTTGAAGGTTTTTGAGGGTTGGAGTTTGATGTTATAAGTTTGAGGATAGAATCTGCACATTATAGCTTATTATAAGAGATAAGCTTCTAGGTCCTGAATTTTGCTATTTCTACGCTCATTACAATAGGTTAAGTAGATTTTCAAGAGTTGGAATAATTTTATTAGGATTTGGTATGTTTTTGGTCAAAATCAGTTAGTATCCTGCCTCAGAACACAATTTTCTGCATTCAGTTCAGTTAAGCAGTTTTATAGGGAAAATTTAAGGCTTATTTGAGGTTGTTAGTATCTGATTTTCATGATACAAGTAGTTTGTTAGGTGAAGTTTGCTATTCCAAAAAGTGCATCCTAGTTCTGAGCTTATTGGAGCTTAAAAATAAGCTCAAAGTTGCCCTACTAGGACTGATTTGGCCTGCATATCAGTAGCTGTTTTTGCTTATTGTGATTACTCAGTGCTTATTTTTCTTTGTGGAGTGCTTATTCTGTTTCCATAGCTTATGTAGGATTGTTTTCAGATTATTATAGCTTAGTCTAGTTAGTTTTAAGTTTTTATAGCTTATTTTATCTTTCAAAATAGCCCTAGCTTAATTTCTATTCTTCATAAACTGAACTGATTAATCAGTAGTTCATTCTAAGCTTCTTTCAAGATTTTTAAAATAGTGTTTTTATAAAATTTGCTTATTAAGTTTTTAAAGAAAAATCCAAAAAATAAAATTAATTTTATCAAAAAGAAGTCCAGGGATTCGAACCCTGGACCGTCTACACACTCAGAACCTCAACTCACCACACCACAACCAACTGCCCTTGGGTCTTTTTCAGTATTATCCTTACCTTGTTTTTTTATTTAACCAAGATTTGCTTATTTTAGCTTATTTACTTCATTTGCTCTTTAACTGCTTATCTGAATAAGCAGTTGGGGTCACTTTATTTTTCCTACATTTCCTCTAGTATTAAGCATTTTTAGAAAGAGTTTTAGATTTATTTTTTAAGTTTTACTATTTTTAAACATTTAATTAGTTAAATTTAGTTTTTAATTCATAATAATTAAAATATAAATCAAAAAAATAAATCTCTTTTTTCTATAATTTTCTTTTATCAACTAGGACTTAGGAAAAATATAATTTCATTTATAGGGTTAGTATTTCTAAGATTTCACTTTTAAAGCTCGGGATTAGCCCGGGTTTTGCACGTTTTTAATTTTCTTTTACGTTTTTGCTTATGTGTGCCTAGCTTATTTGTTTTACTTGCTTATTTACTTGTTTTTTAGTTTATGTTTAAATACTTTAGCTTAAAAATCCAAAATCTCACTTTATTCAATATTCACAACACGTTTCACGACCCGAATTCACAAAATTCCATTCATCCTTCGATGGGGAAAACGACCCGGGTTTACATATTTCTTGTGTAATCCTTGGAAAATCTATGCTATAATTATAACATATCATTCGACTACATGGTACTCCAGTAGCGATCGTGTCTGATAGAGATCCACGTTTTACTTCTCATTTCTGGAAGGGGTTAAAGAGAGCTTGGGGTACTAGACTCAAGTTTAGTAGAGCCTTCCATTCTCAGACTGATGGACAGACGGAACGGACTATTCAGACCTTAGAGGATATGTTGAGGTCTTGTGCTCTTGAATGGACCAGTAATTGGGATGAGTATTTGTGTTTGGTGGAATTTGCTTATAACAACAGTTGGCATGCTAGCATCAAAGCAGCTCCCTTTGAACTGTTGTATGGATGGAAATGTAGAGCTCCTATATGTTGGAATGAAGGCGGGGAATGAATTATTGAAGGACCGGAGTTGATTGAGGTGACTAATGAGAAGGTTGCCATTGCTAAGGAGAAACTCAAAGAAGCAAGGGCATGACAAAAGAGTTATGCTGATCGTCATTCTTTCGAGAGAAGATCACAATCCTCGAAGGAGGTGAGAGATGCGATATCAGAATCAGAAGAGGGAATGGGACTGCCACTTGAATAATTAACCGAGAAAAAGTTACTATCCTCAACGGGGATAGGAGATGATGGAGAGATTGGGTCAGAATCCATCTTGAGCTCAAAATGGGGAGGTGATGCTTCAACATAATCGACGATTTCATAAGATAAAGAATCGTCATCACTTGTAGTACAATCATTGTTAGAATCGGAGAAAGTCTCAAAATGATCATTTGAAGCATCAAGAGGGGGCAAATCACACATTTTGTCGGAAATACCCTCGGACTCACTTTGGATTGGAACAAGGTCCTCAACACTAGACTTTATTTCTTTGTCCGATTCCGTTTCCGATTCCGTTTCCAAAATAGTGCTAAGATGCTCGTCCCCCATTATGAGAGAGTCCTCTGGGTCCATAGTCGGTAAGACGGGTGTGATTGCAGCGGACGAATTCTTATAATATTCCCGCATTTGGATAAAATCCACATCGTCATTGTGAACGAAAGTCTTGAAAAATTGGGCAATCACTTTAGCTGCTTGCTCTACGGCTAGTAACTCTCCAATTGATTTTTCATTGTGAAATTGGGAATTTACTACCGGTTTGTTATGTGCAGTGCGAACTTTCGATTTGTTTTCGATAATCGTCAAGTTATCCTTTGGAGTTCGATAAAAGATATTGCCACCGGCGGCCGTGTTAAGCGAATCTTGATCGTTTTGCGTTAAAGCATTATAGAATATATCAACTTGTTGCAATTCTGAAAAACCGTGATGTGGGCATTTCCATTTTAAATCTTTGAATCTCTCCCAAGCCTCGACAAAAGTCTCATCAAAACATTGTTGAAAATTCATGATTTCTTTTCTGAGCTCAATTGTTTTAGAATGAGGATAAAATCTATTTAAGAACATTGTTGAAAATTCATGTCTCGGCTCCTCCTTTGAGTGAAAACGGAAACAAGATCAAATTCGCCACATCTTGAGGCACTTGATTGATTTTGAAAGTTCGAGTTATTTGGGAAAATCTTCTAATGTGTGAATAAGGATCGTCATTTTCAAAACCATAGAAAGGATCGTTACTTATGAAATTAATTAACTCGACTTTCAATTCAAATTCATCTGCTAGAATGGGTGGAATAACGATGGCATCTTCAATACCTACGGTAGGTATTTGTAGCAACTCCATCATAGTACGCGTGTCCGCCATAAGAATTAAACAATAAAGAGGGATAAGAGGATAGAATTAAACGGTTAAGAGGATAAAGAAGATTATTTTTGGATTTTTATAATTTAGAAACATTGAAAAACACAAAAGAAAAAGGAAAATAAATTTGAAAAGAAAATCTTTTTGGGTTTTTATATTTAAGAAAATCTTGAAAAACAATATTTTTGCAACCGATCCCTCAATCGATATTCGTTTCTTTTTAGACTACTCGCTGAGTTGCGTAAGAGAAGAATTGATCTCTTTTCGGTTTGCAATTTAATGTCAAAACCTCCTTAAACCCTTTTTATAGGTTGTAATCTAAAAGTAATCCGAAAACAATTGATTTCACGATTTGTTTTGTTGTTTTTTTTTACTTTTTTGGTATTTTAAACACTTTAGGAAAAGTGTTTGTGATTTTTTAATTTTTATGATTTTTTTTTTTGTGTTTAGAAAAATATTCACAAAGAAAATGATAACTTCCCGGGAGAAGGGTCTTCAAAACACGAATTGACGAAACGGGAATACAAAATTCACTTCAACCTTCCCCGGCAGCGGTGCCAAAAATTGATTTGGTTCAATTATAGTCCAAGGAATTAAAAAGGAAATATGTAATACCCGGGTCGTTTTTCCGTGAGAAGGATGAATGGAATTATGTGATTTTGGTTCGAGAAACGTGTCGTGAATAGTGAAAAATATGGGTTTTTGGATTTTTAAGCTAAAAATATGAAATATTAAATAAAGTACACATAAGTGAAAACGTAAATGAAAGTGAAAACGTAAACAAAAAGTAAACGAAAGGTACTAATCTAAAGTACACATAAGTGAAAACGTAAACGAAAACCTAAAAACGTAAATTCCCGGGCTAATCCCGAGAATAAATGTGAAAACAATGAAATACTAACCCTAGGAATGCAAGTCTATTTTTCCTAAGTCCTATTTGATAAAAGAAATTTTTAGAAAAAAAGAATTATATTTTTTTGACTTTATATAATTTTCTATGAATTAAAAACTAATTTAAACCAATTAAATGTTTTAAAATATTAAAACTTAAAGGAAAAATCTGAGATTTTTATAAAAACTCTTTACTGTTATAATAAATGTAGGACAAATAAAGTGGAGTAAAAACCACTGCTCAATAAGCTAAAATAAGCCAAATAGATTTAATAAGCTAAAGAGAAAAAAAAGTATAACAAATAAAAGGTGCACAACCTAACCAGAAAAGACCCAAGGGCATTCTGGTAGTGTGTTTTGTGGTGTGGTGTTTTCAGGCTAGAGACCAGGATTCGAACCCCTGGTCTTGCTTTTTTAGATTTATATATATATATATATATATATATATTTTGATTGAAACTTAATAAGCACAGGAAATTAAGCACTTTTTATAAAAGGAATAATTTTTGAAAACTTAAAATAAGCTCAGAAAAAGCTATGGAAATCATAACAGAAGGCTTATAAAGGAAAAGAGAAAAGGCAAAATGGCAAACTAGTTGTTAAGCTATTATAAGCTAAGTGGTAACTAGAAGAAGCTAAATTAAGCAAATTCTGATCTACATGAACCAACAATCTCAGAATAATCCAAAATCAAAAACAATTAAGCACTTAAAATCTCAAAATAAGCAAAAGGCCTACTGATGTGCAGGCTTAACTAGCCTACTGACCTATATTACAGCTAAGAAAAAGCTGTCAATAAGCTAACAGAAAAAAAATCTCAAAAATATGGATCAAGTGTGTGAGCAACCAAATATCTTAAGTACCAAATTTCAGATCAAAAGGGCTTATATTGAACTTGTGAAAATTTATAGACATGGGCTGATTTGAGAAAAATGGGCTACTGATGCAACTAGTGTACTGATGTACTGATATGAACCAAAACACTAGCCAAATCCTATTGACCTGAATCCAGCTCTTGTAATCTTACTTAATGAACTAAAAGGAACTTAGTACTACCAAAAATGAGGGCTGCATTAGCTTATATCTGTGATAAGCTCTTATGTGCAGTTTGTATGCTTTGTTCAATAGTTACCAACTCAAAACCTCAAAAACCACTTAATCAACCAAGAAACTCCTACAAGCAACTCACATAAGTGAATTCAAACTAGATCAAAGTTCCCAATGTTGCAAATACACAGTAACTTTCAATTTCTCCCCAATTTCAGTCATATTCCAAACACTCCTTATAAAGGACTGTTTTGCAATTTTAACTAGAACAGACCAAAATAAGCTATAATTATGAAACTCAGATCCTATACTAATATTTTTAAGCACTTATGAATACTTTTAAATCAGAAATAATCACTAAGATAAGCTAATCTATTATTAAGCCAATTTTTTGGTTTTTTAGGTTTTTAAGTAAAAACAGAAATGAGCTTATAACACCTACAAACTAGGGGTCTTCAAAAAATCCGAGAAACCGATGAACCGAGCCGAACCGCTCAATCCGAAACCGAAAAAACCCAAAACCGAAGAAACCGAAACCAAAAAAAACCGAAACCGAAAAAACCCGCTTGTCACGGTTTGGTTTCGGTTTTTATTTTTTGATATCCGTGGTTAACCGAACCGAACCGTGCTTAATACATGAAGGTTTTTTAACTAAATATTCAAATAATTGTACAAGTATTAATTATATTATTACACTAATTTTATTGTGTAACACCTTTTTTGCTTATAATGTAAACATTTCTAAACATTTTTGAGTGAAAGTTGATAAATGTGATCGTAATCTATAAACATCGAATAACTATTATTTTGTTAATTGATTATGTATGATATTTGAATGCAATTATTCTAACGATATAACTTTTATATGACTATTATCTATTAAATGTCATTTAATTTTACTAAAATGACATTTTACGTTCTAGAACATGTTTTTGTTTATACAGTTAAACTCCATTAAACATCTAAAATGGTTAACCGTGACCCGAACCGCGGGTAACCGCTCATTTCGGTACCCGCGTGTCCGGTTACCCGCCTAGCACGGTTCGGTTTCGGGTAGTAAAATTAATTACCCGCCCCGCGATGGATAGTTTAAATCTTTCAACTAACCGAACCGAACCGCCCCGCGAACACCCCTACTTATAACACCTACAAATTACTCTTCAAATAACAATATAAAGAACAAATAAGTAGATAACAATCACAATAAGCACTAGATTAATCAGAAATAAGCAAATGAATAGTAAAATAAGCTAAAACTTGAATTTAAAACAAAAAAAACTAACCAAGCCCTTGCTCAAAACAGGGTAATATAATTAATCTACAAGCTCCAGCTTGTATAAAAAAAGCTGGTAAAACCCCATAAGCTCTTCCATGGCTAGCTTATCATCCAATCAGCTTATTTGACCAAACAGTTGACCATCTTTGACTGATTCACTGAAATCAAGTCGTATTTATTTCCAAGGAATACAGTGGAAGTTGTATTCCCGGGTCGTTATCCCCAACGAAGGCGTGAATGGAATTCGTGTTCTCGAATCATGATTGCGTGCAGTGAATGGTGAATAAAAGGGATTTTTGGGTTTCTACGCTAAGATATGTGAACATAAATTAAAAAAGATTTAAAAAGCAAGAAAAACAATTTAAGAAAAACAAACGTGATTAAAAACGTAAAGGAAAACTTAAAAACGCGAATAATAGAAAACGGGACTGAGAACGAACCTAAAAACGTCAAATTAATGAAATATGAACTCTACGGGAACAAATCTATTTTTCCTACATCCTAAATGATAAAAGAAAATTTTACAAAAAAGAATTACATTTTTTTGACTTTTTAATTATTAATTATGAATTTAAAACTAAATAAAATAATTTAAATTATTTAAAAATAGAAAATGAAAACAGAAAAATCTGGAAAATTCTGAGTAAATCTAAAATTAAATTTAAAAGCTATGAAAAATAAAAGAAGAGCTTATCTAAACCTAATAAGCAGAATGGGACAAATAAGCAGTTTTCAAATAAGCTAAAAATAAGCTAAAGTGAACAAAAAATTACCAAAACCTAAGGAACTAAAGAACAGACTAATTGAAGCTTACAACAACAGAAAGAGTACAAATAAGCACTATGAAATAAGCAGAAAAGCTGCTGCACAGGTTCAATAAGGACAGAACCAAAGAACCTGACCAGCCTAATTGCAGCTGAATTAAAAGCTAGGAATAAGCTAGTTTGTGAAAATCAAAAAGCAGAATTAAGATCCTTACACTACAGGCTACCTACAAACTGAAAACGCCCAAATTATAACATCAATTGCTACCTCAATTGGTGCCTAGATTAGATGAATGAAAACTGAAACAGCTGAGTGCAGGACAGAACAGGTTTCTAGGGGCTATTTGCAGAGTGAAAATAAGCTACTGAATAAGTTCAAAAGGCTCAAATAAGCTAAAACAGATTAACATCATCCTACAAACTACCTATAAAACACAAATCAGAACTTAAGGACTACTATTACTGGCTTGAAATTAAGATAGAAAAAGGCCTGAACAGACAAAAAAGAAAAATTATGCAGAAAAGGGAATTTGCACATAACTCTATTTAAACTACATGAAACAGAACCAACTTCTATATCCAACTTAAAACACCAAAGGGAACATTAAAAATGCTAAAAATATGAGTCCAAATAAGCTCAGCTTATCTGAGCTTAATTTGACAGTTAAAACCACACAAATCAACCTATAGGACAAACACCTATAAATGAGCTAATGAACTCTAAAAACCTACTGAATCCTGATCAATCTACCTTAATACAGCTTAATCTAAACTTATTGATGTGCAAATGAACATTACAAGGCAAAAGAGAAGCTAATCCAAACACTACTATAAAAACTGAATTTGCAAATTTTCACTACAACTAACTGATTAAAGATATAATAGTAACTAATCTATGATTATCAAAGTGTTTTAACAACTAATAAGCAAGAACCAAAAAGCAATAAGCACTAATGCTAGCTGAACACAATTATGCAGAAATAAGCTAAAAAGGAAATGTGAACTCACAAGTGATCCTGACTGAAAATGAAATGAACTGAGTAACAACTCACAACCCAGGCTTAAATATACCCAGATAAGCCTTCCAAGATAGCTTATTCCTCCAAGTGCTTATTTGACCAAGTCAGTGTTGACTTTTTGTTGACTAAGTTTTGACTATTCTAAATTTTGAAACTGATAAAGCACAATAAACTAATCACAAGTTGTCACAAGCTTGTGATAGCTTATTACACAGGAAAACTTTTAAGACTTTAAACAACAATAACTTTTAACCACTGAATTGAAATTAAATCGAATTACAACTGAAAATGAACAAGACTTTTTTGAAGTTAAACTGAAATTGTAAATTACACTTGACTGAATTTAAGGTTACAATAAAACTTAATTAAACTTAACTAAAAACTACACTACGAATTTGGTCTAAATACAGTGACAAGTTTTCTCTGTGTGACTTCTTCTTCTTAAATATCAATCCCAATCGCTTCTTCTCTTTCTTCACAACATTTCCCAGCCATTGGATTACTCAGAATCAATCTCAATAGTTGATATGGATTTTGGCGGGAAACTTGGGATTTATCTTTTAAGCTTATCTGAGCACACGTGGGTTGGTGGTATCATGTGAGGGGCTAAGTGTAGGGGGATTGGAGTATTTCAGTGGACAAAGCAGAGGCGTGGGAACATTTTGTCTGGTTAAGCTTTTTCTGGGGAAGAGGGATTGGTGGTATTGGCGGGGTAGTGGTTTAAGGGAAGGTGGGTTTGACTTTTCTTGTTGACTAAGGTATTAGTTAAAATAAAAACGGGTTGTGGGTTTAATTTTATTTGGGCTTGGGTTATGGGTTAAGGGAAATAGCTGGGTTTAGGATTAAGTGGGATTGGGTTGGTTTTTAGTTTTAAGGGTTTTTGGTTAGTATTTGTTTTGGGAATTATTGTTAAGGTTTAGGGACCAAATTTGCCAAGTTCTAAATATCCAAGGACCATTGATGTCAATTCTGAATTTTGACATTTTGACTTTCATGAAGGTTGACCTTTGACACTTGAGCAATTTCCCGGTCCAAACTTGTAAATTTATTCCCCGTCCTCGGCTTTTCACGATTTTCCAATCTTGTGCTCGGTTTCGTTTTTTGCCCTATTTTCAATCCTTTTGTACCTGAAACACATAAAAACACAAACCAAGAATATTTGCAATATAATATGGTCTATTTGGGTGTTTTTGGTCGTTTTCTAGTCTAAATGGGTATAAAAATGATGAGTATTTACACACTCATCAATCCCCCACACTAAACTATTGCTAGTCCCTAGCAATCCGATCATATGAAGTAATGAAAGGAATCAAGTATACCCCGTTTCGATTTTTTATTAAATGCGAGAAATTTAAACTAAAACAAAAATACATAAATGCTTGATTATCAAAAATGGTATCATGGAACGGGATTCACACAAAATGGGTGTCTCCAGAGAATTGTAATCATCATCCTCTTTTTATACTCCCAACTAAGCTTAAACTTATAGTGCAAATGTTTTTTGTAAAATGCTAACACTACTTATACTAATAATCTATGTAAGCCGAAACTTAACTTTTCACTCCCGCATATATTTAAGTTTAGGTGACTGTGCTCATTTTCAAAATTTTGACCGCAAAAATCGACGTTTATTATGGTTACCATTCGTTTAAGTCAAATACTAATTTACCGGGAACCTCGAAAATCTAAGGATCAAAATGGCCTTTTCCATGTAGCGGCTTTCTTCTCGGCACATCCCAAACCAGTTGGTTTTAGGTGACCAAGCTTTTGACACCCCATAGAGAATAGTACCGGAATCAGCGGAATTTCGATTTCAAAGATTTTGGATATTCCCACTACGCTAGTATTAAATACTTAAATAGATAACAACAAACGATCATTTAGAGATTAGAGACTCAAAGATGAGATCACTCCATGTAACGGCTTTCTTCTCGGCACATCCCAAACCAGTTGGTTTTAGGTGACCAGGCTTTTGACACCCCACAGAGAATAATACCGGAGCTTTCAAGGCCTTTGAAATCAACAATCTACTAAATTACCGTTTAACTTTTATACAAAATTGACGAATCCAAGTTCAAGTTCCGATTTAAATTTAAGAGAAAGCAATTTTCCTACATTTATTACACATACATCTTTATTTTTGCAACATCAAAACTTATTGCATTTTGCAATATCATTTCATTTTTGCATTTTGCAATATCATTTCATTTTCTTATTTTTCATTTTCATTTTTTTTATTTTTTCATTTTTTTTAACTTATTATATATTATATAAATATATATATATATATATATATTATATATTTACATATATGCTTTCTCCAAAATTAAAATAAAAAGTTGAACTCGGGCTCAATATCAAAATTGTATAAAATTTTTTTTTGCATAACAACATGATTTTGGCGTTCAAACGTTTGAAAACAGCACGTATTTAAGCAGATTAGGAGCTTCTGGGAGGAAAAGCCATAGATTACTTGTATAAGCTCTAAAGAGAACCAACTACTCTACGCTTTGCATTTTCATTTGCACAAATCGTAAAACCTTAGTCTAACCATTAAGGAAGCAGCCAGATCAACACTCTGGCAGAGTCGGGATTCCCCTAGTTCTAACCTAATCAAGACTAACACACTTTTATTGATGACATTTTTTTTTTAATTGACAAAAATTTTAAAATTTTGGTCAAAAACGGGGGTACTAGGGAACTAGAAGGTACATATGTGACAAAATTCGCGAGAATTGGGGGGGGGGGCCCCCCCCCCCCCCCACACTTAGAATTGAATATTGCCCTCAATATTCAAAGTACCGGCTATTATGCCGCCACTTAGAATGTAAAAAGGTAATACTAATAGCCAAGTGTGAAACAGAAATCTCTATTTTTCACAAAAAAGGTCGAAAAGATATCCCTAGATAAACGTTAGCAAAAGGATAGGATATTGGGCGGCTGGATTGAAAACAGGCGCGACAATCATCACGATCCAAGGGAAACCTGCAAACAAGGCAAACAACACACAAACAGAGCACAGTAGAGGAATCCCCCCACACTTAGTGTCAGAAAGTAGAAAGAAGTCAGAAACATGGGCGTTTACCCATGCAATGCTAATGTTTTTGTTCACCGAGTCACTAGCTTGAGTCGACCCCGAATTCATTTGTTCTTGGGGAAGCATGTGGAAAAGAAAATCTCCATCGGACTTTCATTCGAAATGTTTGGATAAACATTGAAGTACATGAAAGTTCCACTCCGATGAGATACATCCGGCTCCAAAGAATGATAAATGGGGATGCCGGGATCAAAAACTTTGTCCTCGCTCCCAAAGGAGAGAATGAGAGGACAAGCTACCTTATAAGCAGAAAAAGGTAGAAAAACTCGAACGACATATGTGAAATCAATATAATGGCGATCCTCAAAGGGCAACGTCACATATGTCGAAGAAGGAAGAATATCGGGATTAAGAACTGAGGTCATATCATCAAGTTTATGAATGATAGAGTCCTTAACCTCATCGTTCTCTAACTCTTCATCAAAGAGAGGATTTATGCTAGAAAAGTACTCGTCATCAAATTCAAAAAGAGAATTCGAATGGACTTCGAGACTTTCATTTGAAACGTCCTCATCAGAAAGTGATTCATCATCACTAGAGGAAAAATCATCATTTGAATTGAAGAGGGGGTTAGAAAACGTCCCGAAAAAATCATCAGTAGTGTTAAGAGGATGATCACTACAAATAGACGAATCACATTCATCGTCAAATATATCCTCGGACTCACTTGGGATTGGGATAAGGTTCTCAGCACTAGACTTTATGAATTCGTCCGATTCCTTTTCAGGAACAGTGCTAAGAGGCTCATCCCCCATAATAAGAGAGTCCTCGGGTTTAGACTGAGAGGGAAGGATGGACGTGATTGCAATAGACTGAGGGAGTTGAGAAATAATATCACTCAAAGGAATAGTACTCTCCTCGTCGTCGTCATCTTCGTCATCGAGCATGCACGCCTGATTAAATAAGAAACGGTTATGTGCTGCACGTTCAATGGCGAGTAAATCTTCCATAGATTCACCATGACGATCTTCTTTGGTCTGTTTAGCAGCCCAAGCATTAAATGCATTCCTCACATCATGAAGTTTTTGGAATACATCTTTGAAAGCAGAATCCAGAAGATCATTCCTAATATTATGAATTTCTTGGAATGATTCTTGAGGAAATGGCTGAGGCTGCGTTTGAATTGGTTGATACTGTGGAGGTTGGTCATGATACGAATAATCATAATTGTTACAAGGACCATGCTCATAGACAAGCGGGGTCCTTGTTTGACAATCGGAATTATAGTGCGGACCTCCACAGTATTCACAACAGTAAAACTGTTGTGGCGGTGAATAATATGAAGATGTGTCAAATCCGGATGGTGTCTGATTGTTATAAGGGTTCTGCTCATAGACAAGCACGTCTCCCGTTCGACAATCATATCCCGGATGAGGACAACCTCCACAAAATTCACACAAGTATGTCTCCATATGATGTTGTGGGGGTTGGTTGAAAAGGTCGGGTGTTTCATTGTAGGGATTTTGGTCATAGACAAACCCGTTTCCCGAATTTACAATGCTACAACCGGGACAATTTCCACCATTTAGAGGTCCCCCACACCATTCACAACCATAGTTGTAAGATGAAGACATAAAAAAGAATTAAACAGATAGAGGGTGAGAAAAAGAATTAAACGGATAAGAGGGATACGAAGAATATTTTTGGTTTTTTAGAAACATTTTGAAAAATATAAAGGGAAAATAAATTTTGAAATGAAAATCTTTTTGGGGTTTTTTTTTTTTTTTTTTTTTATGAAAAAATATTTACGAATATTCAAAACACGCAACGATAAACGAGAATTCAAAATTCGCGTCAGCCTTCCCCGGCAGTGGCGCCAAAAATTAATTCACTGAAATCAAGTCGTATTTATTTCCAAGGAATACAGTGGAAGTTGTATTCCCGGGTCGTTATCCCCAACGAAGGCGTGAATGGAATTCGTGTTCTCGAATCGTGATTGAGTGCAGTGAATGGTGAATAAAAGGGATTTTTGGGTTTCTACGCTAAGATATGTGAACATAAATTAAAAACGATTTAAAAAGCAAGAAAAACAATTTAAGAAAAACAAACGTGATTAAAAACGTAAAGGAAAACTTAAAAACGCGAATAATAGAAAACGGGACTGAGAACGAACCTAAAAACGTCAAATTAATGAAATATGAACTCTACGGGAACAAATCTATTTTTCCTACATCCTAAATGATAAAAGAAAATTTTACAAAAAAGAATTACATTTTTTTGACTTTTTAATTATTAATTATGAATTTAAAACTAAATAAAATAATTTAAATTATTTAAAAATAGAAAATGAAAACAGAAAAATCTGGAAAATTCTGAGTAAATCTAAAATTAAATTTAAAAGCTAGGAAAAATAAAAGCAGAGCTTATCTAAACCTAATAAGCAGAATGGGACAAATAAGCAGTTTTCAAATAAGCTAAAAATAAGCTAAAGTGAACAAAAAATTACCAAAACCTAAGGAACTAAAGAACAGACTAATTGAAGCTTACAACAACAGAAAGAGTACAAATAAGCACTATGAAATAAGCAGAAAAGCTGCTGCACAGGTTCAATAAGGACAGAACCAAAGAACCTGACCAGCCTAATTGCAGCTGAATTAAAAGCTAGGAATAAGCTAGTTTGTGAAAATCAAAAAGTAGAATTAAGATCCTTACACTACAGGCTACCTACAAACTAAAAACGCCCAAATTATAACATCAATTGCTACCTCAATTGGTGCCTAGATCAGATGAATGAAAAGTGAAACAGCTGAGTGCAGGACAGAACAGGTTTCTAGGGGCTATTTGCAGAGTGAAAATAAGCTACTGAATAAGTTCAAAAGGCTCAAATAAGCTAAAACAGATTAACATCATCCTACAAACTACCTATAAAACACAAATCAGAACTTAAGGACTACTATTACTGGCTTGAAATTAAGATAGAAAAAGGCCTGAACAGACAAAAAAGAAAAATTATGCAGAAAAGGGAATTTGCACCTAACTCTATTGAAACTACATGAAACAGAACCAACTTCTATATCCAACTTAAAACACCAAAGGGAACATTAAAAATGCTAAAAATATGAGTCCAAATAAGCTCAGCTTATCTGAGCTTAATTTGACAGTTAAAACCACACAAATCAACCTATAGGACAAACACCTATAAATGAGCTAATGAACTCTAAAAACCTACTGAATCCTGATCAATCTACCTTAATACAGCTTAATCTAAACTTATTGATGTGCAAATGAACATTACAAGGCAAAAGAGAAGCTAATCCAAACACTACTATAAAAACTGAATTTGCAAATTTTCACTACAACTAACTGATTAAAGATATAATAGTAACTAATCTATGATTATCAAAGTGTTTTAACAACTAATAAGCAAGAACCAAAAAGCAATAAGCACTAATGCTAGCTGAACACAATTATGCAGAAATAAGCTAAAAAGGAAATGTGAACTCACAAGTGATCCTGACTGAAAATGAAATGAACTGAGTAACAACTCACAACCCAGGCTTAAATATACCCAGATAAGCCTTCCAAGATAGCTTATTCCTCCAAGTGCTTATTTGACCAAGTCAGTGTTGACTTTTTGGTTGACTAAGTTTTGACTATTCTAAATTTTGAAACTGAAAAAGCACAATAAACTAATCACAAGTTGTCACAAGCTTGTGATAGCTTATTACACAGGAAAACTTTTAAGACTTTAAACAACAATAACTTTTAACCACTGAATTGAAATTAAATCGAATTACAACTGAAAATGAACAAGACTTTTTTGAAGTTAAACTGAAATTGTAAATTACACTTGACTGAATTTAAGGTTACAATAAAACTTAATTAAACTTAACTAAAAACTACACTACGAATTTGGTCTAAATACAGTGACAAGTTTTCTCTGTGTGACTTCTTCTTCTTAAATATCAATCCCAATCGCTTCTTCTCTTTCTTCACAACATTTCCCAGCCATTGGATTACTCAGAATCAATCTCAATAGTTGATATGGATTTTGGCGGGAAACTTGGGATTTATCTTTTAAGCTTATCTGAGCACACGTGGGTTGGTGGTATCATGTGAGGGGCTAAGTGTAGGGGGATTGGAGTATTTCAGTGGACAAAGCAGAGGCGTGGGAACATTTTGTCTGGTTAAGCTTTTTCTGGGAAGAGGGATTGGTGGTATTGGCGGGGTAGTGGTTTAAGGGAAGGTGGGTTTGACTTTTCTTGTTGACTAGGGTATTAGTTAAAATAAAAACGGGTTGTGGGTTTAATTTTATTTGGGCTTGGGTTATGGGTTAAGGGAAATAGCTGTGTTTAGGATTAAGTGGGATTGGGTTGGTTTTTAGTTTTAAGGGTTTTTCGTTAGTATTTGTTTTGGGAATTATTGTTAAGGTTTAGGGACCAAATTTGCCAAGTTCTAAAAATCCAAGGACCATTGATGTCAATTCTGAATTTTGACATTTTGACTTTCATGAAGTTTGACCTTTGACACTTGAGCAATTTCCCGGTCCAAACTTGTAAATTTATTCCCCGTCCTCGGCTTTTCACGATTTTCCAATCTTGTGCTCGGTTTCGTTTTTTGCCCTGTTTTCAATCCTTTGTACCTGAAACACATAAAAACACAAACCAAGAATATTTGCAATATAATATGGTATATTTGGGTGTTTTTGGTCATTTTCTAGTCTAAATGGGTATAAAAATGATGAGTATTTACACACTCATCATTGACTTTTTTAGATTTTTGTATTTGAGACCGTTTTAGAACAATTTAAGTTTCACAAAAGCTTTGTTAAGCTTATATCAGCTTATAGAAACAGTAATAATAGCTTATAACCCTTTTTGAACCATAAAACAAGTAATTTGAATTCGAATTAAAAAGGAAATCTCTATTTCATTAATATCAAACACTTAGTGAAACTGAGAAAGTGATTACAACTTACTTTAAAAACTAAATTACACTAATAACATTACTTAACCATAAATTCGACCTAAAAAAAAACTACTCTGAGCTTGTGAATGAGGTGGGTATTTATAGGCTGAGCTGAGAGAGAAACCCTAGGGTTTGGAAGCTTCAGGATCAACCAATCATGGCCCTTGGATCAATCTTGGTCTCCAATCTTCAATTCGTAGCCCTTGGATCATGGGTAGTGGTGCCTTAGCCAATGAGATGCTGCCATTTGTCCATGAGGCATTCCTTAGGTGATGTACGCCTTCTAGAAGCTTTTAAGTGAGGTGGGTAAATTAGTGAAGCAGGGTAAACAAAGGTGGAAGAAGATAAACAGTAAATGGGGGAAAAGGGCGGGTAAAGTGGTTGACTGGGTAATAAATTTCTTTTGACTTCGGGTTATTAAGATGGATCCGGGTTTGGTTTGGTCGGGTTGTGGGTTAAATAAAAAGGGATGTTGGCTGGCAATGGTATTGGGCTAAGTGATGGGTTGGACGGATTGGATTTGGTTTTGGGTATTTTTAAATAATCTGATTTACATTTATAGGATTAATAGAGAAATAGATGATAACTTTGGAGGACCAAATCTGCCAAATGGAGATAGTTATTCCACGGACTGTTTTTGCCATGTTGTCATGATCCAAGGGCTGATTTGACATATTAAGCTAAAATATATTCCATATGTAGACTTTCTTCCCCGGCTTCGGCTTTAAATACTCTCTTCCAATTCCCGTGCTCGTGTTTTTCGAATTTTGCTTGATTTTTATCCTTTTTCTTGTATCCGTTGCCTGCACAATCATAAACACAAAAACACAAATATCTTTGGCATTTTGGTTAGTTTTTGGTCGTTTTGGTCTTAATTTGGCCAAATAAAAGTATGTGAATAAGCACATACCAGTCATAGAAGGGATTTGGAATTCAATTTCGGTGATCGTGTATTTCTTAAGGTGTCTCCGTGCAGAGGTGTTAAACGTTTTGGTATTAAAGGAAAGCTGAGTCCGCGTTTCATTGGTCCTTTTGAAATCTTAGAGCGTATTGGTGAAGTCTCTTATCGTTTGGCGTTACCTCCGCAATTGTCTCATATGCATAATGTGTTCCATGTGTCCCTGTTGAGAGGATACAATTATCATCCGTTACACGTTGTTTCGTATCCATTTGATCAAATTCGGGAAGATTTTTCTTTTGTTGAGGAGCTTGAGGCCATTTTGGACCGTCAGGAACGAGTCATGAGAAATAAAACGATCCCGTTCGTTAAGATCCTTTGGAAGAATCATCCCGAGCGTGAAGCTACTTGGGAGACTGAAGAATCTATGCGAGCTAGTTATCCGCACTTCTTTCCATGATTGGTACGTTTCTGTTTGATCTTTTTGCTTCAAATTTCGTGGGCGAAATTTTTATTTATAGAGGGGAAGAGTTGTAAAACCCTAAAATTCGGATCCCATTTTTCGTAACTAATTTGATTTTTACCTAAGTCTTGTAATAATTTATTTGACACCTAAAACTATATTATATGTAACATAATACAATTAAATTAAAATTAACCTAAGTGATATGCCTATATAAATATTGTTACAAAATGCAAAACTTTCCTAAAAAAACCCTTAAACCTATATACGTTTTCTAGTCCTTGTTTCATATGAATTGCTCAATCAATCATGGGATAAGACCCCACAAATCTCGGCTAATCATAAAACAAATAACCAACAATTAAAAACACGATCAAGCCAATTTAATTCACTTTATTCCTTGCCAAAAATTGGAGACGCTCCTCCCTAATCCCTTCATATAACGCATTCTTTTTTTTCTTTCCTCCCATTCATACAAAACACACAAATCTTTCTGCCATTTTCTCTCTAAAAGATCAAGTATTCGAAGGAGTGACTGAAGCCTTGTTCGTGGTGATTAGAGTATTGCTGTTGGGTTTGATTCGTGGTATTGGATTCGTGGTTGGATTCTTGTTCGTTTTCTTTCTCTACTGTCTCATTAACATAAGGTATCAACATTCTTGTTTTCTTTCCAAATTTTACATATACACATGTGTAATTAGGGGTAAAACCATGATATATAACCTATAAAAATCATGCTTGAATAAGTATTATTTGTCTCGTTAACTTGTACCTAAAAAACTGCATAAAATCATAAAAAAAACTATACGCCTACATAACTGTTTTGGTGTCATGTGTATGGACTGTTATGATGTCCTTGTTTTAGCCCTTTGTCGACCTAGATATATCACTAAATAAGCCCTAAGAACCTGTCTTAAATGATCATTAATGAGGCGTGTGAAAGCTAGAAACCCTAGGCTGTTTTAACATGCGAATACCATGATTATGTGAGGGTTTTTATGGTGTGTTTGGCTCGTTAACATCTGGTGTGTATGGGCTGTTTGTGTGTCGTGTGGGTGAGTCTATTGTTTGCCACATTATAAAGCCACATAAAATCATAAACATTGGCGCCTATATGATGATGCTTCGAGTCGAGTTTTATGGTTGTTTTGGTGTCGGGTGTTGGGACTGTTTTGATGCCCTTTTTCCAGCCCTTAGGTCGACATGTATATAACCATTATTCAGCCCTAAAATCTATAATAAAGGATCATTAATATGGCTAATAACTTCTGGAAAACCTTAGGAAATTAATATGGGTCGATTAGAGTTTAAGAGGGTTAGGTTTGTGTTGTTTCTGTCTCAACTGCATGCTGTCCAGAATTTGGGTCGGGTTTAAAAGGGTCTAATTTGATGATGCCAACGTATTTTTGCAAGATTTTTGAGTCTAAAACTAAGTCCAGGTTGTGTTCTGTCTGGATATAAAATTTCATAATTTTTGGAGGTCGGGTAGATGACTTTCTGATTTTTGGAACATTGATGTCAATCCTGAGTTTAGGAGTCTGGAAATTCAGCTGGTGTTTTTGAATTTTAGTTTCTAAACAGTGAGAAATTAGGAGGTCTTGTTTGACAGGGAGAATATTTAAGATGTATAGGACTTACCAGAATTTTTGTAGATTTTTCTGAAAGGTTCTAATGGGTTAAGAAAATGCAAACTTTCGGGGTATACCTGCAGTGCACTTTCTGGGCAGGTTTGGGAAAACGATTTTTGAAATGGTACTATAACTTTGAAATAAAATCTGAGAAAATTACTGTAAGTACCCAACATGTATAAGTATCTATAATAAATATTTGTGCTCCTCAGTAAACAATTAATTATGGTATAAAATTCATAAATAAAGGGACCAGAATTTTAGTTTAACCTAACCCCATTTAATGTGTTTTGACCTAAATTACATTTGTAACGTTAATACGGATACTCTTAAACATATGTTAACCTAATTTCAGTAATGAAACCCTAATCACAATTAATGAATAACTATAAGTATTTAAGAATCAGTTGTGACAATTAATGACATTTAAAACGGACTCCTAAATAATAATTGATCCATAATTCATGTAGATTCTCTGAAGAATGAGTGATCTCCGTCCCTGTGTTCATTTCATTTCGTTCCATTTCATTGCTTGCTAAGGTACATATATTCCGCCCTTTTTCAGTAAGGGTTTTCTCTCATGACTTATTTCCTGATTTCTGTTATTCCATTTTGCTCCTTATCCGTTTTGCTATGCTTATACTATTCAATTGATTAGATTTCCCTTTCAGTTATATGATTAATGATTACCTTTATATCCTGTTCATATCATTTTTCTAACTTTGTTGCCCGAGCTATTTGAGCTAGTCATGGAGGTACCATGACCATGTCATAGAGGCACCTATGGCGTGACACTGTTCTATGGAGGTGTGATTAGTCCACAGCGTTCCCACTTATGTTATATAGCAACTATGGCCGCCATATTTATTATTGTTATACTAACATACGTATGCACAGTCTCGAACTTGTATATGTATATCTGTTTTGCAGGGAGCGTATGGATGCATCCTAGGTACTTTGTTCAGTTCAGGTATTTAGTGAATGGATGGTGTGTGCCATACACCCCATATCACATTTGCTACATCATGAGATGCATATCATGTGTACATTATATTATGCTTTGGTATGATTATGCTTATCTGTTTTGGGTCTATTCATGTACCATGTTTAGAAATTTTGTTTAGGGCTCGTGGGCATTTCTTGTTATTTCTAATTTCCTATTCATTCATTTATTTCTCATGACGTATGATATATTGTTCAGCAGATTCCCTTGACTTCGTTTTGCATACTTATTCATATTAAGTTTATTACTTTATTCATTCGTTCTCTTATTACCTTTCATTATTTATATCTGTTCACTGAGCGTTAGCTCAGCCGCATTTTCTTTTTCCTGCGGAAGGTAATAAGCGGGATGATGGGCATGAGTGATGAGAGTAGGAGCTTAGAAGACCTACCTTGCTTAGTTTCCCATTGTTGAACTTATGATTATTAGACATATGTTTTGGATATTTTCATTTGGTTTAGACATCGTTTAGATTTAGTACTTTGGAAGTCTTTGGTTTTTATGACTTTGGTATTTATTAAATAAATCTTCCGCTTGCTTTATTTATTATGTTCTGATGTGACACCATAATGTGGCATTTTGACCCTTTTCGGGTTGGGGTGTTACAATAACTGAAATGTGGGCGAATATTTAAACAAAACTCAACCACTGAACTTTCAATCATGACCCTGAACCCCCGGTCAGTTCACTGAACACTAACCTGGTCACTGACCAGTACATCAGGTCACTGAACACACAAACACCCCACCCACTGAACCTAACCACTAAACCCCTAGTCACTGAACCCTCTCATTGAAACATGTCACTGAACCCTCAAACCTGAACCTCACTCACTGAACCGGTCATTGAACCCCGTGAACCTTACCCACTGAACCTCTGTCACTGAACCTGACTTATAGAAGCCCCTGACCCTGAACTCATAACCAGAACCTGAACCTCAGTTACGAACCTTATTTCCTAAACCCACCAACTGAACCGTCAGTTCCTCACTTACTACCAATCACCCTAGGCTATTTGTATATTCAAATGGGGGAGACTGTTGGGTCAAAAATTTGACGCAATTGCCCTGACAAGGATTTGAAAATAAAATAGCCTAACTCACTACATAAAATAGTGGGTCACTCACTGATACAGATTCAATGAGTGTTGTATAAAGCTCTTTGTACTGAAGAAACACTTTACTTACTGATGCGGTGTTAGTGAGTAAAGTATATGGGCTAGTAAAGGGGGCTAGGGACGTTCGCGGAGTCCGTGCCTCCCGCACCACCGAAAGGTCGTTCTTGGGCGGATCCCGCTCCTAAACATATGGGAAAGCCTCACAGCCTGGTGGTCGGCGTAACAATAATGACATTTGTTGATATGCCACTGCCTGTTTACTAAGATCATCATAGATTATTAATGCATGCATTCCATTATCTCGGAAATATTCCCCTATGGCACAGCCAGAATATGGGGCAATAAATTGCAGAGCCCTCGAGGACGTGTACAAGAAGGTCTTTGCCGATTCGTATCAACATCGTGCACCTCAGAGGAGCGTGAAAAGGACGTGGAGACTTTGACCGAATGAATAGGGATCAATTGATAGACATTTTTTTTGTTGAAAATTTTCCTTTACTTTTTTCCTTCCCCCCGAAGGATTTGATCCCTAAAAAGTAGATCTCTATCTGATCTGTGAAGTGAAAGACTAGTCCTGATCTTATTGAATGAATTCCATCTAAGAAGTAGAAATAGGTTCGCTGAAGCCCATCTATTCAATAAGATCAGTTAAGCAAGTTGTTAGGGCCACTCGACTTATAAGTAGTAGTATCACTTTGATCCTATATGAGCATCTACTTTTTCAAACAATTGAGCCTTCATCATGGGAATAAATAGGATAACAGGATTTCAGCTGTAGTTTATTGGCCGGCTGCCTTCCAGAATCGCAGGTGCTTGAGTTCAAGGCAGACAGGTAAGGATAGGTAGTAAAGGCAAGCGCATAGTTCAGTGATCTACGGCCGAAAGAGGGAACTCTCCTCGTTCTGAGTCGCCTTCCGTTATTTGATCTTTTTATGGATCTTCTTATCTTATTAAGTAACTAAATGAAGTATCATCAATTGAGAAATGACAATAAGTGATGTTCGATATCGCTTCTGTGCGCAGAGTATCGAAAGGACGACACTGAGATTTGACAAATGTTTCAGTGACCCTGAAGACGTTATCTCTACAAATAGACTGAAAAATATGGGCGGGAACTTCCAAAAAGGGAAGTCAGACAAAGTACAAGAAATTGCCATAAGAGTTGGAATATTTGTTATGATTGTTTCAAAAGGATGGTTGGTGCTTTTCCAAAGGAGGAAGATGAAGAGGGACCACTTGATGCATGACATCTCACCAACAATCACATGGTGTCTTTGTATTTTTTACCTATATATATGTTTGCTTTGTAATAGGGATAGTATGAATTCTAAATAAACAAAATAATACTTAGTATTAGTTGAGAGGATCATCCTCTCATTGAATCTCAAGCATAGCTTGGATCAATGAGAGTTTATTTGTCATTCAATGAGGATAGTATACCGCAATTATCCCCTTGAAGAAGCTGAAGATGTTATTAGTTAGTCAAGTGGGTATTGAGTAATCTTGTAATATATTGTTCATAATGAATAATGAATTTGTTCTTCATTTCATAAAGATGTACTCAATTTCATGGACCAACACATAAAAGTAGTTTGTTAAAAATGCACCCCCTAATACATAGTATAATGTTATTTGTTTCAAAATGAGTTTTAGAGTAAGATAATTTGTATACATGCCCGAATCTATTATAAACTTGAGCTTAAAATCACTATAATATATCACATAAACATATAGGAAATCTTAAAGCTTTGTTTTATATATCAACATTTCTTTATGCAACTAAGATGCAATATCAAATAATTTTTTGTTAAAATTTCTTCAAAAAGTTTGTATATTTGTAACCCACCGCCGCAAATCACGAACACCAAATCCTCGACACAAAGTTGATAGTGCATATATACCTAGCCATGGCCAGTGGCCCAAAACTGTTTTATACCCTTAAGGCCGAACACAATGGCGACCTGGGACGACCCTGCCATATCAGCTTTCTTTCGCCGGTGATTTAACGATGACCAAGTTGCCACAGTGGCGACCAAGTTAAATTTTTTTCAATGTTTTTTTTTTATTTTTTATTTTTTTTTTTTACTTTGCAATATGAAAACAAAAATTAAAAATAATTACACAAACTCTTATGCAAAAATTCGGTCGAGTACTTTTGTCGACCAACGACCGAGCAAGACCAAAACCCCACAATGGGGCGACCGACCAACGACCGACCATGACCATTTGCTTGACCGATCCATTGTGTTTAGCCTAACTAATAAACTATGTCCAAGTGTCCAACATCGAAAATATATTGAGGAGAGTTATTTTATATATCAAACTTATCTTACATACCAAGAGACTCATCCCTACCATCCATTTAAAATAAAATCAATGGTTGAGATTGAAAGTATTTTAATATTTCACATATTTTTTATAATTTAAATATCTCTTAAACCGTTAATCGTTAAGCGAAAATAATAACACCATCGCGACAAGCATTTAATTATCTTTCTATAGACGGGCACTTTGATATACTTTCGAAAAAAACATTTTTTTTTCTCTTTTTTTTTTCTCATTTTTTCGTCTTTTTTCATTTTTTTCATTATTGAAATTTGCATGAAAAATCACATGTGATATTAGTGTTAAATCACATATGATTTTTTCATGCAAATTTCAGTAACGAAAAAAAACATAAAAATACGTGAAAAACATGAAAAAAATAATTTTGTCGAAAGTATACCGAAGTGATTATCTATAGAAAGATAATTAAATGTACGTCGTAATGGTATATTTTTTTTTCGCTTAACGATTAACAGTTTGGAAAATATTAATATTTGAAAAAAAAATGATGAAAGTGAGGTTTTTTTAATTGTTGTGATTAATCTCATCTATTATATCAAATAAACATAAAGGGTGGAGATTAATCACTATAAAAAAAAGTTTGCAATTATCTTAAATCAACTATATTTCATTTTGATTTCATTATCTAATATATTAAAAAGGCGGAATTTTACTGTAGCAAAACACTGTTCACGCTACAGTGAAAAACAGTGCGATGAACAGTGCCCTTAATTTTTTATTTTTTTTAATTTTTTTTCCCTGATATTACAAAACTATGTATTAATTATCGTACCAAACGGACACGAAAAATTATGAAACTTGCGCCATTGTTTACGAAATAATTTTTCCAACAAAAACGAGTATAAATATGAAATACTTTATCGAAATTAATATATTTGTCAAATACGATTTTAGAAAAATTAATTTTTTTTACGAAATTAAATTTTTTAGAAATTTTTTTTTTTTTAAATTAATTTTTTTTTCGAAATTAATTTCTTTAGATTTTTTTTTTTGAAATTACTTTTTTTAGAAAAAAAAAATATTTTTTTCTGCTATTACAAAACTATGTATTAATTATCGTACCAAACGGACTCGAAAAATTATGAAACTTGCGCCATTGTTCACGAAATAATTTTTCCAACAAAAACGAGTATAAATATGCAATACTTTATCGAAATCAATATATTTGGCAAATACGATTTTAGAAAAATTAATTTTTTTTTCGAAATTAATTTTATTAGAAAAATACATTTTTTTTGCGAAATTAATTATTTAAGAAAAATTAATGTTTTTTACGAAATTAAATTTTTTAGAAAAATTATTTTTTTTAAATTAATTTTTTTTTCGAAATTAATTTTTTTAGAAAAAATAATTTTTTTTTTGAAATTAATTTTTCAGAGAAATTAATTTTTTTTATGTGTGAAAAGTCGCTGGAAAAAAATCGCTTAAAAAGTACACATAATAGGCTATGATACAAAGTACAGCTTTAATGATTTGGCGTCACTTTTTAAGTGCCACATGTCGCCTTCTCAATTTTTCAAAAAAAATCGCCGGCCAACCGGCCCATTTCAAGAAAGTTGCTAATTTCGGCCCACAAAAACCCACCACTTCTACCAACAGGCCTACAAAATTAATTGCCCCTTCAATTTTTTTATAGTAATAAGAATACAAACACTATTGTGTGATTAACTTATATGTCATAAAAAATAATAACAAAATACAAAATGGTAACCAATTGAATAAGATGATCACACTCTACGATCACACTCTTGATTTAAGGTGAAAATGTATTTGCAAGGTTGGTCGATGCAAGGCGCTAAGAACTTTGGGGACTATATATTATTTCCGAAATTAATTTTAAAAAATAATAAAAGACAAAAATAAAAGAAAAAAAGATAAAGTGGTGCTTATTTCCAACCTTCCATCACTCTACCTTGCCTTGGCACCATTCATTGATTTCGAAAAATGGCGATGGCTAATTTAGCAAGAAGAAAAGCTAGCAAGCTTTTAAAGAGCAGCAACAATTGTGATGCATTCAGGTATTCATTTTCACTTTCATACACTCTTTCAAGAGGCTTTGCTTCATCTTCTGGTGGTAGTGGTGGATCTGATGAGAACGACGTGGTTGTGATCGGTGGTGGGCCTGGTGGTTACGTGGCGGCGATTAAGGCGGCTCAGTTAGGGTTGAAGACGACGTGTATTGAGAAACGTGGGGCCCTTGGTGGTACTTGTCTTAACGTTGGTTGTATCCCGTCAAAGGTAGTAATTTTAGATATTGATTTAGTGACCTAACCATTGTCGCGTTACTCGTCCCAAAATAAGTGTTCACTTTATAAATGTAGAAATGGTATAGAGGAGTTATTACTGTGTTCATTAATAAAATGTTTAGTAGGAGAAGGGTTTTTCTTTTGGGTTTTGGTCGTTAAATAGCAACGTACTTTTTTAAATGTACCGATTTGGTACGTAAACTCTTAAAAAAGTTGTGTAAATCGAACTTTCATAAAGTGTTCCAATCTACATATTTTGATGACGTGTCATACCTGATAGCCTGACATGTGACCATTTATAACATGACACGTCATCAAAATGTGCAGATTGGAACACTTTATGAAAGTTTGTTACATTTACATAATTTTTTCAGAATTCACGTACCAAAACGAGACAATGAAAAGTTCATTGCTATTTTATGACCAAAGCCCTTTTCTTTTCTAGAATAGTGTTGAAAACTTAGAAAGCACGATAGATAGTGTTAACATTTCCCTTTGGGTAAGGTAGAAAAGTATGAATTGGTTTCTTCAAAATTTAGGGTGTATCTGTTTCATTAAGATGTTTTAGGTCTGAATCTGACTACCGCATCTTACCAGTAAGAGGTGGCTAGAAAGTCTAAATCTGAACGAAATAATGTTGTTTGTTTTTTTATAATTGTCCGAATGATTTTAAATGCTCGTTTCTGCAATTTATTTAAGTAACTTATGTAAATATGAAACAAGACTTTTTATCATAAATATAACATAGTTAATAAACCATCAAATATATTATATTAACACGAGTCTTCAATCTCTTATCGAGTAAGAGGCAGTAAGACAAGTCCCCCACCTCTTACTGAGTAAGATATTATATGTCTAACTGGGTCTAACTCAAAAGAAAAAAAACAAACAAGCAAAACGTCTGACCAAGAGGGCTAGTAAGACTTTTTTTTTAAAAACAAACACACCCTTAGTTAAAAATTTGAAAAGTGGACTTTTTACCTTTTTTTTGTTAGATAATTTTGATTTGAACATGTTTTATACTAATTCTGCATTTTTATGAAGAAAAAAATTAGAAAGTGGGCCACTTTAGTTTTCACCAATAAAAAACACCCATGTTTTTTAGTTTTTATATATAAATGGGACGTTTTTAGGCATGTTTGTCCAATAAAGAGCGTATCCCATAACTATAAACTTGTTGAGTTTAATAAGTAGTACTTAATAATGGAATAACAGAATTGTATTTGGTCCTAGTACAAGAATAGAATGAAACATCCTTTAGGAATGTGACTACTTTTGTTTTGCTTGGTTGAATTTGGCACCTTGGGAATGAATGACTGTTTTTCTAATTGTTTCATGTAACTTGATGAAACTTACTATATCAATTAGTTTTAGAGTAAAATGCAGAAATGGATTGCAGGTTTAGTCCCTGACTTTTCGAAAGTGCAGGCGGCCTCCCTGTGGGGAAACCTTGGTTCTGTTTTGGTCCCTGGCCGTTCCGTTTTGGTCCCTGGCCAGGGACTAAACGTGCAATTATGAGCAAACCACAGGGACCATTTCTGCAACGGCCAGGGACCAAAACGGAACCAAGGTTTCCCCACAGGGAGGCCGCCTGCACTTTCAAAAAGTCAGGGACTAAACCTGCAATCTGGGCAAACCACAGGGACCATTTCTGCATTTTACTCTTAGTTTTATTTTAATAGTGTTCAAAGTTATTATTTGCAAATGTTCACAAATATATCAAAATTATTGTTTCTTGTTCTCGGCGATCGCAAAGAAAATAGATTGAAAGATAACACTCAGTCTAGAAACGTCAGACTTGTAGATATTGATATGAAGGAAATTGTTCTGTTATTGAAGGGCATCGATTTAAAGTAACTTAGATCAACTTAAGTGTCTATTTCTGAATACCAATCAACTACATGTTTGATTGTTTGAAATGCTTATTCAATCCATAGCAGAAAACCAAAACAAGATAACGTTATGGTAATCGCCAGTTTTATAACCTTGCTAATTTCAATACTTTGTTTATTGTATGTTTTCAACACACACCTTTCAAGACTTTCTTACAACTTTAAAAAACAATCGCAAATCAACCTGCACCATGTATCTGCTTTAAGGGTCAAACTAATATCCAGAACTAAATTTTTATAAATTTAGACGTGTTAACTTGTTACTAATTTCTTTGTCTATTGATGCGATCATGTAACTCTAGTGACTTCTATATTTTATTCAAGTCTTGATATAATATGCAGGCACTTCTCCATTCATCTCACATGTACCATGAGGCCAAAACTAGTTTCGCAAAGCATGGTGTAAAGTTTGATAATGTTCAGGTTGATCTAGCTGGGATGATGGGCCAAAAAGACAAAGCTGTGTCAACTCTCACTAAAGGTATTGAAGGTCTTTTTAAGAAAAACAAAGTGACGTATGTCAAGGGTCATGGGAAGTTTGTCTCTCCTTCCGAGGTTTCTGTTGACACCATTGATGGTGGGAATACTGTAGTCAAAGGGAAGAACATTATAATTGCAACTGGATCTGATGTTAAAGGACTTCCCGGGATCACAATTGATGAAAAAAGGATTGTATCATCCACTGGAGCTTTAGCATTAACAGAAATTCCTAAAAAGTTGGTTGTCATTGGGGCTGGCTACATTGGCTTGGAGATGGGGTCTGTGTGGGCACGTCTTGGTTCAGAGGTAACTGTTGTTGAATTTGCGCCGGACATCGTCCCTTCAATGGATGGTGAGGTCAGGAAGCAATTTCAACGTACCCTTCAGAAGCAACATATGAAGTTCATGCTCAAAACCAAGGTCGTATCAATTGACACTTCTACAGATATTCTGAAATTGACCCTTGAACCATCAGCTGGTGGTGATCAAACTGTACTTGAGGCTGATGTTGTTCTTGTTTCTGCTGGTAGAAGTCCGTTTACATCTGAACTTGGTTTGGAGACCATTGGCATTGAAACCGACAAGATTGGTAGAATTCATGTGGATGGAAGATTCTCAACCAAAGTGAAGGGGGTGTTTGCCATTGGTGATGTTATTCCTGGGCCCATGTTGGCTCACAAAGCTGAAGAAGATGGTATTGCGTGTGTGGAATTCATTGCAGGCAAAGAAGGGCATGTAGACTATGATAAGGTACCTGGTGTCTGTTACACACATCCAGAGGTGGCATCTGTTGGAAAGACAGAGGAGCAGGTCAAGCAGCTTGGTATTGCATACAATGTCGGGAAATTTCCCATGTTGGGAAACAGCAGAGCAAAGTCGATTGATGATGCAGAGGGTCTGGTGAAGATAATAGCAGAAAAAGAGACGGACAAGGTATTAGGCGTTCACATAATGTGCTCAAACGCTGGTGAGCTCATCCATGAGGCTGCTTTAGCGTTAACGTATGGTGCATCAAGTCAAGACATTGCACGCACATGCCATGCTCATCCTACTTTGAGTGAGGCAGTGAAGGAGGCTGCCATGGCGACTTACGATAAGGCTATTCATATATAGACGATGGAAGGTACATTCTCAATCTTTTCTTGTGTCATTTGATTATTCCGTTTGGATGTTGGATCCAAGTTCAACTCAAACCAAAAACTTGGTTTAACTGAGTTTTGATATGCTCCTAATAAGCTCCTAATAAGCAGTGTAATTGGGTACTATTTGTTTCCTAACAAATCTTTGCTTATATGATGCTAGTTGAAATACCATTCCTTATATGTGCTTATTGAAATCTTCGCAATGAAACATGACTCAGTGAGCAAACCCAATAATGACCTGAGAACCCATTATGTAAACGTCAGGCATGTTTGGTAACATGTTATGATATCTAATTTTATGTGGAAATTGTGGTGGAGCTCTTCAATGACTATCTTTAAGTTTTGTAAGTGTGGTTGAATTTTCGTTATTGTTACTTTTAACATACAAATCAATCAAACAAACTGATATTGAATATACAAATTGTTATTTGTAACATGCAAGTTTAACACAAATCTGATCTAAACACTTGAACTCACAACCCGATTTTGAACAGAGTGGTTAAATATAAACAAATTATCAAACATGCATACAAAGTTACAAACTCGATAACCATAGAAGAAATAGGTGAAGACCAATCACAACCGTATCCATATGGTGCATGCTATCTTTAACCAAAACACCGTATTGGAGTATTATTCAGTGGCGGAGCCAGGAGCCACGATCAGGGGTAGCGAAATACGAAAATTTGTTTAGGGGTAGCGAAAATTTGTTTCAGGGGTAGCGAAATCGCCAAAAAATGGCCAAAAATCGCTAAAAATCGCCAAAAATCGCCAAAAATTCCACTACCGGGTAAAAGTTCAGGGGTAGCGACCGCTACCCCTCGGCTCTACATAGATCCGCCCATGATTGGAGTATTATTCGATGCAACAACACCAATTTACACAAAATAAATTTGGTTATGCCAAACTTTTACAGTTATATAGTTATACTCTTGTAATGTTTTCTTATCTTTAAAATGAGCACTATAGTGATTATTTTTATTTTTGTATCAGATATGGAGTACCTTTTTTAATGTTTATCTTTTTATTTTGGTATATCTCAAAATATATGTTCGTTTCTAAGTTTAACGAATAAAATATCTATACTACCTATAAAATGAAAATGATCAATGTTGAAATGTTGAAAATAGTCAAAGATGAGAGAAATATGCGAGTAGAAATGTTGAAAATCTCAAATAAGGAAACGATTAATGTGTGGAAAAGTTAAAATGTTGAAAATCTAAAATAAGGAAACCATTAAAAATTAGCTAGGCGGGAATTGCATGTGCTAGGCTGTACATTTAAAAATGGGTAATACATATTGCTGGCACATATCTATACTACATATAATGGAGGAAGTACTCTCTCTCCAAAATTTTCAGACTTACAAGAAATAATGCATTGTTTACAACACTTTAATGCACCCAATTTTCAGAATTACAACAAAGTAAGCATATTGTACAACAAAATAAAGCGTGGTGTTATTTTAAAACCAAAATTCTATCAAACAACATTAATGCTATTAAAAACACCCCTTCACCAAAAATTACAACAATTTAAGCACAATGTACAATATCTGCAACCCTCCATTAAAACCCATCCATATTAATGCACATAATTTTCAGAGTTGCAACAAAATAAGCATAGTGTACAACAACATAAGCATGCTGTAATTTTCAGACTTACAACATTAATGCTATCTATCTATATCTATCTATATATTCTAATATACAGCAGTTGAAAAAGACGTTAAATACCCTTTGAAAAAGTGAATGCTGAATTTTTAGAGTGTCTAGATTGGTCATTTTAACACACTAATTTTGAATTAACCACTAATTAAGGAAATTAGACTTTTAATCAAAACTTGTCATGGAAGCTGCACAAAATTCGGCCCTCCCTTTCAAAATTTGTAACCCGATGTGTCTTGCACCATATTTCACGATATTTTTGGAAGGTACTACATCTCTTTAGCATTATCATTCGAGCCTTCTTCTATATGATTCAACTATAATTAAAGCAAAATCGGCAGTTTCAACTCTACCATTAATTTACAAATTGAAGACAATCATATCCTAAAATGAGCCCCCGCTTCCTTTATACGCTCCAAGATTTTCAAATCACATACAAATCACATTTATACCAAACCATAATTGCTAATCAAAATCCCACGATTCAAATCCAAGTAAGAATTGGTCTTCAACTGCCATCGATGCTTTTGATGTCATCTTAGCAATTTAGGTCAGTTTTATTTGTGTTTTTGATGTTATCATTGCATCTGTAAATTGTTTTTCCAATCGAGTCAATTTATAATTTCATCCTTTGTGTTGAAATTCAATGATTGTTTTTCATATATCATTTTTGTTTTTTTCCCCTTATACATGATATATTTCTGGAACTTTACAAACTTTAATAACTGCATTGATCCTCATTGTACATGTTATATTTGTAAAATACACAACCCACGTGTAATTGATCCTCTGTATGTCATTTTGTTTGTATATGCATACCAAGTGTTCGATGTAATGTCGGAATGTAAACTTGTGTTTTATTATTTGTTATTTTCAGGATGATAAACTATAGAATTATGTTCAGATGATGAAGTTGGTTACACGCCAATGTCCCACGCTGTGACAATAATATTTCTGTTTTGAAAAAATTAAATACTTCCTTTTGGTTTGTGTATTGATTTCTGAATATTCGTTAAACTTTTAGTTTTGACATCTTAACTTTTTCGATTAATAGTTTATGGAGTTTTTTGGAAACTAGAGTGTTGATGTTGAAACAAAAAAATGGGGTTCCCAGTATTCAAGGATTGGATTTCGTTAATGGATGGTGTTAAATGATACCCATGTATCTCGGGATTTTAATAGTTTATTTTGCACGAAGTTAAAATATTTTAAAAAAGTTAACTGCTTAGTTATTATCCTAAATTATTGGGAAGTTTTGAATTTAGATAGAAAATGTTATTCGCGGTTACGGTTTTAAGTCAATTGTTATAATCTGCAAAAATTAATACATCAGTTTTCATCACAAGTTCATCATTTTCATCAGAAGTTAATCATTTTCTTTACTTATAGCCGTAGGCCGTAGCCATGAGGTCTAGATGGGTACAAGATGTTGAAATACTGAAATGGCTCTTCTTGCTCCTTAAGGTATGCACTATGGTTTGGGCGGGCAGAAATAGGTGGGGTGGCGAATTTTTTTGGTATATTAGTGAAAAGGATATTCCTATTATTAAAAATTTATTTGTCTTGTCATTTGTTTGTTCGTCTAAGTGATTGATTCTGATTTCTGCCTTTGTTGTTTCACTGTTACCCTGTTTCAGGTTGATTTGTTGAAATACTGAAATGGCTCGTCTTGCTCCTTAAGGTATGCACTAATTTACTTTAAGTAGGGCAGTTGAGATATTTTGTTTTTAGGTTTCTTTAGATGAAAACGGTGTCCAAATAATTATGGAAAGTGCCCGATAAGGGCTGCCCAAAAAAGATCGAGAACTGCTGGACGGCATCGAGTGTTTCGGACCAAGGTTTCGGGACACCATTCAAGTACACCTCAGGTACCTATATTATGTCTTTATGCCACGGTTTAGGAAGGGTATGTGTTGATTGTCGGGTTGGAACTTGACCGCATGTGAGGTCTTAGTGGGTTGGTTTGGGTATGTTACGGACATGTCTTACTTTACTGAAATTTTCTCTCTGTGCTTTTATCTGATTTTTAGTTATTGTGGTATAACTTAAATTATATTAAGTATATTTTAATAAGTTATTTAGCATATAAAAGAAAGTTGAGTTGATTGGCAGTATGCTCTGTTTGGTTGAAATTTTATATCACTACTTTGACCTCATTTTTAGTTATTGTTATATAATTTAAATTATATTAAATATATTTTAATCAATTGTTTAGCATACGAAAGAAAGTTGAGTTGATTGGTGGTATCGTACTATGGTGTAGTTCAATTTTTTTTTTTTTTATATGAACCTTCCTACTTTCAACATTTTTTATTTATGGTAATTTGTACAAGTTACCAGGTGAAAATGATGTGGTGTCGGTACGTTTATTTGTTAGGCAAGACAGGTAACTTTTATGCAATATATACCTTATGTGCTGATGTCTTATTGTCCTGTAAATCTTATGTTTGTCAGATGTTATACCTATATTTTGTGCGCCTCATCTAACGGTGAAGTCAATTAATTTAATTTTTTGTTAAGTGTAGTGTAGGCATGTGCAATTGGTAGAAAACGACGATTGCTGTGTTGATCCTCTTTCCAACCGGTCGAAGGAGTTGGAGGTTACACTTGACCCGTTTCTATAGAGACCAAGAATCATGTTCTGGAGGTCTTGGTTGATCAAAATGGAACGAATCCATGATAGGTTTTAGAGAGAGAGTAGAGAGAAAGTGGAGAGTTGAAACTTAGATATTATTGATATGTTAGTGAAGTTTCACAGCCACACCCCACAAGTGAAGACTTGTGGGGTATTTAAATGCCTTACAAGACAACTATCCTAATATTACATTAACAGTCCCTGCACTTTATGCATACTAGTTGTCTATTCCAATTCACGTAAATATCGCTCAGCTTCATTTCTAACAATCTCCCTCCAGCGGAGATATACGTGAATTGGTTACAATGATTCCTAACAAGTACATAATAATGATGAATACAATGCTGAAGTAGAGCAGTTTCCTCTGAGGATGTCTTCGCATCTCTTGATCTTCTCGAATTTTTCCGAAAAACCAAGAGTGGCGTCAATTGAAATCCGGGACGGATTTCCCGATTAGATGGGGAGACTATGACAAATGGTAATTTTCACGTTGCTAATTAATATTATATGAGTATTAATTATTTTTAAGCTAAGCATTTCTGTGCGCATTTGCATGTTTCTGAGTAATTTTAAGTATTTTCGGGAGCTGTCCCAGCATACTGTAGCTTACAGTCACTGCAGAAAAAGTTTATTTTTGTCAGTAAAGTAAAATTATCACATTTCTAATAGTTACTGACAAGTATTATAATTTACTGAGAGCTTTCTCGCATTTTGCTGAAAAACAACCGCACGCGCGTACCGACAGCCCAGTACATATGGTAAAGGTCAAATAAATATGTTTTTGAGTCAGTAATGACATTTTATTATATTTCTGACAAAAACGTGGTTAAAAACTTTATTTTACGCTATCGGGTCCAAAAACGTCAAACCGGGACTTTACGGTAACTTTTTAACTCAAACCGACACACTATACACCCAAGCGGGATCAAAACTATTTTTGCCGTCCCTAATAATCCTAAAACCGGCCACCTAGGCCACCTCAAACATCACATGGGATAATTTTGCTATCTATCCTAAATGTAATCTAAACTTTGCTAAAAATGGTTATACTTTTAGATTTCCTAACATTCTATCTTTAATATTACCCAAAATAAACTTTCTCATCTCTTTTATTAGCCTCATTTGTACGCCTATTATACACACACAAACTTCACTTACAAAATTTTTCTCTACAAAAGATCAAGATCAAAGGTGTTTGCAAAGGATTTTGGGTAATTTGGAGTTGGATTTGGGTTAAACTAGCAAAGTTTTGGGTGTTCTTGCCTCCTCTATCACACGTTAACTTTCAACCCATTGTAAGGATTCTTAAAACTTTTCTAAATTTGTTAATCTCTTGTTTATATGGTGTATAGTGATGTTTAAAAGTGTTAAATGTATATGTTTTGATAATATGATTTAAGCTATGGTTTGATCTAGAGTTTATAGTGCTCGACATTTTTGGATGAATATGAGTTAATTAGTAGATTTCTTGCTTGTGTGGTAAATATTGTTGCATATGGTGCTAGTTTGAGGATACAAACACTAGTTACGGTTTTTACACTAATTTCAGCACCATATTGAATTTTTGAGCACATACATGGTTCGACTAGTGTTAAAAATATAAGATTATTGGGGTTTTGAAAAACATAAAATTTTGGCTCAAATGGTGAAATGGTGGAAAAATATAGTAAAGTGTTTAATTAGTTTGGCTTATTTAATAAGATATAGGTTACTAAAAATAATTAGTTAAAAGGTGAAAATAAGTTGAGATGCAATATATGGGTCGAATGAACAGTAGAAAAGTCAAAGTTTGACTTTTGATTAAGTATCTTAATTATTAGAGCTTATTTGATAAGTAAAAGGTATGTTTGGTAACTAAAAATAACTAATAAGTAACAAGTTAATACAAATTGGACTAAATGGCTTTTTGGGCCAAAAAGCCCACGATTTTACTGTTGGGCCGAAGCCCATATGAAATTTTGAAAGTTTGACTTTTTGACCAAACGGATATATTGAACGAGTAAAATGATTTTTAGTAACGTGTCGATATATACGTTATAACTAAAAATGTGTTTTGGGTCAAAAATGGTAATTGGGCTTATTTTGATAGTTCGGCCCAATATACAAAGAAAAATGATAAATTTGATTTTTGGAGTATTTTCCGACTCGCCGAAGTTAAAAATGTTTAACGAAACGATAAATATAACGATAACTATTTTTGGACTTGTTTTGAGACGCTTAGTCTCTGAAAGAGTAAAAATTGACATTTTTCCTAAAATGACATTTAAATTGACTTCTGTTGACTTTTTGAAGAATATTGACTTCGCGTCGAAATTTAGTGTTATTACTTAAAGGTTAAGATAACGAACAATTTAACGACGAATATATATATTCACGACACTTAACATATATCACGAAAGTATTTTGAACTTATAACTAGTTAGCGAAGTATTTGAGTAAAGTTTGCAACACGTGAGATAAATGGAAACGTTGTATAAACGAACGGGTCATGCCCAAATTTTCTAAAAATCCAACACTTAGAATATTTTGAGAAAATCCACAATTTAAGTAAACTTTATGAAATTACTTAACAAACTTGTTTTCCTTATAATAAATGTTGCAACAAAAGTACTAAACAACGTTTCTAAATATAATAGTTTTTCACTAACTATGTTATGTTAACCATTCTTCAAAGCTATTTAATTAATCTCCATTAATTAAATATATGAGAAATTAACTTAAGATATACTCCCTCCGTCCCTAAATAAATGTCCACTTGGACTTTTTGCGGTCTTTATTATTCAACTTTGACCATAAATATTTTTGTTTGTATTATATAATACTTGATAAAAATTATACCAATGAAAATACTTTTAAAACTCAATCCATTCATATATTTTACATCAAGTATTATAAAACACAAACAAAAATATTTATAGTCAAAGTTGAATAATAAAGACCGCAAAAAGTCCAAGTGGACATTTATTTAGGGACGGAGGGAGTATATATATATATATATATATATATATATATATATATATATATATATATATATATATATATATATATATATATGAGCAAATATATATATATATGACACTTGCACATTTAAATCGCGAATACTAGCACGGATGTTCCGTTACGTATTTCCACCATGGACTTTCACCATGAGCTACCCCCAAGAGTTACAATAATAAATCGTTTCGAAATATATTTTACCACACAGCAAGCAAGAAATACACGAGCACAGGTCAAACGTAAAACTTTTCAAATAAAATAAAGACACTTGAGACACGAACCTTTTGCTAAGACTTACCGTACTAATTTAGGGTGCTGATCGGCGCGGTTGCATTATTTTAATTGATTGCTGAATTGCTGTATTTGAAAGGTGAGTTTATAGCCCCATATTTTTATACGATTTTTGGTTTTATAAGCTTGGGGTGAGAAACATGCAAAACTGTTTTCATGGACCAGAATTGAAGTTGCTTTTAAGATCACACTAGTATGCAGAAACCTAAGTTTGCTGAATCCCATTTTGTGCCCACTATCATCTGCCGTTAATTCCTGATGGGAAGCCGGTTGTTATAAATAGATCTATTGGGAGTGACGTCCCCGTTCGGTTGGCTCGGCATAGCCAAGGCGAACGTATACCATTCGGGTTTTTAGCCGGGTGTCTAGGGATTAACACTCGCGGGGACCCTTATTTATTTGATAACGCTAGTCGTGCTGCATTGTCTTAGTTTCGGTAGGATGAGGCTTAGTGTTTGCATTACGGATAGTGTGTATCTGCTGATTTGTTTTATGATATTGCTATTGGTCCATGTGTGCTATTTATTTAAACCTATGTACTCACCAGCGTTAGCGGACTTTTAGCATGTTTTTCTTAGGAAACTGAGGTGCGTTTAGCCGGGTGCAGTGCATGGCGTCGGTCACAATAAATGATGGAAATGTTTTTAATGCGTTTACTCTGACAACTGGACCTTTTGTTTAAATGGGCTTCATTTTCATCTGAAATGGTTTTTATGTATCGCTACATGACTTGACTTATGTAATATATTTTAAAACGGATTTTTAATCCGTTCACTATATCTTGTGTGATGATTATCAACCACGTAGCACCCCAAAGTGTATGCTTCCGCGAATATTGTGATTTTGGGGGTGTTACAATGCTCCCTCCTAAATTGACAACCCGTTTGATATAGCCTTGATGCTTGTAGAAGAAGTTTCTCTGAATTCTGCCCAAATAGTCTTCAGTCTCTTGCACAGCGGAAAATGGATCATAGACTGATAATTTGTATCTTCTTCACAGGTTTGTTTGGGGAGCATCATATCGACATCTTCAGCTCACTTAGAATGCTTCCAGTTCTTCAATAAAAGCCCCGATGTACACATTTCTCCCTCCAGGATGATGACGATCTTTCGGACTCATCCTACATATGTGTACATAGACATATCAACTAGAAGCAACACACAAATCAATACCCCATGATTGGATGTCGATTACTATTCTCTCTACAATTCTTTACAGATCATCCTCTTTTCAAACCTCATTTTTATTCCTCTGGCTAATATTAAATGAACACGTATGGAGACAACCTGATATGACAAATTTGAAAATGAAGTAAAGTAACCCAGACTTGTGACTTAAACTTGCACGATTGTGTGACTAAGAACCTATACTGAGCGCTACAACGTAACTCCTTAAAGCATAGGTCGTTTCATATACCCATCCATCCTTCCTTAACAGTATATGAACATCTCTTGAATTATCCACATCTCTGTGTGACACTGAGTACTACAACGTATCTCCTTTAAGTGATAGTTGACTAGGTCTTCATCCATCCACCCCTTGACCTATGAAAACTAGATAACCCAAGACTTAATCACTATTATATAAATGCTCAAACAAGGATCTCGAAGAATCATGCATCCAACCAACCCCGATATCTTCAAGATGCTAAGTACACGCACCCATGAAATTCCACTTCAAGCTCAAATAAGTAATAAACAAATAATCTCCGTAGTCACATTTTGATAACGTTCAAAATTTAGCCATTGACATTTTATTGTGATTCTTGATCAGGATCTTTTCGGCTATACGTGGTGATGTTGAAGGTGTAGGCCAAAAATATCATTTGTGATTTTGGTGTGAAATATGCCATAAAATGACATTCTAATGATGCTGGAAAATTTTGAGTTTAAGAAATTTTTACGCCAAAAATTCCCGAAAAATTCGAATTTTGGCCAAAAAAATTGAATTTTTGGCCAAAATTTTCACTCTTATACCAGAATTTGAATCTCGCGTAAAAATTGAACGTTTAGTCCCCTGTGATAGATGACAGCTGGTCCTTGATTTGAATTGGATTGTCTGTCTGATATCTGAATTGAGGAAAGATCTCGGACAGAGCTGTGTTTGCTGATTTGCGATATCTGATGAAGTTGATTTGCGATAAAGTCTGACAAAGGCCAATTTGCGATAATTTTATCTAAATTGATTTGCGATAATTTTATCGAAATTGATTTGCGATAATTTTATCGAAATTGAGCTCCTATCGCAATCTTATACAAGATTTCGATACTTTTGATGAATTGCGATAGATGACAGCTGGTCCTTGATTTGCGATAAATGGCAGTTCACCAACTCTTGTCCTTTTGTCACTTGCCCACTGATTTGCCCATGCGTGTAAGTCTGACCAACTTTCACCAACTCTTCAATAATTCTTGTAAAAGAATTATATGCAAGCAACAAAGTACAATAATTCCCAAAAACAAATCTTGGCCTATGATCTTGAATTATTGTCGATCTAAATCACTTAGAACAACAAAAATCCAATCTTCAAAAACAAGATTCGAGTGAAGAACTAGCAAACCTTCATAACCCGACTCGTTAAATCACAAACAAACACAACCTTGAACCTTGATCTTTGAGAACGATTCCAAGAACAACACACAAGCTAACGTTTTTATATAACAAAAACGTAACTGTTGCTAACATAAGAACACAAATCGAACACAAAGAAACCCAAAAACTCTACTGATGAACAGTAACGAGATAGAACACACCAAAAATCACATTTTTTTACCTCAAACACACCACGATTCGCCCCGGTTAGCTCTTGATACCAATTGTAACGCCCAAGAATCGTGTTCTGGAGGTCTTGGTTGATCAAAATGGAATGAATCCATGATAGGTTTTAAAGAGAGAGTAGAGAGAAGGTGGAGAGTTGAAACTTAGATATTATTGATATGTTAGTGAAGTTTCACAGCCACACCCCACAAGTGAAGACTTGTGGGGTATTTAAATGCCTTACAAGACAACTATCCTAATATTACATTAACAGTCCCTGCACTTTATGCATACTAGTTGTCTATTCCAATTCACGTAAATATCACTCAGCTTCATTTCTAATAGTTTCGTTGCAGGCAACCTTTGGCGCTTTTTAAATGAGCTTTGTTTATATATGATTTCAACAAGTTTGAGGCTTTTAGTGTAAGTTTTAAGATTCATGAAGGACAAAAGACACTCACATGGGATATGAGTACAACTGAGCTTGCAACTGTCTCATGAAGTTTGACATTGTTATCCGTTATTTCTTATATGTTGCAGGTTCATTTTAAGTAGGATGGTACATTTAAAGTAGGAAGGTTATCTCCTGGCCTACTCTGGCTAAACAATTTTGGGACTAAAAAAGGTACATTATTATATTAGTGACTCTCTTATTTTCTTGGTAATAAAGAATTGATGAGTAATGGCGTAATGCAAGTCATTTGAACATGTATTCATTTTGTAACAGTGGCACCACAATTTGCATGGCCTCTCATTTTGAGATTTTGATTTAATGAACCATGATGTAATAGAACAGGTGAATGATTTCTCATTTCCATATTTAGGTGCTCTTAACTGATGTTGGAATGGCTTTTTCACTGCAGCTCCAGAGGCGGCAAACCACCTACACCACCAGGAGCAATAAGATGCGGCCTAACTAAAACCAAAACGCTTTAGCCACTAGCAATAGCTATGATTCTTACATGATGAACATGACTAGAATTTCAAACCGCAGTTATGACCTTACTAAAATCTTCATTTTGTTAAGTTGATATGCATCATACATGAGATGTTTATCAGATAAGGTGGTCTTATCTTTTAAATAGTAACATTGTTGCAGTTGGTTTTACTGTATTTCTTGCACCTTGATACGGACAAACATTATTATGTTAAGGTGAACCAATTCTCAGGCTTTCTTGATTAAAAATTAAAGACTCAAAATTAGCATTATATTGAATGGTCACTCTTATCGCTTATGTGGTTTTCCATTTAATCCCGTTAATTCACGGGTCAATAAACTGAGAAGAATTTGAATTAAGTTGTTCCTTATAAGTGACTTACCGTGAAACCTGATGAAATGAAAAGCCATTCTCGGTCTTTGAAACTGAAAAAGTTATCGGTCTTTCAAACTATTAATTTGTTTTAGATCTACGAGATTGTTGGTACTACAATCGAGACTTGATGAATTTGAATTAAGTTGTTGCTATAAGTGACTTACTGCGTGATTTTGATGTTTAGAAAGATTGCTAAAATAGAATGATTTAAGTCACTCGACAAGGTATAAGAGAAATATATATTTGAAGGTTGTAATGGATAAATGTTTTTTGGATACTCCGAGAGTATATGCTACATTTTACATCGTTTAATTGTAAGCACTTATACAATACATAATGTTCGACCATGTAGCAAACATGTCAAGAGTATGTTACAATTTTTTAAAAAATGCCATGAAATGTTATTTGTGTTTGTTGTTACATATTTTATTTATCTTGTTGTTACCTTATTTTTTTTTCTTTTTCTATGAGAAATTTTTTCAAACTTAATTACCGAAAAACATTAGATGACCTTTATATTGTTTATAGATTTATTTTTATTTTTATGTACCATAAATATTTTCTATTCATACGTCTAACTAACGTATCATTTATTCACATAATATCAAAAATCGTTCTCTTCTATAAACGTATTTCTTTTCATAACATATTAAAAACTACTATTCTACGGTTCTCCATTTAATCCCGTGTATTTCACGGGTTAATAACCTAGTTAATTAATACACCCCATCATCAATTAATACAAAATGTAAAGCACAATGTACAAATACATATCCACACAATTTGATGGTTGCTTCAATACGTATCAGCCCAAAACATATCCACAAAAGTTCCAGCTTTTGATGTCAAATCGAAACTAAATCCAACATCCAAACTACAAACACAAATAGAAGGTTAGAAATTAAAAGAAAAAAAAATAAATACTAACTCGCCCGAGTCAATGCGAGTTGACTCGGTGAGTCACCGAGTTGGACCGAGTCATACCGAGTCGTGGTCAAAATAATAGATCCACACGATTTTTAACATAAATAAAAGGTTTTATAAAAGATTTAAAGTAAAAATCGGTGTTATAAAAGTTTTAAAAAAAATTTAGGGTTTCGAATAAAAATAAATGAGGGAAGGAGAGGGCGCGTGAGGTGTTACCGATGAGGGGGAAAGTGGTGGAGAGGCGGTGGAGCGACGGTGGTGGTGTGGCAGTGGTGGTGAGGTGGTGTTTCGGTATCAAACGAGCTCCAAAGGGGATCAACTGCTCCAGAAATGGATGAAATGGGTCGATCTATCAATTTGGGGAGTTAAGGTTTTCGCCTGAAAATTTTTCCGGCGATGGAAGGTGGCGGCCGGCCGACGGTTACCGGAGGTGAGGGGTTGTCCGGCGAGGGTTAGAGAGAGAGGAGAAGCGTGTGTGTTTGTGTTAATAATTGTGAGGTACAGAGAGAGAAAAATTGAGTTTTATTAAAATGAGAAGGGTCAAAAACGGACAAACAAAACTAGAAGGGTGAGAACGAAAAATAGGGGCGGAGGGGTTAAAGGGTTAACTTAGTGAAACTTTTGAAATATTAATCGTGGGACCCATTTGACGTACCAAACGGACTCGAAAAATTACGAAACTTGCGCCATTGTTCTCGAAATAATTTTTCCAATAAAAATGGGTATAAATACGCATAACTTTCTCGAAGTTAATTTATTTGGCAAATTCGATTCGTTTCGTGCTTTCTAGGTTGTGCCGGCTCAATAAATGAATAACGCTCACGTTTATTAAGATATTTACCGGTTTTTAAGCCCGAACAAGTTCAAAGAAGTTTAAAAGTCATGAGAGATCAAAAATAAATATTTTGGATAGAAAATAAGTTTAGGAAATTTACCGGGTCTTACAACACATACCCCTTAAAAGGAATAGCGTTCTCGCGATTCAGTTCAAGTTATGAGTTGAAATAGTGTTGGTGATGGTACGGGTAGTAGATTTGGGTCTCACTAGGTTATAATTATACTATTGTCTTAACTAAATTTATTGTTATTTGTAAATTAATTGTTAAAAAAAATATGGTCCCATAACATCATATTGCCAGAAAATATAGTCACAACCTACTAGTTACCATAAATACACAACCCCCATCATCATTTTCATATCACTCTCTTCTAATAAAAAACACATCTCCTTTCCAAACCACTAATTGCCGCCTCCCTCATCTGAATCCGCCTCCACCACTACCACCGGTATCTTTGAGTCTATATCTAGCCGGTTTGGTTTATGTGGTTTAGGCTGGTAATTTTGGTTTATGTGGTTTTCGTTTCGGTGAGTCGTGCTTGAAATTCAGCAAGGTATGGTTTCTTTGGTTTCGGCAAACGTTGTTTTGGTTTTGGTCTTTAACGATGCCTTTTCGGTGAATCCACTCGATATGCTTGTTTTGGTTCCTAAAGACACACAACCGAACACTGCCACCATTTCACCACTATCTTTTTTCAAGCTTAGTTATGAATCTGAATTTTGTGGTAGTATCGAGAAAGATGGTAGCGATGGTTAATCGAAGCCATATTTTGGTTAGTGCTTCTATTTTATGTGTTTGATTTTTGTTAGGGATCTATGGATTTGTGATTTTTTTCAGGTTAGGCTGGATGCAGTAAGGCGACCAAGTTCCCCCATTTTTCTCTGCCACGTCAGCTTTCTCTCTCTAGCGACCTACAGAAGATTAGGTGCCCCAGTAAGGGCGACCAAGTTCAATTTTTTTTTTAGGCCAAGCAAGTATACGTTACATAATAAAACAAATGCCCTTGATTCTCTTTTCAACTAGATCGGCCAAGTGACCAAGTTGTGAGTGACCAAGATAGTCGATCGAGTTGTGCAGTAAGGGAAATCGATTCCCTACTTGGTCATGCATGGGTCGATCGACCTTACTGCACTTGGCCTTATAAAAATATGGGCCTAATGAGTTTATGTGCTTAGACCAAGAGTAGTGGGGAGGGAGTGGGCTGGGGCATTTGTTGACATGTGTCCTATGTTTGACATGGTTTTTTTTTTTTTTTTTTTTTTTTTTTTTTTTAAATGGGAGTAATGGGTGGGGCGTTGAAGTTAGGGCTGTAAAAGAACCGGACGAACACGAACGGAGCCTTGTTCATGTTCGTTCATTTAATTTTAACTGGACAAATAAACGAACACGAACGCTTAAACGGACGAATTTTCTTGTTCATGTTCGTTTATTAAGAAAATGAGTTGTTCATGTTCGTTTATGTTCGTTCATTAAGACACTAAACGAACGCTAAACGGACATAGACGATCGAACATAAATAAACATAGAAAAACAAACATAAACTTTATTAAATTATGCATTTAATATTGTTTTATAAGTGTTGTTTTGTTTAAATAAACTAATTTTAAAATTATACAGTTAAAAGATATGATATACGCACATAAATAAATAAATGAATACAAACGAACGTTAACGGACGCATAATCGGACGTTCACAAACATAAATAAACGAACGTGACTTTTGTTCGTGTTCGTTCATTTAACTAAACGATCGTAAAATATTGTTCATGTTCGTTCATTTAATAAATAAACGAACATAAACAAACTTTTTACCGAAAGGTTCATGAAATGTTCACTGAACGTTCAGTTCGTTTACAGCCCTAGTTGAAGTGGTACATTTTTTTTTTTTTTTTTTTTTTTTTTTTTAACGTTAACAATTTAAAAAGATAAATACGTTAACAATTAAAAACGTAAAATCATACATTAAAATAAAATAACGATTACAAACATAAATAAAACAACAATTAAAATAAAAAACTTAAAAAACTAGGTATCAGTTATTCCATATTTTTCTTTAATTTTTGCTACTTTGAGCAACATCAAGTCTCGTACCAAACCGGGTTCGTTTGGTATCGGTTTTTGCAAATATTCAATATCTTCGGTTAGTTGACGATCCTCCTCCAACTTTATCATCTTGTTTCGTGCTTCAATCTTTGCCGCCTCTTGTTCGGTTTTTTTCTCTAAACGTTGACGGCTTAATTCGAGAATATCATCCATTTTGGTTGTCAAACCCTTGAATTCTTCTTCCATACTACTCGTTGGTCGTTTGTCTCTAGCCTTATTCCTACCCATAGGTCGGGGCATGTCTTCAAAAACATCAACATCATCTTCTTTGTTTAAATCAAAGTTGACATGTGCGTCCGAACTTTGACTATCTTCGAAGGTTAACGAAGATGTTTTGGACCTTTTGGCACGCCTTTGATGGCCATCGCCAACCGGTTTTCATTTGGGTAATAACCTTAAAAGTTGCCAACACGGGATATAGTTAGTAAAGTTCCCATCGATCTCTTGGAACTCAAGCATAGCCTCTTGTTGCACTTTAACATCATCACCTCCGCTCGGACGGTTTCGTTTAACGTGACCATAAATCTCGTTGTACAACGAACACTTTTGGTTAACGTCCCTCCATTTTGACGTTAAACAATCTCTTGTTCTTTCATCACATCCACGTCTCGTGACAAATTGTTGATGAACCCGTAGCCAAAAAGTCCCACGTTGAAAATTCGCCACATTAGGATCTTCGGATATCGCGATGTAAGAAGCCGTTAACACCGCAAGTTCATCGGACAACCATTTTTTTTGTGTTACTTTTTTAACAATTTCTTCAACGCCACCTTCATCACCTCGTCCTCGGCCACCACCCCGAGGTTTTTTCTTGTGAGATCGTTTTGACGACCCGCACACTTCTTGTGGTGAAGGTTGTGTTGGTGAAGGTTGTGTTGGTGAAAGAACATCATCTTGCGAATTTTCAAATGGCATAAAATTTAGGTATGGTAATTGCGACATGTAGCCGAAAACTTGGTTGTTATTTAGTTCTTGATCGGTTTGTTGCTCGGGTGCTCTTCGTGGAGCAACAAATTGTGTGCTTCGGTTTGAGCCATAGGCGGGAATGTTATATTGATTGGGATTCATTTTTTTTTAGTGCAGAAGTGAAAGTTGTTGTAAAAGAAAAATGGTGTTAACTTGGTAAATTTATAGGGAAAAAAAGAGAGTTAACGTTAACTTTAACTTGAAATAAAAAGGAATTAAATGTTTATTTAATGCAAATGTTAACGTTAACTTAACTTCAACGGGTATTTTTTTGTTTAAAAGAAATTTCAACGCCCGTTGATCAATCAACGGTCGTTGGATTTTATAGCATTCAACGGGCTTCAACGCCCCATGGGGGTGGGCCAACGGGCGTTGAAGGGGCAACTAAGCCCACTTCAACGCCCCACTACTCTTGGTCTTAGTGGTGATGGTTGTGGCTGGTTTGTTGTGGTGGTGGTGTAACCGGGACAATATTTCGGTTGTGGTTTTTTTGTTTGTTTGGGTTGTTTGTGTTTAGATTGGAAACCTGAATGGTATTAATGTATTCACATCAGTTGTGGTTTTTGTTAAGATGCAAAATGGTGTTAAAAAACATTACGAATATGAAGCAACACTTTTATTTGTTTATTTTTATGTTTTTTATATGGAGCTATAGTGTGCCATGAGTTCATTATATGAACAATGAACAACAAGAGATTATATTATAGTCTTAAAAAAAAATTAGTTGGCTGTTTGTAAAAAAATTCTAAAAATTTCAAATTTTTATTTACCCTTGCTTGTTTCTGTAAGAGGCTGTATGTTTTTGGAAATAACAAGTGGCTATGATGATTACTTTTAAAAGAAATGCATGAGAGCTTGTATAGCTTGGCTTGGTAAATTCAGAGGATGGTAGTGCGCAAAATCTTTTTTTGCACATTGCAACATAATTTTGCAGCCATGTTGAAATGAAACCTCTTGTTCCAAAAAAATAAAGAAGAAAAAGATCTGAGCCTACTTATTCAATCTCTAAACATAGGGCCCGCTTAGTTCAGTTCTGAGGAATGCAAAGGGAAAAGGAAAGGGAAAGGGAATGCAAAGGAATAGGTGAGGTGGGTAATCATTACCTTACCCCCCAATTTACTCTATAATAGTTGATTACCTAATACTGGGTAATCAATACCTTTGCATAGCTCAACCAAGCACCATTTTCCCCTCTATGTGGGCCCTTTGGAATTCCATACCCATTACCCACCCCCCCTTTACCCCATACCAAGCACACCCTACTTATTCAATCTCTAAACATAGTAAACATTACGATTTTTAAAACTTTTAATTGTGCGCTTCACTTTTACTGTTACAATTTTTAGATATTTTATTAAGTAAAGACAATAAAATAACAACTTACTTTCTCCATTTTACTGAGAATAAACACGTACTTTTTTATCAACATTTAAGCCAACGAACTTTGCAAATATTGTTCCGATATCAACAAAAAGTTATATTTTATTTGCACCATTCGTCCCTGAGCTAACGGCCGTTAGTTCCGTTAGTTATTATGTGACAACGTTAGTCCATTTAGCCAACGACTATTTGCAACGTTAGTCCTTTATATATTTTTGTCCGTTTTTAGTCGTTTTCATCCGTTCTTCTTACGTTTTCATATGGTTTTGTCCATTTTTTTACGTTTTCGTCCGTTTTTCTTACGTTTCATACGGTTTTGTCCTTTTTTTTACGTTTTCGTCTGTTTTTCTTACGTTTCATACGGTTTTGTCCATTTTTTTTACGTTTTCGTCCGTTTTTCTTACGTTTCATACGTTTTCGTCCGTTTTTATCCGTTTTCGCCCGTTTTTCTTACGTTTCATACGTTTTTGTCCATTTTTCATCCGTTTTTATCGTTTTTGTCTAATTTTCTTACGGTTTTGTCTGTTTTTATTCGTTTTCGGATGTTTTTCTTAAGTACGAAAAAAAATTAAAAAATTAAAAATTTTAAAAACTAAAAAAAATTAAAAAAATTAAAAAAAATTAAAAAAATTCCGAAATTTTTTTTTCGAAAATATTTTTTTTTTTCGGAGAATATTTTTTTTTCGGAAAAATTAAAAAAATTAAAAAAAAAATTCCGGAAATTTTCGAAAAAAAATTAAAAAATTTCAGAATTTTTTTTTTTAATTTTTCCGAAAAAAAAAATATTTTCGAAAAAAAAAATTTTTTTTCATAATTTTTTTTTTAATTTTTTAATTTTTTTTAATTTTTTTTAGTTTTAAATTTTTTTTTAAATTTTTATTTTTTAATTTCTTTTTAAATTTATTTTAATTTTTTAATTTATTTTAATTTTTTAATTTGTTTTTAAGTTTTTAATTTTTTTTCGTACTTAATAAACGAATATGTTGAGGAGATCTGACAAAATGGTGGGTAAGAAACGCTGGAAGAAGATGATGGGTATAGTTAAGAAAATTGGACAAAAACGATAAAAACGGATGAAAAATGGACAAAAACGTATGAAACGTAAGAAAAACGGGCGAAAACGGATAAAAACGGACAAAACCGTATGAAACGTAAGAAAAACGGACGAAAACGTAAAAAAAAAGGGACAAAACTGTATGAAACGTAAGAAAAACAGACAAAAACGTAAAAAAAAAAGGACAAAACCGTATGAAACGTAAGAAAAACGGACGAAAACGTAAAAAAAATTGACAAAACCGTATGAAAACGTAAGAAGAACGGATGAAAACGATAAAAAACGGACAAAAATGTATAAAGGACTAACGTTGCAAATAATCGTTGGCTAAATGGACTAACGTTGTCACATAATAACTAACGGAACTAACGGCCGTTAGCTCAGGGACGAATGGTGCAAATAAAATATAACTTTTTGTTGATATCGGAACAATATTTGCAAAGTTCGTTGGCTTAAATGTTGATAAAAAAGTACGTGTTTATTCTCGGTAAAATGGAGAAAGTAGTTGTTATTTTATGGTCTTTACCCTATTTTATTTGTGCATTTTACTTTTCGTCTACCAAGAAGTTTTACGCGACGAGTAACGTGCATTGTTAGTTAGTATCTCATAATTGATGTAGTCTCACTAAATATTTTTAAATGTTGTTTGATACATGTTAAGAATTTTTGCTAAAGTTGAATTATCACATGTTACAACCGTTTGTAATTACATTTTGATCTTTTCACATTATATTTTGAACGTTATACGAAACACTTACCATAATATCGCATATCGTTAATTGTCTTCCGCTAAGAACCGTTGCCGCTAGGCACGGGTACTCACCTAGTCTCATTAAAGGTAAAGTTAAGAAGTTTAAATTTTAAGATTGTGATTCTCTAAACTTCAATTTGGACATTGTAAGTCACGTTGAGTTATTCGTGAGGAGGAAAGAAATACAAGCCTCTTATGTGAGACACTTATTTTATTTAAATTTAAAATCTTACTTAGAGCAATACTAGCATGACTTATCATGTTCAAATTGAAAGGCACACTATCATATTGTATTTTTGTTTTTTAGACAGTATGGGTGCGTTTAGTTGAGGGAAAACACCTTTGTTTTCTACAAATTTGTGAAAAACAAGGAAAATAGATATCACGTTTAAATCAACGTTTTCCATCAAAATATTTTACAAAACACAAAATCCCCTATTTCCTAACTTAACAAAAACTACAAAACAACTTTTAGTTGTTTTCCTTATTTTTCTTTGTAACCTACAACCCTTCTTCCCCTCCTTCAAAATAGAAAATACAAGCATTAACTAAACGCGTTTTTTATATTTTCAAGTGTTTTGTGGAGATAAATTTCCCCTTTCAAATTTTTACAAAACTAAAGATAGAAAACAAGACAATTTTTTCTCCAACTAAACGCAACCTATATATTTTCATCTGTGGACATTGCCATGGAGAAGATATAATTTCATGAATTTTGTTATAAGTAAAGATTGTCTTTTTTTCTTATGGCAATTGTCCAGGATTTTTGTACAAAGATAAGACGACATTTTTCTTAGAACTTCGTCATTATACTGAAACGAGCGGGGTAGCCCGCGCGTTACGACGGGAATGCTATGTTGATATTGTCGGTTCATGTTTACATTAAGAAGGATGATTATAATGGTACGTAGTGTTAGTTGTAACAGTTAGGCAACTTAGACAAAGCGGAAATGTTTTATTACAACCTTTCTATACCAAATTAATCAATATAGAGGATTCTCATACCATAGCTTTTATACTTCACATCAGTCGACTGTGCATTTCAAAAGTGTATGTTTCAAAAGTAGGTATAATTTAGTGGCAAATATTTTACTCCCTCCGTCTCAATTTAATTGTCAGGAGACAAAAAACACGGAGATTAATAAAAGTGGGGCCACTTTTGTTTTCAACCACTCAAAGAGAATATTCCCCTACTATATTCTCTAGTTTTTACTAAAAAGGGAAAGTGGACAATTAATTTGAGACACCCATAAAAGGAAATATGGACAATTAAATTGAGACGGAGAGAGTAAAAGTTTTACTAAGTTGTCACAATACCCCCTCTGCTCCTAAATTTTTCCCAATTACACAATCAGTCCCTAAGGGACATTATGTATTTATTTTTAGTCCAAGTACTATAAAAGCTTAAGTTATAGTCTCATTAGGGTTTTATCACACACATTTTACCCTAGCCGCTCCATATCCTCTCTCTTCCCCTCATCTTTTTCGGCAACACATTCCGGCGACCACGATACGCTGTTACCGCCCTTTTTTTATTACACCACCACCACCAAACTTCATCTCTTGCAACCCTAACCCCATTTCTAAACAACACGCGCCCCAAATCTGCTTTTCAATATTACGACGCGCCAGCACTTAACTTTTTCGACCAAGATTTGTTGTTATCCGAGTTTACTAAAGGTGGGTAACACAGAGTCACCTGTGGTTGTGGCTCGGTGTGCAACAAACTGGATTTTGTCGAGTTACTTTTTCAGTTTCCTTGTCGATTTGGGTCTTAAAATAACGTGGCCTGGGCAAGGTTATGCTGTGAGGCTCACGTCCGTGGTCTTTATCACCTCAGTGGAGCCACAATCTTTTCTGGCAACCACAACCGGCGGCCACTTCCGCTGTCGCCGTGAAATTTTCTGGCGAAACCGTAAACCTTCCCCGTTCCTTTCTACTCGGTAACACCTCACACGCCCTTCCCCTTCAAGTGTTTTGTTATATTTATTGTTTAATTCAGTTTGTTTGGTTGAAGTTTTTTAATAATTTTCTGGCTTTGTTTTGTTTGCATGTTGAAGATGATAACATCAATGCTTGCTATTTTTTTTGGTTAAGATATAATTTTAATATTGATAATCAATTTTATATTTTTCTTTTGCTATGTTTTGTTTGTTTGGTTCAAGTTTTTTAATGATTTTCTTGCTTTGTTTTGTTCTTAGACCAGTCGGCAAGGAGGTGGTATTTTCACCACAAGCCATACCTCACGCGCGAGGTAGCCTTGCCTCCCACCGATCCTCACGTGCAGCTCACAGCTTCCAAGAAGAAATAAGGTGAAGGTTTCACTATTCGATACATTCAATGTGCTATATTTTTTTAAAAAAAATTGATCCGTTGCATCATGTAAAATATATATATATATATATATATATATATTCAACACCCCTCATTTTTCTTCTATAAATACACACAAAAACCCATCATTTTTAAACACAATCTCAAATCTTTTACACTCTTTTTATAAAAAAATATGTCTCAAGAAAACACTCCCCGAAACATCAATCGTGCCCAACGAAGAAATAATCAAAGCAATCCCCCGACACCCGAAGGAACCTTCAATCTAGGAAATACTCCCCCGTCATCACAACATACGACCACAATCATTATACAACCAAACCTACCCAAACCGACCATACCGTAATCCATCCTTTAACCAATTCTCACAACAACACCAACAAAACGCGTTTAGCCTATTCTCGGGCCAACCTCAATTTGATATGTCACAAACCCAAATTGGTGGTTCATCATCACAACCTCAATTTGATGAGGATATGTACTCATCTCAATTCTCACAACACCACCAACAAAACACTCAACAAAACACTCAAGAAAACACTCATCGTGAAGAAACTCCACCACCGGTTACAGCAAGGACGAAAAGACGCCAAAAGAGGCCACAACCGGCTCAAACCGATGAGCCACTAAGGAACATTCCATGGTCCCAAGAAGAAGAAATTGCGTTGTGTAAAGGTTGGATTCATGTATCCGAAGATTCTGCCAAAGGTAACGCGAGGAAGGGGAATGGATTTTGGTCTGCTGTACAGGCGTACATAGCGAACAAAACAAATTCGGATCGACGAGGGTACGATATGGTTCTTGGGAAATGGAAGACGGTGCGGCCGAATGTGGCTCAATTTTGTGGAGTGTAAAATAACATCATGCGTATGCAGCCTATTAGTGGAGCCGGAGATGAAGATTACTACAATAAGGCAACTCTAAACTATGCAGCTGAATACGGAGTAAAGTTCACACTCAAACATTGTTGGGAGCAGTTAAGGAAATGTCAGAAATGGAATGAGACTGAAGTTCCGGGTTTTTTATCAAAGGAAGCAAATGAAAGGTCCAAGAGATACAAGTCATCTGGGTCTAGTTCGTTCAACCAAGAGAGTGGAGGAGATACAAGTATAAACCTGAATGATGATATAAGTATAAGCCTGAATGCCGGTGGAGATGACGAGGAAAATGAGGTGCAAGAAGTTTCACGACCAATGGGCAGGGACAAAGCGAAAGCTTTGAAGAAAAAAGGTGTGAGATCGTCGGCAACTATTAATGAAGAGGATTTGGCTAAGATGATGATATCGGAGATGGCACATCAAGTTGAACGTGACAATCAGTTGAAGAGGAAAGAACGGGCTGAATGGATGGAGATAAAAAGAAAAGAAGTGGAAGTGAATGAATATAAAGCAAAGCAAGCAGACTTGATGTTCTATATGCAGCCATATGAACATTTGACTGGGGATGCACGCAAGGCCATGGACGAGATTAGAGATGGGATCAAAGAGAAGTGGGGTTTAAACTTTTAGTTTTAATTTCGAAGTTTATGTAATGTTTTACTTTCGTATGTTTGCGTCTTTAATAATCGTAGTTTATGTATTGTTTTAATATTCCCGGTTTATGTACTATGTTTAATATTTGAAGTTTATGTAACGTTTTAATTTCGTACGTTGTGTTTTTAAATTTGAAGTTTACGTTTTTATAGTTTTACGTTTACGTTTTTAATTGTGTAAGTATAAAAAAAAAATGGGAGTTATGGTGAAGGATTGGTTTGCCTTGACTAGTAAATGGTGAAGTGTGGTGAAGGGATGTGAGAGGAAAGAGAAAGCTGACGTGACGCTGATGTGTATGGTGAAAAAACCTGGCCCTTGCCATCCAGCCTTAGAGGATTAGATCAGTCGGGTATTTCATGAAATTGCTTCAGTGGGTTGTGTCAGTGTGGTTGGCCCAATGGGTTTGTTCCATGGGATTTTTTTCCTTGAGAGTTGACAGCTATGGTTAATGCCAGATAGGATGTTTACATTTTTTAACTTTTAATGATAGTATGTCAACGAGTAGGGGATAATATGTTTAAATTTGTTAGGAGTGAATATCTTGCTGAAATATGTGTTGATTCATTTCTTTGGATATATACTTGTAATCTTCGTACGAAGTATTAATGAATTTTTCATACAGACGTGTTAGCATCAAAATTCGAAAAGTCTTTTAGTTAAGTTTCAGTTGTGATATAAATTGCCTACATTTAAACACACAAATTTATATCACCAACATCAATGACAATTTCCGCTTTTCTATTCCTAAAGTACCATGTTACATCCAGGTGAAATAGAACACATATTATCCTACCAAATCATTAAAAACTTTGTTGGCATTAATTTGACCAAAACTTTTAGCTGATGCGAATTTGTTAGATCTCTGATATTATTTTTTGCCATCCTGCACATGAATAAAATATACGTTAACAAAACATGGTTAGGTTAAATTTTTTTTAAAGGTTAATGCTAATTGATTGTATATTAATGAAACTGTAAAATGAATTTTTGCATATGCAATAAACGATTGTGTACCTTGATTTGGGAAATTTTATTTAAAAAATCTTTATAGACTATATTCTTTGTTGTATTTTGGTGGTGTTCAGGTTCTGTTTTCATAAGAATTTTTAACCCATGGGGCGATGTTGCCCGTGATATGGTAACATATAGTTGGCCATGGCAAAAAATGGGTTGTGGAATGTACACGCCAATTTTGTTTAGAGATTGGCCTTGGTTTAACCGGGAACTGTTATCTTTGTGTGTTAACGGGATCCAGCTTATAACTAAAGTCCGCATACTTGTTTGTTTCAAAGGTAGGAAATTGAAATCCAGTATTGATGTTTTGATGCATTTCATGATTTTTGTTGTAATAATTTGGAAAAGTAAATTGCCAAGAGAATGTTCTGACAAAGGATTATTGGGGCTGACGTTGTATATAGAATTATACTCGTTGCATAGAATGTCAGTTTTAGGTACATCATAATTGAGGTAGCATAAATAGTAAAGTGAGTATCTTAAGTGTGTCATAAATGGCCTACTATAAATGAAGCAATTCACTAAAACTACCTCTATTTCTTTTGCTCTCTGTCTCCGTTTCAGGTTTGAATCTTGATGGTGAACTGTCACCAAGTATTGGTGAGCTCAGAGGTTTACTCTCCATGTACAGTTGTGGAAAACTAGTAGGGGGGGGGGGGGTTGAATAGTTTTACGTCTTTTAAATTTTTATTGTGAAAACTTTTGTTTACTTTTAAAAGCTTCAATTCGATCTTATGTGACTTCAACTCTTAAAAAATATGAACAAATATAGACAAATGTAAATAAGTAATGCAAGTAAAGTAAATGAAATGAAATGAAAGATAGGGATGGAAAGATCAAACCACAACACAAGGATTTATAGTGGTTCGGCTACAAGGACACCTTCCTTGCCCTACTCCACTCCCCGAGTCACCTACTCGAGAGTTCTCTTCACTATGTCAACAAACTCCCTTATGGCGGAGAAAACCTTACACAACTTTAGCTTACACCGGCTTAACGACACAAAGCTAGATGTCGGGTTCTAATTGTAGCTAGAACCAATCTCACAACTTCTACATGACTTCTTCACGACTTATTCACAACTTCTTCACGACGGCTTCACGACTTCTTCACTACGGCTTCACACCTTCTACACGACGGCTTCACAACTTCTAGACTACGACTTCACAACTTCTACACTACTTCTTTACAACACAACTACTTACTTACACTTTGATCTACTAATTACAACTACACAAACACCTTATCAAATACTTTACACAATTATACAAATATATGAATTGAGCTACAATACTTCTGATGCGTGGTTTTGCGACCTTACAACAGGTTTTACCTCTCGAGGGATCTCAAGAGGCTTACAACCCCACCAGGCAGTGTACCTGACCGATGTAGTATAGTGTAGTGGTAAGTACGGGGGATTGATCGTTCTCCACAGGGAATAGTGTCGTTAGGATTGAAAAACTATTCTAATAGGTCTAAGGGTGAGGGAAGATTCTTTTTTGTATTTTTTATATTTTTATGAAAGCAAGTAAAATCTCGGGTTTGAAGGAGTGGGCGGAATTAGTTGCTAGTCAACTAACCCAAATTACTACAAATGCAAATAAAATAAAATAACAGAAAATGAAAAGGTTGTGAAACTTATGTGGAGAGAAATGTGTTTACTTAGATTTCCTTACTCCCTAACTATCTTTTACCGGTTGATTAGTGTGTATTAATTGCGTGGATGACGGGTGTATTCCTTAATACCAATCGTGGGGTGGCGTACGTACTTCCCCAACTCTACAAGCTCCTACTTCACTCCTATGTCGAGCCGGCTAAGAAGCTCCTAACATGGGATCACTAGAATTCGCTCATGCATTAAATACAACCATAAAAACCTAGTACGCATTGGTTCATGCTTCTTAAGATGTTCAAGCAAGTTACCGAATAGGAAGTTAGCCAGTTTTCTTAAGCCTAACATCGATGAACAATCATCCAATACAATTAATAACACACTAATAACCAATAATCAATAGTTAGGTTTCATTAGATCTAAGCAAACACAAGATAAATCTAGCCTAGCATGTTAATCAAAAGACAAGAACAAGATATAATCAAACAACACATAGACATATTGATTGATTAAACAATTACTTATCTTCAATTAAACATGGGAGATCCAAGGGTTTGAAAACCCTTAAAAATGGCAGAAATTAGTCTTAGGGTTTCTCCTCACAAAGTTGCACACTAATGAAAAAAAATTGCAAAACTATATATAGAGTTTAAGGGATGACGGCGTCACGTTGTAGATCTTGACGCCGTCACCTCACCGTGTCTAGGGTTCCCGGATGGCCTTCCTGACGCCGTCCCTCTTTAATGCTCCAAAATCCTCCCTGGCTTATCAAGGCTTGACGCCGTCAGAAATAAGCTTGACGCCGTCCCTCTTTAAGTTAAACCGTGATGGCCTTGATCACTTTAAAGGGTGACGCCGTCAGAAATTCATTGTAAAATTCTCTGGCTTATCATGTGTATTTTTCATGTCCACCTCTTTTGCCAAGCCATGACGCCGTCAAGAGCAATCCTTGACGCCGTCAAAGGTACTTTTCCAGCCAATTTTGAGACTTTTCCGTTTTCTTCACTTTTATGCTCCAAAAACGTCCAAAATGCTTCCTTTTCCAGATTTCTTCTCCAAAGTACCTAAAATGACAAAAGGAACGATTTAGGGCAATATTTGATCAAATAAATACGATTTAGGGCTTAAATGACCCCCTAAAAGCGGTACACTTTTCGCTTCATCAAATACCCTTACACTTGAGATTTGCTTGTCCTCAAGCAAATGCGCTTTTATTCTAATCAAAATCCAAGTTAGGGGTCATTTAACGCTAATATAAAAGTAATTACAATAAATATTCGTTCCACTTTAATCATAATAAGCACGGAGATTACAAACTAGCACCTCACAAGTAGTGTTTAGATACTCACATCTCTCAGGTGTCATCAAAATAAATCTCATAAATGAAAACGGATAATATCTCTCACTACCTGTCATAGCAAATAGATTACCATAGGCTTGGGAAAGGATCGAAAACCTCCTCCACTAGGCGTAAGCACCTAAGATAAACTATCAAAGAGGGCTTTTAAATAGGTTGTAACGTGAGGTGTAGGGATATGATAAACACGGTTTTGTTGGATAAGGGATATTTTACTGGTGGCGAGTTAAAGATCTTGATTAATTACATGTACAATATGGCGTTGCTAAGCCAAGACTAGACTCGACTTAAGCTAAAAACAAAATAACAAAAACATAAAGCAAACATAAAATGAAACGGGATGGTAGTCCGTATGTTTTTTTTCTATTTTTCTTTTTCTCATTTTTTTGTATTTTTCTTGATTTTTTTTTTTTTTTTTTTTTTTTCATACACTCTTGCCCTACCATCCAAAATAATACATCATAGGGGCGTTGCATTCCCCTTACACTTGAACTTTTACATAACTTTACAAATAACTATTCTAATGACTCGAATTAAGATAATCGAAACACTTGGAGTACTTTTAAAATATTTAGCACATATGGGGGTAATAATGTTGTTCTTCCCCATTACTCCATTACACTAGTACTTTACCCATGAGTCCCAATCGTCCCAAAACAATATGTACAAGGATATGACTCGACTTAGCAACCATGTAATCAATTAGATAATTAACTTGGGGTTTAAACAAATGTTGTCACAATAATGCACTAAAAATGAGTGCATACAAGGTAGGCTAAGGCGATTTGGGTGTACATTTAAGTGGGGTGTAAACAAATTCTTCCTTTAAGTAAAATGCTTAAAGGTCGAAACGAAAAGATAGGCTCTGAGGGGTGTACTAGGGGTATCGTGTACTAAAAATGAGTACAACGCAAAGGGTGTGGGAGAATTACTTGACCAATGTAGCCAATGTAATTATAACAAAAACACAGGTGTAAAACAATGGGTTAATCCTAATGCCTCTTATCATGTAGTAAATCTAACTACACGAATGTAGTCTCACTTGTGGCCTCGGAATGGTCCTAACGCAAGTTCTAGAATCTAAGTGCTACCGGTACACACATCATAGCATAAATGCTTTTCCTACCAATTCTAGGGGCGAACCTCACATATTTGGGGGTGGAAAATTTTTTAGTGGTACGGTTTTTGTGCTAGTCATATAACTCCTATCCGTGAGACGCTCATTAAGATCAAAGTTTCACTCCTATATGTTGTAAAAAAATTTAAATTTGGCACTAAAATTGCCCTAACAGGTATTTATCTCAGTTTTATTACACATCTACCATTAAATAAACAAAAATCAAGCGTAATTGTATTCTCTAAAGTATCGTATTTTTACCCCCCCCCCCTTACACTTAAGATGAACATTGTCCCCAATGTTCAAATAACAAGATGTAAAAGTAAAAAGGTAAAAGAATGAAATCAAATACTCCCCTGATTCGCTCGGTGGATAATGTGGTAACATGGTTAGATCTTCTTCCAAGAGAATGTAGAAGCTCCAAGACTAAAGCATCGCCAAAAGCCTGATTCCACATACATTTCCTTGTCCAAAATAATCTGTTAAACCTGAGAAAACAAACAAGAAAACCTGCATAACATCGGCGGGATAAATCTATATATAAGGATATAATGCTTGTGGAATGATAATTTTGCAGATTCCTGGAGATTATAAGTTAGAGATTTAATAAAAAACTTTTTATGAAAACAAAACTTTCAAAAATTTCATAAAATTAACACCTGACGCCGTCAGGTTGTAACTCCTGACGCCGTCAGAAATGATCTGACAGAATTCTCATGTTAAGTTTCCGGAAAATTTTTGGAAAAACCTATACCTTACTTCCTGGAAATCCTGCAAAATATCATTATGACTCGATACAAGCATTTGACTCAAACAAATACTAATATGTATGTTAATTTATTATTATTACGATTCATGTTCATTTGTGTTCTAATAAACCGATTTGGATTTCCCTTACACTTAACTTTTGCAAAATACCTTTATATGTAGTTAAGATGAAGTTAAAAACAAGATAAAGCATTTTCACAATTTAGTTTTGAACATGAATCAATAATAATAAAAATTAAACATACATACGGAAACAAATAAAATCAAACAAACAAATAAATAAACACACAAAGCAAATAAAGCTTGGTTGCCTCCCAAGAAGCGCTTTTCTTTATTAACGAGTCTTGTAGCTAGACTCAAAGTCCTTCTACCCTATGTAAGTGAGTGGTATGTGCTTAAACACATACTTTTATTTGACCAAAACCGGACCCAAAACGACCAAAAACCCGACCAAAATGCCAAAAGATATTGTGTTTTTGTGTTTTTGTATGTGCAGGGATGGATATCGTGAAAACCGACAAAAGACACAAGAAAATCAAGAAAACGAGCACGAGATACGGAAATGACTCGGAGCTGAACCGGAAAAGTCATGCTTGGTCAACAAGTCATAAATCACCCTTAGATCACTTTGGAATATTAGCCAATTCGGTCCCTTGATTTTCAGGATTTACATATTTGGTCATTGATTGTTAAAACCTTAAAATTGCAACATCCGGATTTAACAAAACAATTTACCAAACCCACTTTATTTACTCTAAACCCAATCCACCACTTACCCATAGCCCATTCTCGATAACCCCAAGCCCACAGCCCATCCTCTTAACCCGATCCATAGAAAAAAAAAGATAAACCCGGTCAAACCCATAAAATCCCACTCGGTCAAAAGAGTCAAAAAGAAATAAACTAAATCACACACTTCTCACTAAAATAAACCCGATCCCCAAATTCACCCCTTTCCCCCATTTTCACTATTCCTCAAACCCTAGAATTACCGTACATGATTTTACATCAATTAAGGGTACAATTGTCAATCATTGGCCCTTCTAGAAGACCCTGACAATAAGAATGACACGCGGAAGCTGTTGATTGGACCGAACACGCGTATCTGTGATCGTACGGTTAGAAATGGAGGATTGAAGAGCAAGGTGATCTAAGGGTGGATTATGGCTGAAGATAGCACGAGGATTGCCAAGGTGGAAAGACCCAGAAGGTTTGGTTAAAGCCTATAAATAGGAGAGGGTTATTCCATTTTTCGTATGTAATTTTTTTTTAGCAACGTTATGCTGTCAAAGTATTTTTAGAATTTTAGTCTTATAATTCGTATTGTAATTTTCTGTTTATGTTTATTTGTTTTGATTATTGTAATTTTTAAGTTTTAATGAAAGTTTAAATTTGAAGTTATTTTGAATCCGAATTCTCATTTAGTTATAATTGATTTCAGTTTTTAGTTTATTCACTTTGTTTTAATATCTGATCATCACAAAAGAAAAAAAAAATAAAAAAAAAAATAAATAAATCAAAATGTTAGTTCAGTTAATCAAGCTTCAACAAGCTTAGTTCATTTTTTCTCAAGTTTCATTTTAGCTTAATATAGCTTTTGTGAAGCTTAACTTGGCACCTTAATCAGTTTCACTCAAATTAACACAAAAGTCAAAGAAAGTCATTTGTTACTTGAACCATGGTGAATCAGAAATGGAGTGATGGTCTAGGGGGTGAAATGGAAGCCCTTAGCCTGTCTAAAGACAGGCAAGCATAGTGAGATCCCCTCTGTTGAGCTGAGGGGAATTAGCTTTGTAAGTTTTTTTTAAAAATTCATCTCAATATTGCATCAGTAGCTTAAGGTTGTTTAGATTTGATGTTATTGGTTATTTGTTGCTTATTATTGCTCATATGGTCTTAATATTGGGTGATAGCAGTTGTTTACTTATTTTGCATTTGATTAGTTTGAAAGTTGTTGGCAAGTTGCTTATTACTGTTTCATTTAGTGGGTTATATGTGCATGATTTGATTCTAAGTATTTGAGGTCTTAGATTGGAGTTCTTGTTGTAGTTTGGATTGAAAGTATAATACTCATGGCTGTCTGCTAAAAGTCTGCCATGCTTTTCAGTTTTGAGACAAGTTCACAAGTTGATTTCTAGCAATTTAGTTGAGTTAAGTGAAAGATTTTTGGGGCAAAAGCTAGGCAAGCTAGCTGTTTTTAAGTATCTGCTTTTGTTTTGTTTTTCTAAGCTTATTTGGTTACCTTATTTGAGTCCATTTTGTGCCTAATTTGAGCTGTTTTATAAAAGATGTGCAAAACTTGACTTACTTGTGGTCAAGCTGATTTCCAGCTATTTCGAGCTTAAATAAGCTCATTCTTTTCATAAATTTAGTAGAGGTTGGTAGTTATTAGATTTGCAAAAGAAGAAAAAGAAAAAAAAAAATAGTTTAGATTAATTTGTAGTACCCAGGATTCGAACCTGGGCTGCTTTTTAGTTTAAAATCGTTTTTTTATTTTAAGTATTTGCCAAGTAGTCCCCGAGTTTCAGTTTAATCAAAGTTGGTCCCTCGCTTTGTTTTAAATCATTTTCAGTTTTATTAAAGTTTCAAGAATTACAGTTTAAGTCCTTGTCTTTGTTTTAAAAGTTTTAGTTTAAATATAAGTTTCAAAAATTACTTTTTCAGTCCCTTAACTCTTATTAAACTTTTTATTTTCTTTATTTCTTTAAAAATTAGTTTTGTTTAATTGCAGTCTTAGTCCCTTAGTTTTTAATCTTTGCATTTTAGCTTTATAATTTCACTATTAGTTTTATAAATCTCGGGATTAGCCCGGGATTTGCATTATTTGCTTTCTTTTTGTGTGCATTTATTTTAATAGCGTAGATTGTTGATTTTAATTTTCCTTATTTTAGTGTAATCAATACTAAAAAAATAATCTTTCACGTCACTTATTCACTTCACATTTTCACGACTCCGATTCGACTTATTCGCCGTCAAACCTTCGTTGGGAGAACGACCCGGGGGAATTGTATTCGTTACAATTTCTTTGGAAAAATAAAAAAAAAACAAATATATTACATCAATAAAATGGCGCCGCTGCCGGGGAAGGCTTGAAACGAGTGCGTCGATTTCGTCCGTTGTTTTTGTGATTTGAAGATTCTTCCTTGGAAGTTATTGTTTTTAAAAAAAAATAAATAAATAAATAAAAAAATACAAAAATACAATAAATAAAACACTTTTCCTAAAGTGTTTTCATAAATACATCTTAATAAACATCCTCGGTCTTCCGTTGAAGGAGGGCGGTTGTAAACCATTCCAAATAACAACAAAACAAATCGTGAAATTGATCGTTATCGGATTACTTTATTACTACAACCTAATTACGGGGTTTAAGGAAGCTTGACATTAAATTGTCGAGCTGAAGAAGGCGGGTTTTTAAGCATCTTCGGAGCTACCTTTGCCTTCCCGCCACGCTGCGCGTAGTTTTAAAGGAAACGGTTACGGTTAACGTAACGGTTACCAAAAAGAAAATAAAGTCTTTTGTTTTCAATATATTAAAAAAGCCAAAAATAATTCCCAACCAAAAATACAAAAAGATTTTTGATTTTCATTTTTGTTTCCTTTTTGGTGTATGAACACCCGCTCATCTTCTCAAAATCTTATTTCTCCATTATCAAATCCCGAAAGGGTAATTCGACACACACACCGTATTCATTTCCCAAACGTTGAAGAAATGAATCACGACAATCAAGCTCCTCCGGTGGAGCCTAATCAAGGAGCACAACCGGGCCCCGACCTCCGTCCGATGGAGGAACAACTTCAAACACCATTTAATGGTGTGTGAAGGGCCATTGTGATTCCCGACATACTTGCTAATCAATTTGAAATCAATCACGGGTTACTGAACCTCATCACTAGTATCTCTTACCACGGGTTCGAGAGTGAAGATCCTCATATTCACATTAGGAACTTCACGGATATAGTTGAGACCATTAAGCTTAACCAAGTATCATATGATGCGATCAAGATGAAGTTATTTCCTTTCTCTCTTAAGGGAGCGGCTCGAACTTGGCTTGAGAAGGAACCCCCGAACTCGATCTATACTTGGGGTGACCTAGCTTCAAAGTTCGTGAACCATTTCTATCCTCCTTCTAAGATTTCTAATCTCCGCGCTCAAATCTTACGTTTCCAACAAGCCTTTGATGAATCGTTCAGCGAGGCTTGGGATCGGTTTAAAGAGTTGTTGGAGAAATGTCCGAACCACGGTTTTTCGAAACTTCATCAAATCGATACCTTTTATAATGGTTTGAGTCTTGCCGATCAAGATTCACTCAATTCGGCGGCCGGTGGAAACTTATTGGCTCGTAATACTCGAGAGGCGTTCGGAATAATTGAAAACAAAGCCCGTGTGAGAAATTCAAGGAGCAAGCTTCAAACGTCTAGTGCTAGTAGTAAGAACAATGAAGAAGTTATGAATGCTCTCGCCGCACTGAATAAGAGATTCGATTCATTTGTTATTGAGAAAACACCCAATCAAGTCAATGTTATTAACCATGGTTGTGAAATATGTGGTGGTCCTCATTCTTATTTTGAGTGTCCAGCCACCGGGGCTTATGGACACGAGAATGTGTATGCTACTAATTCGGGTGGTAATGGTTACCAGCCCCAAGGTGATCGTAATCTCCTTAGCTACCGTTCAAACAATTCACTTGGACCACCACCGGGATTCAATAATCAAAGTCAAAATCAAGGTCAAAACCGTAATCAAGTTAACAATAATCAAAATCGTGCAAATAATGGTTTTCAAAACAATGGTTTTAATCAACATCAAAACCGGGGTTTTCAAGGAAATCAAAATCAAGGGAATTTTTATGGGAATTTCAATGCTAATCAAGGAAATATGAATCAAAATCAAAGAAATTTTCATAATCAAGGTTTCAATAACAACAACCGAGGGCAAAATTTTAATCAAAATCAAAATGTTGTTCCGAATCCGCCACCCTCGGATGAGATTCTTCGACAATTAATGCTTCAAAATCAAAATATGATGAGAACTCAAGAGTTGTTAACTAAGGAAATGAGTGAGATTAAGAAACGTTTAAATGATCAACCCTCGGGTTCGGGTACTACTTCTCTTCCAAGCAACACGATCGCAAACCCGAGGGGCGACGTTAAAGCGATCACAACACGTAGTGGTGTTTGTTATGATGGACCTACGGCTCCGACTACCTCTTCTTCTCTTCCTCCCAAGGTAGTCGCCCGTGAAACCGAGGAGACAACGGATACGGCACTTCCTACTAATAACGGAAGGACCGAAGACATCCAACCTCCGGTTGTCCAATCGTCAAAAGGAAAAGGGAAAGTTGATTTTGAACAAGAGGTTCCCGTTAAGATAAAACTTCCGTATCCGTCGCGACTTGATGACCAAAAGCACCATGATAAGAATACGCATCAGATGGAGAAATTCTATTAAATCTTTCAAGATATGAGCTTCGAAATTAGCTTTGCGGATGCTGCTCTCTTAATGCCGAAGTTTGCATCGATGGTGAAGAATTTGCTGAGCAACAAAGATAAATTGTTTGAGATGGCAAAAACAACCCCGTTGAATGAACAATGTTCCGCGGTTCTCCTCAAAAAGCTTCCGGAAAAGCTTGGAGATCCCGGAAAGTTCCTTATTCCGTGCAATTTTCCGGGGATGGTTCAATGTTTCGCCTTGGCCGATCTTGGCGCTAGCATTAACCTAATGCCTAAGTCCGTTTGGGAAAAATTATCTCTCCCCGCTCTCACTCCGACCCGGATGACTCTCGAGCTCGCGGATCGATCAATCACTCGACCAATTGGAATCGCCGAAGATGTCTACGTTAATGTGGGAAAGTTCCATTTTCCGGCAGATTTTGTGATTGTCGATTTTGATGCCGATCCACGAGTTCCTCTCATTCTCGGGAGAGGATTCTTAAGAACCGGGCGCGCGTTGATTGATGTTTATGATGAAGAGATTACCTTGCGAGTTGGTAATGAAGCCGTGACTTTCGATTTGGATCAAACCGCGAGATACTCCTCCAACGATAATTGCATGTCCGTCAACCGTATTGACATTATTGACGTTACTACGGAGGAGTATGCTCAAGAGATTCTCGGTTTTTCTAGTGGCAATCCCACTTTGGATTCTTCTTCTACCTCTATTGATGATTCTTCTCCGTCTACTATTTCTTCACCGATCATCTCCGACTCTTCCCCGTCCCTCACTCCGTTTGAGGGAGGTGATTTCTTTTTGGAAGAGGTCAATGAGTTTCTTGCTACCGACACATCTTCTTCACCGGAAGATGATGATTCTTATTATGATCCGGAGGGGGATATTCTTATGCTTGAACAACTTTTGAACGAAGACCCTACCCCTTTTTCCCCTCCGATGGACCTTAAAATGGCCGACGTTAAGGAAATTAAGCCGTCTATTGAGTATCCTCCGGAGCTTGAGCTCAAGGATTTACCTCCTCATCTTGAATATGCTTTCTTGGGAGATTCCGATACATTTCCCGTCATCATTTCAAAAGCTCTCAAAGATGAGGAGAAGACAAAACTCTTAGACGTGCTTAAAAAGCATAAAAGTGCCATTGCTTGGCAGATCTCCGACATAAAGGGTATTGACCCTAAATTCTGCACCCACAAGATCTTACTCGAAGATAACTTCAAACCCGCTGTTCAGCAACAGAGACGGGTTAACCCAAAAATCCATGATGTCATTAAAAAGGAAGTTATTAAACTCCTTGACGCAGGGATGATTTATCCGATCTCAGATAGCTCATGGGTTAGTCCGGTCCACTGTGTGCCTAAAAAGGGTGGAATGACCGTGATAACAAACGAAGAAAATGAGTTAATCCCCACACGTCTCGTCACCGGATGGAGAGTGTGTATCGATTACCGAAAACTCAATGATGCTACCCGTAAAGACCATTTCCCATTACCATTTATGGACCAAATGCTTGAGCGTTTGGCGGGAAATGAGTTCTATTGTTTTCTCGATGGCTTTTCCGGGTATTTTCAAATACCAATTGATCCCCAAGATCAGGAAAAGACCACCTTCACGTGTCCTTATGGAACATTTGCCTACCGACGCATGCCTTTCGGCTTGTGCAATGCTCCGGGCACGTTTCAAAGGTGCATGATGGCCATATTCCATGATATGATCGAGACGACAATGGAGGTCTTTATGGATGACTTCTCGGTTTATGGAAATTCTTTCTCCTCGTGCCTCTCCCATTTAGAGAAAATGCTTGAACGGTGTGAAAGCACCAATCTCGTTCTAAATTGAGAGAAGTGCCATTTCATGGTTAAAGAGGGCATAGTCCTCGGCCATAAGATTTCCAAATCTGGGATTGAGGTCGATCGAGCTAAAGTCGATGTTATCACTAAGCTACCTCATCCCACTACCGTCAAAGGAATCCGTAGTTTCCTTGGTCATGCCGGTTTCTACAGACGATTTATTCAAGACTTCTCAAAAATCGCCCGGCCTCTGACCCATCTTCTTAAAAAAGATGCTCCGTTCATCTTCTCTCCCGAATGCATCGAAGCATTCAAGGTTCTAAAAAAGAAGCTGACTGAAGCACCGATCTTGGTTGCCCCCGACTGGGACTTGCCCTTTGAGTTAATGTGTGATGCAAGCGATTATGCTATCGGTGCAGTCCTGGGGCAACGCAAGTCCAAATACTTCCAACCGATACACTATGCTAGCAAGACAATGACCAATGCTCAATCTCATTACACTACTACTGAGAAAGAGTTGTTGGCCGTTGTCTACGCTTTTGAGAAATTTAGACCGTATCTTGTCTTATCAAAAAGCATAGTGTATACGGACCATTCTGCTCTAAAGTATCTCTTAGCAAAACAAGATGCTAAACCGAGATTACTTCGGTGGATTCTTCTGCTCCAGGAATTTGACATTATCATTCGTGATAAAAAAGGAGCAGAGAATCTAGCCGCTGATCATTTGTCCAGACTGGAAAATCCTCATCAAAGTGTTCTCGAGAATAAGGAAATCACCGAGACATTTCCTCTCGAGACACTTGGGAAAATATCTTCAAAAAATGATCCGAGTACCCCATGGTTTGCTGATTACGCAAATTACCATGCGGGGAATTTTGTGGTGAAAGGGATGTCGTCCCAGCAGAAAAAGAAGTTTTTCAAAGATGTTAAACATTATTTCTGGGACGATCCCTACTTATTCCGGATATGTGCCGATCAAGTGATAAGACGGTGTGTGCATGGCCAAGAAGCCGTTGACATCCTCAACGCTTGCCATAATGGACCCACGGGGGGACATCATGGTGCCAGCTACACCGCTAAAAAAATCTTTGATTCTGGATTCTATTGGCCGACAATCTACCGCGATGCCCACGACTTGGTGAAGTCTTGTGACTCTTGCCAACGTCAAGGAAAAATCTCGCAAAAAGACGAAATGCCTCAAAATGCAATTCAAGTCTGTGAGATTTTTGACGTGTGGGGCATCGATTTCATGGGGCCATTCCCGTCTTCACGAGGGAATAAGTATATCCTCTTGGCCGTCGACTACTTGTCAAAATGGGTTGAAGCTAAAACGCTCCCCACTAATGACGCCCGAGTGGTTGTTAAGTTCTTGAAAAATCTCTTCTCCCGATTCGGAACTCCTCGTGCTATAATCAGTGATCGTGGTACTCACTTCTGCAATGATCAATTTGCAAAAGTTATGCTCAAGTATGGTGTCACTCACCGACTTTCTACCGCGTATCACCCGCAAACAAGCGGACAAGTCGAGGTTTCGAATCGTGGATTGAAACGTATCCTTGAAAGAACCGTTGGTGAAAATCGAGCCTCGTGGGCCGACAAATTGGATGATGCTTTATGGGCTTTCCGAACCGCTTTCAAGACACCCATCGGGTGTACTCCTTACAAGCTGGTTTACGGAAAGGCCTGCCATCTGCCCATCGAGCTCGAGCATAAGGCATATTGGGCCTTGAAACATGCCAATTTTGACCTCAAGACCGCGGGAGATCACCGTAAGCTTCAATTAAATGAATTAAATGAGCTTCGGGATCAGGCCTACGAGAACTCTTTGATCTACAAAGAGAAAACAAAGAGGATTCATGATTCTAAGATTAAGAACCGCGTTTTCAACGTTGGTGATCGAGTCCTCCTTTTCAATTCTCGGCTAAAGATTTTCTCGGGCAAACTCAAAACCCGCTGGTCTGGGCCATTCACCATCACTCAAGTTTTTCCATATGGAACCGTCGAGTTAGCTCAAAATGACGGTCCAAACTTTAAGGTGAATGGTCATAGGTTGAAGCACTATTTTGGAGGGGACGTACCATCCATGGTTGTCCCGGATCTCCAAACTTTCCCCATGGACAACTAAATTCGGGGTCGAGTCAAGCTCATGTGACTCGGTTAACAAAAACAAGCGCTTCGTGGGAGGCACCCCATGCTTATCCATCTATCTTCTTTCTATTTTCTTAATAAAGAGGAGGGGATCCTCTTCCATATCTTGTGTCTCGTTGTTTTTCTGTGCTATGTCCAGGAATGCCCGATGATGAAGACTCTTGTGCTCGTAGTTTCCTTCACGCTACTCGAGTTTCATCATCCGCTGCTTATCCAATATCCAAAATCTTATCGTTTTACATTTATCTTTTGGCATAATTAATAAACGGCCTTAGATTTTTGTAGGGATACCCGTACCTCTAAGACATTGAGGACAATGTCTCGTTTTAGTCTGGGGGGGGGGGTAATCTTGCGATTTGATTTTTACCTTGCATTTTTGCTATTTTCTCGTGCAACCCCGTTTTTCCTCCAAAATTGAAAAAATCCAAAAAAATGAGAAAATTTTAAAAAATTTTGTGCAAAAATATAATAAATTTTGATAATTTTGTTGACTTTCCGCTGGGTAGAGTAGGAATAAAATTTTGACTTGACCGGGCGTGTTGAGCCCTAGCTTGTTCTCTTAACCAATGATAATCATATAAGCTTGTGCTAGTCTTGTACACAAGGAGCTGCTCTTTTGCGTGTTCCCGTACTTGACTTTATACATGCATGGCTTTAAAGCTTTCGCTAGTCTTTTACATAAGAAGCTAGAAAACGCGAATTCTTTTCAAGAATTTGCAAGTTTCTGTAACTGACTTTATATATGTGTGGCTGATTATCGGCTAAGTATTCGCGAATTTCATTATTTGAGATTTTTAAATGTGCGAAGAGCGAGAAATGATAGAATTTATTTAGAAGTTAGATGCCAAACGTGGAGTAGTTGGTTCTCTTTAGAGCTCGTCGTAGGTACTTGTGGCCTTTTGCTCCCGTAAAATTGTTTCACCCCATATATTGTATAAATAATTAAAGATATTTAGGTTTAGAACGAAATTTAGTTCTCCATCTTCTTAAAAGAATTTTTGCTCTAAAAATTGGGTACACATCAAGGTCCCGTATTGAGTGAATAAGTTGTAAAGTGCTCTTAGATTTCGGATTGAGATCGGACCTTGGATCCTTACTTCTAAAGGCGGTAAGGTCTTGGATTTAAAACCGTGAAGGTTCGTTTTCTAAGGGTTACTATTGAATGTTTGATGTTTTGGAAACACCCGGTAATCCCGTGGTATTAAGTTATTGAGTGAAGAAAAGTTGAGTAAAAAAAAAAAAAAAAATGTATGTTGAGATGTATGGATTTTGTGCTTAAATGTTAGACAAGTTGATGGCACGTGAGGTGCATGTGAATGACCCTAGATCGGGCACATGAGGTGCACGTGATGTTTCTCCACAACTTATGTCTACATGTTTGTATGAGTTCTTTAGTCTTTGACGTATGTAATAACCTTGATTTGGACCTCATTTTTAAGGCAAACTTTCTTGCAAGAAGATGGAAAACTACTTAGCGTTTTAAACTTGGTATCTTTATCGGACTAATAATTATGAAAATGAGAAGCTTATGAAGAAATTCATTTCTCTCAAAAAAATAAAATAAGTAGAAACAAAAATAAGAAAATGGGAGCGAGAGGTTATTACACAAGTAACTTCCATGAGTAGTGTTGGCATCTAATTTCTAAGTAGGTTGTGATCTCGTTTATAAGCTTAGTTTGGGAGCATGTGAAAAATCAAGGACGATGAATTTTATCCTTATGGTCACTCCTCTATGAGTTGTGTTTCTACTCTATGACCCTAAAAATTATCGATAGATAATGATTGTCATCAAAAGCCGTTACTTGAAAAATGAGAAAAATACAAAAATAGAATAAAGAGGAAAATCGGGGAGTTTTTAGAACTTAATATTTCTTGATCTCTTTTGAAAATTTTGCTACTTCTCAAAGTTAGTAAAAAGAGATTAGAAATTTTCGGTTTCGAAAACGTGTTTTTATAACATTGCATGAGGACATTGCAATAGCTTAGTCTGGGGGAATTTGGTATGTGCTTAAACACATACCTTTATTTGACCAAAACCGGACCCAAAAAGACCAAAAACCCGACCAAAATGCCAAAAGATATTGTGTTTTTGTGTTTTTGTATGTGCAGGGATGGATATCGTGAAAACCGAAAAAAGACACAAGAAAATCAAGAAAACGAGCACGAGATACGGAAATGACTCGGAGCTGAACCGGAAAAGTCATGCTTGGTCAACAAGTCATAAATCACCCTTAGATCACTTTGGAATATTAGCCAATTCGGTCCCTTGATTTTCAGGATTTACATATTTGGTCCTTGATTGTTAAAACCTTAAAATTGCAACATCCGGATTTAACAAAACAATTTACCAAACCCACTTTATTTACTCTAAACCCAATCCACCACTTACCCATAGCCCATTCTCGATAACCCCAAGCCCACAGCCCATCCTCTTAACCCGATCCATAGAAAAAAAAAGATAAACCCGGTCAAACCCATAAAATCCCACTCGGTCAAAAGAGTCAAAAAGAAATAAACTAAATCACACACTTCTCACTAAAATAAACCCGATCCCCAAATTCACCCCTTTCCCCCATTTTCACTATTCCTCAAACCCTAGAATTACCGTACATGATTTTACATCAATTAAGGGTACAATTGTCAATCATTGGCCCTTCTAGAAGACCCTGACAATAAGAATGACACGCGGAAGCTGTTGATTGGACCGAACACGCGTATCTGTGATCGTACGGTTAGAAATGGAGGATTGAAGAGCAAGGTGATCTAAGGGTGGATTATGGCTGAAGATAGCACGAGGATTGCCAAGGTGGAAAGACCCAGAAGGTTCGGTTAAAGCCTATAAATAGGAGAGGGTTATTCCATTTTTCGTATGTAATTTTTTTTTAGCAACGTTATGCTGTCAAAGTATTTTTAGAATTTTAGTCTTATAATTCGTATTGTAATTTTCTGTTTATGTTTATTTGTTTTGATTATTGTAATTTTTAAGTTTTAATGAAAGTTTAAATTTGAAGTTATTTTGAATCCGAATTCTCATTTAGTTATAATTGATTTCAGTTTTTAGTTTATTCACTTTGTTTTAATATCTGATCATCACAAAAGAAAAAAATAAAAAAAAAAATAAATAAATAAATAAATAAATCAAAATGTTAGTTCAGTTAATCAAGCTTCAACAAGCTTAGTTCGTTTTTTCTCAAGTTTCATTTTAGCTTAATATAGCTTTTGTGAAGCTTAACTTGGCACCTTAATCAGTTTCACTCAAATTAACACAAAAGTCAAAGAAAGTCATTTGTTACTTGAACCATGGTGAATCAGAAATGGAGTGATGGTCTAGGGGGTGAAATGGAAGCCCTTAGCCTGTCTAAAGACAGGCAAGCATAGTGAGATCCCCTCTGTTGAGCTGAGGGGAATTAGCTTTGTAAGTTTTTTTTAAAAATTCATCTCAATATTGCATCAGTAGCTTAAGGTTGTTTAGATTTGATGTTATTGGTTATTTGTTGCTTATTATTGCTCATATGGTCTTAATATTGGGTGATAGCAGTTGTTTACTTATTTTGCATTTGATTAGTTTGAAAGTTGTTGGCAAGTTGCTTATTACTGTTTCATTTAGTGGGTTATATGTGCATGATTTGATTCTAAGTATTTGAGGTCTTAGATTGGAGTTCTTGTTGTAGTTTGGATTGAAAGTATAATACTCATGGCTGTCTGCTAAAAGTCTGCCATGCTTTTCAGTTTTGAGACAAGTTCACAAGTTGATTTCTAGCAATTTAGTTGAGTTAAGTGAAAGATTTTTGGGGCAAAAGCTAGGCAAGCTAGCTGTTTTTAAGTATCTGCTTTTGTTTTGTTTTTCTAAGCTTATTTGGTTACCTTATTTGAGTCCATTTTGTGCCTAATTTGAGCTGTTTTATAAAAGATGTGCAAAACTTGACTTACTTGTGGTCAAGCTGATTTCCAGCTATTTCGAGCTTAAATAAGCTCATTCTTTTCATAAATTTAGTAGAGGTTGGTAGTTATTAGATTTGGAAAAGAAGAAAAAGAAAAAAAAAAATAGTTTAGATTAATTTGTAGTACCCAGGATTCGAACCTGGGCTGCTTTTTAGTTTAAAATCGTTTTTTTATTTTAAGTATTTGCCAAGTAGTCCCCGAGTTTCAGTTTAATCAAAGTTGGTCCCTCGCTTTGTTTTAAATCATTTTCAGTTTTATTAAAGTTTCAAGAATTACAGTTTAAGTCCTTGTCTTTGTTTTAAAAGTTTTAGTTTAAATATAAGTTTCAAAAATTACTTTTTCAGTCCCTTAACTCTTATTAAACTTTTTATTTTCTTTATTTCTTTAAAAATTAGTTTTGTTTAATTGCAGTCTTAGTCCCTTAGTTTTTAATCTTTGCATTTTAGCTTTATAATTTCACTATTAGTTTTATAAATCTCGGGATTAGCCCGGGATTTGCATTATTTGCTTTCTTTTTGTGTGCATTTATTTTAATAGCGTAGATTGTTGATTTTAATTTTCCTTATTTTAGTGTAATCAATACTAAAAAAATAATCTTTCACGTCACTTATTCACTTCACATTTTAACGACTCCGATTCGACTTATTCGCCGTCAAACCTTCGTTGGGAGAACGACCCGAGGGAATTGTATTCGTTACAATTTCTTTGGAAAAATAAAAAAAAACAAATATATTACATCAGTGAGCTCGTCATCGAGGACGTCTTTAGGGTTAAGCTTGGATTGAAGTTTCCTATTGGTCCGCTTAGTACAATATATCCTTTCAAACTTCTCTCCATCCGGGTCATACAATGTCATCTTAATATGCCATGACCCATCTCCATCTTTGGGTGGTTTGTCCCAATCCCACTTATGATCATCTTCCTCACAAGTCCACTTATTCATCCCTAGGTTGATTGGCAAAACTCCTAGGAAATCAATCATCTTCCTAAAAACTAGAGGGTCTTCAAATGGATCCAATTCGGTGTCCCTAGCCAAGAGTTGTTCTACCGCATGTGTTCGGCTCACAAAGTCTTCTTCTAAGAAAAATGGGCGTTGGGGTCCTATGAAGTCTCTATCGATCCAAGGTCCATATCTAGATGGTCTCCTATTTAATTCTAACCAATGGGGTGTCGGTTCATCACTAGTATCATAGGCATGTTTCTTCACATCATAGACTGACCAAGTATCACCTTCTCCTACCGCTATCTTAGATTCCTTACAATCAATCATAGCACTAGCGGTCGCCAAAAATCCTCTACCTATCAACAAGGGGCATGTAGGGTCGCTAACCATATCAAGGACGTGGAAATCGGCTAAAATGGTTAGTTTTACAATGTGTACTAACACGTCTTTGACTACTCCAACCGGGTAAGCAACACTCCCATCCGCTAAGCCTATTATCACCTCGGTTTCTTCAAGTTTTCCTAGTTTTAGAGAGGTGTAGAGAGGTAACGGAAGTAGGTTAAGGCTTGATCCAAGATCGGCTAATGTGTCATAAGCCTCCGAATTACCGATCTTGCAAGGTAGAACAAATAAGCCCAGGTCATCTAACTTCTTAGGTAGCTTATTTTGAACAAAGGCGGTCCCTTTTTCGCCTAACTTGAGCTTCTTCTCATCCAACACATCAATAACCGGACTTTCAAGGTGGAGCTCCTTGAATTCATTGTCAAGGTTTTGAGTGGGAGGTGTTTCAGCTATGTTGTTGACTAATTTGGATATCATAACTTCTTGGTCATTTTGAACAACTTGGGTTTGTTTGAAACACGAGCTCATGGAATTGACCGAATAATATTGTGGACAAGAACTAGGAGACGTAACTGACGAGATGGCGTTGACATTTAGTTTCGGGTTCTTGACTGTGTTGCTAGGGAGTGCTCCCATTTCTCGGTCATTGAGGGCTTTCAACAAAGTGTCAATCTTATTGGTCATCTCGCTTTGTTTTTTGTTTGAAATCGGCTTCAAACTTGGCCAAACGAGCTTCTTGAGATGCCATAAATTGAGACATCAATCCTTCAAAGTTATTGGTACTACCATAATTGTTGGAAGGATTGTTATTGAAAGTACGGTTCGAGTTGGAACCGCTTGATTGGAAACGATTAGGTGGGTTGGAAGAATTGGTTTGTTGTGCGTTTTGGTTTTGTTTCCACCTAAGGTTTGGGTGATTTTTCCATGAGGGGTTGTATGAATCACCGTAGGGGTTTGGCTCGGGTTTGAAAGTGTACCACTTGTCTCCCGCTCCGTCGGTACGCGAGGATGCGTAGTCCGCAAAAGCTTGTTCGGGGAGTTCCATGCAATCACGAGTGTCGTGGGGACCACTACATAATTCACATGAAGAAGTGATTTTGTTCACTTGGCTTGAAGGTTTAGGAGCCTCGTAGGATTTCATAAGAAACTTGACTTGGTCTTCAAGTTCTATGATCCTACGGTCGGAAGTGCTTGAATTGTTCGAAGGCAAAGATATTGCCTTGACCGTTTTATTCAAATCACGGGGATCACTCCAACTTTCGTTGTCATAAAGAGCAAGATCTTCTAGGAGAGCCCATGATTGTTCCGCACTTAGATCACGTAGCTTACCACCGGCCGATTGGTCAATGGTTTGCCTCGTGGACAGATTGATATGGTCATAGAAGATTTGGACTTGGAGCCAAAGTTCTATGCCATGGTGAGGGACTTTTTGGAGTAAGTCCTTGAATCGAGTCCATGCCTCGTAGAGGGTTTCGCCTTGACGTTGTTGGAACATCAAGATATCATTCCTTAGCTTAGTAGTTCTTCCTGGTGGGAAAAACTGAGCAAGGAAACGAGTGGTGAGATCATCCCAAGAGGTGATGGATCCTGCGGGTAGGCGCTCTAGCCATTGACTAGCTTGGTCCCGCAAAGAGAATTGGAAGAGACGCAGTCGGGTCGTCTCTCGAGTGGCAACATCAAGGTCTATGGAATCAATGATTTTGAGAAAGTCCTTGAGATGTTGATTAGGATCTTCAGAACGAAGTCCATGGAATGCGCATCCGCTTTGCACCAACCGGATGGTGTCGGATCGCAAGGGAGTGACATTGGCTCCTTGAGTGAGCTCAATGGTGTTTCGATAGCCATGGTGGCTAGGACGGGAGTAGTCTCCTAAGGTACGGGCTCTAGGAGGTTGTGGTGGTTGTTGTGGTGGTGGGTTGTTGGGATCAAGGATATTACCACCTTCCATGATGTCGGATGGTAATGGTTACGAACAAAGAAACGAAGAAAAAAGATAGACTAAAGAAATCCTAGAAAAATAAAATAAAAATCTCACTAGAAAGGAATCTAGTGAGTAGACCTAATAAAATAAAAATTCAACCTAAACAATAACTATTCCCCCGCAGCGGCGCCAAAAACTTGATGCGTGGTTTTGAGACCTTACAACAGGTTTTACCTCTCGAGGGATCTCAAGAGGCTTACAACCCCACCAGGCAGTGTACCTGACCGATGTAGTATAGTGTAGTGGTAAGTACGGGGGATTGATCGTTCTCCACAGGGAATAGTGTCGTTAGGATTGAAAAACTATTCTAATAGGTCTAAGGGTGAGGGAAGATTCTTTTTTGTATTTTTTATATTTTTATGAAAGCAAGTAAAATCTTGGGTTTGAAGGAGTGGGCGGAATTAGTTGCTAGTCAACAAACTCAAATTACTACAAATGCAAATAAAATAAAATAATAGAAAATGAAAAGGTTGTGAAACTTATGTGGAGAGAAATGTGTTTACTTAGATTTCCTTACTCCCTAACTATCTTTTACCGGTTGATTAGTGTGTATTAATTGCGTGGATGACGGGTGTATTCCTTAATACCAATCGTGGGGTGGCGTACGTACTTCCCCAACTCTACAAGCTCCTACTTCACTCCTATGTCGAGCCGGCTAAGAAGCTCCTAACATGGGATCACTAGAATTCGCTCATGCATTAAATACAACCATAAAAACCTAGTACGCATTGGTTCATGCTTCTTAAGACGTTCAAGCAAGTTACCGAATAGGAAGTTAGCCAGTTTTCTTAAGCCTAACATCGATGAACAATCATCCAATACAATTAATAACACACTAATAACCAATAATCAATAGTTAGGTTTCATTAGATCTAAGCAAACACAAGATAAATCTAGCCTAGCATGTTAATCAAAAGACAAGAACAAGATATAATCAAACAACACATAGACATATTGATTGATTAAACAATTACTTATCTTCAATTAAACATGGGAGATCCAAGGGTTTGAAAACCCTTAAAAATGGCAGAAATTCGTCTTAGGGTTTCTCCTCACAAAGTTGCACACTAATGACAAAAAATTACAAAACTATATATAGAGTTTAAGGGATGACGGCGTCACGTTGTAGATCTTGACGCCGTCACCTCGCCGTGTCTAGGGTTCCCGGATGGCCTTCCTGACGCCGTCCCTCTTTAATGCTCCAAAATCCTCCCTGGCTTATCAAGGCTTGACGCCGTCAGAAATAAGCTTGACGCCGTCCCTCTTTAAGTTAAACCGTGATGGCCTTGATCACTTTAAAGGGTGACGCCGTCAGAAATTCATTGTAAAATTCTCTGGCTTATCATGTGTATTTTTCATGTCCACCTCTTTTGCCAAGCCATGACGCCGTCAGGAGCAACCTTGACGCCGTCAAAGGTACTTTTCCAGCCAATTTTGAGACTTTGCCGTTTTCTTCACTTTTATGCTCCAAAAATGTCCAAAATGCTTCCTTTTCCAGATTTCTTCTCCAAAGTACCTAAAATGACAAAAGGAACGATTTAGGGCAATATTTGATCAAATAAATATGATTTAGGGCTTAAATGACCCCCTAAAAGCGGTACACTTTTTGCTTCATCAACTTCTTCTCTAGATGTTGAAGAAGTATTCTTCTTTTGCACTTGGATGATGAAAGCTTGGATCACTTGGAAACCAATGCTTAAGAGAATATGATCAAAGGATTTTAGAAAGAATTTACAAGGATTAGAGAAGATTTAGAACAGAAGGTTTGGGGTGCAAAAGGTGAGGAAAAAGTCCAGAGATGAACCAGTATTTATTGGCAAATTAAGGGGGCCGCCTAGTAAATTAAGGGGGCCGCCCAAATCCGAACGTTGCTCAGATTTGTCTTTTTGTGGGGAAGGTTTTTCTGGAACATTTTTACCATTTTTGGTTGAAAATTTGAATTCATAAATTTATAAAGGATTAAACATTTTTATTTAATACCAAAAATGATTTTCTAAAAGATATAAAATGTTTGGGTCATTTTATAAAAAATCTAGTGATTAAGAAAATGTTCCTTTGATCATATAATGCATTAAGCATTTGTTTATTCATACCTTAAGTGATTGAGTTGTTAAAATAGATATTAACAACTAAATACTTGTTTACGTCATAATTTTCCGTTTAATGATTTTACATTTTGTGATTATCAAAACGTAGAGATATCGAGAAATATTAATAACGTGTTTAGGCATTATTTATATCAACAATCTCCCCCTTTTTGATGATTACAAAATCTAAACTCATTAAATTGAAAAATTAATTTTTAGACAAGTATTTAGTGAGTTTATATCTACTTCTCCCCCTTTTTGTAGAATCAAAAAGGTTATGCCGACAAGTTTTAGATATGAAATTTGTCGGGACGAGAACTCCCCCTTGATGTGTGCTCCCCCTTGTTTGAGAGCATAATGAAAACGAGATATGGAATATTGCAAGAAAAATATTAGAAGCACAAACATATATATAGCAAAAATAAGCAAGAAAGACATTCATTAATTAAAGATGTTGTGTATAAATACACAACCAAGTAGAGTACATCATAGGTGAAACATACAACATGCAACAAATAATACAATTAATGATACTACATAATCATTCCAAGAGTACATGACCCTCATAGAGCTTGCAACCAAAAAGAGTGGAAAACATTATTGGTGTTGAAACATTTTATCTAGTTTGAAGAGAATGGAGGAGGTGATGGTGAAATGGGTGAATATGGTGGAGGTGGTGGTGGAGGTGGGTTGGTTAACATGTGCTCAATGCATGAGAGCATATATTGCATTTCATCCCGAAGACCAAAGATGATGGTTCGGTTATGAATGCAACAAAGGTAAGTATCTCCATGAGCTTCAAGGAGACTTCAAGGTATAGGATTAACAAAGAGAGGTGGTGGAATTGGTGAGGATGAAAAGTGAGCATCAAGAGGTGTGATTGATGAGAGGGAGATGGCAAGCTCGGTGGATGGAGGTTCTTGAGTGAGATGTGGTGGTGATGTTGTTGGTGGTGGTGTTATTTGTGGTAAGGAGAGGTGTTTGTTGATGTAGTCATTGATGGATGAGGTTGAAGGTATGGAAGAAGAGGAGGTACCATGGGTGGAAGGGGTTTTGGATGGTGCATTAGGTGCACTTGGAGATGAGCATTTAGGTGGTGGTGATGGAGTGGTGTTGTATTCTTTAGTAAGATCAATGAAAAGTTGTTTGGGTGGTATGATGACCAATTTTTATTTCTTAGAGGTCTTGAAGATGGAGGATTTTGGTGATAGCATGGTGTTGTAGGTTGATGTTTGAAGGAGATGAGGATTGATGAAATGAGGGTTTATCATTTGGAGGGAATTTATAATATGAAAGTATGGTTGGTTTGGGTAAGGTTTTGAGGTTTAGTAGTGATATTCCAAACTCAGTTGGGTTATTAAGAGAAAGGGTAGCTGAGACTAGAGAAAAGGGGTCATAAGATGCAAAAGAAAACAATGAAATTCACTGTCCAGATGGCCGGTCCCCTTAATTGTAGGCCGGCCCCCTTAAAATTAAGGGGACCGCCTAGCAAAATTAAGAGGGCCGCACATCTGGTGTTTTCCCAGGCGACCAAAATTGAAAAATTTCCAGAAAAGGGTCAATTTTTGGGGTGTGTTTGCAGCAAGCTCTATTTGAACCATGTATACCAAGAATGATTAAAAAGTAGCATAAACATATTAAATAATCATGCATGCATTTAAACAAATGTAAGCATATTATAAAGCATAGATGTCAATAATCATTAAATAGAAAGCATGGAAATATAAGCATATTAACAAAGTTCTAACATGAGGATGGTTAAAATCCTAACATGCTTCAAAATACAAGAAACTAATAAGATAATTGTCAAGTACATATAATAGCAAAAATATTGTCTAATAACATTATTGTTCAAATAAGCCAACATCCACATCTCTATCTCTTCTTCCCGAGAATCTTCCTGAAAGCTTTTCCAATTGACTTGAAACCACTTCGAACCTCTTGATGCATCTGTTGAGTAGTGTTGAGCAAAGAGGTTTGTCGTTCAAATAGGATTTGATCGGTTTGTTCGGAAGGAAGAGGAACTTGATAATCAGAATAATTAAGTTTCGGGAGATTGTCCACGAACTTCATGGGAGATGGAGTACTGACATGTGAGGTGCCTTCCTCCTCATCATCATCTCTCCGATGAGATGTGGAACTATGAGGTGCGAAGAGATTAGGGCGACGAGATTTTCCCTTGTCACTTCGAGATCGACGAAGTTGGCTACGAGTGAGAGGACGCAAGACGGGATGAACGAATTGATAGATATCACTCTCAAGATGTGGGTAATGTTCCATGACAAAACGATAAAGTCTAGTGAGGAACATACCATAAGGAAGATTGGCATGTGGAGTATTTTTGGTGGAGATGATACGATGGACAAAGAAATAAGCCAAATTGTATTGTTCTTCCGCAACAACACAATACAACATGTGAGCGATGCTAGCCGTGAGGTGGTCATGGTGTCCGCCGGTACCAAATGCATTCTCACGAATGAGTTCTTCCCAATGCTTCATGTCGGGGCTTAGTTCTTTGAGAAGGACTTGGTTTGCATGAATGTCGACATTTTTCGACTTGATTCTTCGGCTAGTCGTACCACGTTCTAGCTCGAGTAGTCGACGAATGTCGTCAGAGGAGTTGGAATCTCAGAATAGTATGGACCATTCTGAGGCCGATTTTTCTCAAGAGATGAGAGATCCCATTCATTTGAGAAAACGGCTTGACCGTTGAAGGGAATTTGGAGAATTTGACCAAACTGAGCAAGAGTGAGAGTGATGAATTCGTTTTGGATCATGAAAGAGATGAGGATATAACCATAGTCATCGGTTTGCACCGTAACTTGGCTATAGAATTCAAGAATGAAACGAGGAATGATGGGTTCATTGATTTTGAAAAGACAATCGAGACGAACATTGGAGAACATTCGTTCGATATGGTCGGATTGATAGAAGGATGGATCGACAACTCTCCCTTCATGAATGTTTCTATCTTCGATGGGACGATAGAAACATGCAATGGCGGGAGATATGCCGGGAGTAGCGGAGACTTTTGGAATATATTCCTTGGTTTTGGAAACATCACCAACCGTGACTTTAGGCATTTTCACCTAAACAAGATAACAACAAGAAAATAAGATAAAAAAAAATATGCATATGTCGTATATACTACTCATGTGGAACGCAAACATACTTCGACTCTAAAAGTTTAATCCTAAGAAGTAGTTTGCAAAGTTCCTTAGTTTTAATTTTTAACTCGCTTAAAATGTATTTTACGATGTTAAGGAGTAGTTATAGAGATATTATGGTAAAGAACCAAGAACATCTAAACGCTCCTTTATACATCATAAGCCACTTTGAAATGTGGCTAGACAAACATTAGATTGTATGTCTAGCTATTTCTTACGAGTATTTATGTTAAGTAACTCATTGAAAAGGTAAAAACGTAGATTTTGACACAAAAATGTATTTTAATTTGTTATGCCAAACGCTTCCTTTTCTAGAAAAATAATGACTAATATTTCAATATACATATGAATTATGTATCTTGATGACTCAAAATTATTAGTTACATGTTTATAAACTTGTCCATTAGTTGTGAAATTCATTTTGACTTAATCTTGACAATTTTATGACTCAATCCAAACACCCTCTTATGTTTATAAAATCATTTTTCATGATTTGAAAAATATATTTTTAGGATTACAAGTTGTGATATTATAATGTGGTTAGTTATAATAAGTGTTTATGGCATAATTCAACAATGTATAACAAATTTTGAATGAGAGTGTTTGGTTTTTCAAAATTTTGGCCTGAGGGTTTTAAATTACTTAGATTCTAGGTTAATTAAGTACTCTAATCCTATGGGAAGCATTTGGAAATGAGTATCCTAGACTTAATTTCAACATAAGTTCGAATTTAAAAATTTTAACTAAAATATCAAATTGTGATTAGACTCGAAATTTGATGAAATTAGATGAAATGTGTTTTGGAAAACTTACAATATATGTTGCTAATCGAGATATAAGTGTTTGCCCCTTGCGAATTTAGCCCGAATTGGTGATTTGGTAAGTGGTTTTGATGGTTTTTGGGTGGTTTAGTTCGTTCACAGCAGGTAGCAAAGGAAGGGTGTGGGAGAAATGGAGTGTTTGGCAAAAGTTTTAAGAGGAAAATCGTTTTTGGTAGCAGCAGATGGCCAGTCCCCTTAAACATTAAGGGGGCCGCCTACCAAAAAGGGAGTTTTTCGAATTTTGTTTTTGACGGCAAAAAATATATATATATATATATATATATATATTATATATATATATATATATATATATATATATATATATATATATATATAGATTTATAATATATCAAAAATACGTTGGTTTGTATATGTACGAGGAAGGAATACTTGACATATTTTATTAACATTTCGTTAAAAAAAATATCTTGAGAATTTTGGATAAAATAATCAAGACGTCAAGTTGACAATGATTTTGAGGAATGAGAGGGAATGTGTATATTTATATATATATATATATATGTATGTATATTACATGGGAAATTTGGATGTAGAATGGTGTCGAGAGATGATGACGTAGAGACGGAGATGAGTGCTGACGGCGTCGGGAGTTTGTTTCATCCATAGTTTTCTTTGCGCGAAGGTTTAAATTCTACTTCTATGTTTATCCATTTAACTCACTTCTCTTCATCACCATGAGTTTTATGATAGTGGACATAGAAGATTTTCGTGTTGAAAGTTAAAGTTCAAAAGAGCAAAGGGAGAAGAAGAAGTTCGAGGACGAACAATTTCTTTTAGTTTTAGATAGTCAACAAATGACGTATCTAGGTTGTGAGAGGATATGTACATATATATATATATATATATATATATATATATATATATATATATATATATATATATATATATATATATATATATATATATATATATAAGTATATATAAGTATGAATATATGTATATATATGTTTAGATATATATATAAGAAGAAAACTCACTAACAAACACATAAGTATTAATTAAACTTAAGCATTTAAGACTAACGGGGGCATGCAATAAGCTAGTTCATTAATCTAAGCATATAATGGTGAGTATGAAGGAGATGCGTACCTTTTTGTCTTCAATGTGTGATCTTCAAGCACTTCAAAGCGTATATATTGACTTATAGAAGTCAATCATGAATGAGATACCGACTTTCCCGATGAGTAGACATTCTAGCCACTTGGTCCCCATGGTCTAATTGGTCCATAGTTGTTTGAACCAAACATGGTTTGCAATTGACTAGGATGCATATATGGTGGAAGTATTCCCCAAGGATTGAAACTTGGTGGACTTGAATAATTCCACATTGGGTGACTATTATTTTGGCGGTTTGGTCTATTTTGGTTTCTTCTAGGTTGAGGAGTTTTAGGCCGAGGGTGAGGACTAAGTGGTCTTCTAGGAGGAGGTGTTTTTTACCTTAATTTTGGTTTATAATTGGTTATTTATGCGTTTTAGTGATTTGTTTTTAGTCATTACTTTTTGACCTAGTTTGCATAACCTATTATATTCACTATCTAAGTCTTTTTCGTCTAATGATAAATATTCATCACTAAAGTATTCGGTTTCGGAATGTACCTCACTTGATGTCTTAGCCATAAGACACTTCTCCTCCTTTGTGGTTTCTTTCTCATCTTCGTCACTATCACTCCATGCTCCTCCAACGAACGCCTTTTGATTTTGTTCCCTTGACATTATTGGACATCTTCCGATGAGATGATTTGGATCACCGCATTTAAAGCACTTCCTCTCGCTCTTGCCAGTTTTGTCATCTTTATTTCTTTGGAATGCCTTTCTTTCGTCATGTGGTTGTCTAACGAATCTTTCTCGTCTTTTGAAGAATTTCTTGAAGTCTCTCACGGCCATGGCATATTCTTCGTCATTACTTTCGGAGGTTGAGCTATCCTCATCGCTAGATTCTTTTCTAGCCTTCAATGCAATTGACTTGCTTTGCTCTCTTCTTCCTTTGACCATCTCAGAGTCTTTCTTTATTATTGCTTCGTAGACTTTCAAGTTGCCGATCAACTCGTCAAGTTGAAGAGTTGACAAGTTCTTCGATTCTTCAATCGCCGTAACTTTAGCCCGCCATTTTGGATGAAGCGCCCTAAGAAATTTCCTAACAAAATTCTTACTAGAAAAACTCTCATCAAGTGCTTTTAAACTTGTGATGATTGTGTTAAACCTAGCAAAAGTATTATCAATTGATTCCTCTTCCGGAATCGTAAATTGTTCATACTGTTGAACAAGAAGATCTATTTTATTATCTTTGACTTGACTATTACCTTGGTGAGTTATTAGTAAAGAGTTCCAAATTTCTTTTGCGGTTTCACACATAAAGATTCTTTCGTATTCTTTACGTGGTAGCGCATTATAAATAACCATTTTTGCTTCATTATTTTTAGCAAGTTTTCTTTTTAAATCATCATTTTGTTTTTCAAAAGGTACTATCTCATCCTTTTTAGTTTCTGGATTATTTTGAATAGGTAAAAAATCACCGTTAGTAATAACATGCCAAAGATCTAGATCTTTTGATTTCACATAAGTTTCGAATCGATTTTTCCAATAAAGAAATCCATCACTTTCAAATAGTGGTGGTCTTTGCATAGATTGCCCTTCTAAATATTTTTCAGATTCCATAGATCGTTTCAAGTTTTAAAATACAGTTTATTTTAAAAATCTTGTTTGACGTGGCTCTTGATACCAATTATGGAAAACTAGAAGGGGGGTTGAATAGTTTTACGTCTTTTAAATTTTATTGTGAAAACTTTTGTTTACTTTTAAAAGCTTCAATTCGATCTTATGTGACTTCAACTCTTAAACAATATGAACAAATATAGACAAATGTAAATAAGTAATGCAAGTAAAGTAAATGAAATGAAATGAAAGATAGGGATGGAAAGATCAAACCACAACACAAGGATTTATAGTGGTTCGGCTCCAAGGACACCTTCCTTGCCCTACTCCACTCCCCGAGTCACCTACTCGAGAGTTCTCTTCACTATGTCAACAAACTCCCTTATGGCGGAGAAAATCTTACACAACTTTAGCTTACACCGGCTTAACGACACAAAGCTAGATGTCGGGTTCTAATTGTAGCTAGAACCAATCTCACAACTTCTACACGACTTCTTCACGACTTATTCACAACTTCTTCATGACGGCTTCACGACTTCTTCACTACGGCTTCACACCTTCTACATGACGGCTTCACAACTTCTAGACTACGACTTCACAACGTCTACACTACTTCTTTACAACACAACTACTTACTTACACTTTGATCTACTAATTACAACTACACAAACACCTTATCAAATACTTTACACAATTATACAAATATATGAATTGAGCTACAATACTTCTTCTCTAGATGTTGAAGAAGTATTCTTCTTTTGCACTTGGATGATGAAAGCTTGGATCACTTGAAAACTAATGCTTAAGAGAATATGATCAAAGGATTTTAGAAAGGATTTACAAGGAGTAGAGAAGATTTAGAACAGAAGGTTTGGGGTGCAAAAGGTGAGGAAAAAGTCCAGAGATGAACCAGTATTTATAGGCAAATCTGAGGACCTAGAGGAGCGGGGCGGTCCCCTTAAATAGGTGGGCGGTCCCCTTAAAATTAAGGGGGCCGCCCAAATCCGAACGTTGCTCAGATTTGTCTTTTTGTGGGGAAGGTTTTTCTGGAACATTTTTACCATTTTTGGTTGAAAATTTGAATTCATAAATTTATAAAAGATTAAATATTTTTATTTAATACCAAAAATGATTTTCTAAAAGATATAAAATGTTTGGGTCATTTTATAAAAAATCTAGTGATTAAGCATTTGTTTATTCATACCTTAAGTGATTGAGTTGTTAAAATAGATATTAACAACTAAATACTTGTTTACGTCATAATTTTCCGTTTAATGATTTTACATTTTGTGATTATCAAAACGTAGAGATATCGAAAAATATTAATAACGTGTTTAGGCATTATTTATATCAACAACAGTTTTGACCATGAATCTTGAATTCATTTTTTTTTTCTTTTTGCTTTGAAAAAAAAAAGGTTTTTGATATTGTTTTGGTGTCATGAATGAATAGTGATCTGCGTGGAAATCGTTTATCCGGTCAAATTCCAGATGAGATTGGTGATTGTACTAACTTTCAAAACCTGTAAGTCATGCTCTAGATAACTCTAGTTAGCTTTTGTTATTTCTAGCACTTGATCTCTATAATGTGACACATTTTGTTTGCTAAATTGTGTTTTCTAGGGATTTGTCGTTTAATTTGTTGATGGGAGACATTCCGTTTTCGATATCTAAGTTAAAGCAGCTTGAGCTCTTGTAAGTTTAAGCATTAAATGCACTCTCATTTTTGTTTATGCGATTTTGGTTCGCTTACTTACACCATCATTTTTCCTGTTACAGAATCTTGAAAAACAATCAGTTAATTGGCCCTATCTCTTTGACATTATCACAAATTCCAAATTTAAAGATTTTGTAAGTGTCTTTTTGTTTTCTCATAATGATGGTTACTTAGATTACTTTACTGCTTATATGATTCTGTATTCATGGAATTGATGTATATCCCAGCGACTTGGCACAAAATCGGCTCAATGGTGAAATACCGAGGCTTATATACTGGAACGAAGTTTTGCAGTATCTGTAAGTTTCTAAAGCTCTTTGATCAAAATTATAACCGTTAATCGTTTATGTGTTTTGACCATATCCTATGATGTAGAGGATTAAGGAACAACAATTTGGTAGGAGAGCTCTTTCCCGACGTCTATTCTGATAACTTATCGGTTTATCTTTGCAGGGCCAAATTTACCCATATGTCTTTTGGAATGTTCGCTGTCTTTGCATGGTACGTACTTTTTCCAACAGATAAAAGATTCTGATTCTTTGATTATTTTAGATCTTAAAGGCATATACCTTCAGTACATGCTTCTGTTGAAGATATAGACAAATGCTCAGTTGTATTTTGCCTCATTGATTCAGGTTTTGATTCAGGTTCTCTTCTGCTGTTAAGTGGATTTTTACATTTCAGGTACGGTTTAGTGTATGTGTATGTAGTTGTTTGTTTTTTTCACTGTTTTGGCGTTATACAACTGATTATTTTGTCGATTGCCATAACCTTGAACACCATCTGCATTTAGTGTAATTCATTTAATTTACTATTAACAATTTATATTTAAACAAATTGTATATTAAAAAAATATTAATGTTTTCCCTTTTAAGAAAGTAATAATTGTTAAATGGAAAGAGATAAAGACTTACTTTGCATATCAGCATATGCTGGCAGTGTAAAAGGCATGTCACATTCATGAGAGTTTTCTGAGACATCTGTTGATTCTTCTATATGAGGACAATCTTGATTAATAGAAGTAGGGTAAAATGTGTCATCATGCATTATTCCTGCACCAAATATATATATATATATATAAAAAAAAAAAAAAAAAAAAAAAAAAAAAAAAAAAAAAAAAAAAAACCTAATTGTTATTAACTTTAAATACATAACATGTAATGTAATAAAGGTTAAAACTTACTTTTTCCTTTTGTATTACTGTCGAATGCAGGCATATTTGGTGCGTTGAATTCCCATTGATTGATATCATATGTAAGAGTTGGAGGAGTGATTCGAGTGCCATTATCAGTATATTTATCCAGATTCAAAGCTAACTGTTGGGGTAAGTATTCACCATCTTGTAAAGACTGAAAACTTGTTTGTGCGACTTGCAAAGTGGAAACAAAAAGCAATTGTATAACAGCGCAAATTGCAAAAGAAGAAACTAACCATATAGTATCTATGTAGACAATATTATTAAGCATCAGTTTAAGCATGGAAATGAACCACATAAGTAAACATGGAAGATTTAAAAGCTTATATACTACCATGGATGAAACAAAAATGTTAAGATTAAATGGCATACCTTCTAAATAGCATCCTATATAAACTTGTTTCTGCTTGTAATCTGACCTTCTGTAGATAATTGTTAACTTGTTTCCATTAGTATTATATGTTTGATAATTCTGCTTGCTGGCGTAAGGTTGTGCACCACCTGTATTTATCACATCATATATTAAAAAATGGATAAAAGTAATCACCACACAAAATTGCTTTACAGTAATTGGGTTATTTTTTATACAAAGGCGAGAGTTGTAGAATGGGTAGGAAAAAAGTAAATTTGGTTCTTATACCTTCAGTAGAGGCGTCTGTTGCTGCATTTCTTTTCTTTTGGTTGCTTGTTTGTTTTTTCATGGTATTAGAATTACATGTTTGCTCAGTTTGTTTGGTAGCATAAGGTTGACCAGCACCTGTATTGCGCATATCATATATTAAAAAAGGATAAATCAGTACACGAAATTGCTTTACAGTAGTTGGGTTATTTTTCCTTGTACCTTCAGTAGAGGCATCCGTCGCTGCATTTCTTTTTTTTTTTGCTTGCTTGTTTGTTTTTTCATGCCATTAGTATTATATGTTTGATCAGTTTGTTTGGTGGCATGATGTTGTCCAGCACCTGTATTGAGCATATAACATATTAAAAAAGGATAAAAGTGTCTAAAATAGGTTAGTTGTAGAATGGGTAGGGAAAATACTTACTTTGTTCTGACATGTGTGTTGCTTCTTCTATATGAAAACAATTTCGCTTAATACTTGCATTGTACATAATAAAAATTTATATGGTATTAAGGTTAAATATATAACATGTAATAAATTTCTAAAACTTACTTTTTCCTTTTGTGTCATTGTCGCCTGCAGCTATGTTTGTTCTGTTGATTTTGCATTCTCTGATATTATGCATAAGAGGTGGCGGACTGTCTTGAATGACACTATCAGTATATTTACTGAGCTTCGAAGACAGCTGTTGTGGTAAGTTTTTGGCATCTTTTAAAGTTTCAAAAGCTGTTTGTTCAGTGTTTAGTGTAGATGGTTCTTCACATGCAGATGTAATAACTATGTATGAAATTTACAATCCTGGACAAAAATTTTTGGAAATAATTCATAAGTATAAAGGTTAGTAAAATAGCAAGCAGATTATACATAAACATACCTGTAATTAGAAACTGCAACTTAAGAAAGTGCTTGATGCCAAAATATGTATGATCAGAATATGATGGAAGTTTCTGGGATTTTTATATATGCAGGATACACAATGGCAGCAGATCAGAATATGGTGGAAGTTTCTGGGATGAATGGCAGCAGTCTAAATTATATGTGCAAGAATACATGCTGCTACAGTTGTGATGTTGTGGCAAAATCTGGGAGAATACATGCTGCTACAGGAGTTACTTTGTAATTTTTTAATGTATTTTTTATGTATGAACAGTTCTATGTAAGGTGATTAGTGTTAATTTTTTTATTTTTTTATTCCATGAACAGTTGGAATGACAGTGGCTTCCCAATGTTTTAGCCACATGTTTTTATTTACTTCGTAATTAGTGTTTTTTAATATGCAGGATACACAATGGCAGCAGATCAGAATATGGTGGAAGTTTCTGGGATGAATGGCAGCAGTCTAAATTATATGTGCAAGAATACATGATGCTACAGTTGTGATGTTGTGGCAAAATCTGGGAGAATACATGCTGCTACAGGAGTTACTTTGTAATTTTTTAATGTATTTTTTATGTATGAACAGTTCTATGTAAGGTGATTAGTGTTAATTTTTTGATTTTTTTATTCCATGAACAGTTGGAATAACAGTGGCTTTCCAATGTTTCAGCCACATGTTTTTATTTACTTTGTAATTAGTGTTTTTTAATTATTTCTTAACCGAATGAACAGTAACACAAACAGTGAATTCCCATATTTACAGCCACAAACTTTGGTGTAATTAGTGTGGTAAACCCATTTTAGCCAAAATCCCATTCCTGGGAAATATATATATTATATATATATATATATATATATATATATATATATATATATATATATATATATATATATATATATATATATATATATAATGAACAGTATATTTGACAAATCGAATAAATATAATCGACGAAAATAAAATGCAAATGTGGCCCTGACATGTCATCGATGTTGCAAATATGTTTAAAGAACATGGCTGCTTGTAGTTTTTTGCAAAAAAATTTACTAATACAATAGCCTTTTCAAAAGCCTTTCTCCACAGAGTTGAAACTGAAACTTTTTTGCCTATAGATTGTTAAACCTCAAACTCTAGTTGCAATTTTGCTATTCCTTTCATCCTTATTATAAATTGTTCTAATTAACTTTGTACTTTTGAATGCTTTATGCATCGTAGCAAAAGCTTTCTAAAGAACAAGAAGTCTTTGAAAGACTTGTTTTTTTTTTTTTTTTTCATCTCATATTTTCACCTATCTTCTAACTATTATCATAAACTCACTCTAAGAGCATGCGGTATCATCACCTCAGGTTAAAGTTTAACTCAGTGGCACGTCAGCGCAACATCAGTTTTAACTTTTCAACCTTAACTCACCCATTTACACCCCTTATCATAACTCAACAATTTACAAATTCTACTCCTAAATTAAAACTAATTCTTCTTCTAATAACATAACATAACATTAAAACTTAAACATTACAATACGAATTAAAAAAAAAAAAAAAAAAAAAAAAAAAAAAAAAAAAAAAAAAAACAGCGGAAAAGAAAAATACGAAACATACGAAATTTAACAACATACGAATTACAAATACTTATTCTTCGTCTTCGGAAGTTTCTTCTTCTTGTTGTTGTTGTCGTTGAAGACGTTTTTGCCAAATATGCTCCATAATGTGTTGTTGGAGTCGAGTATGCGTTTCTCTGTCGCGTATTTCTTTTGCTTTTCGACGGTAGACATCACATCTTTCGACCCACCTTTCTTGCCTCATACGTGGTGACGGATCCACCCACATTTCTCCATACTCACGTAGTGTAAACTTTTGATCTTTTAAAATCATGTTATGCAAAATAATGCAAGAATACATGATTCTACGTATCTTGACAACTTCCCATTGGCGTGCCGGTTGTTGTAGTATACCCCAACGTCCTTGGAGCACATCAAAAGCACATTCGATATCCTTTCGTGCACTTTCTTGTTTCCTTTTAAAATAACCATGTTTATCGTCAGTTTTCGCCGATAATGATTTGACGAAAGTTGCCCACTGTGGGTAAATTCCGTCAGCTAAGTAATATCCCTTTTTCATACATGGTTTCATTTACCATATATGGTGCTCTAGGGGCGACGTCAACAAGGATGTTGTCAAATAACGGAGAGTTATCTAAAACGTTAATATCGTTATTCGCCCCAACCTCCACAAAAAATGCATGCCAAATGCATAAATCTTGCGAAGCAACAGCTTCAAGCATTATTGTTGGGTATTTTTTATCACCCCTACTAAATTGCCCTTGCCAGCCCACTGGAAAAAATTTCCACTCTGTTGGGTCAAAAATCTGACCCAATTGTCCTGACAAGGATTTGAAAATAAAATAGCCTAACCCACTGAATAAAATAAGTGAGTTACTCACTAATACAGAAATTAGTGAGTGTGTATAACCTTAAACATCAAACAAGTCACTCAGTGAGTTACCTTCAGGATGTTCATACTGAGTCTAAGAAGAAAGACTTGTCATTCAGTGAGGCGGTACTCAGTGAATGATCCCTGAGCCAAAGAAGAAGGTAATGGAGTCAGTGAGTGATGACAATAACTCACTGACTCCTTGAAGACTGTCTCTGAACGAACTGAAAGTATGAGCGGGAACTTCCTGTGGAAAATAAAGCTCACAACAAGTACCACAAGGAAGACAAAGCAAAGTACAAGAATTGTCATATAAGTGGGAATAAGTTGACATCACTCCTAAAGCATGGTTGTTGCATTCTCAAAAGGGAAAATGGTACTTCTCCACCAAATGCAAGACAAGTGTCACCCACCATCACATGTTGTACTTTGTATTTCTTAGCTATATATATATATATGTATGTTTGTAAAGAGATAGTTAGGATTCTACACACACAAAATGTAATGTATAGTATTGTATAGTTGATAGGATCCTCCTCTCTAAAATTAGAGAGTATACATTGTCATTCAATCTCAAGTGTTGTTCCGTAAACACTTGGGTATATATTATTTGTCAATTGCAGTGTTGTAAAAATCGTTCTAGGCGGCCGCCTAAGCGCTAGTCGGACCTATTCCGCCCCGCTTTGTACCAAATCGGGCAAATTAGGCGTTTTGGTCAAAAGGCGGTCAACATCCCGCCTAGGCGGGTCAGATCGTTCAAATCGGGCTAGGCGGGTAAAAAAATCGGCTGGATTTTGATGTTTTAATTTTCGTGATTGTGTTTTAATTTGATAAAGATCTGTTGTGTTCTTATTTTCTGGTTGTGGAAGTGGAGAAGGGAGAAGAAGATGAAGAGGAGAGTGAAGTGGGGGAGTATGATCTATTGTGTTCTTATTTTTAGTACGGAGTATATTTTTCTGGCAGTGGAAGTGAAGAAGATGAAGAAGAGGGTGAAGTGAGGGCAGTATAAAGTTGTAAACCTAATAATAAAAAACCCTAATAATATCACTAGTACAGGAGTGTATTTTTATGGCCCACTAGCTATAGGCCCAATAAATATTTGAGTGGGCTAACTTAATCAAAATTACACATTTAAATTTTGCAACATATAATGATATGCATAAGACATATAACTAAAAATAATAAGAACATTAAAAAAAACAAATAAAAATATAGAAATTATTAAAAATAAATTAAAAAACCTTAATTTAACTAAGTTAAAGCATTAATTTACATTTAAAACCCAATATTTTTTATACCTATTTAGTTATTTATACTAAAATTTATCAATATACATATAATTTTAAAATTTATACATAGAAAAGGTCAATCCGCCTAGGCGGCCTAGGCGCTAGGCGGTGGTCGACCGCTCGACTAGCGCCTAGCGATTTTTGCAACATTGGTCAATTGCAAATAAAATATAAACGTTGAAAATTACAATGTGTGTTATTAGTTGTCATTTGGTTATTATGTTAACGTAATCATGTTTTACATAATTTTTTGACCAACAAGTGGTATCAGAGCGGGTGGATTATTCTTATGATCAAAATCCGTTCATGAATACTAATAACATTGAGCTATGTCAAAATTTAGTGTAAAACCTTCAAAAACTGCAACAGCAGTAGTAGTTTTTGAGGGGGAGAATACACTATATTTTAACTAAAAAGCCAAAACACACACCACCACCACACAAAAATCTTATCCTCACCCACACCTCATAAATCCATATTCAGCACCACTCAAAAAACACAGATCTACATCGATCTATACATCTCCTCAACTCACAAAAAAATATCATCATCAAAAGATGATAAATCCCAATCCGGTCACTGCACAATCATTCACATAAAAATTACCCACTCGAGATGAAGCACCCAAAACGCAGTCAAGATCGAAAACTCTCGATCAAAACCATCATAAAATCTTATCCCTACCAATAAATTGGTACCTCTCTCAAACCATCGCCATTACTCCTACAAAACACAAAAAAACCAACACAAAATCAGATCTACACAAAAGCAAAACTCACCTCATCACAACCCAGATCCGAATCTAAGAAAACTCACACCTAGAACTCAAAAAGTCATTGATATCTCCGACAATAACACGGTGGGTCTCAAAAAGGTGTTAAAATGATGGGTTTCGATAGCTGAAGGTGTTATTTATTGTTTGTAAGGTAAAAAATGATGTTCAGTTTATTAGTAGAAACTGATTGGAGAAGCGTATCAGATGTATGGTTTGTGAGTAAAGAATCAGTTGGTAATTTTCGAGCTAATCCTTTGCATCAGAAAGAGAGAAGATTAAGTCAGAGAGTAATAAGAACTCTTTGAAACTCACGACTCAGTGGCATGGGCTCTAAATCAGAAAAGTGAAAAAGTGTCTCTAAAATAATTAGAGTCAAGGAAAGTTACTGATGTCGTAAGTCAGGGAGTGTAAAGTGGTGTCCCTTATGAGTATCGGTGTGTGTTGGAAAGCTTATGTCTTTAGGGTGTACTGAAAAATCAGGGTGTGATAAAGTGTATAGGTTGTGGAGATTACAAGTACTAGTACGAGTTGTGACTCAGTGAGATAAATCAGGGATGGCTTAGTTGTGGGCTAAGCTTGATTAAAGCCCTGATTTCAAAACTAAGTCAGGGAGTGTGTATTTGATTTCAGGTCACGAAGTATATTGAGAAAAATATTCTCATCAGGGACTGAAAAATGTTTCAGTGTGTTTCGAGGTTTGAGTTATTTGTGGCTTGAGATACTGATGGGTGGATGGGTGGATATCAGGAGTTTATAACAAGCACTGAACCCTTCCATAACTGACAACAAATCCTGAACATGAGGATTTATGGTACCAAATCAAAACCCTCGGCTACTGAACCGTAAACCCACTTCCTGAACCCACACTCTTACTCACTGAAACATAAACCTGAACCCCCGATCAGGTCACTGAACCTTAACCTGGTCTTTGAACCCCAGACCTGAACCTTACTCCCTGAACCCCTCATACAGAACCTAGTCATAGACGCTCAGGTCACTGACCCCATGAACCCTACTCAATGAACCTGGTCACTAAACCACTGAACAAGTTACTGAACCTGGCACGAACTCAGGTCACTGACCCCTTAGCCTTGTCACTCCTGTCACTGATCCCGGTCACAGAACCGTACTGTGGGAAACTAGAAGGGGGGTTGAATAGTTTACCGGTTTAAAAACTTCTTTTAAAAATCTTGTTTTAAAAGTTGGTTGTTGGAAACTTTGATTCGAACTCTATGTGTAATCAATCAACACCAATATGAACTACACACTAAGCTAAGTAATAATAACAAATAAAAGTAAAGAGTAGAGTTGGAAAGATCAAACCGAGACAGAGGATTTATAGTGGTTCGGCTATGAAGCTCTTCTTCGCCCTACTCCACTCCCCGAGTACCACACTCGAGAGTTTCAAGCACTATGTCAACAACCTCCCTTAAGGCGGAGAAAACCGTACACGTCGCTTATCCTATTACCGACACTAAGCTAGATGTCGAGTGCTAATCTTAGCTAGCACCAATCTACCAAGGTCCACGTGACCAAACACTCAAGCCCAGTGGCTTCAAGAGATCACCAAGATCTCAACACGATCACAATGATCAACACTCACTTCACTCTACTCGACTAACACTAACCTAATGACCCTTGATCTTCTTGATCAATCACACAAGCCCAATGGCTTCAAGAGATGTTCACTATCTCTATAGATCACACTTGATCTTCACTCTCACTCATAAAAAGAAAATAAACTTGATGTATGCTAAGACACAACAAGGTTGTAACAAGTGTTACAAAAACCTATCAACTATAACTCTAGTATCTTCTTGATTACTTGTGTTCTTCTCTTGCTAATGAAGAGGGATGACAACACCTTGTATCAACTTGGATACTTGTGTTCTTCTCTTTCTAGTGAAGAGGTATGAAGAGGATCACTTGAAGGATGATTGGATCACTCTTGAAACAAAGAAAAACTAATCTAAATGACCCTAAGAAGTGAAAGGTGTGAGAGGATTTTACTAAGGGATTTTTCTGTGTGTGAAGGGTGCCTAAAACTGTGAAAGAGGTGGGTATTTATAGGCAAAGAAAATCTGAACGTTACAATTCAAAATGGTACGGACGGCTCCATTAAATGACCCACGACTCCGTTAAATTTAACGGTACCGTGGAGCCTTGGTAGACTAGGACGCTCCAAATTTTGTCTTTTCTGGTGAAAACTTATTTGGGGAAGGTTGGAGCTGATTTTGGGGGGAAAAATAGCTGTTGTGATTTTCAAACTTATTTTTCCATTAAAACATTTCTTAATATTTCAAAAATAATTTGTCATGTGTATTTTTGAAAAAATATTTTGTCCCATTTAAAATGTGAATTTTCAAAACATGAATTCACTTCTTTGATCACTAGTTCAAGTTGTAACTTTGTTCAAGAGTGATTTGCGTAGAAGCGGGATCTTCCGATTAAAAACTTGTTAACGTTAATTTTAACGTAACGTGAGTTCACATTTTGTCATCCTCAAAATGTGAAGTAATCGAAAGATATAAATAACGTTTTTAGAACATTATTTGCATCAACAATCTCCCCCTTTTTGATGATGACAAAATATAAACTCATTTTAGGTTAAAATTAGTTTTAACAAGTTTTTAATGAGTTTACTCCCGTTTCTCCCCCTTTCTGTAAAATAAAAAAGGTGGTTAAGGCTCCCCCTTGATGTGTACTCCCCCTCATTTGGAGAACACAAAGGAATCGAGCAATGGTTCGTGCTACAAAACAAAGTTAGACGACAAATATACAATATCTAACAAGTAGCACATTTTGACGAACAACCAATCCCTTAAAAGGAAAACCTCCACATAAAAACATTCATTCATAAAACAAACAAGTGTCATAGTAATATATGACTACATAGAAAGCACAAAGGAAGATAACAAGAAGCCTAAATTCCTAATGACTAGAGGCAAGCTTCATTTCCAAGAGGGGTCCTAAGAATTTATTGTGGAGGACTAAACAAGCAAGTGGTTAGTTGTTTTGGTTAGGAGGTGGTGGAGATTGGGGCCCCATTTGAGGTGGTGGAGGTGTTAAGAGATGTTCTATAAAGTAGAACATGAAATGAATCTCGTCTCTTAAGAAGTAGATGAGATTACGGTTATGGAGACAACATAGGCAATTAGCACTATGTAACTCAAAGGGATGTGGTTGGTTGGGTTGTGCCATGATAGGAGATGGTGATTGTGGTAGGTTTGTTGGAGGTGAAATTGGCATGGCATTGTCCAATGGGGTGAAGGGAGATGGTGTGTATTCCATTGATGATGTAGTGTAATAGGATGATGAAGATGTTGTGTAGGTAGATGATGTTTTAGATGGTGCATAAGGTGGTGATGGTGAGTATGGAGTGGCTTGGGAAGGTGGTGTCATAGCTTCATCATCTCTTGTGAGATCCACAAAGAGTGGTTTTGAGGGTGGTTTTACGGTTATCCTAGGTTTCTTGGAGATTTGAGAGGTTGAACCATGTGTGGAGGACATGGTGTTTGTGTGATGGGAGGTTGAAGGTGAAGTGCAAGATAAGCTTGCAAGGGTGAGGCCTTAAATAGGCAAGTTGGGTGAAATTTGAATTAAAGTTGATCCTATGGTGTAGGAGGGGAATCCTAGGGTGAATGTGAGGGTGCAAGGTTTGCAGGTTTGAGGTTAGGGTGATAGGGAAGTAGGAGCATTAGGAAAAATCCGTTATACAGGGTCACGGCTCCGTTAAATACCCCACGGTACCGTTAAATTTAACGGTGCCGTCCCTATTTAGTGGTGCCGTGACACTGTTGGCACGAAAATTTCCTTGCAGGCTAGTTTTGGGCAGCTAGGGGGAATTTTCTAGGGAAACTAATTCCTGGAAATGAGAGTGCCTCAACTCACTAGGTACTTATTTTCCTAATATATCCATACAATGCTACATCTAGCACATAAGGATGATCATGCAATGTTCTTAAGTAATCATAAGCATGCAAGCATAAAAGGACAAGATAAAATATCATTCAAATATCACATAGAATATTCATGTAAGCATGTAAGACAATTTGAACATTAATTCCTAAAATTATCTATTAGTAATAAACCCTAGTGAGAGACATAAATCTCTTCCTAACTACTTATGACTTGAGCATTCCCCCTTCTTGTCACACTCTCGTCTTGAGTATTTGTCTCATTCTCATGAATAGGATCATCAAAGGGTGCATAGTGGGTGGTGAATTCGGAAGTGAGGATGGTTGAGACATATGACTCGGTTATGGGTTTCATGACAGGTGTGAACAGGGAGTATTGAGGACCATGAAGGTAAGGGTGAAAGGTCATGAAGTGATGATAGAGACGGGTTAGGAACATCCCATAGGGTATCAATTTATTCTTGTTACCCTTGAGATGTACAATTCGCTTAGCGAAGAAGTAAGCAAGATTGTAAGGTTGTTGGGTTAAGAGACAGTAAATCATATGAGCACAACACGCCGGGAGTTGCTCACGATTTCCTGTGAGACTTAGAACATTTTCTCGTTGGATGTGGGTCAGGGTGAGTACGGATGATTTTGGTTAGTTCGGTTGGAGAGGGTATGTACGAACAGTACGGACTATTCTCCTCACGATAGTGAAAGAGAGACTCAAGACACCAATCTTCAGTATAGGCACATTGCCCATGATTGGGTATTCTAAGGATTTGAGCAAATTGCTCAAGAGTTAGAACGTATTTGAAGTTTTTGACCCAAAACCAAAGTGACAAGGATTGATCCTCGTTACGTACGAGTTCAACTTGTCGGAAGAACTCCAACACAAAGCGAGGACAAATGTACTCGTTAATGTGGAGTAGACAATCGAATCCTATAGCTCTAAAGGAAGTGTTGATGTCCCGGTGGTAAACTAGGGATGGATCAACGACACGGCCTTCATGAAACCGACGGGTTTCAAGATTGACATAGGCACGAATGTGGTTACCGGGTGTAGTGGGTTCACGTGAGATTTCGGGTGTATAGGTATCGGTTAGGAGATGATCAAAATCATATTCATGAGACATTTTTGTGTCCTATAAGAAAATTTTAAGAAAAATTTAGAATAAAAACCAGTTGCATACAACACGTGCCTAGTGTGTGCCTATATGCAGACTATGTGGAGGTGCGGTAATCTCGACTCAAAAGAAAAATAATGAGATTACCCAAACACTTCTGATTTCACTTTAGCTCAAACAAATATGTCGAAGAGTACATATTGATTATGTAATTCGAATAATATTTGTGAGATCATGAATGCATGAGAAAGTGTTTTTAGTTTGCATCAACAATGCATGAAAAAGAATAATTTCATGATCCTAATTTTGTGAGATTTTAAAATTGATGGAATTGGGTTGTTTTAGTGTTGATGACTTCTAATTTTGAAACATTCCTAGAAAAAGGTGAAAATCCCCAATTCAATTTTCATCAATGAACAAACCCTAGACTCAAAATTAGAAATAAATTAGAATGAGAAAACTTACAAATTATGTTGAAAAGGGTAAAATGATTGAGGATCTTGAAATCAATGTCTTGAATATGATCTCGAAGAGGTGTAATTGAGTTTTGGGTTGTGAGGTTAGGTTATGACAGCAATTGCTGAGGTTGTGAGGGTTTGAAATGAGTAATGTGGGAAAAGGGGACTGAAATACGAAATGTTCCAGATGCACGGTTCCACGGTACCGTTAAATTTAACGGTGCCGTGCCACATTTAGTGGAGCCGTGATCTGCTGGGACTGTTTTCTGTCCCATTTTGATTTTTGACGAATAAGTCTCGCTGTTTTAGTGAGATCTTATGACACGAGGAAAGAATTTGTACCTAACAAATTCTTATGACTAGGAGTTCCTAAACTTGACTAGACGAGATACACGGGATGACTTCAAGAGTCATGGGATTTATGGAATATGTTCCATCATTCCTAGACCTAGACGGAGGTAGTTAAAGGATTCTCGTTTGAGAGGTTTGGTTAGTATGTCAGCAATGTTGTCTTGAGAAGGAACTTTCTCAATGGAAATGTTTCCTTTCTGAACATTATCGCGAAGGAAGTGGTGGCGAATTTCAATGTGTTTAGTACGGGAGTGTTGGACAGGGTTTTTGCTCAAGTCAATAGCACCTTTATTGTCGCACATAATGGGAACATCATCTAAGTATATGCTATAGTCGTTAAGGGCTTGTTTCATCCATAGTGCTTGCTGACATGCCTTTCCGGCGCTTACGTACTCGGCTTCGGTAGTGGAGATGGCAAGAGCCGTTTGTTTCTTGGAGAACCAAGAAGTTAGACAACAACCCATGAAGGTACAAACGCCACTCGTGCTTTTTCGATCCACGTAATCTCCCGCATGATCAGAGTCGGCATAGACAACAGTTTCTATACCGGTCCCCTTGGGATAAAATAATCCCAAGTGTATAGTGCCTTTAATGTATCAGAAGATACGCTTAACCGCTTCAAGGTGAGAGGTTTTGGGATCCTCTTGGAAGCGAGCACAAAGGCAGACACTAAACATGATGTCGGGCCTACTTGCCGTGAGGTATAGTAAACTACCTATCATACCTCTATACTTAGTGCTATCCACGGACTCACTTTCTTCATCTCTCGTGAGTTTTAATTCCGTGGACATAGGAGTTTTTATGGGCTTAGACTCTTTTAAACTAAACTTCTTAAGCATTTCCTTACTATACTTAGATTGATTAAAGAAGATACCATCTTCCATTTGTTTAATTTGTAAACCAAGGAAGAAATTTAATTCGCCCATCATGCTCATCTCAAACTCGTCATGCATGATCTTAGAAAAATCATTGCACAGTTCTGGACAAGTTGAGCCAAATATGATGTCGTCGACATATATTTGAACAATGATGAGATGTGAATCTCTTTTCTTTGTGAAAAGTGTGTTATCAACAACTCCCATGGTATATTCATGTTCAATCAAGAATGCTTTCAGTCTATCATACCAAGCTTTGGGAGCTTGCTTAAGACCATAGAGTGCTTTCTTGAGTTTATAAACATGATTCGGATGTTCGAAATCAACGAATCCCGGAGGTTGTGCAACATATACCTCCTCGTTGATATAACCATTTAGGAATGCACTTTTCACGTCCATTTGGTACAATTTAAAGTCTAAGGCACACGCATAGGCAAGGAGTATTCTAATAGATTCTAATCTAGCTACAGGTGCATAGGTTTCATCATAATCTATTCCTTCTTGTTGGTTATAGCCTTGTGCTACCAACCTTGCCTTATTCCTAGTCACGACGCCATTTTCGTCGAGTTTATTCCTAAACACCCACTTAGTTCCTATGATGGTTTGATTCCTAGGAGGAGGTACCAACTCCCAAACTTGGTTGGCGGTGAATTGATTAAGTTCTTCTTGCATGGCAAGTGTCCAACTTTCATCCTTAATCGCTTCACCAACATTCTTAGGTTCTACAGTAGATATAAAACAAAAGAAATTACTTTTGTTTTGAGCTTGTGACCTAAGGGTTCTTTGGTTTAGGTTTCCTATGACATTTTCAATAGGATGGTTCTTGGATTCCTTAACATTGACAATTTCATCAACTTCAACTATTTCATCCTCAATGTCATCATCTAAGGTTTTCTTGCCATTAACCTCAATGGCTTGTTCCTCATCTAAGTCATCATCCACCAAGGGTGATGTCTTAGTTGGTGGAGGGCTTTCATCGAATGTCACGTTGAGTGACTCTTCGATTTTCATTGTTTCCTTATTTAGGACAATGTAAGCTTTACTATTTTGGGAGTATCCTAGGAAGACACCTTCGTAAGACTTTGGGTCAAACTTGGTGAGGTAATCTTTAGTGTTTAGTATGAAGCACTTACTTCCAAACACTCTAAAGTAATCAAGAGTAGGTTTTCTACCTTTCATGATTTCATATGGGGTTTTTCCTAAGATAGGCCTAATTAAAATCCTATTAAGTATGTAAGTTGAGGTGTCCACCGCATTACACCAAAACTTTTGTGGAATTGATTGTTCATTCAACATCGTTCTACTCATTTCTTGTAGAGTACGATTTTTCCGCTCTACTACCCCATTTGATTGTGGAGTGCGTGGAGCTGAGAAATTGTGAGTAATACCATTAGCATCACAATATACTTCAAATTGCACTTCATTATCAAATTCCCGACCATGATCCGTCCTAATGGAAACTATTGTACATCCTAGTTGATTTTGGACTTTCTTACTAAAAACCTCGAATTCCTCAAAGGCTTGAGTCTTATTCTTAAGAAATCTAGTCCAAGTGTACCTAGAGTAGTCATCAACTATTACTAAGGTGTAGTAGTTTCCTCCGTAGCTCCGTACGGCGGATGGACCGAATAAGTCCATATGAAGGAGTTCTAGGCATCTAGAGGTTGAGACTATATTCTTAGCTTTGTGACTAGAATGAGCTTGTTTTCCAACTTTACAAGCGTCACAAAAGTGTTGATCAAACTTAATCTTAGGTAGATCTCTAACTAGTTCCTTAGATGCCAATGATTGTATCAAGCGCATATTGGCATGACCTAATCTCCTATGCCATAGAGTGGAGTTATCATCTATGGTTGCTAAGCATATCCTATCCTGAGGCTTATTTCCTATTTTCATAACAAATAGGCCATTTCTCCTAACTCCTTTGCCTATGGTTTTACCATCCTTAATGATCTCACTACCCTCTTCAGAGAATATAACTCTACACTTATTATCTACCATTTGACTAATGCTAAGCAAATTAAATCCTAAGTTATCTACATGCTCAACATTTCTAATAGTGAGGGAGTTTTGAGTGATCGTACCTTTGCCAATAATGTTGCCCTTAAGTTTGCTACCGAAAGTGACATTACCTCCGTTGTATGCCTTGTATGATGAGAATAGACTTCGGTTGCCCGTCATGTGGTTAGTGCATCCACTATCCTTGACCCATTCGTCAGGCTCCAAGTCGATTCCCAAGCATATCTCATTTGAAGCATGAGCCATTAGACATGTTTCGTCCTTGGGCTTCTTTTCTTCATCATCACCGCTATCACTCCAGGCGCCTCCTATGAGAGCTCGTTGGTTGTTGACTTTTGGTGGCTTGGGACACTCTCCTATGAGATGTTTAGGATCTCCGCATCTAAAGCATTTCCTATCACTTGTCCCTTTCTTTTCAACATGGTTCTTTTGTGATGTCTTCTTCTCATCACGAGGTTGCCTAACGAACCTACCTCTTCTCCTAAAGAACTTTTTAAAATCCCTAACCGCTAGTGCATATTCCTCATCTTCACTATCGGAACTCGAACATTCCTCATCACTAGACTCCTTCTTGGCTTTCAATGCTAGAGATCTAACTCTCTCACCTTTGCCTTTGACTATGTCGGAGTCTTTCTTAATTATCATCTCATGAACTTTCAAGTTTCCTATAAGTTCATCGAGTGACAATGCCGCCAAGTCCTTTGACTCTTCTATGGCGGTGACCTTTGCTCTCCATTTAGGATGTAGAGCTCTAAGAAACTTCCTAACATAGTTCTTACTAGAATAACCTTCATCAAGAGCTTTAAGACTAGTGATAATAGTATTAAATCTAGCAAAAGCATTATCTATTGACTCATCCTCCGAAATGGAGAATTGTTCATATTGTTGAACCAGAAGATCTATCCTGTTCTCTTTGACTTGGTTATTACCTTGGTGAGTGACTAACAAAGTTTTCCAAATGTCTTTTGCCGTATTACACATAAAAATTCTTTCAAATTCCTTTTTAGGCAAAGCATTATAAATCATCATTTTAGCCTCATTATTTTTGGCTAATTTCCTTTTAAGTTCATCACTTTGTTTATCATAAGAAACTGTTTCATCCTTTTTAGTTTCCGGATTCTTTTGAATAGGTTGAAAGTCACCCTCGGTAATAACATGCCAAAGATCAATGTCTTTTGATTTCACATACGTTTCGAATCTTGTTTTCCAATATATAAAGCAATCGGTTTCGAAAAGTGGTGGTCTTTGCATAGATTGCCCTTCTAGATATTTGTCGGAATCCATTGATCGGTTCAAGCTTTAAAATACAATATACTTTAAAAACTTGACTAACGTGGCTCCTGATACCAATTGTGGGAAACTAGAAGGGGGGGTTGAATAGTTTACCGGTTTAAAAACTTCTTTTAAAAATCTTGTTTTAAAAGTTGGTTATTGGAAACTTTGATTCGAACTCTATGTGTAATCAATCAACACCAATATGAACTACACACTAAGCTAAGTAATAATAACAAATAAAAGTAAAGAGTAGAGTTGGAAAGATCAAACCGAGACAGAGGATTTATAGTGGTTCGGCTACGAAGCTCTTCTTCGCCCTACTTCACTCCCCGAGTACCACACTCGAGAGTTTCAAGCACTATGTCAACAACCTCCCTTAAGGCGGAGAAAACCGTACACGTCGCTTATCCTATTACCGACACTAAGCTAGACGTCGAGTGCTAATCTTAGCTAACACCAATCTACCAAGGTCCACGTGACCAAACACTCAAGCCCAGTGGCTTCAAGAGATCACCAAGATCTCAACACGATCACAATGATCAACACTCACTTCACTCTACTCGACTAACACTAACCTATTGACCCTTGATCTTCTTGATCAATCACACAAGCCCAATGGCTTCAAGAGATGTTCACTATCTCTATAGATCACACTTGATCTTCACTCTCACTCACAAAAAGAAAATAAACTTGATGTATGCTAAGACACAACAAGGTTGTAACAAGTGTTACAAAAACCTATCAACTATAACTCTAGTATCTTCTTGATTACTTGAGTTCTTCTCTTGCTAATGAAGAGGGATGACAACACCTTGTATCAACTTGGATACTTGTGTTCTTCTCTTGCTAGTGAAGAGGTATGAAGAGGATCACTTGAAGGATGATTGGATCACTCTTGAAACAAAGAAAAACTAATCTAAATGACCTTAAGAAGTGAAAGGTGTGAGAGGATTTTACTAAGGGATTTTTCTGTGTGTGAAGGGTGCCTAAAACTGTGAAAGAGGTGGGTATTTATAGGCAAAGAAAATCTGAACGTTACAATTCAAAATGGTACGGACGGCTCCATTAAATGACCCACGGCTCCGTTAAATTTAACGGTACCGTGGAGCCGTGGTAGACTCGGACGCTCCAAATTTTGTCTTTTCTGGTGAAAACTTATTTGGGGAAGGTTGGAGCTGATTTTGGGGGGGAAAATAGCTGTTGTGATTTTCAAACTTATTTTTCCATTAAAACATTTCTTAATATTTCAAAAATAATTTGTCATGTGTATTTTTGAAAAAAATGTTTTGTCCCATTTAAAATGTGAATTTTCAAAACATGAATTCACTTCTTTGATCACTAGTTCAAGTTGTAACTTTGTTCAACAGTGATTTGCGTAGAAGCGGGATCTTCCGATTAAAAACTTGTTAACGTTAATTTTAACGTAACGTGAGTTCACATTTTGTCATCCTCAAAACGTGAAGTAATCGAAAGATATAAATAACGTTTTTAGAACATTATTTGCATCAACACGTACCTCACTCTCTGAACCCAGTCACTGAACCCCTGGACAGAGAACCCTCGTGTTATGAACCTGGTCACTGAAGCACTAAGCATGGGCACTGAATTTGGGTACTTTACTCAAGTCTTTGTAACATATTCAGAGATACGAGTCACTGAAAACCAACCAAAGCATGTTGTGACTCTAAATATTAAAGTCCCTCTGAAACCTGATAACCAGACAGACCCTGAACCCGAGGGTCTCTTAAACCAAATGTGAACCTGAAAAGTGTTCAAGAAAAGTAGTTGACATGATAACTGGGTTGTACAACTAAAACCAAATAAGTCCCCAAAGAACAACTGAAAAATGGGTCTGAGGTAGTTATCAGGGATACTTGTTGGGTCCCTGAAAAAAAGAAGCGAGTCACTGAACCAGAGTCCCTGAAATCATGATTTCAACTGGGTAATAAAGGCTAAATTGGGATTAATTGTATGTACATCAGGGAGTAATGAATATTGTGCATCAGGGAGTGTTAATTGGGCTGAGCTTTTGCAACTCAGGGAGTTATTGCTACATCAGGGGGTGTTGATGGTGCTTTTTGGGCTGAGCCGGATCAGGTTGATACTAACTCAAGGAGTGATATCAGGGTGTGTTAGTGTGAACGTGAACGTGAACCTAATCCTGAAGCCTCACCTCACCTCCGTGAGTTTGAAACCTGAGTCTCTGAAAACCCGAAATTCTGATAACCCATAACCTGAAATCATAACCTCATATCCTGATAACCATAACCTCATAACCATAACCTTAAACCCCTAATCGCCATAACATGATAACCAATACCAACCTGTTTCACCTAGGCTATTTGTATATTCAAATAGGGGGAGACTGTTAGGTCAAAATTTTGACCCAATTATCCTGACAAGGATTTGAAAATAAAATAGCCTAACTCACTGAATAAAATAAGTGAGTTACTCACTGATACAGAAATTAGTGAGTGTGTATAACCTTAAACATCAAACAAGTAACTGAGTGAACAGTCACTCAGTGAGTTACCTTCAAGATGTTCAGACTGAGTCTAAGAAGAAAGACTCGTCATTCAGTGAGGTGGTACTCAGTGAAAGATCCTTGAGCCAAAGAAGAAGGTAATGGAGTCAGTGAATGATGATAATAACTCACTGACTCCCTGAAGACTGTCTCTGAACGAACTGAAAGTATGAGCGGGAACTTCCTGTGGAAAATAAAGCTTACAGCAAGTACCACAAGGAAGACAAAGCAAAGTACAAGAATTGCCATATAAGTGGGAATAAGTTGACATCACTCCTAAAACATGGTTGTTGCATTCTCAAAAGGGAAAATGGTACTTCTCCACCAAATGCAAGACAAGTGTCACCAACCATCACATGTTGTACTTTGTATTTCTTAGCTATATATATATATATATATATATATTATATATATATATATATATATATATATATATATATATATATATATATATATATAGAGAGAGAGAGAGAGAGAGAGAGAGAGAGAGAGATAGACTTTCTTGCAAGAACCATCTTATCTGCGAGAACTGACAGAACCACCAAAAACATACATGCACGCCTTTTAAAATAAAATAAAAATACATGCAAATCATCAATAATCGTAAGTATCCACCTATGTTCTTCAATATCATCATGAACTCATCCTCTTTTTTCACAAAAACCTTACACACGGCCGCAATATTGTCATTGCATGCCTTATAAGAACATACATGCACACCTTCAAAGAAAAATTTTGTATTTCCAAATTCTTATCAAATTCTTTAGAACAACCATGTTTTTTTTAAAAACATATATGTTGTTTTTAGAACATATTTGCAAAAATACAATTATTGAAGGCGTGCATGTATGTTTTTGGTGGTTCTGTCAGTTCTCGCAGATAAGATGGTTCTCGCAAGAAAGTCTCACTATATATATATATATATATATATATATATATATAATGTTTGTAAAGAGATAGTTAGGATTCTATACACACAAAATGTAACGTATAGTATTGTATAGTTGATAGGATCCTCCTCTCTATAATTAGAGAGTATACATTGTCATTCAATCCCACTTGTTGTTCCGCAAACACTTGGGTATATATTCTTTGTCAATTGCAAATAGAATATAAACGTTGAAAATTACAATATGTGTTATTAGTTGTCATTTGGTTATTATGTTAACGTAATCATGTTTTACATAATTTTTGGACCAACACACTCCCAATGCTTGCAATCAATGCTACCAAGCATTCCCGGAAAATCATGAGAAGACTCGTGTCTTTCATAAATACTTTGAATGTCGACCCATGTTGGTTTTCTTAAATACTCCGGCATAAACAAATCAAGAACACACTTGTTAAAATTATCAAGATAATAACGTGAAGTATGCTCACCCATTTGCAAATATTCATCAAACGCATCGGGTGCGGTGCCGTATGCCAATTGGCGTATGGCAGATATACACTTAATAATAACACTAATACTCATCCGACTCGTAGCATCGGGTCCTTGGCTAAAGAATTTAAAATGATCTGGAAGAGGATCAGAAGTATAAGATTCAACACCTTTGACTATTTCTAGGAATAGTTTCTGGCTCATACGATATCTTCTTCGAAAAGTCCGTTGCGGATACTTACAACCTTGATTGAAATAGTCGTTCATCAAACGTTCTTCGCCAACCTCACGTTCACGATAGATCCGGTTACGGCTCACGCGAGGTCGAGCTGCTTCTTGTTTCAACTGTTGCTGATACTCGTACGTGGCCATCATAAACTCTAAGTCAGTTTCGTCATCTATATTGGACCAGTTCGTATGTTCTTCGTCACTTTGATTCGGATCCATTGTGAATAAACAAGTTTTTTTTATAGAGAGGAAGTATATAAATTTAAGTGAGAGTTGTGGAAGTGTGAAAAAAATTTGTGTGTTAATTGGTTATTTATAGTGGTGGAAAAAAGGTTTTGAAATTTATTATTATTATTATTATTATTATTTTTGAATCTGCTCGTTATTTTTAAACGTTGGAGGGGGTTTGTGTAACTTTTTTTTTGAATTTGCAACGTTCATATGGCAGTTATAAGGGGGCGAAATGAATTATTATTATTATTAATTTTATTGTGTTTACCCTTAACGCAGCGTTAAGGTGTTAACACACCCCTTAACGTGCAACCTTAACTCACCTAGCTGCTATCATAATGTGGCCCTTAACGCAGGGGCGTTAAACCTTAACTCACCCCCATTGTCAACATACCGTATGCTCTAATGCAAAAAGGTTTTTCTAAAGTTTTTCATTTATACTTATATTATTAAAGGGTTTTTTTAACTTGTGTCACGATGCCACAAGCTTAAAAGTGTTTAACGAAGACAAATGTTTCTTTAAATAACTTAATTTGTAATTTTGGTAGACATCATAAATTTAGAAATTTTTTAATATCAACAAACATGAGAATAAGATAATTTAAGTTCATTTAATGCCTCTTAACCTCTACCATCGTGGTACAAGTTAGAAATTCCAATTATTAAATTATGAGCTTTGCTAAAAATTCTTATATTTTTATCCTACAAATCCTCCTACACTCACAACAGTATTATAATTTTTTTCCCACTTATTCTCTTTCTGCATCCAAACCGTCAGTTCTGACAAGTGGCAGCATCATATGAGTAGAACACTTTGTAGGCTTAAAATGTAGGAATGTTTAACATTTTTCTTAAATTATCTATGTGAAGTGAGGAGGAAAAAGCTTCAAATTAGCTTTGTCCTAATGGGAAAAAAGTCTTCAAGTCATTGTTCTAATGGGAAAAAAGTATTTCGATGACTTTTATGAGTATAAGGAAAAGTCATTCCTCTCTCTGCCATTAGAGCATACGGCGTAATCACTCACTTCGTGAGTTAAACCTTAACGCAGGCTGCGTTACCATACCGGAGCTTCGAGTTAACATGTAGCGTTAAGGTTTTGCGTTAAGCTGCTAATGCAGCGTTAAGGCTAAAGCAAATAAAAAGAAATTCAAAAAAAAAAAAAAAAAAAAAAAAAAAAAAAAAAAAAAAAAAAAAAAAAACTTACAACTTTTTTCTCAATTAAAAATAATAATAATAATAAAATAAATAAATAAAAAATCAAAACTTTTTTTCCACCACTATAAATAACCAATTAACACACAACCTTTTTTCACACTTCCACAACTCAATCTCATCTACATATACTTCCATTTGCTAGCAAAAAAATGTCGGGATTTAACAACGACGAAAGTTTCTTAAATCTCATGGGTTGGAATAACCCAAACACGGGTTCATCTTCAAACTCGAACGCGGGTTCATCATCAACCAACATCCCTTTCCCTAACCCACTCGGTTTGTCGAACGAGGAACTTTACCAACACTAATCGGCTTGGAAACGGGTAATCAACGAGTATTGGTCACTCGTCGCAATACGTTTTGGAAACGGGTAATCAACGAGTTCAATAGACTCAATTTTCAAAACCGCAACAAGGATATGGTACAAGGCAAGTGAAAAACGTTGAACTGTGATTGCACAAAGTTCAACGCGTTCTACAAACGTTCAAAACGTATGAAAAAAAGTGGGGAAAATGAGATGGATATCATGCGACGGGCTAGAGAAATGTACCGTAACGAGCACAGAGGTGCGCCGTTTAATAACGAGGAGGCGTGGGAGGTTTTGCGTGCTTATCAAAAATGGGACGCGCTGGAACCGCTTGATTTAACCGGCGATGTCGCAAGCCAAACAAACGAGTCGTTATTCGGTCATGATGACCAACCACGTCCGATGGGCAAAAAACGTGCTTCGAAGACAGCCAAATACGAGAGCACGACAAGTACCGGGGGAGCGAGTACCGGAAGAACGAGCTCGTCAAGCCAATTCGGGGAGGCTATGACATACGAGTATCGTATGAAACGGGAAACCGCCCAAGAGGCGTATCGGACGGCTAAAGAAAAAGATGAAACGATAAAGGTTGGAGGAGATAAAATTTCTGATGATTGACACTGCCGACAAGAATCCAAACATTGTATTTTGGATCAATTCTGAAAAAGACATAATCATCAAAAAATATAACTTGCAACCTCGACAGTAGATGTAATTGTATTTCGTAATTTCCGTATGTTGTAGGTTTTTTTTTTTTTTTTTTTTTTTTTTTTTTTTTTTTTTAAATTCGTAATGTAATGTTTATGTTTTAATGTTATGTTATTTATTAAATGAAGTATTAGTTTTAGTTTAGGGGTTGAATTTGTAAATGGTTGAGTTATGGTTGAGTTATGATAAGGGGTGTTTTTTTTAGTTAAAGTTAGTTAAAGCTGATGTAACGTTGACGTGGCACTGAGTTAAACCTTAACTCTGAATTATGATACCCTGCGCCCTTAAAGACCCTAAAAGAGCATGCATTTAGCTATCAAATACTTTTTTTTTTTTTTTTTTTTTTTTACAAATCACCATTCCACTACCTAGCTTGAACCTATTTATCACTAATTTCACTCCAGTGTACCTAAAAGAGCATGCATTTAGCTATCAAATACCTTTTTTTTTTTTTTTTACAAATCACCATTCCACTACCTTGAACCTATTTATCACTAATTTCACTCCAGTGTACCTAAAAGAGCATGCATTTAGCTATCAAATATTTCTTTTTTTTTTTTTTTTTAACAAATCACCATTCCACTACCTTGAACCTATTATCACTAATTTCACTCCAATGTAGAATAGTTTTTGCAAAGCTTTGTGTTTGTACGTCAACATTAAAGAACTCAAATGGTTTGAGTATGAGTTTTGCTCTAGTCATTTGGTAAAAGAAGCTTTTGCTCCAATGGGGGAAAAGCTATTCAAAGACTTTTTTTTAGCAAAAATTACTTTTACTCTATCACCTATTGGAGATGCCCTAATAAGTATATTCCAAGCTTCTATTCATCATAACGGCCTTATGGGTATCATGATTGTGTTTATCAACATAAATATAGAATGCTAAGTCTAGATTACCATTGCATCATTGGTAAAAAGATTCATCAAACCCTGATGGACAGGTTAAAGATTACCTCATTAAACAGCAATTAGTATGTGAGAACAACTAAGAATATAATACATTCTAATAACAGAATAGATGATTTCAGACTGAAAATCCTGAGATCAATGGATATTGGTTTATATACGAGGCAGATGCACAATAGGCAAGTGGAACTGAAAGAAGTTTCAAACCATCAACAAAAAACGTAGAAAGTATCTGAAGTCAAAAAGTAGAAGATGTAATTCTTATACGGCTTTTAGCTGCTGAATCGGAGAATTGTGTGGAATTGTTTAATCATCCAAAAGTAGGATCGATCAAAATCAACCGAACCGAACCGACAAATAGAGCCGAACCGCAGAACCGAACCAACCTTATTAGGTTCGGTTTTCGGATTTATATAATTATGTTTTTCGGTTTCGGTTCTACTCAGTTCTGTTCGAAACCAAGAAAAATACACCTAAACTTTCGGTTCGGTTTTGGTTTCGCTAGGTTAACTTCGGTTCGGTTCTCGGTTCACATTTTTCTCAAAATCGGTTTTCGGTTCGGGTCAGGTTTGCTCGGTTCGGTACGGGTTTGACCCGTTGCCAAATCGGAAGATTTTAAGGCAAACAAATACAGCAAAGAAGACACGGAACATGGTTTTATCTTTGGATTTTCTTGTGTTCGTACTTCTAATGTTCTGTTTCTTTCTAACTTGATAACCATACTAGTTTTGGTATAGTCTTGTGACACATTTCTTCGACTTGGTGCTCCAAATACGAAGCAACTTTCTTTCTTACAACTTTAACAGCCATCTTATTATTATACGTTGTTTGCGTTTATTGCTAACACAGGCATAGGTAGAAGAAACCATGTCAGCTAACATGTCATATGCCATGTGTTTAAAATGATGACTTCGCAGCAACCATGCAGTTCCAAAACCCTACCCTGATTCCACCCCAAGAGGCTTCCACAATTTTAAGAACATTTTCAACACAACTGGTTGACTCATTTGTATGGAGGTAAAGATGAATAACCAAATTTTAATATTTGATTTCATGTATGAAACAAGGTTTTCAAGATCGGGATCCTATCCTGAATCGTTTTTGTCTTTACAAAATCGTGATTGTAAGATCGGATAGGGATCTTAAGATCCTACTATGTCATTTTCTTAAGAGTTTTTGTAATATTATTCAAATCTACAAATTATTATATATAATTAACATAAAATTATATGAATATTTCATGAAAATGTTGTTTTAAATTATGAATAACATATTGTGAATACAAGATTGAGGGAATGAAAGTATTGTTTATTTATAATAATGTAGAGAATACAATAGAGTATATATAAGATAATATTAGGGCAAAAACCCTAATAGTTAATTGGGCCATGGGCCTCTATTTAGTTATATGGACATCCACAATATAATGATCCATAACACTTCCTCTTGGATGTTCATATTGTTAAATACACTTAGGAATTGCTGCCTAATTAAGAACCTTGTCAGGAAAACCCAGTAGGACAAAACCATGACTAAGGGAAAAAGAGTGCAGCGTGTATTATCTCCCTCTGATGACTATATCACTTGAGCTCTTTGAGTTGACGCATCCCAATGTTGTGACTTAGTTTCCTAAATGTTGAGGTAGGAAGTGCCTTGGTAAATAGATCCGCCAAATTGTCGCATGAACGAACTTGTTGAACAATAATATCACCATTCTTCTGTAAGTCATGAGTGAAGAAGAATTTCGGTAGAATATGTTTCGTCCTATCACCCTTGATGTAACCTTCCTTAAGTTGAGCAATACAAGCTGCATTATCTTCATGCAAAATTGTTGGCGCCTCCTTCTTTGAAGAATCCCTACATGATCTACGTATGTGTTGTATCACACTTCTTAGCCACACACATTCTCGACTTGCTTCATGTATTGCTAGAATTTCTGCATGGTTGGATGAAGTCGCTGAGATTGTTTGCTTAACTGAACGCCATGAAATTGCTGTTCCTCCACTTGTAAATACATATCCAGTTTGAGATCGACCATTGTGAGGGTCAGACATATATCCCGCATCTGCAAAACTAACTAAACTTGTATTCGATGGGTTAGTGAAAAATAACCCCATATCCTTTGTACCTTGAAGATACCGAAATATCTGTTTTATTCCATTCCAGTGCCTCTTCGTGGGACAAGAACTATATCTTGCTAATAAATTTACAGCAAATGCTATATCCGGTCGTGTATGACCAGCAAGATACATTAAACCTCCAATAGCACTTAAATATGGAACTTCAGGACCAAGAATTTCCTCATCAGCTTCTTGAGGTCGAAATGGGTCCTTTTTAACATCAAGTGTCCTAACAACCATTGGAGTACTTAGTGAATGTGATTTATCCATATAAAATATTTTCAACACCTTTTCGATATATGCTTCTTGATGCAAAATGATTCCATTCTTAAGATGCTCAATTTGTAATCCAAGACAAAATTTTGTCTTTCCAAGATCTTTCATTTCAAATTCTCTCTTTAAGCACTCAATAGCCTTAGGAAGTTCACCAGGAGTTCCAATTATATTCAAATCATCAACATACACCGCAATTATAACATATTCCGATCCGGATCTTTTAATAAAAATGCATGGGCAAACAGAATCATTCTTATAGCCTTCCTTTAACAAATATTCACTAAGACGATTATACCACATTCGTCCCGACTGTTTTAACCCATATAGAGATTTATTCAACTTAATTGCATATTTTTCTCGAGAACTATTTTTACATGATTCAGGCAGTTTAAACCCTTCAGGGAGTTTTATGTAAATTTCAGTATCTAGTGAGCCATACAAATAAGCTGTCACTACATCCATTAGACGCATATCAATTCCTTCTTGTATTACCAGACTAATCAGATAGCGAAGGGTTGTTGCATCCACCACAGGAGAATATGTCTCCTCATAGTCAATTCCAGGTCTTTGAGAAAATCCTTGTGCAACCAATCGAGCCTTATACCTTGTGATTTCATTTTTCTCATTCCCCTTTCGAACAAAGACCCATTTATATCCAACAGGTTTGATATCATTAGGTGTTTGGACTATTGGTCCAAATACTTTTCTCTTCTCAAGAGATTTTAACTCTGCCACAATTGCGTCTTTCCATTTTTGCCAATCATTTCTATTTTTGCATTCTTGCATAGATTTTGGTTCTTGATCCTCATCATCTTCCATTATTTCTAGCGCTACATTATATGCAAATGTATCGTCGACTTCGATTTCACTTCGATTCCAAACTTTTCTAGACATAACATAGTTTATTGAGATCTCTTCATTTTCAGGTACCTGTGGTTCTTCTTGAACCAACATGTCTAGTGTCTCTTTAGGAGACCCTGGCGTTTCTCTTTCCTCGATTATACCATCTTGAATATTTGCTCCTTTTTTCTTTCGAGGATTTTTATCCTTGGAACCGACTGGTCTACCACGTTTTAAACGTGCATTAGATTCTTTGCCTATTTGAGGCTGTCCTTCTTGGACATTAATTTTAATTGGAGCATTAACAGCTGGAATATGTGACTTTGTCACTTTCTTTGGGTCAGTAAATGCGTCTGGTAACTGATTTGCTAATCTTTGTAAATGAATTATCTTTTGAACTTCCAATTCACATTCTTTAGTTCGAGGATCAAAATTATTTAATGATAATTCTTTCCAACTTATTTCTTTTCCCAGCTGTCTTATCTCTCCCCCCCAATGTTGGAAACATTGACTCATCAAAATGACAATCATCAAATCGAGCTGTAAATAGATCCCCCGTGGATGGCTCTAAGTACTTAATTATTGAAGGTGAGTCATACCCAACATATATTCCCAACCTCCTTTGAGGTCCCATCTTTGTGCGTTGTGGTGGAGCAATTGGAACATATACCGCACAACCAAAAATCCTTAGATGGGAAATATTTGGTTCCTGACCAAAAACCAACTGTAATGGGGAGTAAATATGATAACTTGTTGGCCTTATGCGAATTAATGTTGCTGCATGTAGAATAGCATGGCCCCAAGCAGAAACTGGTAAGTTTGCTTTCATAATCATTGGCCTTGCAATCATCTGAATCCTCTTAATAAGCGATTCAGCAAGCCCATTTTGTGTATGAACATGAGGTACAGGATGTTCAACACTTATCCCAATAGACATACAATAATCATTAAATGCTTGAGATGTGAACTCACCAGCATTGTCCAAACGAATTGTCTTAATTGGATAATCTGGAAAATGTGCTCTCAATCTAATTAATTGTGCAAGTAATCGCGCAAATGCCAGATTGCGACTTGATAATAAGCACACATGTGACCATTTAGTCGATGCATCAATCAAAACCATAAAATACCTAAATGGTCCAAAAGGTGGATGTATTGGTCCACATATATCCCCTTGTATCCTTTCCAGAAAATTAAGTGATTCATGTTTCACTTTAGTTGGTGATGGGCGTGTAATAAATTTTCCTTGTGAGCAAGAAACACATGTAATATCCTTACTTTGTAGGATTTTATGATTCTTCAAAGAATGCCCTTTTGAATTTTCTATGATTTTTCGCATCATTGTTGACCCGGGATGTCCCAGCCGGTCATGCCAAACAATAAAATTCGCACGGTCCATAAACTGGTGGTTTATGACTGCGTTTGATTCAATAGCACTAATATGAGTGTAATATAAACTGGAGGAAAATGCGGGTAATTTCTCTAGTACATGCTTTTTACCCGAAATCATATTTGTAATGTGAAGGCACTCAACATGTCCTTCATTAACTGTCTCAATATGATATCCATTTTTACGAATATCTTTAAAGCTCAACAAGTTCCTTTGAGACATGGGGGAAAATAATGCATTATCAACTTTAAATTGTGTTCCGCCCGGTAATAAAATATTTGCCACGCCAAAACCTTTAATTAATTTGGCGCTACCAGATATAGTGCTAACATTTGATTCTTGTAATTTCAAATATGAAAAATATTTCTCTTTCTTAAGAATTGTATGAGTAGTTGCACTATCCACAAGACATATATCTTCGTCATTGATCATTATACGATCCATGGGCTACGTTTTCTAAAATATAAAACAGATATACACAATTATTGACTACGTTAATGAAATAAATACACATAAACCCACTGATCAATACAACATAAACATGTAATATAAATATATATTATCTTTAGTAATGGGCTATGTGTATTTGATTCATTCTCAACATCCCCTTTGTTATTTACTTTATTTATATTACATGTTAATAGAAACAAGCAGGAACTATGTAAAAGTGCAAGATCATCACTTAAGTGTATAAAGAAACAGATAAGGTGCATCATTGCCTACGAATCATGTGGGAGTTGTGTATAATTTATATTAGTAATATCATAAATGTTACACATAACGAAAGAGAATAAATTTTAATAAAGATATTGCATAGCCATGAATAATAAGAATCCAAACGTAATGAAGTCAACCAAAGAAAATCCCAAACAAATAAAAACACCTAATGAAAATCCCAAACAAAACATTTAAAAGTAAATTATTCATGGCTTCAAACTACTAATCACTCATTTGCTAGGAAATCCACAACCTCCAAGTGGGTTGCACCAGCATCATCATGGTTATCATTGTTGTCATTGTCATAGACAAGATTTGCTTCTACCTTGATTCCTTTATTCTTAATAGACTTTTGATAGAGGTCCACCAGATGCTTTGGTGTACGACATAATTTTGCCCAGTGATTAAAACTGCCACAACGATAGCATGCATCATTGGCTACCAAGGCCTTATCTTTTCTTCCTCCTTCATGCTTATTAATCTTTCCTTTATCTTGCAACTTCTTGTGGCCATTGTTGTTCTTAAAGTTAACACTATGATTAACAGCATGATAATTACCTCTACCATTGCCACGCCCTTGACCACGACCTCGACCAGAACCATAACCTCGACCAGAACTATAACCTCGTCCACGTCCTCGTCCACGGTCATAACCACGACCACGACCTCCATTGTGATAAGTTATCGCATGCGCTTCCGATAAAGGAGCGGTACCAGTTGGACGATTATTATGATTTTTCATTAAAAGCTCATTATTTTCTTCGGCCACAAGTAAGCATGAAATTAGGTCACTATATTTAGTGAATCATTTGGCTCGATATTGCTGTTGCAATAGTATATTCGAAGCATGGAATGTGAAAAAAGTCTTTTCCAACATCTCGGCATCACTAATTGAGTCACCACATAATAGCAATGTGGAGGTAATGCGATGCATGGCCGAGTTAAATTCACTCACTGTTTTGAAATCTTAGAGCCTTAAGTGAGTCCATTCATATCTTGCCCTTGGCAAGATGACCGTTTTCTGGTGGTCATATCAGTCCTTTAACTTATTCCAAAAGGCTAGTGGATCTTTTACTGTGAGGTACTCAGTTTTTAAGTCCACATGGAGGTGATGTCGTAAGAACATCAATGCCTGGGCTTTTTGCATATTAGTTGTTTCTTTTCCTTCGTGGATTGTATCCACAAGCCCATGTGCATCCAAGTATGTCTCGGCTTCCAACGCCCAAGACAAATAATTTTTTCCGCTTATGTCTAAAGCCACAATAGAAAGATTTGCAAGTTTTTGCTCCATGATAACTTTTAAATCAAAGTAATATAGAATCCAGAATCCAAAAAATCAAGGACGTACACGTACCAATCCGGTGATGAAAACGAGAGAAAACCTAAACCTTTAGAGCGTGCTGATAACGTATTGTGAATACAAGATTGAGGGAATGAAAGTATTGTTTATTGATAATAATGTAGAGAATACAATAGAGTATATATAAGATAATATTAGGGCAAAAACCCTAATAGCTAATTGGATCATGGGCCTCTATTTAGTTATATAGACATCCACAATATAATGATCCATAACATAACAAAGGTTTAAAAAGATTAACATATTGTTTTTTAAATTATATAAAACATGATCCATAGCTATTTACTTTTTTATTTTGCGATTCGATAAAAGTAAGATTGGATCGCATTATATCTTAAGATTCTATAGTTAAGATCGAAATCTTATAAGATCTTAAGTGAGCTAAGATCCTACATAGGATCCGGATCGTTTTTGCTCTGTAGTATCGTAAAATCGTAAGATCCTAAGATCACGATAACGATCCTGACAACTATGGTATGAAAGTAAAAAGCAAGTCTGAATGATTCAGAATTTCAGAAGTTGCCTCGCAATATCTATACATGATAGATGAGGCCCAAATTCCAAAAGTAACCATTGCCTTTGGCTTTGTTGCAAAAGTGGAACCACTAGGTTCATTGTCATCTTTGGAACCCTCGGTTATGTTTCTTGCAATAGTTTGAGAAAAATGAACATCTCCTTTCCTTCTAATATCCGACTTTCTCCCAAGTCCAGCCCAATGACAACAAAGGTTTTTTTGACATCAGCTATTTATATAACTAATACGATTATGACTCAATAGAAGTAATGTACCCACAATATGATTATAAAAATAGAAGACAGTAGCATTCTAGAGGCATCAGAGTAACAAACCAAACACCCCCTGAGATTTTCGTAAATGATGTAAGGTATCAAAAGGTACATCCTTTTGCACTATTATTAAGCATATCAAAAAGCAGTTAAGGAAAATCCGCTGATTGACTTCAAGTTGAGCCCAACATCCCAATCAAACTCTCAATCCGAAACCCTCTAAATGAAAATATCAGAACACACAAGTACAAACAATCAGTACTTACCGTGCTGTTCTATATGTGAATGGGCTTGTCATAAGTCGCCATTGCAGCTTCCTTCACAGCCTCACTTAATGTCGGATGAGCATGGCATGTGCGCGCAATATCCTCACTTGATGCATCATACGTTAATGCTAAGGCAGCCTCGTGGATGAGCTCTCCAGCATTTGAGCACATGATGTGAACACCTAACACCTTGTCTGTCTCTTTTTCTGCTATTATCTTCACCAATCCTTCTGCATCATCAATCGACTTTGCTCTGCTGTTTCCCAACATGGGAAATTTTCCGACATTATATGCAATACCAAGCTGCTTGACCTGCTCCTCTGTCTTTCCAACAGATGCCACCTCTGGATGTGTGTAAACAACACCAGGTACCTTATCATAGTCTACATGCCCTTCTTTGCCTGCAATAAATTCCACACACGCAATACCATCTTCTTCAGCTTTGTGAGCCAACATGGGCCCAGGAATAACATCCCCAATGGCAAACACCCCCTTCACATTTGTTGAGAATCTTTTATCCACAGGGATTCTACCAATCTTGTCGGTTTCAACGCCAATGGTCTCCAAACCAAGTCCAGATGTAAACGGGCTTCTACCAGCAGAGACAAGTACAACATCAGCCTCAAGTACACTTTGGTCACCACCAGCTGAGGGTTCAATTGTCATTTTGATAATGTCGGTAGAAGTGTCAACTGATACAACCTTGGTTTTGAGCATGAACTTCATCTTTTGCTTCTCAAGGGAGCGTTGAAACTGCTTGCGGATCTCACCATCCATTGACGGAACAATATCTGGTGCAAATTCGACCACAGTTACCTCTGAACCAAGACGGGACCACACAGATCCCATCTCTAAGCCAATGTAACCCGCCCCGATGACAATCAACTTTTTAGGGATTTCCGTTAAAGCTAAAGCACCGGTAGATGATACAATCCTCTTTTCATCAATTGTGATCCCGGGTAGTCCTTTGACATCAGACCCAGTAGCAATTATAATGTTCTTGCCTTTGACTACTGTGTTCTCACCCTCAATGGTGTCAACAGACACTTCAGAAGCAGAGATTAACTTCCCATGTCCCTTTACATATGTTACTTTGTTTTTCTTGAACAGGCCTTCGATACCTTTTGTAAGAGCTGAGACAGATTTATCTTTTTGGCCCATCATCGCAGCAAGATCAACCTCAACATTATCGAACTTTACACCATGCTTAGCAAATGTAGTTTTGGCCTCATGGTACATGTGAGATGAATGAAGAAGTGCCTGGAATTAGATTAAAAAAAAAAAAAAAAAAAAAAACATCACAATCAATTCGGTTTATGCAACTATGGCTCGTAAATGAGGCAATAGCAGAGAAAACACATGGTGAGATTCAAGCAGATCACTACATTTTCAAGGTACCACAATACAATACATATATGTGCTATAAGCCTATAACTATGGCTCATGCAGAGACTGAAAGCATCCATTTGTTTAACTATAATTTCCAAATGCACCACAAATTACCAAAATGCAAGCAATAACAAATCCTTATTCTTCAAAGTACTACATGTATTTAAGCAATATTATGCAAACAAAAACAGATCCAAACAGGAAATCTCTAGATAAGACATTAGGACTTCCCAATGTTTTCTGTCCGTTTATAATACAAAATACTTTAAAATAAATGTAGTGCAGACAGTATTAATTAACATCTAATCAACTTTTATTGGCAAGTGGCAACACAAAAGCAAACTGCTCCTTAACAAAAGACTATGCGTGAAATACGGCTTAGATAACAAGCAAACTCTTGGCAGACCTACATTACTAGTTACTCCTCACGAAATTAGTAAAAGCATATCGTTTGTGAGCAAGCAGAACTTGGCGAGAACTCAAAGGGCTTCCTGTCCCAATGCTCACCAAGATACTAGATGAGCTGCAAGGGAAAACTATAACAGCAATAGAACTAGTAACACGCAGAAAGTCCCTTGCTAAATTTGCATAGAAGGTTTGAATTCCTTTTGTTACTGCTCATCTGCTTAACTTTACCCAGATATGCAGATTGGAGTGTCCGGATAACCCACGCCGCTTAATTGGGGTAACATAAGCAGTTTTCAGGGGTATTTGTTTAAACTTATATCCCCGGCTTATGAGCTTATTGAACTTTGAAAAGCTAATAAGCTCATTCTTTACAGCTTATGAGCTTATTTAAGTCCATAAGCTCAAATTGATAAGCTTATAAACCCAAAAAAAGAGCTTACTAAAAGCTGAAGAAGTTCATAAGCCAGACAAACCAAACACCCCTTCAAAAACAGACAACCTTTAGTTATATCAAAGTGGTTAATTCTGATAAAATTAAAACACAGTAAGTTTCTTCTATCTACCTAGTTGTGAAGAATTAATTTAAAAATAAACAAGCAAAAAACACAACTCTCTCTCAACTGCTTACTACTTTTTAATAAGCCAAATAAATTTCATAACCATAAACAAAATTAGAGGGTGTTTGTTTCAGCTTATGGCTTATTTGGTTTTGGGCTTATGTTTCATAAGCTCACTTTTTGTAGCTTATTTTTAAACTTTTCAGCTTTTGTAAGTTTATTATGTCATAATAAGCTTATATTATATAAGCCGAAAAGTTTCAAAATAAGCCACAAAAAGAGCTTATGAAACTTAAGATGAAAACCACATAACCCATAAGCCCGCTGTATAAGCCAAAACAAACACCCCCTTATTTGTGTTTCGGCTTAAATTTCATAAGCCCCAATTTTCCGGCTTATTTTGAGACTTGTGGGCTTATATAAGTTTATTATTATACGATAAGCTTATATAAGGCCAAAAGTATAAAAATAAGCCAAAAAAATTGAGGCTTATGAAATATAAGCCGAAATCAAATAAGCTCATAAGCCCACCTATGTGGGCTTACACGCTTATTTGATTTCGGCTTATATTACATAAGCCTCGATTTTTCGGCTTATTTTGAAACTTAATGTCTTATATAAGCTTGTTATATAAAATGCCTCAAAATAAGCCAGAAAATTGGGGCTTATAAAACATAAGCCGAAAACATATAAGCTAATAAGCCCATAGATAAGCTTAAACAAACACCCCCTTAATTAACCAGCCCCAAACACCCTCTAACTTTTATCTTCCAGTACATGCAAAGATCAATTCATATAAACAAAACTAACAAATATTTATCTTCAACAGATTTAACAAATTAACCAATCCATAAATAAATAAATAAATAAAAATGCTACCTTTGACGGGATACAACCAACGTTAAGACAAGTACCACCAAGGGCCCCACGTTTCTCAATACACGTCGTCTTCAACCCTAGCTGAGCAGCCTTAATCGCCGCCACGTAACCACCGGGCCCACCACCGATCACAACCACGTCGTTGTCATCAGATCCAGAAGATGAAGAAGCAAAGGGTCTAGATGAAAGTGAAAATGAAGACCTAAACGACGTCGTTGTTAGTTTTCTTCGAGCTAAATTCAACATCGCCATTCGGGTTTTGTTTTAGGTTAGTTTTGTGATCGAATAATTACTAAGGGGAAAGTGTTTTGTTGAAATGGAGATTGGGCTGCCAGGTCGTAGTATTTAATTAAACCACGTCTCTCTTGTCTATTTGCTAATAACTTTTCTTGTTTGCTCATTTTGTTTGACTTTTCGTATCTCTATTATTCTCCCTACCAAAATTAGTACTAGTATCCTACGTTTCTTAAACTAATGCTAATTATTTTCTTTTTCTAGTTATTTTGTTAGGTTATTTTGTCATATCAGCGGCAACTCAACTTTTTTTCTCTAAAACTATACATCGACTATAAACAAATATAAAAACCAAATTGAAAAGGGAAAATGGTCTGAAAAATCAACAAACTTGTCACCTTTTACTATTGTATGGTACAAACTTTTAATTTTTCTATAAAATGATGAAATTTTCTTAATCATCCTATTGTTGCACTGAATTTGACGTGGCACAAATTAATCACTTTTGCCCCGTTATACTTTTAAATTTCCCGTTATCTAATATTTTGGGTCCGTTTTGCCAATAACCAAAGACCAGTTCTTTTACTATATTTTTCCCTCCTTTTGTACTAATAACAATTCCCTATACGATCTAATTACCACTTGATTAACCTACTTATCTCCTACTTCTTTACACAAACCCTAATTTCACAAACAACAGTATCATTTCAAGTATTTATGTTTGTGGTGATAATTTAGGTATGTAATTATGATTTTTTGGACGTTCTTTTATGAGTATATGTGTTAATTATGTTTTGATTGTTATTTTTGTTAATTGTGTTTGTAACAGAATGATACCTCATACAGTTCTGCACATGTTAGACGTACACAATGACGGGTGTTTCCTCCATTTACCTCTTAGGTATAATGATGGTGTTATCCTTGAGATGTTAGTTCCAAGGATGCCATATGAACAGTTTGCTCAATTTCTATAAGAAAGATGTGGAAACTACTTTCAAGGTTTGTATTACAGAGTCCCAAATCATAAGTTGGATAATGGTTTAGTTAGATTAAGTAATGATAAGGAGTTAGAGTACATGTTTGATGTTGTTGTTGTGTTTGGTAAGCTTGATTTATATCTGGATCACTTAGATATGGACCTATCAGAATATTTAGCCAAACATGATAGAACTGTTATGGATGCTTGTGTTTCTAAGAATAAAGGCAGTCCAAAAAAAGGTTTTGCAATGATTTTACCATAGATGAGATGGAGTATTGGGCTGAGATGGAGGCTGAGTATGAGGGTGAATCTTCTCAGCAGCCTCATAAAACAGACAAAGGGAAAGGAAAGGTCAATGAAACACACGATGATCAAGTTAGGACTAGTGGTCTTGGTAGGGGCAAAGAGAAGATAACTCAAGATGATAGTGAATATGATAGTGATAAGTTAGTTGATTATCTTAGTCTTGGTGAAGAGGAATTGATTGAGCTTAGAAATAGGATCAAAGCTAATAAAGAGAAGCAAGTTAAGTCAGTTCCAACCATGGATGAGCCAAATGTAGAAAACAATATGCCTTTTAATTCTGCTGGTGCTGATACTATGACTGAACATGATCTGTTCATGGATGACTTATTGAGAAGGATTAAGGCTACTGATGAGAATGGAAAAACTCAAGACCCTTTCATTTCTGCTCAAATACCTGCTGAAAGGTATCTTATGATGAAAGTACACACTGGAGACTGAGGAAACCCAAGGTGAAAAGCATAGTTAAATTCCACATTTTTATGTTGTTTATAAATGAGGTTTATTAACACAGGTTTTTTTTTCAATTGAAGGTAGGTGAAAAGTATGTTAATGTTAACAAGTTCAAAGAGTGTTTGACCTTCTATGCTTTGGCTAATGTTTCTTCACTATGGTATGAGAGGAGTAGTTGTTGTTCCCTTTACACAGTTAGAGTTAACTACAAAGTTAAACTAAATGCGTTCCATGGTTAAGTAATGTAATGATATTCTTTTATAGTTATAAGAAAAAAAACGTAGAAGTAAATAGACAAGAGTTTATCAACGTTTAAATTCTTATTAGAAATTAATCAAAGAATCTATACCCAAGTGTTTGCGGAATAACACTTGGGATTGAAATGACAAGTGTGTTTATCTCCTTTCTAAACTTAAGCTATGCTTAAGTACAACTATGCTAACCAAATGACCTATCTCAAGGACTTAGTTGCTTTGGATGAGTAGAAAGGTTTGTGAATGCTAAGCTTTTTCCACACAAACTTGTCAACCTTTCTATTCCAACTTCTGATCTTATTTATACTAGTACGAGGTTGTTGCTGGTGAGGTTAGGTAGGTGTGTGTCATGATTCTAATGGATGAGGTACAAAGAGGTACATCTTCCATTGAATGCATCAATATTGGGAACCGCTATTTCTTTGCTTTAGTGAACAGTGCAGGCAACTGTTCACTACCTTTATCACCAACTCGTACTTGATTTGACTTATCACTAAAGTTTACTTTATCCCGCTCAAACATATTAGTGAAAAGTCCCACCTAAATCTTCAGTCTAAAGTCTTCGATCTTTAGTTCTTGGTCTTCATAGAGGAGGAGGAGATTTGGGAATCAGAGAGCTATTGTCATCACTCGCTGATTCCATCATCATCTTCTTTGGCTCAGGTATCATTCGCTGAGTTCTGCCTCACTTAATGGAAAGTCTTTCTTTCTTTAGACTTGTCTTGAGCATCCTGAAGATGACTCACTGAGTAACTATTCACTCAGTGACTTGATTGTGTTTACGGATTTGCAACACTTTGGATATTTTCTATTCAAATCCTAGACTAGGGTGTGTTTGGGTAACAATGGACCCAACAATCTCCCCCTATTTGGATATAAAAATATCCTAAGTGTTTTGATCAGTGTAAGTGAGCAAAGGGCTTCTTCTTATACTGATAATTCTATAAAGCAGCTAAGGAATCACTGATTAACATAAAATACTTGGCTTATTTATTGATTACATAGCCATTGAAAAACATGATCATGAATCCTTTAGTCCAGGTAGTATCCCAACTTCTCCAGTTTCATCTTCTTTGATTTGAACTTTTCTTGGTCAGGGTGTTCTTTGATCTTTTTCCTCAGGTCTAGACCGAACTTTACATTTTCAATAGTTTTGATGCTTGCAGCCATTACCAAGTAACCCACCATGGCCTCGATCCCAACATGATCAATATCACTCCATTTTTGAAAAGCTTCATTCCCAAACTCATTAGTGAGGAAGATGTCGTATTCAGGTTTTTCAATGACCATGTGGTTGACAAAAGGGACACCATCAGGAAGATTCCTATTGCATTCAAGACCAGGGATTTTGACTTCAGGTTCAGCTTTAATGTGTTTCCTCGTTCTGCTTGAGGATTGAGCCTGAGACTATTGAACAGCTGGAGCAGGTAGAACAGACTAAGTACCAAGTTCCCCATCCATCTTCCTTAGTTTTCCATACCTGTTGCTCAGGGATTTCATCAAGTCCTTAACAATGGCATTTTTCTTCTTTTCAATGATTGGACCTAATTCATCCAGCTCAGTGATCCCAAATTCAGTGAAACTGAAAGGATCATGAACCTCAAAGTTCCTTTTGTCAGCTCCTTTATACACATTGAGAACTGCAGGCTTGGTATTTGGTTGAATTTTCACATCAGTGATTGGTTCAGGCCTGAGTCTCTGAGTCATGTACCACTGATATTGTTCAATTTTTTTCTTTCTTCTTTCAGCCATTTTTTATTGATTTAGCTTAAGGGTTTTTAATGCTTCTATCTGAGCCTTTTTGTATGTTTTCCCAGCTTTATCAATTGTAACTTTCTTTGGATCTAGACCTAGCAGTGGTGCATCTTCCTTTACAATCTTGGTGACTTCCAAGTTTGTCAGGGCCAGTCTGTTTTCTTCTTTAGCTGCCTTCTTTATTAGATCTTCCTTTTCCATGTGAGCGTCCAATTCTTCTTTGGTTAGAAAGTGCAGCCTCCCTTCTATCATGTAAGGTATCCTTTCAGGTTCATCACTAACTTTGGTTGTTCAGGCTCAGTGATAGTAAGAATGCCTTTGCCTTTGTTCTTTTGAGCTGTTGAAGATGGTTGTTCGGTGTGTGGAGCTTTAGTAGAAGTTGATCTGTAAGATTATAAGGGCACTACAACTGTGATTGTTGAGAATGTAGCTTTAGCTGTTAATGGAGGAGTTGTTGAGATTACTAGGTCAGTTGTTGTAGTAGCATGCTCCCCCTTAGACTGAGGGAGAGATGTATTGTGAGGATTCAGCTGTCTGAAGAGTTGTTGAGTTGGTGTCAGAACTGCCTTTGTTGTTGAGATTTTCTCCCCCTCAATAGTTGCTTGAGCGTGAGTGGTAGTAGCTGTTGATGTTGGTACACTGATCGAGGGGGTTGAAGATTGGTTGTTAGCAGCCTGAAGGAACTCTTTCATCATGTTTTTTTATTTCGGAGGTATCCTGTTTGATGGTGGATACCTCAGAGTAGATGGCAGCCTGGGAGCTTTCAATGGTAGTGAGTCTAGACCCGAGGTTCCAGGCCATAGAGCTTGAGGCTCCCAGGCTTCAGTGTGTTGTTCCCATTGTTTGCTAGTGATTTTCTTGAATAGGGAGCTTTCAATTTGTTGAAGATACTGAATAAGTTGCCTTTCTGTAAGAGGGAGTGTATTGTCAAACTCCCTGAACACAGATGATCCTGAGGACTCAGATCGTGAGGACTCATCAGGCTGAAAAGGTGATCGTTCAGGCTTTGGAGGAGATGAGGTATGGTGTTCTTGTTCAGTTTCCTCATGATCAGTATCTAAGTCATCACCAGCTTCAAACACTTCGTCTTCACTTTCTTTGTCAAGCTCTTCCTCAAAGAGAAGAGCAGCCTAAACATCTGCCATTGATTGTATCTACAAAAATAGGTTAGCCGGCTCCTCTTCATTAGAAGATTTGCCTTGGTTGTGGTCAGGTCCTGACCCTTCTAATCCAGCAGAGTGGGATTGCTCTGCCTGATCCTTAGGGCCAGTCCCTGAGGACTGCGCGTCACCATGAGGGGGTGATGGTTCCATATCAACAGGTGGTTTGTTTCCCCCTGAGTCTTTGTCCCCATTTGGTCCTTCAGGCACTGGAGGGTTTTGGCCAGTGTCATCCTGAGGAAACGTGGAAGGAAATCCCGTATCAGTGGGTTGTATGTTTCCCCCTGATGCTTTGGGATTAGTAGTTGTGCCCTCAGACAAAAGCTGTGATTTGCGAATGTCCTCATCAAGCATAGTGAAAGGCGCTTCCCTACCAACGGGTTGCATGGTTCCCTCTGGGTCTTAGGGAGTAGTAGGTGGGGCCAAAGACACTGAGTGGGATGTGTCAGTGCCCTTCATTGCCTCCGGGGGTTGTTGTACTATGGTCTCATCAGGTGTCATAGAGGGCTTGGGCTTTCTTCTCCTTTTAGGAGGTAGTGCTCCTGAAGCCTTAGGGCCCTGTGACTTGGGTAAGGTCTTAGTCACAGTGTTAGACTTGTCTCCTATGTTCCTCTTTGGAGGGGGAGGAGGATACACTGATTCTGCATGATTAACTATGGTAATCATGTGGTCCGTCAATGCAATAAGGCGAACTTGGGCATGGTCCATTTTGAAATTAGACGAACTCAAGATGCTGCAAGTAAAACCAACTGTGACATCCTGAGTGTAGTAAGAACCCAACAGTCTCTCAAGGGCACAGGAGATAAATCTCGGATAGGGCACGTATGTACCCCTGGATTTGTTTAAGAGTCTGGTGATGAGATCACTGTAAATGATCTCTCCCATGTCGATATCAGTCCCGGTCATGAGACAGTAAGCCATCATCAATTGAATAGAGTTAATCTGCTCAGTTGATGAGTAGTTTCCATCGAGAACCTAAACCATAAAGGTGAGCAGGATTCTCCAAGCCACAGGAAAGGAATTTTTAGACACAGGAGTTTGATCCAAGTAACTAGGGTCGAGAGCAATTTTGGCTAGTCCTGCCTTCATAGTGTTGGATCAGGAAGAGCAATGTACTCACCCTGTGTAACATCCCCAAAATATCGCAGAGGAAGATTGTGTCACTGGGGTATTACTTCATGGGTTACAGTACAAGTTACAGAAAACGACTCTAAATGAGACGTTTTGAAATAAATTATCATTCGATTAAAATATCAGAGTTTACAAAGAGGTCCCACAAGTTTACAATATGTACAACATAAATGTTGTAAAGTTTTTCGAATGATAATATATGCATCGTCTTAAAAATGTTTTTCCGTGCGCCTTCCCATGCCAGCTAATTCCTTTCGAACCTGAGATAAACATGCTAAAAATTTAACACAATGGTTGAGTGAATTCATAGGTTTATAGTAAAGCAGTTGATCACAAGATTTCAAGTTTATAAAAATGAATAAGCAACGAATTCAAAGTCATAATAGTTATTATTGTAGTTGTTAAAACTGTATTTAAACAGTTGATGGAACCGTATTTAAACAATTGGTAGATGTGACAAAAGGTAATTTTCTCACTAATATTTTAATAATAAATTTCAATTTATTATTACTAAACTGTTAAACTAAGCATTTACGTGCTTACATAACTATTACGGGAAGCAAACCCGCACACTGTAACCCACAGTAACTCACCAAAACTATTTAATCTCACCAGAAGCAGTGAATTTTCTAATTTCTAACATTTACGGACTATAACGTAATAAAAGTGAGAGGTTATCTCACTCTTATTGAAAAACGATACCGCACGCGTACCGACACCACATTAATAACAATTTAATCTCAGGATTTATTTCAGAGTCAATAAATTTTATTTTTATGTCAGTTTTATAGAAACGTCTCCGTAATTTTATTTTCCACATTTATATAGAATCGGGGAAACACGATTTCACCTTAGCTCAGCAGGACACGGGGTACACTCTACACTTTGTTTTAATAAAAGAAACCCTAAATATTCCTTTCTTATCTTTTTCTTTTCTCTGGATAACCACCCCTCTCACACACACCTTCCCATTATTTTTAACGTCTTCTTATACCTTGGACGTCTTCCCCATCTTCCCAGAAACCATTCGAACCATCACCATCATTTCCATGGCGTTATGCACTTTTCCCCTCTCCCAAAAATTGGCCGTCCCTCTCAAGTATCCCTTCCCCAAAGGTCAACAAGTATAGACAAGAGGAGGTGATGAGGACAGAGGACGGCCGAAGCTTCAATCGGGAGTTTTTCAGTTCTAAGATTTGAAGGGATGCCGAAACCTTACCAAGAATTCATCTTTTTAATGCCCAATCGAAATCCAGTCGATCCACACAACCTAACTCACTCACTCAAAGTTTATTGAGATTCAAGGGTTTGAAGGGAGGACTAATCTTGTTCGGAGGTGGATTGACTGGGGATTCGGATTGGAGTGCTTGGTTTGGAATTTGGGTCTGTTCGATTTGTGTCCGTGTTCTAAGTCCTTGATACATCTTGTCGATTCATACTCATTGTAAGGGTTTAAGTCTCTTTTCAATTTCTACATTAAGCTCGTTAAATTATTGTTGATTTTGTGACTGGATTTATTCGTTTTTACGAATTAAGGATTGATAGTTGTTGTGGAAAACTAGAAGGGGGGTTGAATAGTTTTTACCATTTTAAAATTAATTCACTTTGAATCCTTAACCTGATTTCAACTTAAAGCAAATAATCAAACAATATAAGTAAAGAAAGTAAGGAAAGAACAATCAAACCACAACACGAATGTTTATAGTGGTTTGGTCTACAAGGACTCTCTTCCTTGCCCTATTCCACTCCTCGAGTCTCTAACTCGATAGTTTTTCTTCACTAAGAAACAAGCACCCTTCTAGGCGGAGAAAACCTTTACACGTCGCTTACTCTTTTTCCGGTACTAAGCTAGATATCGAGTTCTTTACAAGGGTACAACCACTCCCAACGTCGCTTACACTTTTTCTGATACTAAGCTAGATACCGAGTTCTTTACAAGGGTACAACCACTCCCGACACTCTATGTGTTTTGAGGACTAAAACACTAACCGATCACTACTGAATGTTTGGTATAACAATGATGTGTGAACTATAAATGAATCACACAGTAACTACTCTAAAAGGTTTGCAACAGTATGTTGAACCTTGATGCTTGATCTCTTTGCTACAAAAGAAAGATCTCTACAAATGAAATGAATGAATGAATGGGTTAGTAAAGTAAGAAAGAATGTATATGCAATGTATGCTATGTAAGTGATGAGTGACCTTGAATGATCAGCTTGCTATTTATAGGCAAAACTGACCAGACAAGGCACGGATTTGGCGGACCCAAATTCTGGGTTCCGCCCTTATAGCTGTTTGGGTCCGCCGGGACATGACAGCTAGCTCTTACCATATCTTACCAAGATCTTACACAATCCAACTCATTGCTTGAAGATCTTTCCAAAATATTTTACATTTTAAGTATTAAAATGTAAATAATATAAATGTATATATGTATGTAACATGTATCCTAGTGATCATGTAGCATGTATATGATGAGTTTTAAAAGCTTATTACTATAAATGTAAAAGACTTTAACTTATATTTATGCTTTGCTAAAGATAAACTTTATAATTGTCATTAACAAAATATAGCAAAGATCGTAAAATATAAATAACGTTTTTAGGACGATATTTGTATTAACAATCTCCCCCTTTTTGTTGATGACAAAACATAAATTTTATTTTTAAGCAATGGAATAAGTAAAGTGTAAGTCTTTTAAAAATATAGATTAAAACTAGTTTTATGCAAATTTTGAAGTCTTTTGAAATCAATTTTGTCATAAAACATGTATGCAATGTATGAGTTTAATCTAATCTTATCTCCCCTTTTTTGTCGAAACAAAAAGAAGGAATGCATAGTGGAATGTGGTAAATGGCCCTAGGTGATAACTCCCCCTAATTTGGAGTACCAAGTATAATGCATGGATTTTGAGAACTTAAAAGCTCCCCCTTGGATAGTACTCCCCCTAATTGGAGTGCCAAGGTTATGATGCATGAATGATCCTACAAATCAAAAGTTAGTGTATGGAATGCTCCCCCTTGATCAATACTCCCCGTTGTTAGGGTACCAACGTATGTGATTCAAGGATTATAAATGCAACAAAACAAGGATTAGTACATGATATGCTCCCCCTTGATCAATACTCCCCGTTGCTAGGGTACCAACGTATATGATTCAAGGATGGGAAATGCTACAAAACAAAGATTAGTACATGATATGCTCCCCCTTGATCTATACTCCCCGTTGCTAGGGTACCAACGTATATGATTCGAGGATGACAAGTGCTATAAAACAAATGTTAGTTGTAGATAATCCAACCAAGTAATTTGAGTTCAACTCGTTTGACTTAAAAAGTCAACTAAGTATACTTTGTTCAAACCAAGCACAAAGGTCAAACAAAGTCAATACTTCAAATAAAGATGCAAAAATTAGTTAGTTTCATCCAACCAAAATATAATGCACAAATATTGATCATACACAAGCATAACCATAACATCCTTCCATTGAAAATTGTTTGTGATCATAGTCACAAAACAATGTGTTACAAAAGAAAATATCCTAAAAATGAAAAAGAGAAAAGTCCTAAAAAGTCCTATGAAATCATATAAAAAGAGACAAAGGAGAAACTTTTAATAACTATTGCGGAGGATGGAATAGAGCATTAAGGCGCTCTAGGATGTGGTTCAAAATGAACCTCATTTCGTTTTGTAACTCATGAACCAAGATGTTGGTCCGTTGAGTCAAGTGGGCGGTCCTCTCGCACATGGAACAACCATGTCTAGGTGGTGGAAGGGTTTGTTCATGAGTTGGTGGTGGTGGTGGTTGGTTGTTTGATGGTGGAGGTGGTGGAATGTAGGTTGGAGACATGATGGAAGCCATCAAAGTTGATTGCAAATCCATAGCCTCATGAAGGTGGGAATCCACCATATTGGAGAAGGCATAAAGGTGATCAAGTTCCTCATTGATCGCGCCTTGGGTGTTGGGTTGGTTAATCCACATTTCCTCATCAATGGCATTGAGGGTGGACCTTGGTGAAAGTGGTTGAGGTTGCGGTTGTGGTGGTGCTTGATCACGGTAGAGAGGACCGTGAATATCCTGATAAATGGTATGGAAAAGGAGTGGTTCTTGACCTTCAAAAGTCAAGGGTGGTGAATTTGTAGACCTTGGTGGAAGGTCTTCAAGGGTGTCTAAGTATGGATGTGGTGAGGTTGGAGGAGTAACAAATAGCTCCATTGGACGGAGTTTTGGTGAGTGTGGAGGTGATGGTGATCTAGTTGGTTGAGATAGAGCGGGTGGTGGTGTGGTAGCCACTGGAGTGATTGTTGGTGGTGGAGTGTTGATGATCACATTAGGTAGTGTTGGAGTGGAGAGAGTGAGAAAGTTCTCATTTGCTATAGGTGATGAGATGTTTAAAGGTGAGGACTCTTCTGATGAAGAAGTCAGATTCACAAAACAGCATGGTCTGACACTCATACGATTTGTCCTTCTTGTTGGTTTGTTAGTTGATAAGTTGTTGGATTTAGTCATTTTTGAGATGAGAAGGGTTGCTTTAAAAGTACAGGAGTAATGCTTAGAGATGATGGTTGTTAGCAATTTATAAAAAAGTGATGGTCATTTGTCGTTATAATATTTTTATTAAATGTGTCGTTGTGTAATTAAGTTAGAATAGTCAATGGGCTTGGATTTAATCTAATAGGTTAAAAGTTGTATTTCATTTAGTCCATGTAAAAGCCCAAGTTTAATCCAAGCCCTTCCATGTGAAAAACTATAAATAGCACCATCACCTTCATTTGGAAGGTTAGATGAGTGTGTGCTATTAGGGTTGTAATAAGAGATTAGTATGTGTAATAATATTATCTCTCTAGTTTCTCTCACTAGATTCAAGAACCACTCTTCTCTCTTATTGATTGTTAGTATGTATGATAGGATAGGTTTAAGGGATAACAAGTGGTATCAATAGCCAAACAAAGATTTAGGAGTGATTTTTAGGGCACGTTACTGTTCATCAGACACTTCCTCCGAGTTTCTCTTGAATCCTCCGAGTTTGGTGGTTTCGAGATTGTTTCTTCGAGTTTCTGTCAGTTTCTTCGAGTTTGAAGCAACCTGATAAGATCCTTTGACTTTGTCTTAGTTCCTTCGAGTTTGAAGCTTCTAAGTTAAAGTCTCCGAGTTTCTACAAGATCCTTCGAGTTTCTATAATTCCTTCGAGTTTCTTAAAAGTTTCCGAGTTTGGAAATCTTCTTGAAACTTCCGAGTTTATAAGTTTAAAAATCCTCCGAGTTTGTTGCATTAAAGTCTCCAAGTTTGGAACTTTTTAACATCCTTCGACTTCGTACAAAAGTTTTCGAGTTTGGATACTATTTGTAGAATCCTCTGAGTTTCTATTTGTTAGAATCTCCGAGTTTGTGAGACTAGAATCCTCCGAGTTTGTGAGAATCCTCTGAGTTTGTGAGATTATAATCCTCCGAGTTTGTGAGATTAGATTCCTCCGAGTTTGTAGATTCAAACCTCTGAGTTTCCTTGCTAATTTAATGTCTTCGACTTTCTATAATAGTTTAAAGTCTCCGAGTTTCTTCAATAGTTTTAATCCTTCGACTTTCTATCACATATTGGAAGTCTTCTTGGATTTGTGGACTCTTCAACTTTGGATTATTGGACTCTTCGACTTTGGATTATTGGACTCTTCGACTTTGGTTTATTGGATTTTTCAACTTTGGGCTTTTAAAAGATTCTTCAAATTAGGGCTTCTTTTTAAGATACTTCAAACTTTGGATTTTTGGACATCGACTTAGGAACCGAGCAAAGGATTTTGTAAGAACTCCGAGAAAGAACTTAACTTCAACCGAACCTTAACGAACATCAAACACAACTCCTATTTCTTTGAACCGATCCAACATCATCTTTATCATAAAACTTCATCAATGGCTACTCAACAAGACATCCATGCAGCCGGTGTAGAAAACCGTCCTCCGATGCTTGAAAAAGGTGGATATCTTCCATGGACGATCCGAATGCTTTGCTACATCAAAATTAAACCTGATGGTCTAGGTAAACTCCTGCTCAATTCCATCAAGAATGGACCTTTCAAGCCTCGTCAAATTCTAGACCCTAGGGATCCAAATGGAACACCTCCCACATCATCGTTCTATCGTGATCAATTCGAACATGAATACACAGACAAGGATAGGAAGCAAATTGCAGCTGATGACTTAGCAATGCATTTAATTCAACTTGGTTTACCACGAGAAATATTTGCTGTTGTTGACAGTTGTGAAACTGCTTATAATATGTGAGAACGAGTTTGTAAAACCCTAAAATCTAAAACATTTGAAATTCCTAATTTGCCCCTCTATCCTTGAATCTATAAGAACATCATGAAATCAAAAACCTAAATTATTAAATACCTAAATCACTAATAAGATTATAAAAACTTTAAACTATGACATAATTAAGAAAATATCTAACTGTAACACACAAGCTACAACTAAAGAATTTTACACGTTTTTTTTATTTTTTATTTTATGAATCTCCTTGGGCCGAAATTCATTGTCACACTAACGCTAACTCTTTGGGCCTTAAGACTTAAAGATACCATGCAAAACCTTGGCCCAATCCACCCATCCCTATGTTCGGTCTCCCCATTTTTTTTATATCGAAGGGTTAATTTTTTTGAATACCCTAAAATAAACTACAAAACCAAAGTGTCGGCTGCTACTACCATCCTCCATCCTGTTCAATCATAAACACAGCAGCAAGGAGGTTATCTTGTGCTTCTTTTGGTGGTTCCATCGTGGTGCTATAGCGGGTCGAAGTGGTATAATTGATCGTGGGTTTTTGAAGGCTGTCAAAGGGATTTTCTTAGCTAGGGTTTGGTTGGAAAGTGTTGTGGGTAATTCGATCGCGTGGTTCCTTCTCTTATTCACGCATTAAGGGTAACTTGTATCTCTCCTTGTTCATACGACTTTGCTTCTTGTTGTTCTTGTCGAATTTCCACACATAAAATCATAAGAGAGGTGTACATAAAATCATAACTTATACCTACATAAAATCATGAATTGAAACCCTATACAATCGGCTTAATGTTATTGTTTTGTTTCGAGTTGTTTACACATGTTGACACCACATATAAGTAGACCTAAATCTGTTTTGATGTCATTCATAATCGTTTGTACCAAGAGATTAATCATTGGAATTAATAAACCTAAAACCGAGTACATGGAATATAAACCCTAGTTACTGTCCAGATTTTAGGTCGAATTGATTTGGGTGGATCTTGATGATAGTAACGTATTTTTGAGTGATTCTTGGGTCTAAAATTAAGTTTAGGAAAAGAGCTTTCTGAATATATAAGCCTTGTAATTTTTAGAGGTCGGGAGAATGTCCTTTTTGATTTTACAAGTTCGAGTGTTAAAACTGTTTTTGGGAGTCTGGAAATCAGTCCACTTGGATGATTTTTCATTTATAAACTATGGGGAGTTGGGTCATAAAACTTTCCAGTATTTAACTTCTATATGACTTGTAATGTCATGAATTTTTGGGGATTTTTCCTGGATGTTTTGGTGGGTCAACCAAGTGGATACTTTTTGGGTACTGCAGCAGATACGTTTTCTGGGTAGTCTGAGTTGGAGTATTTTTCTTGTGAGGTTAAACTAACTAATAAATTCTGGGAAAATTCGTGTGGGTTCTAAAGACATTGAAGTACCTGTGTAAATTTTTGTGGAATTTATCTTTGAGTTCTGATGTGGTAGAAAAATTCGACAAGTTGTGATCTGTTCATAGTTAAAAGCTGATAAAAGTTAAAAAAGGCTAAATAAGGATTTTTGTGTATTATGAAGGGTTGAACTTGTCATTTTCTAAACTAAAAGGGTTTAACTTGTGAAAACATATAAATTTATGATAATTACATTTCATACCCTAATCTTACAATAATTGTATAATAATCCATAAACTTGTTATACTTGCATAATAAACCCTAAAACTTGTGAAACCTATGTTATTAACCCCAATTAGAATAAAGTAAACCTAAGATACCATTTATGGAAAACTACTAATTATGAAAACTTACTAATTCGGGAAATCTGCTAAAAATAGAAAGTTACTTAAAATGGTTAAACTACTAAAAGAGGAAACTTACTATTTTTGGAAAGTTACTATTTTTGGAAAGCTACTATAAAAGGAAAGTTACTAAAAATGGAAAGCCGACTAAAATAAGTAATCTGATTTAAAATAAGTTATTAATAAGACGATCATGAATTCGTGTAGATTCGCTGAAGAAGGAGTTTGCTTCCGATCTTTATGTTTCTAGTTGTGTGTTCACTTGCGGTCTAAGGTACAAATATTCTACCTTATCTCTTAAGGTTTCTCATGATTCGTTCACATCGGTTTGATATTAGCTTGATTATGATGCCTTGATCTAAGCCTTCTTATTATGGCTTTCTTATTTGATCTATGCCTTTGCTATGCTCCCTTAGATTGTAAACTATTGATATTGTAACTGGATGTGAAAACCTTTCTTAATTATATCATGGAAATGTTTTGAGAAAAACTATTTTAAAATGATGTTTATGAGCACGATGCGTTACCACTTTTATATGGACTTTTACTAACTTTTATGAAAACTACTTTTACGAACCACCTTTATGAAAACCGTTATTAAAGATCATTTTTATGAAAACCATTATTAAGAGATTTCTTTAAATGAACATTTGATAGAAAACTTTGACTATGAACCTTTGCTACGAAACTTATGGACCTTTGATATAATATGACTTTTAAACCCTACAGTTTGATACCCGAGCCACTTTGTTTCCTAGTCATGGGGGTTCCATGGCCGTGTCATTGATGCACCAATGGCATGACTCTAGTGTGGTCGAGTGATGTTCCACACCTCCCTTTTCTGTTATTTATTATGAGCTTAATTATTATATATATATTTGGCCACTAACATCTCTGCAGGGGCGTATGGATGCATCCTAGATATGATCTGTATCTGTATCTGTTATATTATATGATATGATTTGATCTGGTGATTGATGTTGTGTGCAATACACGTCCTTAACATATTTGAGAGGTCGCACCTCTAGGGTTACTATGATATTTGATTTGATTTGTCTGGGCTCGTGGTAGATTACTGACCTTTTCTTACTCTTGATACTCAGTTGTTTATACCTTATGTTTTTCCCGTAGCACTATACCCTGTTATCCTTTAATTCTTCTTGTTCTTTATTCAATTGACTCATTGTATCGTTCTGTTGGCCTCTTATTCATTTGACAAATGAAATTCATTTCAGCAGGAACTTATGTCTCTTTTCATATACTTAAATACGTTCTGTTTATTCGTCTTATTTATATATATACTTTATATGTTCGTTCCTTATCTTTTGGTTTCGTTTATATATATCTGTTCACTGGGCTTTTGAAGCTCAACCGCATTTCTTTTCCTGCGGCAAGTTTTAGTAGGAGGCTGGGTTATGAGTGGAGAGTACTTTTGGACTTAGAAGACTACACCTTGATAGCTACTCTGGATTAGAGATGACTAGAAGTGTTTACATTTTTAGACTTAGTATTTACTGTTGTTCCCTTTTGTAATCTTGTATTTCATATTTTTCCCTTTGTAACTTTGGAATTCATTTGTATTACTTGAGATGTATGCTTGTGTTTGCTTTGAGATTATCTTTATGTCACCATAATGTAGCACTTCTACCCTTATCGGGTTGGGGTGTTACAGAGTTAGAAGGCTTTGTCATGGAACAGAAATTGGGCAACAAGATGTTGAAAACAAGCTTCTAACTGAATGGGAGAAGTTCACATCCACTCCAGCGGAACCCATTGAATCTTACTACACCAGGTTTTGCACTTTGATGAACGAGCTAATCAGAAACAAGTTGACACCAAGACAAATTGTTCAAAACATCAAGTTCATTAACAACTTACCAGAAGAATGGGGACGATTTGTTACTATTGTCAACCAAACAAAGGATCTTCATCAAGTGAACTATGATCAGCTTTATGATTTTCTAAAGCAAAACCAGGCACAGGCAAATGAAGTCAGGAGGGAAAAACTAGCAAAGCAACATGATCCTCTTGCATTACTTGTTCAATCACCAACACCTGCACCAATGACTACACAACCATCGTCATCTTCCACTCAGAACTTCGTGCAACAACAATATGTTCCACAACAACCATTCTACCCACAACAACAACAAGTCATTTCACAACAACAATACCTGCAATACCCAGAACCAGAATTTAATGACAATGATGAGTCCACTGCTGCTTTGACTTATGCATTTGCTTACCTAACAAAGGCATTCCAAGGACGCTACTCCACACCTACCAATAACAACCAAAGGATTTCATCGAATACTCGCAACAGGCAGATTGCACAACCGAGTTTCAACATGGGTCAAAAAGGATAAATGGTTGGAGGTTATGGGAATCAGCAAGGATATGCTCCTAGATATCAGATGGGTAATCAGAATGCATGGCAGTATGTAGGGTGTAACACCCCAACCCGATAAGGGTAGAAGTATTACGTTATGGTGACATATCAAAGCAAACACAAGCATATGACTAAATAATACAAAATGAATTTCAAATGTTACAAAGGAAAATCTGAAATACAAGGTTACAAAGGGAACAATAATAAATTCTAAGTCTACAATCGTAATTGCTTCTAGTCATCTCTAATCCAGGATAGCTATGAAAGTAAATGTCCTCTAAGTCCCAAGTGCTCTCCACTCATAACCCAGCTTCCATCTAAAACCTGCCGCATGGAAAGAAATGCGGCTGAGCTTAAAAAGCCCAGTGAACAGATATATATATATAACATAACAGGACGGTAAATAAGCATAAGCAACGAAGGAATAAGAATACAAAACGAAAGTATAATTATGAAAGTCATACGAATTTAAAGAGAACTAAAAATTAGGAATGCATGAGAACTGAATAATAATTGAATCGAGAGAAAGAATGAAATAATGAAAAGGTTCATATAAGGATGTGCCATAAGAACTCCATACATAAATTGTCAAATCATACTAAAGCATAACAAGTATAACGAAGAGGGGAGACCTCTAAGTAAATAAAAGTGTGAGAAGGAGTGCAAGGCACACACCACCTGGTCACCATAATCACATAAAACATAAAACCTAGGATGCATCCATACGCTCCCTAACATAAGTATATATGTCAGTACTAGACTAAGCACACACACGCATTAATGGCCAATAGTGATCACAATATAATACATAAACATAAGGGGGAACGCCGTAGATCTATCACACCTCTACGAGAGTGTCATGCCTAAAGTGCCATCAAAGACATGGTCATGGTACCTCCACAACTAGGTAAGCTCAGGCACAGATCTATCATAGCATACAACAAATATAATCTAGCATGGCAAGAGAAACAAGATAGTAACTCAAATAAGCATGGCAAACATAAGCATAGCATAGCAGAGACATTTAAATAAATGTCAGAATGAATAAATAAGAATGACAATCATAAAATGAATGTCATGAGTCAATGAGGGAATTATATCAGGCATAGGATCTCAAAGGTTCGAAATCAAATGGTTCATAGCAAGGTTCAATTCAAAGGTTTCTATCAAATGTTCATTTAAAGAAATCTTTTAATAATGGTTTTCATAAAAATGATCTTTAAGAATGGTTTTCATAAAGGTAGTCTTTAAAAGTAGTTTTCATAAAAGTTTAGTAAAATTTCATATAAAAGTGGTATCGCATCGTTCATAAACATCATTTTAAAATTAGTTTTTCTCAAAACATTTCCATGATAAAATTAAGAAAGGTTTTCACATTCAATTACAAAATCAAATGAACCTTCTAAGCATCAAGTGATTCGAATACTTATGTCAAATAAATCATAATATCAACGAAGCATATCAAACGAATGAATCAAAGAATAGGGGATTATAGCAATGGCTTAAGGGAATCCTAATGAATCAAGATCAAGAAAATCATGAGAACGAACGCACCCTTACTGAAAAAGGGTAGAATATCTGTACCTTAGACCGCAAGTGAAAACACAACTAGAAACGAAAAGATCGGAAGTAAACTCCATCTTCAACGAATCTACACGAATTTATGATCGTCTGATTAATAACTTATTTTAAATCAGATTACTTATTTTAGTCGGCTCTTCCATTTTAAGTAATCTTCTATTTTAGGCAGGTTTCCCGAATTAGTAAGTTTCCATAATTAGTAGGTTTCCATATCTAGAAACATTAGTCATAAATATTCAAGTTTATCCCTTAATCAATTTGAGGTAGCAATGTGACTATATTAATAGTTTAAGGTTCATAACGTAGCTTTCATAAGTGTTAGGGTTCATTATGCAAATACAACAAGTTTAGGGATTATAGTGTCATTATGGTAAGATTAGGGTATGAAATGTAATTATCAAAATTAAATATTAAAAGGTCAAATAAGATTATTTTAAGGTTCATTTTATAAATTTATTTTAAGGTAATAATTTTAGACCCCGTCGTCATAATTTTATATAATTTATTAACGTACCCATGATATTGATATTTATGCCGCGACGACCCAAGATTTTCTAATCCGACCTCGTTTTACTTAACTCACACTTACGTTTACCGACCTCATATTTTAACCACGATTAAGTCATTATGTTTTAACTCTATCGACCCGTCACAAAATATTTATACACGAGACAACATATATTAGTCATGCATGCTACTTATTCGACCCATATACTATCATAAGATTTGACGCCTATAACCCACACTCATCATGCGACACATGACTAAATTTTAACAAGGCAACAATGTATTTAACAAGACCACAAATGAGCCTTAATACTTAGCCATATTCATATCGAGTTACACACACACACAACACATGTTTTCTTTGTTTAATACATCTCACGACACACAAAATTTCAAGACAAATTACATGCACTCACATATATCCAACTCTTGCTCATGTGACAGAATATGAATTCCCATCTTATTATTACTTGATTTTTATACTCAGATCATGATACGAATAGCATATATCCTACGCATGTCCCATCTTCCTATTCCTTTATATTTATAATCAGTTTATAGTACGTATATAAAAGATCTTAAAATTGCGTTTGTATCCTGGTGTTTAAAACGTAGAAAAGAGGTCATATTAATGTCTTTATACTCAGTTCCATGGTGTATATATTAACCCCTATTCGAATAGCAAAACAGAACCGAGATCGACATATACGTAGGTTATAGTTTCTATGATTTCATGTGGCGTTTTCAAAGTTTATAAGTTAACGAAACAACCAACAATTTAAACGGATTATACGTGTAACACCTAAAAATCCAAAGCGTGTAAAATGACCAAATTGCCCCTACAAGTTTATAAATTTATTTAAAAGCTTATAAAGTACCGAATCAATCCCAAACTTCTGGAAAGGAACAAGATATGATACCAAATAATTTTGATCACTTCGATTAATATTTGTACAAGTTAAAAAATGACCAAAATACCCTTCTATGAACCGAATGAGATAAATATCATATTATTATGTTTATAAAAGGTAACAAAATGCATTTAAGTGAAGAAAATCAATCCAATTAATTTCCCTAACCAATTTCTGTGATTTTGGGCTACCTCCCCCCTATGACTCGGCAATTCCCTCATTATATTAGGTCTCATCTCAAAACCCTAAAAACCTAAATACCGAATAGAAGAAAACACACACTAAAATACTTTGCGACTTCATACGATTTTCTGGAGCTCAAGGAACATTTTTCTGGTGTTGTTCGTGGCCTAAGGAAGATTAGAAAAATTGGTTTAGGTCGTGGGTCTCGCTCGTTTGATCGCTAGCAATTATTTTGCATTCGATAGATAAAATCCCAAATCAATTCATACGAATTTCTAAAATCCTTTTATCATTTTTCTCATGTTCCTTACGTCATATATGCTTTGTATAAAATGGCTCTAAGGTCGTGGAGGCTGAGGTTGATCGCTAGGGATTTTTGGTTCACAAGTTCATTCGATAAGATGTAAATTGTTTTTGACTCGTTCGCACGTTCATTCTTCGAATTGGTATTTTTCCTGTGATCTATCAATCTCATATAACTCAGATAAAATGTGAAATTCGACCCATGCAACCTAAAATAAATCGCATGAATTAAAATGGTTAAAATACGTATAAAACACAATATATAGTGTGCGAATTTTCCAGGTGTTGTAATCATTTTTCTTGGACCTTATACGACTCATGTGACTTGGGAAAATTAATATTTCGAATATTAGAAGCTTGGTTGAATCGTGGTTAAATTTTGTACATGTCGTATAATTAGAAGAGTTTGATCGAATGGGATTAAAACCCTAATTGCGATTAGGGTTAGGGCTTGGATGTTTTTCTGGGATAATAAATGCAGTAAAATAATGGTCAAATGATGAGGTAATGATTGGGTCATGTTTGGTTAAAGTTTGATTAGGGTTTCGAATATATATGTTCATACGATTTGGATTTTAAAAACAAAAGGGGCGTTTTGTAAAGTGTAAAACTTGTGGGTCATTTTTGTCATACTCTATAAATAGTGACTAAAGTGAATAAAGTATAACATGTGGGTCGTTAGTGTAAAATATGGAACATGATGATTTAAATTGGAAATTTAAGTTATATTTATGTCGAATGGAAAATAAATATAAATTGAGGGACTGAAAATGTAAAATCTGGAAACTCAAGGGTTCTCGGTGTAACTAATATTATGAAGGGTGAAATGTGTAATTTTGAGTATTTAAGGGCTTAATATGTAATTATGGATAAATATTGAATCGAATTAACACTTTTGATAAATACAAGGACTAATTGTGTAAATTACCGAAAGATGAAGGGGCTGTTGTAACATGATTAATATTAGAGGTTATTTTCTGTAAATTTTTGAAATAAAGGGCTTGATGAGTAATGTAAACATGATAAGTGTTAAAGTGTAAATTACATAATTATAAGGTTTACTTTGTAAAACAATTAACTAAAAGGGTGTAACTTGCAAATATTTGAAACTTGAAGGCAAAACGTGAAATTCTGGAAAATTAAGTATTTGGATGGTAAATTATAATATTTCTATTTTAACCTTGAACTTTGGCAAATTTACATTTATAACCCTGAACTATGAAAGCTTGTCGTAATTAACCCTGAACTTGTATAACATGTCAAATGATCATGACTTACATAATAAGCCTACATTAAGGACTTAACTTGAATTATATCACTTGAATCTTGCCAAGTATGGAAGCTTACTAAATCTGGAAACCTGTTAAGAATAGAAACCTGCTAAAAATATAAAGTCACTTATAATGAGAAGATAACTTAAACCCCTTTCGTATTTCTGTCTTCTACTCCTTAGGTTCGAGGAGGGAGTGATTTGATTTCTTGTCAGTCTTTTCTATTTTGTGTGCTTGCATTGGAATAAGGTACGGATATTCTGCCCTTTTCAGTAAGGGGCCTTCGTTCTCTTTATTTATTAGATTCGTTTAAGATTTCCCGAACCATTGCTATGTATCCCTTTTATTGTGAACCTTGATCTGTGTACTTACTCTTGGACCCTTGTTTGAACCCTTGCCTTGATCTTTGTTTTATACCTTGTTCTGAACCTTGCCATGAACCTTGATATGAACCCTGCCATAAAACCTTGACTTGAACCTTGATATTTTGATATTATAACTGGACGAGAAAATCTTTTTAATTAATTATGAAAATGTTTTCAAGAAACTATTTTGAAGACTATCTTTATAGAAACCTTTTGAAAAGACCTTCTTTATGAAAACCGTTTAAAAATCATTTTATGGAGACCAGTACTTAAGGATTATTTTGACACCTATAAAATGGACTTTTAATAGTAAACTTTTAAAGTGAACTTTATTATGAACCTTTGAACCTCCTGATATTGACCTCCTGATATTGACTTCCTGATATTGACCTCCTGATATTGATCTCCTGATATTGACCTCCTGATATTGACCTTCTGATATTGACCTTCCTGATATTGAACCTTCTGATATTGAACCCTCTGATATGAACCTTCTGACTTGATACTTGATACCTGATACTTGACACCTGACACTTGATACTTGACACTTGATACTTGACACCTGATACTTGACACCTGACACTTGATACTTGATACTTAACCTTGACCCACAGTTTGATATTACGAGCCACCCACCAGGCATGAGGTGTTCATGTCCTTGTCATTGATGCACCGATGACTTGACTCTAGGGTAGGAGAGAGATGTCCTATCCCGTCCCTGACTTGATTATATGGCGTGTATTGGTAGACTCTGGCCAACTGGGGCGTATGGATGCATCCTAGACTTGACCTGATTTGTTTACTTGTTATACCTGGTGACTGATGGTGTGTGCGATGCACGTCTTTCACAACCCCTGGGAGCTCATGACTCCAACCCTGAGAGGTAACCCCTCACCCTGTACTTGGTACCGAGGTCTCCCCTCCGTACACCCTGATTACTGGACTTGATATGATTTCTGATTTCTGGGCTTGTAGTGGATTTCTGTTACCCTTACACTTACCCGTATTACTTTCCTTAACTTTGACATATTTACATGACCTTGATATCACTTATCTTTCATTACTGTTACATTATACTTGTACCTTGACTCTGACCGGTTCGTATTTCTCTTCCTGTTCTTTATTCTATATTATTGCTTTGTTTCTGTTATATCTGTTCACTGAGCTCTCGTAGCTCAGCCGCATTTCTTTTCCTGCGGCAGGTACATTTAAGCTAGGAGCTGGGTTGTAGCTTGGGATGAGAGCAACTTGTGTGAAGTTTAGACCTTGTCATTCTAGTGTGACCATTTGGATATTATTTCTGTTATGCCATTGTTTGGGCATTTTGGATTCTGTTTCTTACTTCATTAGTCTTGTTGACTTATTTTCCTTTGGATTTTTATATTAAGACTTCCGCTACTTTAATTCTTGAATGCTTGTATCTGATATGAAACCATGTACTTGTGACGCCTTTGCCCTTGCCGGGTTGGGGTGTTACAATTTATGGTATCAGAGATAAGGCTTCAGAAACCCTTAGAGCTTAGGCTTGACCTGTGAGGATTGGGTAGACATTAGGTTTCCGCACGCGCACTCTCTTTTCCTGTTATGCTCTGTCATCTTTCCTTGATTCTGCTCTGTCATATTTTCCTGTTCTGCTCTGTCATTCTTCATGTTCTGTTCTGTCATATTTTCTTGATCGTCGGCTTAATTCGGAGTTTGCGGATCCGTCAGCATGTTGCGATGCAGCTCGCAACATCGAGATTTTCATGAGGGCGTTGGTTACAAACGAGACCGTGATGGCGACAAGGTGCAGCAACATATTCAGAGTCGGGACGTCAAGGAGTATTCGGGTAAGAGCTACGACCAGAAGAAATCAGATTCGAGGGGCCGAGATTCGAGGTCAGTTTCTAAGCAGGATGGTGATCGTCAGGAGCGCAGCGTCAACCAAACGGCAGCGGAGAGATCATTCTTCTAGAGGCTATCAGCAAGATCGGGCTACTGGATCAAACTCGCAGAGGAGATCATCTGAGTACTCTACTTCCCTACCTGTTTGTAGTTCTTGTGGGAAAAACCATACTGGAGCTTGTCGTATAACGTCTGGTGCTTGTTTCCGATGTGGTTCTTCTGAGCATCAAGTGAGAAATTGTCCTAAGCGATCTACGTCAGCACGTGAGAAATTCCTTGATCCTCCTCCCCCTGTTCCTCATACCGGTCGTGTCTTTATGCTTTCTGGTGACCGGACTGATCGCGCGTCTGGTATGTCTTTGTTCTGTTTTCCATTATGTTTCATTCCTGATTCCTTGCAAATTTCGAGGATGAAATTTTTCTGTTAGAGGGGAAGAAGTTGTAACACCTAAAAATCCAAAGCGTGTAAAATGACCAAATTGCCCCTACAAGTTTATAAATTTATTTAAAAGCTTATAAAGTACCGAATCAATCCCAAACTTCTGGAAAGGAACAAGATATGATACCAAATAATTTTGACCACTTCGATTAATATTTGTACAAGTTACAAAATGACCAAAATACCCTTCTATGAACCGAATGAGATAAATATCATATTATTATGTTTATAAAAGGTAACAAAATGCATTTAAGTGAAGAAAATCAATCCAATTAATTTCCCTAACCAATTTCTGTGATTTTGGGCTACCTCCCCCCCTATGACTCTGCAATTCCCTCATTATATTAGATCTCATCTCAAAACCCTAAAAACCTAAATACCGAATAGAAGAAAACACACACTAAAATACTTTGCGACTTCATACGATTTTCTGGAGCTCAAGGAACATTTTTCTGGTGTTGTTCGTGGCCTAAGGAAGATTAGAAAAATTGGTTTAGGTCGTGGGTCTCGCTCGTTTGATCGCTAGCAATTATTTTGCATTCGATAGGTAAAATCCCAAATCAATTCATACGAATTTCTAAAATCCTTTTATCATTTTTCTCATGTTCCTTACGTCATATATGCTTTGTATAAAATGGCTCTAAGGTCGTGGAGGCTGAGGTTGATCGCTAGGGATTTTTGGTTCACAAGTTCATTCGATAAGGTGTAAATTATTTTCGACTCGTTCGTACGTTCATTCTTCAAATTGGTATTTTTCCTGTGATCTATCAATCTCATATAACTCAGATAAAATGTGAAATTCGACCCATGCAACCTAAAATAAATCGCATGAATTAAAATGGTTAAAATACGTATAAAACACAATATATAGTGTGCGAATTTTCCAGGTGTTGTAATCATTTTTCTTGGACCTTATACGACTCATGTGACATGGGAAAATTAATATTTCGAATATTAGAAGCTTGGTTGAATCGTGGTTAAATTTTGTACATGTCGTATAATTAGAAGAGTTTGATCGAATGGGATTAAAACCCTAATTACGATTAGGGTTAGGGCTTGGATGTTTTTCTGGGATAATAAATGCAGTAAAATGATGGTCAAATGATGAGGTAATGATTGGGTCATGTTTGGTTAAAGTTTGATTAGGGTTTCGAATATATATGTTCACACGATTTGGATTTTAAAAACAAAAGGGGCGTTTTGTAAAGTGTAAAACTTGTGGGTCATTTTTGTCATACTCTATAAATAGTGACTAAAGTGAATAAAGTATAACATGTGGGTCGTTAGTGTAAAATATGGAACATGATGATTTAAATTGGAAATTTAAGTTATATTTATGTCGAATGGAAAATAAATATAAATTGAGGGACTGAAAATGTAAAATCTGGAAACTCAAGGGTTCTCGGTGTAACTAATATTATGAAGGGTGAAATGTGTAATTTTGAGTATTTAAGGGCTTAATATGTAATTATGGATAAATATTGAATCGAATTAACACTTTTGATAAATACAAGGACTAATTGTGTAAATTACCGAAAGATGAAGGGGCTGTTGTAACATGATTAATATTAGAGGTTATTTTCTGTAAATTTTCGAAATAAAGGGCTTGATGAGTAATGTAAACATGATAAGTGTTAAAGTGTAAATTACATAATTATAAGGTTTACTTTGTAAAACAATTAACTAAAAGGGTGTAACTTGCAAATATTTGAAACTTGAAGGCAAAACGTGAAATTCTGGAAAATTAAGTATTTGGATGGTAAATTATAATATTTCTATTTTAACCTTGAACTTTGGCAAATTTACATTTATAACCCTGAACTATGAAAGCTTGTCGTAATTAACCCTGAACTTGTATAACATGTCAAATGATCATGACTTACATAATAAACCTACATTAAGGACTTAACTTGAATTATATCACTTGAATCTTGCCAAGTATGGAAGCTTACTAAATCTGGAAACCTGTTAAGAATAGAAACCTTCTAAAAATATAAAGTCACTTATAATGAGAAGATAACTTAAACCCCTTTCGTATTTCTGTCTTCTACTCCTTAGGTTCGAGGAGGGAGTGATTTGATATCCTGTCAGTCTTTTCTATTTTGTGTGCTTGCATTGGAATAAGGTACGGATATTCTGCCCTTTTCAGTAAGGGGCCTTCGTTCTCTTGATTTATTAGATTCGTTTAAGATTTCCCGAACCATTGCTATGTATCCCTTTTATTGTGAACCTTGATCTGTGTACTTACTCTTGGACCCTTGTTTGAACCCTTGCCTTGATCTTTGTTTTATACCTTGTTCTGAACCTTGCCATGAACCTTGATATGAACCCTGCCATAAAACCTTGACTTGAACCTTGATATTTTGATATTATAACTGGACGAGAAAATCTTTTTAATTAATTATGAAAATGTTTTCAAGAATCTGTTTTGAAGACTATCTTTATAGAAACCTTTTGAAAAGACATTCTTTATGAAAACCGTTTAAAAATCATTTTATGGAGACCAGTACTTAAGGATTATTTTGACACCTATAAAATGGACTTTTAATAGTAAACTTTTAAAGTGAACTTTATTATGAACCTTTGAACCTCCTGATATTGACCTCCTGATATTGACCTCCTGATATTGACCTCCTGATATTGACCTTCCTGATATTGAACCTTCTGATATTGAACCCTCTGATATGAACCTTCTGACTTGATACTTGATACCTGATACTTGACACCTGACACTTGATACTTGACACTTGATACTTGACACCTGATACTTGACACCTGACACTTGATACTTGATACTTAACCTTGACCCACAGTTTGATATTACGAGCCACCCACCAGGCATGAGGTGTTCATGTCCTTGTCATTGATGCACCGATTACTTGACTCTAGGGTAGGAGAGAGATGTCCTATCCCGTCCCTGACTTGATTATATGGCGTGTATTGGTAGACTCTGGCCACCTGGGGCGTATGGATGCATCCTAGACTTGACCTGATTTGTTTACTTGTTATACCTGGTGACTGATGGTGTGTGCGATGCACGTCTTTCACAACCCCTGGGAGCTCATGACTCCAACCCTGAGAGGTAACCCCTCACCCTGTACTTGGTACCGAGGTCTCCCCTCCGTACACCCTGATTACTGGACTTGATATGATTTCTGATTTCTGGGCTCGTAGTGGATTTCTGTTACCCTTACACTTACCCGTATTACTTTCCTTAACTTTGACATATTTACATGACCTTGATATCACTTATCTTTCATTACTGTTACATTATACTTGTACCTTGACTCTGACCGGTTTGTATTTCTCTTCCTGTTCTTTATTCTATATTATTGCTTTGTTTCTGTTATATCTGTTCACTGAGCTCTCGTAGCTCAGCCACATTTCTTTTCCTGCGGCAGGTACATTTAAGCTAGGAGCTGGGTTGTAGCTTGGGATGAGAGCAACTTGTGTGAAGTTTAGACCTTGTCATTCTAGTGTGACCATTTGGATATTATTTCTGTTATGCCATTGTTTGGGCATTTTGGATTCTGTTTCGTACTTCATTAGTCTTGTTGACTTATTTTCCTTTGGATTTTTATATTAAGACTTCCGCTACTTTAATTCTTGAATGCTTGTATCTGATATGAAACCATGTACTTGTGACGCCTTTGCCCTTGCCGGGTTGGGGTGTTACAACACGAGCCTAAAAGCATGATATTGATCAGGTTTTAGAGTTCGTTAAATTCAGATTCGTATGTGTCGAAAAGGAATGATAAACAAAGAGGAAGGTGGTACCTTTTAATGAGGTAAAGAGGAAGAAGAAACACGAACACAACACCAAGAATTTAATACCCAGTATGCAATACTATCACCCACGAATGACACCACATCAAGCGAACCCTTGGCCTTTGAGAGAACAAGATAGCAGAAATAATGTTTGTTTCCTTTTGGTGGATCGCATAAAGGAAAAAGAAGTCGTATTATAGAAGAAAATAAGGAGGAGTGTATGTCTTAATTTAGGGAACCAATAACTATTAAAGGTGATTGATTGAGGGACCATTATAATGGCGTGAATCAAGGCTAAAAAAAAGGAGAGGGGTCCGGTTTTGGTTGTGTCAATGGATTAGGGTATGATTTAATTAATAACAAATTTTTATTAAGTAATTTAACTTAGGTTATATAATTTGTATAATGTATCTTAGCACATAACATATAGTTTAGGCTATGTTTTAGTATTTCGCAAATTCTCAATTTATAACTTATAAAAAATGTTTGAGTTACATTTGTGTTCAAGTTCAAGTTAGCCGCGGGTTTTAGGAACCATGTTTTAGGTTATCGTAATTGTTTAATTTGTCTAGTAACTCAGGTTATGAAATTATTTAATTCTTTTATTATACTTCATGTGTTCTTGAAAATTTTAAATTAGAGGGTAATTTAGGGATTTCAACTGAACGGAAAATGAGGGTTTTACAACTCTTCCCCTCTAAAAGAAAATTTTCATCCTCGAAAATTGAAGTGAACCAAAACGGAAAGCACAACGGACCGGGAACGGAAATGCGAATGACTTGTTTCTCATGACTCTATCTTGTTGATCAAAATAGCTTCGGTTTCTTTAGAAAGGACATACCATTCTGAATCCAGATCAAAAGAATAATATACCAAACGTAATAGATGATAATCGTACTCTCTCGGAAGAGATACAGGAAATACGTAGGATTTGACGGATATGCCGTCCATAGAATTTGATTAGACAAATCAGATGAGAACGTACAGAAAACAGATTGTCGATAACATCAACCGGCAGAAAGCTCTACAACAGTACCTAAGATTCTTATTGGAAGTGCAGAGGTCAGCAAGACGCGTGTCGATAATCCAAACGTATCAAATCGTATAACGGTGAAGGCAGATTACGCGTATAGGTAGAATGAACCGAAAGTCTCACTAACGCAGATAATCTCAAACAGCTATCAGAAATTCTAAGGTTCTAAGGCACTTCTCAAAATATCCTATGATCACAATAAGTGCACGTTATATGATGTAAGTATTATCACGTTGATCAGGCATCATAATACTAGCATCATATAAGTATGCCCTCATGATGGTCATACTTTATCTCAAGTCGTGAACAGAACAACCTATCTTAATCCACCTAGTCCTTCTACAGTCTCAGAGGTCACCAAAATCAACACCATAACTAAGAGGAGAACGAAACTACTCGAAAGAGTGACGGAAATCCTAGAATGTCTATCAGAGTTAAGGTACGTCGTTAATAGCGTCAATCCTTCATCACTCACCAAAATCAACTTAGCCAATATAAGTGGTTGCTTCAACATTCGCCCATTCATGCGCATAAATCTCAAAGTTCCTTCCATAATTCGTCAAAATTCTCATACCACACTCGTTATTCAACAAACGCAGAGTGAACACAGAACGGAATTACTAACAGAGAACCTAAATCATTCAAAGTACCTTATTATCAGGTAACGGAAACTTAAGTAGGTTGAGAGGGAGTGAATTACGCCATCAATAGCTTCATCCTTCACAGAATCAACTCTTCCAAACCCAAACATTTGCTTCAAATTTCATCCATTCAAATACATGATCTCAAATCTCTTTAAAATTTCAAGTAATCTGTCTACGTCTGTTCATATGATCATAGGGTGGAAAGGAATTACAAACTTGATTCTGGTCCCTCAAGCCTTCGACACCTTTTCTGGACACCGTGGGGTGTGGTAACGTGAGTTTCTTCTTATATGTTTCTTTCATGGTAACGCCTGTCACGAACATCTTCTACTACTCTTCTACAAGGTTTCTAACTCTGACAACGTTCTTCGATCTTGGTCCTTTCTGTGGAAAACTCTGTCATCGCAAGGTACCTGGTAGTGCTGTCTGCAACTATCTCCGAACGCCAATCAAACCTATTCCTCCAGAACACAAGGGTCATTCTACTCAATACGAAAATGATCTATATATTCCTCTTTCGTCTATGAGCACAAACACACTGTCATATTATGACAATTGTCCAAAGACTCGCGAAAAACATGATTCTATTAGCCAATACAATTGGCATCCTTTAAAACTCATAATGATCACAACGAGTACGAAGGCCGCTTCAGGGATCGTCTTCATATCTACTTCACATCACCAATCTTCCTCTTCACGAATAAAACTGAATAGCTTCGCGGGGGTTACTCTCAGTTAGTCAACTCCCTTCTTGGAAGTTCTTGTGGTTGCTTCTTCAGTCCTTCAAACTTTAAATGAGGCCGTCTGATACGGAGTTTTCAAAGGTAGGCCAAATCAATCATTGATACGCGGAAATGGATAATGATTTCAGATAGTGATACGGTTAAGTTCACGATAGTCGATGCGCCGCCGCATACTTCTCTCTTTCTTCTTCATGAACCAACAGAAAAATCCCAGGATAAACACTAGGGTGAAGAAAATCATATTTCATCAATTCCTTTAATCTCTCAACTTTTATGGCATCATGGTTCGCCAACCGAGATCACTTCAATGCCAACTCTACTTCCCAAGCAGGAGGGAATCCCAAAAGGTTCATCCGAGAACATCGGAAAATTTTTGTACAACAAACTACTTCCAATGTCGGAGCTTTCTAAGGGTGGATACTAGTAGATATCAGGAGAAATTTGACAATCAAATGAGATCGGAATATGTGCTTTCATAGCAACATTAATCTTAACAATTTAAGCGGTTGAGAGTCATTATGACAAAAGTAGGGTGAAGCAGATTGTTAAAGGTTACATTTCAGATATGGTAGTCTATGGTAGCTTTACGAAGAGCCATCCAATCCATAACTAAAAGACCTCAAAGTCGACTATATCAAAAGTAACAGATCCGTAGAACGAATACGGTCATTAAACCAGACGGATAGTTCATATATCAAGGCCAAGTACACGGTTCATCATTGTGTTGAGATAGATAACGAACAGTTCAAGGTGTTGGAATTTTGTTTAGCTTTTTAGCATAAGGGGCAGGTAGGGTGTGTATCATTGGTAATACGAACATCGTATAACCGTCAAAAGTGAGATGTATGGAATATTAGTTATCAGCATCATCATGCTCAGTTAACAATTCTGTACTGAGATAGTATTTACATCAAATCCTTCCAAAGGAACTGGTTGGCAGACAAGGTTCATCATTCAAAGGGCGAGAACAAAACTTCCTATATTCATGGTTAATAATCACCAGAGTTCTCATAGGAGTAGTAATGGATTATGCAGAGTTAAGTAGTATCAGATGATACATTTATATCCAGCATAGGCAATGAATTCATAGAATGTGTCAAACACATTACGGTTAAATGACCTTCGGGATGGTCGGAAAGGTATCAAACTGTTTATCAAACAGATCGAAAGTGGAGATCAAAATCAGGAAGTGAAACTTAAATGGTGCAAGGTATACATGAAGTTCCCGAGGTATCTCAATCTTACTTGGTTTCTAAACTTAGGTTGCAAAACTTTCTAGCTTCTGAAACAAATGTTCTTATAAGGCATAGCTAAAGGCAGAGGCACAAATCAGAGTGATGCGGAAGCAATGCTACTTACATAGATATCCTAGTCTACCCATTCCTCACCGGTAGTAACTTAAGTTCCAATGGGGAAATCCTAAAGCAAATTTTCAAAGGTTGTCTTATAAGCGCCTACAGTGGAAACTTAATGGTCCAAACTTCACAGGTCAAGGGTAAATGTATTACAAGTCGCAGCCTGTTCTCTGATACCATAATTGTAACACCCCAACCCGATAAGGGTAGAAGTATTACGTTATGGTGACATATCAAAGCAAACACAAGCATATGACTAAATAATACAAAATGAATTTCAAATGTTACAAAGGAAAATCTGAAATACAAGGTTACAAAGGGAACAATAATAAATTCTAAGTCTACAATCGTAATTACTTCTAGTATATCTAATCCACGATAGCTATGAAAGTAAATGTCCTCTAAGTCCCAAGTGCTCTCCACTCATAACCCAACTTCCATCTAAAACCTGCCGCATGGAAAGAAATGCGGCTGAGCTTAAAAAGCCCAGTGAACAGATATATATATATAACATAACAGGACGGTAAATAAGCATAAGCAACGAAGGAATAAGAATACAAAACGAAAGTATAATTATGAAAGTCATACGAATTTAAAGAGAACTAAAAATTAGGAATGCATGAGAACTGAATAATAATTGAATCGAGAGAAAGAATGAAATAATGAAAAGGTTCATATAAGGATGTGCCATAAGAACTCCATACATAAATCGTCAAATCATACTAAAGCATAACAAGTATACGAAGAGGGGAGACCTCTAAGTAAATAAAAGTGTGAGAAGGAGTGCAAGGCACACACCACCTGGTCACCATAATCACATAAAACATAAAACCTAGGATGCATCCATACGCTCCCTAACATAAGTATGTATGTCAGTACTAGACTAAGCACACATACGTATTAATGGCCAATAGTGATCACAATATAATACATAAACATAAGGGGGAACGCCGTAGATCTATCACACCTCTACGAGAGTGTCATGCCTAAAGTGCCATCAAAGACATGGTCATGGTACCTCCACAACTAGGTAAGCTCAGACACAGATCTATCATAGCATACAACAAATATAATCTAGCATGGCAAGAGAAACAAGATAGTAACTCAAATAAGCATGGCAAACATAAGCATATCATAGCAGAGACATTTAAATAAATGTCAGAATGAATAAATAAGAATGACAATCATAAAATGAATGTCATGAGTCAATGAGGAATTATATCAGGCATAGGATCTCAAAGGTTCGAAATCAAATGGTTCATAGCAAGGTTCAATTCAAAGGTTTCTATCAAATGTTCATTTAAAGAAATCTTTTAATAATGGTTTTCATAAAAATGATCTTTAAGAATGGTTTTCATAAAGGTAGTCTTTAAAAGTAGTTTTCATAAAAGTTTAGTAAAATTTCATATAAAAGTGGTATCGCATCGTTCATAAACATCATTTTAAAATTAGTTTTTCTCAAAACATTTCCATGATAAAATTAAGAAAGGTTTTCACATCCAATTACAAAATCAAATGAACCTTCTAAGCATCAAGTGATTCGAATACTTATGTCAAATAAATCATAATATCAACGAAGCATATCAAACGAATGAATCAAAGAATAGGGGATTATAGCAATGGCTTAAGGGAATCCTAATGAATCAAGATCAAGAAAATCATGAGAACGAACGCACCCTTACTGAAAAAGGGTAGAATATCTGTACCTTAGACCGCAAGTGAAAACACAACTAGAAACGAAAAGATCGGAAGTAAACTCCATCTTCAGCGAATCTACACGAATTTATGATCGTCTGATTAATAACTTATTTTAAATCAGATTACTTATTTTAGTCGGCTCTTCCATTTTAAGTAATCTTCTATTTTAGGCAGGTTTCCCGAATTAGTAAGTTTCCATAATTAGTAGGTTTTCATATCTAGAAACATTAGTCATAAATATTCAAGTTTATCCCTTAATCAATTGGAGGTAGCAATGTGACTATATTAATAGTTTAAGGTTCATAACGTAGCTTTCATAAGTGTTAAGGTTCATTATGCAAATACAACAAGTTTAGGGATTATAGTGTCATTATGGTAAGATTAGGGTATGAAATGTAATTATCAAAATTAAATATTAAAAGGTCAAATAAGATTATTTTAAGGTTCATTTTATAAATTTATTTTAAGGTAATAATTTTAGACCCCGTCGTCATAATTTTATATAATTTATTAACGTACCCATGATATTGATATTTATGCCGCGACGACCCAAGATTTTCTAATCCGACCTCGTTTTACTTAACTCACACTTACGTTTGCCGACCTCATATTTTAACCACGATTAAGTCATTATGTTTTAACTCTATCGACCCGTCACAAAATATTTATACACGAGAAAACATATATTAGTCATGCATGCTACTTATTTGACCCATATACTATCATAAGATTTGACGCCTATAACCCACACTCATCATGCGACACATGACTAAATTTTAACAAGGCAACAATGTATTTAACAAGACCACAAACGAGCCTTAATACTTAGCCATATTCATATCGAGTTACACACACACACACACAACACATGTTTTCTTTGTTTAATACATCTCACGACACACAAAATTTCAAGACAAATTACATGCACTCACATATATCCAACTCTTGCTCATGTGACAGAATATGAATTCCCATCTTATTATTACTGGAGTTTTATACTCAGATCATGATACGAATAGCATATATCCTACGCATGTCCCATCTTCCTATTCCTTTATATTTATAATCAGTTTATAGTATGTATATAAAAGTTCTTAAAATTGCGTTTGTATCCTGGTGTTTAAAATGTAGAAAAGAGGTCATATTAATGTCTTTATACTCAGTTCCATGGTGTATATATTAAACCCTATTCGAACAGCAAAACAGAACCGAGATCGACATATACGTAGGTTATAGTTTCTATGATTTCATGTGGCGTTTTCATAGTTTATAAGTTAATGAAACAACCAACAATTTAAACAGATTATACGAGCCTAAAAGCATGATATTGATCAGGTTTTAAAGTTCGTTAAATTCAGATTCATATGTGTCGAAAAGGACTGATAAACAAAGAGGAAGGTGGTACCTTTTTATGAGGTAAAGAGGAAGAAGAAACATGAACACAACACCAAGAATTTAATACCCAGTATGCAATACTATCACCCACGAATGACACCACATCAAGCGAACCCTTGGCCTTTGAGAGAACAAGATAGCAGAAATAATGTTTGTTTCCTTTTGGTGGATCGCATAAAGGAAAAAGAAGTCGTATTATAGAAGAAAATAAGGAGGAGTGTATGTCTTAATTTAGGGAACCAATAACTATTAAAGGTGATTGATTGAGGGACCATTATAATGGCGTGAATCAAGGCTAAAAAAAAGGAGAGGGGTCTGATTTTGGTTGTGTCAATGGATTAGGGTATGATTTAATTAGTAACAAATTTTTATTAAGTAATTTAACTTAGGTTATATAATTTGTATAATGTATCTTAGCACATAACATATAGTTTAGGCTATGTTTTACTATTTCGCGAATTCTCAATTTATAACTTATAAAAAATGTTTGAGTTACATTTGTGTTCAAGTTCAAGTTAGCCGCGGGTTTTAGGAACCATGTTTTAGGTTATCATAATTGTTTAATTTGTCTAGTAACTCAGGTTATGAAATTATTTAATTCTTTTATTATACTTCATGTGTTCTTGAAAATTTTAAATTAGAGGGTAATTTAGGGATTTCAACTGAACGGAAAATGAGGGTTTTACATAGGGAATCAGATGGGTTAGTTTGCAGGGAATCAGATGGGTCAAGTTGTTGGAAATCAGAGGGGTCAGAACGTTGGGAATCAGATTGGGAATGTTGCTGCTCCAGTTGCTGGGAATATGAATCAGGGGAATTTGTTAAAGTGCTTCAACTGTCAGGGTATTGGTCACATGGCAAGGAACTGTCCCACCAAGCCAAAAAAGAAAGACCTTGAGTATCTACAGAAAGCAGTACTTTTGGCACAGAAGGAAAAGTGATAACGCTCATTTTGTACATGTTTTTATCGCGTTATTTGTATGTTTTTGCATATTATTTAGTTATGTTTATGATAATTTTACACTTAAAAGGTATAAAAGATGTATTCAGGTTCAGGTACAACTATGTCGAAGGAAATAAAGAAAAAGACGAAGAAAAGCTATGAAATCAAGTAAATATTCAAGAAAAGATCGTCTTCAAAGATATTGAATCGTGCTACGATTAATTCCGATGTTCGAGAGAAAGATGTGAAAATAGAGTCAAGATTAAGAGCCAAAAAGTGTGTTAAAGGAGAAAGTTATATGCTAACTCAAGGGTGAAATACTTGTGCAAAATACTTCTCAACCCAAGGTTGAAGCTGAAATTCAAACCCAAGGTTCATATCTCAACCTGAGGTTGAGCAGTCATTTCCAAACCGAAGGTTCAAAGCTCAACCTGAGGTTCAGCAGACATCCCAGCCGCAGGTTCAAGATCCCAGCCGTGGGTTCAGGCACTTAAAGTCTTCCAAAGTTGCATTTAAGTGAAGAATTAAGTACCATTACTCCAAAGTCCGATCATCTACTCCTAATAACTCATTTTTCCTGCATCTTTATGACCCTTTGTGCCCAAGAAACATGCTTGGTGACCAAGGATCATTCATCCATAAATAAGAGAGCTTAGCTATGCATCAAAGACCAATAAAAAATAATCTTTCTCATACCATCTACAACCAATTCTCTCTACACTTGGAGGATTCTCTCCTACCACTCCCCACCCATTTGTAAAGGTGTTGGGGAGTTGGTTTGGTATACATTAGCAAGACATATGACTTGATCATCCTTACAACATAAGGCTTGATTATATTTCACACCAATTAAACACCACATACATCACCAACAATCCTTATTACCAAACACCCCTAAGTCTTATACTCACAACATGAGGTCGATTTCCAGGAAGGTTTAGGGATGGATGATTTTTATTTTGGTAGTTTCTTTTGGTTGGAATCACATGGTTGGAATTGTAGCACTTGATTCCTTGACTCTAATGTTTGGTATTGTTTCTATTTAAATTCAATCATATTAATGTCTTTGCTTATGTTGATCATGAGAATTCCTTTATGTGTTGTGTTACTTGTTTGATTACAATTATCTCTTTATACTTGTTTGGGGATTATGTAGACTTTCGTGTGAATGATTGAATGATTAGTTGGTTAGAAAAAGTGATTGTTCTCATAAGTTTGTTTAAATATAATTCGTGTTCTAAAACTTGTTGATTAAACATTGTTGGATTTAAAGGTTGAAAGGATTTCTAATATTGTTTAATTCCAAGAAGTTGGTGGCCAAAATGGATTGGTATTTGATAATTGACAACTATTAAGTATGCAAGTTTGTAAAAGAATTCGGAAATATTTAATCACGAGATTGGGTTGAAAAGACTCGCAAGAACTAATGTAACTAATCATCTTTTTCATACATTTGACCACAAAAGAGCTAGCGTAATGGGATGAGATATGGGCCGAAAGGACTCACCCGTGAAACTAGTAGAAACAAGGATTTTTCTTGATATTACCCATTGACTAGAAAACCTTGTGAAAATTGATATGTGCCTTCTATGTTTCACCCAAACATGTTCAACATTCCATCACGATTGGTTACTATTCCTAAACAAGTGTTTGTGTGCTTAAATCATGCTTTTATAATTGCTTTTCTTGTTGGTTTGATCCGTGACAATCATAACCATCAACTTGTTACTTGCTTAAACAATCAAACAACATTTGAGTACAGACAAGTCTCGTGGGACGACCTTGACTTACCAATCCTCTTACTACACACGGACGAGTATATTTGCTCGTATTTGTTTCTAGTTAACTGATGAAGTGAAAAGTGTACCGCTTTTAGGGGGTCATTTAAGCCCTAAATCGTATTTATTTGATCAAATATTGCCCTAAATCGTTCCTTTTGTCATTTTAGGTACTTTGGAGGAGAAAATTGGAAAAGGAAGCATTTTGGACGTTTTTGGAGCATAAAAGTGAAGAAAACGACAAAGTCTCAAAATCTGCTGGAATAGTACCTTTGACAGCGTCAAGCCCAAGCCTGACAGCGTCAAGACCAATCCTGACAGCGTCAACCCTTGATGGGCCAGAGAGGATTTTAGAGGATTAAAGGGGGACGGCGTCAAGAAGGCCATCAAGAAACCCTAAACGCGGCGAGGTGACGGCGTCAAGCTCTATAACGTGACGCCGTCAGATCTGTTTTCCTATATATACTTTCATAATTTTTAGTCATTAGTGTGCAACTTTGTGAGGAGAAACCCTAAGACGAATTTCTGCCATTTTTAAGGGTTTTCATACCCTTGGATCTCCCATGTTTAATTGAAGATAAGTAATCACTTAATCAATCAATATGTCTATGTGTTGTTTGATTATATCTTGTTCTTGTCTTTCGATTAACATGCTAGGCTAGATTTATCTTGTGTTTGCTTAGATCTAATGAAACCTAACTATTGATTATTGGTTATTAGTGTGTTATTAATTGTATTGGATGATTGTTTATCGATGTTAGGCTTAAGAAAACTGGCTAACCTCCTATACGGTAACTTGCTTGAACGTCTTAAGAAACATGAACCAATGCGTACTAAGGTTTTTATGATTGTATTTAATGCATGAGCGAATTCTAGTGATCCCATGTTAGGAGCTTCCTAGCCGGCTCGACATAGGAGTGAAGTAGGAGCTTGTAGAGTTGGGGAAGTACGTACGCCACCCCACGATTGGTATTAAGGAATACACCCGTCGTCCACGCAATTAATACACACTAATCAACCGGTAAAAGATAGTTAGGGAGTAAGGAAATCTAAGTAAACACATTTCTCCCCATATAAGTTACACAACCTTTTCATTTTCAGTTATTTTATTTTATTTGCATTTGTAGTTATTTGGGTTAGTTGACTAGCAACTAATTCCGCCCACTCCTTCAAACCCGAGATTTTACTTGCTTTCATAAAATTATAAAAATACAAAAAGAATCTTCCCTCACCCTTAGACCTATTAGAGTAGTTTTTCAATCCTAACGACACTATTCCCCTAGAGAACGATCAATCCCCCGGTACTTGCCACTTCACTATACTACATCGGTCAGGTACACTGCCTGGTGGGGATTGCAAGCCTCTTGAGATCCCTCGAGAGGTAAAACCTGTTGTAAGGTCGCAAAACCACGCATCAAGTTTTTGGCGCTGCTGCCGGGGAATAGTTATTGTTTAGGTTGAGATTTTTATTTTATTAGGTCTACTCACTAGATTCCTTTCTAGTGGGATTTTTATTTTATTTTTCTAGGATTTCTTTAGTCTATCTTTTTCTTTGTGCCCTTTGTTTGTAAAACCATTTTCATTTGTCACCATGGCGGATGAAATTCCATTTAGATCATTAACAATAGAGGAACAATTACTTTACACGGATAGATTTGCTTCCTGTTGTTCCAATGAATTTTTAAGTGATCTTAGATATATACAAGAGGAGATGGGTGTAAAGTTTGATAGGTTTGATAAATTATGTGCATGTGCGGCTTCTATTAAACAATCATTGTTAGGATCAACTCCTTTTAGTGAAACCCTTTGGAAAAAATTTGAGGAAAGCTTCCTAACCGTGAACCATAAGTTGAATGAATTGATGGGTTTATATACATCACAACTTGAGGAAACAAATGAGGAGGATTTATCCGACTATAGGTACCATGAGCAAGAAGACCTAGTTTTTAAGAACATGGACCTTGAATTGGACCAAGATTGTGAGATGGTTAGTGTTGAACTACCTAGTTGCATGAGTGGGATAGATTTCACCAAAACATATGACACGCATGAGGAATCCTTTAGGCAATTGGAACATAGTAATCAAGTTGAATATTACTACGAATCGGACTTAGAATTTCAAATGGCTAGAGAAGGGTTTGAGATACTTAGGAATGTGTTTGGGTTAGATCCTACCAAAACACATGATGAACATATAGGTGATTTAGATACTATGGAGAATGAGGTTAGAAATGCAAGACCACCAAGTACCCCACAAGTCCTACCATCATTTGAGGCACACACACCGCCCGTGACTTACCCGGAAGAAGTTGAGGAGACTATAGGAACCCCAATAGAGGTAGAACCCTTGGACCAAACACAACTAGAGGATATAGGTTTGAATACTTGTAGTCACAACCTTTCTTTTAGTTCTATGGAAGTTCCTAGTTTTGATGAACCGGAGCCTCAACCGAGACCCTTACCCAATTTTCCATCCTTGGATGAAAAGTTAGGAATTAAAATAGGTCCCGATCCACCCATCAAACCATATAGTCCGGGTAGTGTTACGCTGAAGGTATTAGACTCTAAGCCTTGTAGAGAGGAAGCTAACATAGGAGTGAACCATGACCTTACATACTTACATCACCCATTTTATAAGAAAATATTTACGAGAGAAAACGATAACTTCTCGAGAGAAGGGTCTTCAAAACACGCATCGACAAACGAGAATTTAAAAATTCGCTTCAACCTTCCCCGGCAGCGGCGCCAAAAATTGATTCAGAAAATCAATGCATAAATTTTTCCAATGAAACACAAGTGAAGTATGTGTAACCCGGGTCGTTTTCCCAACGAATGAGTGAATAGAATTTGTGATTCGGTTCGTGATTACGTGTGATGAATAGTGGAAAGGATTGGATTTTGAATTTCTATGCTAAGATTGATGAACATAAATTAAAAACAACTTAAAAAGCAAGTAAATCAATTAAGAAAAGCATATGTAAATAAAAACGTAAAGAAAAACTTAAAAACGCGATTTATTGAAAACGGGAATTAAAAACGAACTTAGAAAAAGGAATTTAAGCAAGGTACAACTATGGGAAACATAAATAGGCTAAATAAAATCTAAAAATCAGAAAATACAAGTCTACATAGCTTAAACGAGTAAAAACGCAAACTAAATAAAAAACGAGCTAAACCGGGAGAAGTCCCGAGCCTAAAACGTCAAAATGATGAAATACTAACTCTACGGTTGCCAAACTAATTTTCCTAAGTTCTAATTTATAAAAGAAAATTTTGAAAAAAAGAATTATATTTTTCTGATTATTATTTAATTTACTACGAATTAAAAACTATTTTAACGAGAAAAATGCATAAAAAATATTAAAACTAATCTGAAAATTATGAAACTTTTTCTAAAATTACTTTATACAAATACAGTCCTAGGAAAAATAATATTGAGGTGATAGCTTAATCAGATGAGCTAAAATAAGCTAATACGTGACAATAAGCTAAAGAAGCAAAGTTTGGTTAAATAAATAACTGTGCAAAGATAAAATGAAAAAGACCCATGGGCAGTTGGTTAGTGTGTTGTGTTGTGAGCTGAGAGACCAAGGTTCGAACCCTGGTTTCGCATTTTTTTTGAAACTATTTTTTATTAATTTTCCTTATTACAAACTTGATAAGCACTGAAAAATAAGAAATAATTATAACTACCACTATTCTAGATAACTACAAATAAGCATAAATAAGCAATGGATCAGATCAGTAGGCACAAGGAATTGAAAATAAGCTAAATCTATTTGACAAGGTGGCTATTAAGCTGTTTATAAGCCAAAGTTAGAACTAGAATAAGCTAGGTACCCTATGATTGATCTAAATGGGCTACTGATCTCATAAAAAGCTACAAACAAAGCAAATAAGCACTGATCAAAAGCCACATAAGCTAAATGGTCTACTGATATGGCAGTTGTGCAGGGCAAAATGAAGCTTTTCAATCCATGAAAAAGCACTCCAAAGAAAATCTTAAAAATCTAAAAAAAATAGTAATAGCTAGATAAGCCAGCCAATTATGTCTGTACCAAAAATGAGCTTATTACAACGTATGGTGAGCAAACTAAAAATCAAAGAAAAAGGCTGCATTTGATAAAAATCAAAAGTGCAGTCTGCTATGGGTGATGAGGACTGCTATTGAGCTAATTTGAACAAGGCCTTAAGGGACATTATCACTACTTATTTTAGGCTACATGGATCCTAGAAATACCAAATAATAAGGGCTTAAAGGAGCTTATCCTCTAACAAGCTTATCAACTCAGTAAATACCCTAAAAATACACTAAACCACTCAAATCCTTAAAACACTTCAATTAAGCTAAAAATCTTTTGAAAACAGCTTTTATAAGTGAATTTAGACTAGATTTAAAATCCTAAACCTGCAAATGAACAGTGTTGAACCATTTTGACCCGTTTGACCTACTATGCCAAACAGCCCTTATCCTACTGAATTTGAAATTTTAAACTAGAAATAAACAAGATAAGCTAGGATTCTTACTCATTACTGTATCACCAACTAAATTAGACCCTATTGAACAACTTTTCTAATGTAAATAAGCACTCAAATAAGCTGAGTGCTATTTGACTGTTTATGGCTTATTAACTGAATTTTAAAGAAAATAGAAGCAATAGGTAATTAAACTATGAAAGACACATAAGAGGCAGAACGATATTAACAATAAGCAGTAAAATCATATAATAAGCTGAAAATAAGCACTTACACAGTAACATTGACTTTCGTTGACTAACTTGGAATTTCTGAACTAAGAACAGGAATGACCTCAATGAGCTATTAAAAGCTATTTTAAGCTTATATAAGCTTCTTCTAACGGAAATAAGGGCTTTTGAATCATATAACAGTAACTAACTTAATATTCGAATTAACAGTAACAATTGGAAACTTGAAATTCTATTAAACTTGGAACTAGAACAATGCTGATGAATTTAAGAACAAATAAACTTAAATGAGCTTGAATTATAATTAAGAACTAAAGTTGCTACTGATTACATACTACAACTACAAGTACGACTACTAATATTACACTACTCCTAATTATTCTCTTCTCTGTGTGTGTGGGGGAGTTTTATATCACTCCAAAAGCTTCCAGAGTGTCTCTGAGTAAATCCCAGCCATTGGATTGGCTTCCTTCAATCTCAACCTTCCATTTCGTTTTTGGCGGGAAAAATAGACTTGGTGGATATCCAACTGGAATTTGGTATCACGTGAAGAGCTATGGCTGAAGCTATTGGAGGGGGGGAAAAGGTTGCGTGTAGCAGAGAAAGGAGGGTCGAGTGTCAGGGGAGGACATGGGATATGGTGGTATTGGTTTGGCGGCAATGGTTTTGGGAAGATGGGTTTGACTGTGTTGTTTGACTGGTTTTAGTTAAATAAAAGGGTATGGGATGGGTTCTTTTGGGATTGGGCTTGGGTTTATTATTTTAGGATAAAAGGGTTTAGGATTAGGCTGGATTTAGATGGGATAAGGGTTAGGATTTATTTTTAGGTTTTAGGTTTAGGTTTAAGGTAAATTAGGTTTAGGGTAAATTAGGTTTAGGGTAAATTGTGAAAATAGGTTTTGGTTTCGGGTTTGTTTTTCCAAGCTCATTCCAAGGCTAAATCTATGGGTCGACTTTGACTTCGTCTTCACTTGATTAAATACACAAACGTTGTTGAGACGATCCAAAAATGTCCGTTTTTTCTCTTTTTCAATCTTTTTGTACCTGAAACACATAAAAACACAAACCACGAATATTTGCAACAATAATTGGTCTATTTGGGTGTTTTTGGTCATTTTTGTGTCTTATATGGGTATAAAATGATGAGTAAATAGGCACTCATCATCCCCCCACAGTATCAATTGCTAGTCCCTAGCAATCCGATCATATAAAGTAATGAAAGGATCAAAAGAATACCAAGTATACCCCGTTTTGACTTTTTATTCAATGCAAGAAATTTAAACTAGAACAAAAATAGATAACTTGCTTGATTTCCAAAAATGGTATCATGGAACGGGATTCACACAAAATGGGTGTCTCCAGGGAATTGTAATCGTCATCCTCTTTTTTATACTCCCAACTAAGCTTAAACTCAATGTGCAAATATTTTTGTAAAATGCTAACACTACTTATACTAATAATTTATGTAAGCCGAAACTTAACTTTTCACTCCTACAATTTATTCAAGTTAGGTGACTGTGCTTATTTTCAAAATTTTGACTGCAAAAATCGACATTTATTATGGTTGTCATTTGTTTAAGTCAAATACTAATTTACCAGAAACCTCGAAAATCTAAGGATCGAAAAGGGCCTTTTCCATGTAGCGGCTTTCTTCTCGGCACATCCCAAACAGTTGGTTTTAGGTGACCAGGCTTTTGACACCCCACAGAGAATAGTACCAGAATCAGCGGAATTTCGATTTCAAAGATTTTGGATATTCCCACTAAGTTAGTATTAAATACTTAAATAGATAAGAACAAACGATCATTTAGAGATTAGAGACTCAAAGGTGAGATCACTTCATGTAACGAATTTCTTCTCGGCACATCCCAAACCAGTTGGTTTTAGGTGACCAGGCTTTTGACACCCCACAGAGAATAGTACCGGAGCTTTTGGGGTCTTTGAAATCAACAATCTACTAAATTACCGTTTAACCTTTATGACAAAATTGACAATCCAAGTTCAACTTCCGATTTAAATTTAAGAGAAAGCAATTTTCTACATTTATTAACATATACATCTTTTATTTTTGCAACATCAAAACTTATTGCATTTTGCAATATCATTCCATTTTCTTATTTTGCAATATCATTCTATTTTTTTCTTTTTTTTTTTTTTTCATTTTTTCATTTTTTCACTTTTTTTTTTTTTTTTTTTTTTTTTTTTTTTAATATTTATGCTTTCTCAAAAATTAAAATAAAAAGTTGAATTCGGACTCTATATCAAAATTGTATAAAAATTTGTTTTGCATAACAATATGATTTTAACGTTCAAACGTTTGAAAACAGCACTAATTTATTCAGATTAAGAGCTTCTGGGAGGAAAAGCCATAGATTACTTGTATAAGCTCTAAAGAGAACCAACTACTCTAATCTTAGCATTTTCATTTGCACAAATCGTAAAACCTTAGTCTAATCGTTAAGGAAGCAGCCAGATCAATACTCTGGCAGAGTCGAGATTCCTTTTGTTCTAACCTAATCAAGACTAAACACTTTTTTCTTTCTTTTTTTTTTGGTGCAAAGCACTTCTTTTTCATGCAATTTCTTATTCAAAAACGAAAAAAATTTAAAAATTTGGCCAAAACGGGGGTACTAGGGCACTAGAAGGTACACATGTGACAAAATTCGCGAGAATTCCCCCCCCCCCCCCCCCACACTTAGAATTGAATATTGCCCTCAATATTCAAAGTACTGGCTATTATGCCGACACTTAGAATGTAAAAAGGTAATACTAATAGCCAAATGTGTGAAAGAATTCTCTATTTTCACAAACAGGATTAAAAAGATATCCCTAGATAATCGTTAGCAACAAGATCGAATATTGGGCGGCTGGATTGAAAACAGGCGCATCAATCATCACGATCTAAGGGAAACCTGCAAACAAGAGCAAACAACACACAAAACAAAGCACAGTAGAGGAATCCCCTCCCCCCACACTTAGTGTCAGAAAATAGAAAGAAGTCAGAAACATGGGTTGTCACCCATGAAATGCTAATATTTTTGTTAACCGAGTCACTAGCTTGACTCGACCCCGAATTCATTTGTTCTTGGGGAAGCATGTGGAAGAGAGAATCTCCATCGGACTTTCATTCAAAATGTTTGGATAAACATTGAAGTTCTTGAAAGTTCCACTCCGATGAGATACACCCGGCTCAAGAGAATGATAAATGGAGATGCCGGGGTCAAAAACTTTGTCCTCATTTCCAAAGGAGAGGACAAGTCACCGTATAGGTGAAGAAGGGTAGAAAAACTCGAACGACATATGTGAAGTCAATATAATGGCAATCCTCAAAGGGAAATGTCACATATGTCGGAGAAAGAATGTCCTTTTGAATTTCGGGATTAAGAATTGAGGTCATATCATCAAGTTTAGAAATAATAGAGTCCTTGACCTCATCGTTCTTTAACACTTCATCAAAAAGAGGATTTACGTTGCTGGAAAAGTACTCGTCATCAAATTCAAAAAGAGAGTTTGAATAGACTTTGATACTTTCATTTGGAACGTCCTCATCCGAAAGTGATTCGTCATCACTAGAGGAAAAATCATCGTTGGAATTGAAGAGAGGGTTAGAGAAAATCCCGGAAGAATCCTCTGAAGTGTCAATAGGATAATCATCACAAAAAGACCAATCACATTCACTGTCGGATATATCCTCAGACTCACTTGGGATTGGGACAAGGTTCTCAACACTAGACTTTATGAATTCGTCCGATTCCTTTTCAGGAATAGTGCTAAGATGCTCATCCCCCATAATGAGAGAGTCCTCGGAGTCCATAGTCGGGAAGATGGATGTGATTGCAATAGACTGAGGGAGTTGAGAAATGATATCGTTCAAAGGAATAGCACTCTCCTCGTCGTCTTCCTCATCATCGTCATCGAGAATGGCAGCCTTGAGAAATATGGAACGCCTTTGTGCTGCTCGTTCTTCGGCTAGTAATTCTTCCATAGATTTTTCATGACGATCTTCTTGGGGAAGTTTATTAACCAAATCCTTAACTTCTTTTATTAAATCTAGAACATGGAGAAGTTCTTGAGGAAGTGGCTGAGGTTGTGTTTGAGTCATTTGGTACTGTGGAGGTTGGTCATGATAAGAATAATCATAATTGTTACAAGGGCCATGCTCATAGACAATTGGGTTCCTCGTTTGACAATCGGAATTATAATGCGGACCTCCACAGAATTCACAACAGTAAAACTGTTGTGATTGACTCGGTGAATCATATGGATATTGGTCATAACCGAAATTTTGATTGTTACACGAAACCTGCTCATAGACAAGCATATTACTTGCTTGACAATCAAAACTTTGGTGAGGACCTCCACAATTTGCACAAAGATCATTTGGCACATTTTGAAACAATGTATCATTGAAGTTTTGATAGCACGGCTCTTGCCCAAATGAAATATGAGGAGGGTGTTTGAAATCGTTTTGAAAATTTGGATAAGTAAGTGTATTTCCGATTTCAGAAGTGCAACACATGTAAAGTCCATGAGTAAACCCACATTCTTTGCAAAAACATCGTTCACAAAGTGAATTATTTCCCAACGGATCTCCACAATTAAAGCAATTTTGCTGATTGATTGGAGATGGCTGGGATTGTGGAGGGTAGTCGGAAGATCCTTGGGAATCATTGAAGGAAGTTGGATTTGTATTAATGGGTAATTCACACCAATTACAAAATCCATTGCTACAATTACCTCCACACCGCTCACACAAACACTTGTAACAGCGATGATCATCACCCACTGGACTTTTACAGTGAAAACAGTGATAGTCGAGTGACGACATAAGAATTAAACAATAAGGAGGGATAAGAAGAAAATAGAATTAAACGGATAGAGGGTGAGAGATAAAGAATTAAACGAATAAGAGGAATAAGAAGAATATTTTTGGATTTTTAAAATTTAGAAACATTTAAAGAACACAAAAGAAAAAGGAAAATAGATTTGAAAAGAAAATCTTTTTGGGTTTTTATAAGAAAATATTTACGAGAGAAAACGATAACTTCTTGAGAGAAGGGACTTCAAAACACGCATCGACAAACGAGAATTTAAAAATTCGCTTCAACCTTCCCCGACAGTGGCGCCAAAAATTGATTCAGAAAATCAATGCATAAATTTTTCCAAGGAAACACAAGTGGAGTATGTGTAACCCGGGTCGTTTTCCCAACGAATGAATGAATGGAATTTGTGATTCGGTTCGTGATTACATGTGATGAATAGTGGAAAGGATGGGATTTTGAATTTCTATGCTAAGATTGATGAACATAAATTAAAAACAACTTAAAAGCAAGTAAATCAATTAAGAAAAGCATATGTAAATAAAAACGTAAAGAAAAACTTAAAAACGCGATTTATTGAAAACGGGAATTAAAAACGAACTTAGAAAATGGAATTTAAGCAAGGTACAGCTATGGGAAGCATAAATAGGCTAAATAAAATCTAAAAATCAGAAAATACAAGTCTACATAGCTTAAACGAGTAAAAACGCAAACTAAATAAAAAGCGAGCTAAACCGGGAGAAGTCCCGAGCCTAAAAAGTCAAAATGATGAAATACTAACTCTACGGTTGCCAAACTAATTTTTCTAAGTTCTAATTAATAAAAGAAAATTTTGAAAAAAAGAATTATATTTTTCTGATTATTATTTAATTTACTACGAATTAAAAACTATTTTAAAAAGAAAAATACATAAAAAATAATAAACTAATCTGAAAATTATGAAACTTTTTCTAAAATTACTTTATACAAATACAGTCCTAGGAAAAATAATATTGAGGTGCAAGCTTAATCAGATGAGCTAAAATAAGCTAATACGTGACAATAAGCTAAAGAAGCAAAGGTTGGTTAAATAAATAATTGTGCAAAGATAAAATGAAAAAGACCCAAGGGCAGTTGGTTAGTGTGTTGTGTTGTGAGCTGAGAGGCCAGCGTTCGAACCCTGGTTTCGCATTTTTTTTTTTGAAACTATTTTTTTTTAATTTTTCTTATTACAAACTTGATAAGCACTGAAAAATAAGAAATAATTATAACTACCACTATTCTAGATAATTACAAATAAGCATAAATAAGCAATGGATCAGATCAGTAGGCACAAGGAATTGAAAATAAGCTAAATCTATTTGACAAGGTGGCTATTAAGCTGTTTATAAGCCAAAGTTAGAACTAGAAAAAGCTAGCTACCCTATGATTGATCTAAATGGGCTACTGATCTCAGAAAAAGCTACAAATAAAGCAAATAAGCACTGATCAAAAGCCACATAAGCTAAATGGTCTGCTGATATGGCAGTTGTGCAGGGCAAAATGAAGCTTTTCAAGCCATGAAAAAGCACTCCAAAGAAAATCTTAAAAATCTAAAAAAAAATAGTAATAGCTAGATAAGCCAGCCAATTATGTCTGTACCAAAAATGAGCTTATTACAACTTATGGTGAACAAACTAAAAATCAAAGAAAAAGGCTGCATTTGATAAAAATGAAAAGTGGAGTCTGCTATGGGTGATGAGGACTGCTATTGAGCTAATTTGAACAAGGCCTTAAGGGACATTACCACTATTTATTTTAGGCTACATGGATCCTAGAAATACCAAATAATAAGGGCTTAAAGGAGCTTATCCTCTAACAAGCTTATCAACTCAGTAACTACCCAAAAAATACACTAAACCACTCAAATCCTTAAAACACTTCAATTAAGCTAAAAATCTTTTGAAAACAGCTTTTATAAGTGAATTTAGACTAGATTTAAAATCCTAAACCTGCAAATAAACAGTGTTGAACCATTTTGACCCGTTTGACCTACTATGCCAAACAGCTCTTATCCTACTGAATTTGAAATTTTAAACTAGAAATAAACAAGATAAGCTAGGATTCTTACTCATTACTGTATCACCAACTAAATTAGACTCTATTGAACAACTTTTCTAATGTAAATAAGCACTCAAATAAGCTGAGTGCTATTTGACTATTTATGGCTTATTAACTGAATTTTAAAGAAAATAGAAGCAATAGGTAATTAAACTATGAAAGACACATAAGAGGCAGAACGATATTAACAATAAGCAGTAAAATCATATAATAAGCTGAAAATAAGCACTTACACAGTAACATTGACTTTCGTTGACTAACTTGGAATTTCTGAACTAAGAACAGGAATGACCTCAATGAGCTATTAAAAGCTATTTTAATCTTATATAAGCTTTTTCTAACGGAAATAAGGGCTTTTGAATCATATAACAGTAACTAACTTAATATTCGAATTAACAGTAACAATTGGAAACTTGAAATTCGATTAAACTTGGAACTAGAACAATGCTGATGAATTTAAGAACAAATAAACTTAAATGAGCTTGAATTATAATTAAGAACTAAAGTTGCTACTGATTACATACTACAACTACAAATACGACTACTAATATTACACTACTCCTAATTATTCTCTTCTCTATGTGTGTGGGGGAGTTTTATATCACTCCAAAAGCTTCCAGAGTGTCTCTGAGTAAATCCCAGCCATTGGATTGGCTTCCTTCAATCTCAACCTTCCATTTCGTTTTTGGCTGGAAAAATAGACTTGGTGGATATCCAGCTGGAATTTGGTATCACGTGAAGAGCTAGGGCTGAAGCTATTGGAGGGGGGGAGGGGAAGGTTGCGTGTAGCAGAGAAAGGAGGGTCGAGTGTCAGGGGAGGACATGGGATATGGTGGTATTGGTTTGGCGTCAATGGTTTTGGGAAGATGGGTTTGACTGTGTTGTTTGACTGGTTTTAGTTAAATAAAAGGGTACGGGATGGGTTCTCTTGGGATTGGGCTTGGGTTTATTATTTTAGGATAAAAGGGTTTAGGATTAGGCTGGATTTAGATGGGATAAGGGTTAGGATTTATTTTTAGGTTTTAGGTTTAGGTTTAAGGTAAATTAGGTTTAGGTTTAGGGTAATTGTGAAAATAGGTTTTGGTTTCAGGTTTGTTTTTCCAAGCTCATTCCAAGGCTAAATCTCGGGGTCGACTTTGACTTCCTCTTCACTTGATTAAATACACAAACGTTGTCGAGACGATCCAAAAATGTCCGTTTTTGCTCTATTTCAATCTTTTTGTACCTGTAACACATAAAAACACAAACCACGAATATTTGCAACAATAATTGGTCTATTTGGGTGTTTTTGGTCATTTTTGTGTCATATATGGGTATAAAATGATGAGTAAATAGGCACTCATCTGATACATATATGGACACGCCAAGTTGTAGCAATACTAATTTGGCATCTCCAGGTATGGATCCTAATGGAGGCTTTGAGTCACAGCATACTGAGAATGATGAGGAAACACGTGCGTTATTTGAATCATTATTGATCAATTGTAGTATTGAAATTGAAAAGGTCAAAAAGGTCAATCGCGATGTTAAGGCCGCAAATGAAAAATTGACCGCTGAGATTGAGAAGTATAAGGTGAATGAAAAAGCTTTTGAATTTAATAAAACACGACAGTCAGAATTAGAAAATGGTTACAAAAACTCTGTTTCAAGAGAAAAACAATTGCAAATCAAGTTTGACACACTCGATGTTAATTTAAACATGAAAATCAAATCCTTGAACATTGAAGTTTCAGATCTGAAAAACCAACTTTTTAAACAAAAATCAACTTGTTCTGATCTTGAAAAAGAAAAGAAACAGTTGAAAGCAGATTTTTCAAAATGCAAAAATGATCTTCTTGATGAAATCATTGAGAAACAAGAAACAATTAAAAAGTTGGAAGATTTGCTTGTAAAAAAGGGTCATTCTGCACAAACAATTCATATGCTCATTAAAGATCCAAACCCGCTTTTATACACAATGAAGAAAATGGCTATCGGTTGTGAAAACTCTTATACACTCAAGAAAGCGCAGAAAGAACAGAATGTGTTGTATAATGGTAATGTGCTATTTGATAAACATGATCCTCCCGAGGTTCGGGATTCTGATGAAACGATTGAGCTTGCCGAAGAGAGTAGAATTAAAATGAGACAAATAAAGCCAGAAATTAAACCAATTGATTATAATAAGCTTAACATACTTTCTGGAATTAATTTTGTTAAACAACAACAAATACCAAAGGTTTTCAAAAGACCAGTTGTTTCAACAAAACAAAAAGTTGTTTCCAAAAATCTTTCTAACATCGAACAAATGTCCTCTAGCAACCCTTTTAACACAAGTGAAGCTAGAAGATATTTGGATGATCTTAAAAAGAGAATGGAAATTTTTCAAAGTCTTGTTGCATCCAAAACAAATATCAACATCAACAACTGGCATTCAAGTTTTCATGCAGAACAGAAAAAGATGTTTGACACAGAAATTATTCCTCCACGGAATGCCATCAGTGCGAGAGTACTTAATGTTGAAAATGCTCTTTTAAAAGAATCAGCTGACTTTGCCAAGGACCACCAATCCCTGGTAAAGGAAGCAAATGAAAATATTGAATACATAAAAGTTTTGGAAAAACATAATGACACTCTCTTCGAAGTAGCTTTGTCGACTGATATTATGTCCATTATTTATCAAACTTATTCTGTGGAAAACGATGAAAGACTGAGAGCTGAGACTTCTGCAATTGTTTCAAAATATGAAAATGCGCTTGCTAAGCTTGAAAAAGAAAATGTAACATATTTTAAACAACTTGATCGGAAAAAGGAAGAATGCAAGTATGACAAATTGTCGTATGAGCGTGCTTATCAAAACATGAAAAAGCAAAATGATCTTTTGAAGTCTCAGCTGGATAGTCAAAAAGGAAAGGGTGAGGAAACTAAGTTTACAAAACAATCAACTTCGGACAAACCGGTTGCAAAACCAAAAATGTTAATTTCTCAAAGTGTTCCAAAAGTTGATGTGATAATTGATTTGACAAAACCAGTCACTCCAACACCCTTGCCAAAAGAAAGTGTAAAAGCACAATGTGCTGATAAAGGGAAAGCTGTTGTCGAAACATCGAATGTGATAGCACTTGGCCTTTATAGGATTAGTCCCACTACTGCGTCTACCTCTACATCTCAAACATATAGGGCGATAGAAAAGAGTGTAAAAGATAATCCTAAAGAGTCTAGGAATGCTAAAACAACTTTAAAGGACAACGAGATAAATCCTAATGTGTGTGCCTTACCTTCTACAGGAATAGAAACTACCTCTAAGAGCAGCAGACCAAAGCCTAGGAGCAATACAAGGAACAATAGAGTCTCGCTTGCCTCTAAGAGTGAATTCAAGAATAAAAATGAAGAAGTAGAAGAATACCCTAGGAATTTACCGCTTTCGAATAAGAAACATATGTCATCTAGATGTAATGTTAAAAGTGCTGATTCAAGTGCATGTAATGACTCTGTTTGTTTAATGTGCAAGAAATCTTTGTATCAAAATGTCTGTGATGATAATGTTTCTAATAATGTGAATGTGAATACAATGCTTGAACAGCACGATGTTCCTCCAGGAACTAGTGCTAGGTCTAGATATGTTAAAAGACTTATTAAAGCATCTAGGTCAACCACTAGTAGCATATTGCCTAGGAACTATCTTAAGTTGTGCGTATGGATACCAACGGGTAGAGAATTCATACTAGAGAATGGTAAATTAAAGGCTCCAAAAGAACCAGTAAAAACCTTCTATAAATGTGATTCGTCTGTTACCTCTAACCCCATGGAACCAAATGATAAACGGTTTCCAAATGCATAATCTTCTGTTATTGGAAGGTTATCAAAATATGTCTTTGGATCGTCGACTCAGGTTGCTCCAAGCACACGACCGGGAATCTCAAGCTGCTGATCAACTTTGTATGGAAGTTCATGGGAACGGTACGGTTTGGAAATGATCATGTAGTAGCTATTCTGGGTTATGGAGATCTTCAGTTTGGGAACTACTTAATCACTTGGGTTTATGATATTCGTGTCAAACGAGTCACAAGTCAAACCTCTCACGAAGAAAAGTCAACTCGCGACGAGTTCAACACAACAATCGATTGTAATAAACCGGATAAGCGAATACCCGGGTCGTAGTCCTAACGAGGTGTGAAATTGAGGATATCGTTTTTTGTTTGGTATTAAAATGCTTGAAATAATGAGGGTCACTTGGGTTACTAACATCTACTAGAACGAAAATAAAATACGCGAACCGGTAAACTAAAAACGAGCATAAACTTCAAAATATTTAAAAATTAATCCTACGAGTGCAAATTTAATTTTCCTACGTCCTAAATGACAAAAGAAAATTTTGGGAAAAAGATTTGTATTTTTCTGACTTTTAAATAATTAAATATGAATTAAGAACTATTTAAACTAAATTAAATTATAAAAAATAGTAAAATTGCTCAAATAAATCCAAACATTTTTCTAAAAATACTTCAACTAAACAGGGTCCTAGGAAAAATGAGAGGAGGGGGGACACAGTACTAAAAAGCAGAAAAATAAGCAAAAATAACACATAAGCTAAACTACCAAAGACTATGTTAAACATTAAATTTTGCATACATGAACTGAAAAAGTCCCAAGGGCGCGTGGTTAGTGTGTGGGTGTGTGAGCTAGAGGTACAAGGTTCGAACCTGGTGCCTGGCTTTTTGCTGATTATTTTTATTTTTTGATTTTTCTTTTAAAAACTAATTAAACACTTGACCATAAGCACATTTAACAAAGACAATAAGTTTTACAAACTTGAAATAAGCCAGAATAAGCAAAAATGATGAAACAGTAGGCTAAAGGGATGAAATGAGCTAAGGTAAAAAGTAAATAAACTGCTAACCTAACAACAGCAGATTAAAATAAGCTTGGGAAGACTAAATACTACCTAAATGAGCTAAAGGGAACATAATAAGCTAGAAACTAAAGCAACCAAGGATTATTCATTCCTAATTGCAGCTTATTTGAGCTTATACTGAGCAACTTAAAAATGGAAGATACAAGCTAAATGGGCACAAAAGTCAACTGATGCAGTCTGCACAAGTGAGTTTGTGCAGACTTTGCTAAACCTCCAAACTTCTTATATTTAAACCATGTTTTATGAATTACTAAAAGCACTTAAATGAACATTTTAATGACAAGAAAAAGATCTAAACCTAATTATCTCAATAACCATCTTAACCTATCAGTAATGGATTTAAAAAAAATGAAGTGACAGTCCAAAACCTATTAATTCACTAGAATTATCTTAGAAACACCATTTATAAACAGATAAGTCCTGAGAAAAGCTAAACTGAAATATTTAAAAGTGTACATAAACAGTGAAAAAAAGCTAACAGTACTATTTTGGATTCTTGAATAATTAAACTGAAACATAAATTATATTAAAAACAAGAGTAAATTACATTACTGGAAATAAAAAAAATAAAAAATAAACAACAATCACAATAAAAAGAAAAATTACCTAAAGTTTAAGCTAATAAAAACCTGAATTTGCTACACACTACCGAGCTATACTAAACTATATATACTACATAAAATAAGCTAGGGTTCTATCTTTTTGTGCTTTTCTTGAGAGACAATCCCAATTGTGCTTTTTCTGTTTCAATCTTGGCCCTTGATTTTTCTTGGTCACCACAACTTGAAATCTGAGCCATAGATCCAAAACTTGTCCCTAGGATAGCTGAGTTGGATGAGGGGGCGGGGGGGGGGGGGGGAACACACCCATGTGGGATGGTTCTTGGATGGTAGTGGGAGGTGATGGTGACTGGTTGGGTTAATGGTGGTTAAGGCGGGAAAAGATGGAGGTTAGAGGAGGTGAAATAGTGTTTAGGGAGTGAATTTGATTAGGGATTTTGACTGAGGTTTGGGGGTTTGACCCCGGTTTATTATAAAATGGGTTTTGGGCTTTGTAGTGGTGATGGGCCGGTGGTTATAAAATGGGTTGGTGGGATAAAGTGGGTTGGGTTTAATGTTTTAAAGATCCGGTTTAGGTATTTAGGTTAGGTTTAAATATTTAGTTTAGGGACCAAAGATGTAAACTATGAAATTTCAAGGAACAAACTGCCATTTCTTCAAAATTTAAACCAAGGGGCCAATGTTGCCAAATGAGAGTAATCCAAGGGCCATTTTGGGATTTTTGAGCTCGAATTTAATCCACATGAAAAATGTCTTTTCCGGCTTCGGTTTTCGGCTCTTTTCCATATCACGCTTGGTTTTGTCCATATTTGCCTCGTTTTCAATCCTTTTGTACCTGAAACACATAAAACACAATCCAAGGATATATGCAACAATATATGGTCCATTTGGGTGTTTTTGGCCGTTTTTGTGGGGTTTTTCGGGTGTAAAATGATGAGTAAAAGGCCACTCATCAATCCTCCACACTAAGCAATTGCTAGTCCCTAGCAATCCGATCATATAAAGTAATGAAAGGATCAAAATTACCAAGACTATCCCGTTTTGACTTTATTATTAAATGCAAGTAAATTAAAACGAGATCAAACGTAAACATCATGCTTGATTTTCAAAAATAGCATCATGGAACGGGAATCACACAAAATGGGTGACTCCGGGGAATTGTAATCGTCATCCTCTTTTTATACTCCCCAACTAAGTCTAAAACCCTTGTGCAAACGTTTTTGTAAAATGCTAACACTACTTATATTAGTAATCTGTGTAAGTCGAGACTTAACTTTTCACTCCCACAAATTATTCATAAGGTAGGTGTGTGTGCTTGTTTTCAAAGTTTTGACCGTAAAAATCGACATTTATTAGGGTTAAAAACCGAAAATGATTTAGAAATTAGAGATTCAAAGGTGAGATCACTCCATGTAGCGACTTTCTTCTCAGCTTGTCCTTAGTAAACTTAGGAGGCTAGGTTTTTACACCCTCGAGAATAGTATCGGAGCTCACGGGATCTTTGAAGTCAACAATTTCTAAATCACCGTCCAACTTTTAGACAATTTTTACGAACACTAGTTCAACTTTTGATTTAAATTTAAGAAGAAGCAAGTTTCTCACATTTATTCATAAGCAACAAACATAAACATCTTTTTCATTTTTCATCACTTTTTTTTTTTTTTTTACTTAACTCATTCTTGTACCATAAACTACGGAGCTTCACGGGGAAATTCCAAGACCTTACACCTTTCGGAATAAAGGATCCAAGGGCCGTTACAACGGAGAGTTCCAAGACCTTAACGCCTTTCAGAATTAAGGGTCCAAGGGCCGGTGCAAGAGGGTAGCCAAGACCTAAACGCCTTTTGGTAATAAGGATCCAAGGACCGATCTCGAACCGAAGGTTAGGACTTATTTATTCATACTCAAAACTTTCATTTTTGCAACTTTCAAGCAACGACTCACTTTCATTTTGCATTCTTATTATGTTTACGAAAGTATGCTTGTTCCGAAATTTAAATAAAACTTTGAACTAGTATTCTAAATCAAGATTGTATAAAAATTTATTTGCTTAACAAAAATGGTTTTTGCGTTCAAAAGTTTGAAAATAGCACTAATTTAGTCAGATTAGGATCTCCTGGGAGGAAAAGCCATAGATTACTTATATAAGCTCTAAAGAGAACCAACTACTCCACGCTTAGCATTTTCATTTGCACAATTCGTAAAAACTTAGCCTAAAAAGTTAAGGGTAGCAGCTAGATCAACACTTTAGCAGAGTCGGGATTCCCTTTGTTCTAGCCTAATCAAGTCTAAACTTCCACTAATACCGAAGCATTAATGTTTAGCAAATTATTTTTTATTGTGCCAAGCACTTCTTTTAGACGAAAAATACGATAAAAAATTTTAAATTTTTTGGTCAAAACGGGGGTGCTAGGGGACTAGTAGGTACAATATGTGAAATTTTTTAAAATTTGGTCAAATGAGAATTCCCCCCCCCCCCCCCCCCACTTAGAATTGAATATTGCCCTCAATATTCAAAGTACCGGCTATTATGCCGACACTATAGAACGTAAAAGGGTAAGACTACTACCTAAGTGTGGAAACGAAATCTTTTTCACAATAAAGGATTAATAAGATATCCCTGGATAATCATAAACAAAAAGATCGGATATTGGGCGGCTGGATTGAAAACAGGCGCATCAATCATCACGATCTACGGGAATCCTGAAAACAAAGACAAACACACAACAACAAAGCAACAAGTAGAGGAATTCCCCCACACTTAGTGTTAGAAAATAGAAAGAAGATAGAAGGATAAGCATGGGTTGCCTCCCACGAAGCACTTGTTTTTGATCGAGTCGTATAGCTTAGACTCGCCCCGAATTTAATTGTTCTTGGGGGAGAAGGTGGAAGAGATAATCTCCATCGGACTTTCATTCAATATGTTTGAAGAAACATTGAAGTGCTTGAAAGTTCCACTCCGATGAGATACACCCGGCTCAAAAGGATGATAAATGGAGATGCCGGGGTCAAAAATGGTGTCTTCACTCCCGAGCGAGTGAATGGAAGGACAATCTACCTTATAGGAGAAGAAAGGTAGAAAAACTCGAACGACATATGCGAAGTCAACATAAGGGCGACCCTCAATAGGAACTGTCACATATGTCGGAGAGATAATGTTCTTTTGAATCTCGGGATTAACAATTGAGGTCATATTATCAAAAACAGTAGAGTCTTTGACCTCATCGTTCTCTAACACTTCAACAAAGAGAGGATTAACGTTGCTAGAAAAGCAATCGTCATCAAATTCAAAAAGAGTGTTAGAGAAAATCCCGGAAGTAACCTCAGAGATGTCAAGAGATTCTCCAAAAATTGGAGAATCACATTCTCTGTCGAATATCTCCTCAGACTCACATGGGGTTGGGACAAGGTTCTCAGCACTAGACTTTATGAATTCGCCCGATTCCTTTTCAGGAACAGTGCTAAGATGCTCATCCCCCATAATGAGAGAGTCCTCGGGTCTAGACTGAGAGGGTTGAGAGATGGTATCATTTAAAGGAATAACACTCTCCTCTTCGTCTTCTTCTTCGTCATCGAGCATGCAAGCCTTATTAAACAAGGAATGCTTTTGTGCTGCTCGTTCTATGGCGAGTAAATCTTCCATAGATTTACCATGACGATTTTCTTGGGTATTTTTAACAGCCAAATCAGTAAGTTTATTACTTACATCTTGCATTTCTTGGGCTAATGTTCTAGAACCCGCGCTTAACCCAATGGCTTCTAATCATACCAGATTAGGACCCGCACCAAACGTTCAGACTTCTGGACATATCAGTTCAGGACTCATACCCCAAGGAGCTCAGTCAACTACCACCACCACCACCGCAAGATGCATCAACAACAATCGAAGCTGACGCACCAACTCCCTCCACGTCATCAACATCTACTCCAGCAACTCCAGTAATTGAGATTGTTCTACCAAGAGTTGATGAGCAAAACCAAACTACACCAATTCAAGAAGAAGAACAACAACAAAACGATGACGTGTTAGAAGAAGAAGTATTCGAAAACCCATTTGCAACGGATTCTGCCGAATCATCTTCACGGTTACATGAACCAACTAACAAACATTCGTCAAACCCACGGTACCCTTCTACGTTACAGTGGACTAAAGACCATCCAATAGAACAAGTAATTGGTGAACCTTCACGGCCAGTTCAAACGAGAAAACAACTTGCCACCAATTCCGACATGTGCATCTACGTCTGCTCAGTCAGTTTAAAAGAGCCAAAGAACATTCGGGAGGCGATGGCAGATAATGCATGGATTGAAGCGATGCAGGAAGAACTTCTCCAATACCAATTACATGACACATGGGATTTAGTTCCAAGACCAATTGACAAACTTGTCATTGATCTAAAGTGGTTATGGAAGAACAAAAAGGATGAAGAGATGACTGTAATTCGCAACAAAGCTCGTCTAGTGGCCAAGGGATTCAGACAGGAAGAGGGGATAGATTTTGAAGAGTCATTCGCGCCAGTAGCAAGACTTGAGGCAGTGAGGATTTTCTTAGTATATGCAGCTCACAAAAACATCACGGTCTATCAGATGGATATCAAGACAGCATTCTTGAATGGAACTCTGAAAGAAGAGGTGTACGTGAGTCAGCCAGATGGATTTGTTGACAAAGATCATCCAGACTACGTCTACAAGCTAAAGAAAGCATTTACGGTTTGAAACAAGCCCCAAGGGCGTGGTATGATGAATTATCATCTTTCTTGCTGCAAAATAATTTCACCAAAGGAACAATAGACCCGACCTTGTTTACTAGAAAATTCAAAGATAACATTTTGATTGTTCAGATTTACGTGGATGACATAATCTTTGGGTCTACTAATCCGAAACATTCAAAACATTTTGAAAATCTCATGAAAAGCAAATTTGAAATGTCCATGATGGGGGAACTAAAATTCTTTCTTGGTTTACAAATTCATCAATCCCCACATGGTATTTTTATAAATCATGCTAAATATACAATTGAGATTTTGAAAAAACATGGTATGAAAAATTGTGACTCTGTTGGTACACCAATGGTTACTTCACCAAAAATAGGAGCTGATTTATTTGGGAAACCCATGGATCTGAAGAAATATCGGAGCATGATTGGTTCTCTCATGTACCTAACTGCTAGTCGACCCGATATACATTTTGCTGTCTGTTTATTAGCACGGTTTCAGGTAAGGCCTACCGAACTGCCCCTCCAAGAGGTTAAACGGATCTTTCGGTACCTACGAAGAACCATTAACATGGGACTTTGGTATCCGAAGGATTCGGAGTTTAAACTAATAGCATTTTCAGATGCGGACCATGCCGGTTGTCAAGTTACAGCAAAGAGTACATCGGGTGGAGCACAATTTTTGGGTGAAAAGCTAGTAGGCTGGTCATCAAGGAAACAAGATTGTACGGCTTTATCAACAGCTGAAGCTGAGTATGTGTGTCTATCTGCGTGTTGTGCCCAAGTTCTATGGATGAGGACACAGCTCACAGATTATGGCTTCTCTTTCGACCGCATACCTTTGTATTGTGATTCGAAAAGTGCCATAGCCATCTCGTGCAATCTAGTGCAACACTCGAAGACCAAGCATATTAGAGTCCGCTACTACTTCATCAAGGAACACGTCGAAGAGGGTACTGTTGAATTATTTTTTGTGAAGACTGAATACCAACTCGCTGATCTATTTACTAAAGCCCTTCCAAAAGAAAGGTTTGACGAATTAGTTCGACGAATTGGCATGCGAAGCCTAACTCCCGAAGAGTTAGAAAGTCTTCTCAAATCTTCTTGAATATTATCTCTCAAAGCTTCGCATGTAAATATTTTTTGAAAAAACAAAATACAAAATTTGAAAAACCAACAAAAACAACATAAAAATAGAAAAATTTCAAAAATATAAAAACTAAAAATATTCTTCTCACGACATGTCTCTCGTATAATCGATATTTTGTACGTATCTAGAAATGTCATTCAACAATGATACGGACATGTACCGATGCTTGAGCGAGAGTTCATTTAAATATTTTCTAAAACATGTCGTTTCTCAAAATTTCTTCACAATGGCTTTCGTATGTTTCAGTACGAAACCCGGGCTACAATGATGACTTCTGATTATATCATATCAGAACTCGTAGTTTTAATGGCAAAATAAAAATACTTGAGCACATGATCAAGATTTTTCAAAAAGATTTTTTAAAATCTTTCTCAAAATTCTATGCTTAAGATAACTCCCTCTATACCCTTAAATTGATTTTAAACTCAAATGTTTAAAAAATATGCTTTATTTAAGGGGGAGTATCAAAATGAAAAACAAAAATGTTCATAATCATGCTAAAATGATCCGTCTATCTCTCCAAAAGCCTTATTTTAATTTGTTGATATCAAAAATATCACGCAATGCTATTTTTGAGGGGGAGAAGACGTGATTAAAATGTTTAAAGATCGTGGATTGAATCTCAAAAGAGCTCGACTCAAGATTTTACCCTCGAATTGACGGAAAATTAAATGTCAGTAATCGAAAAGACATTTCCGGGACGGGTAATAATTTCAAGCTGGTTCATCCAGTGATGTAAACGTGTCTCGCAAAGGACTTGTCCGAGTAGAATGTACCAATTCGAGAGATAAGCTTTTGATATGACCGGGACGGGTAATAATTTCAAGCTAGTCCAACTAGTGATGTAAACGTGTCTCGCGATGGTCATATCAACTGAAAATCTATCTATTCAAAATGTGCAAACTCTACCCAACATGTGCAAATTTATCTTAAAAAAATGCAAAAGCACATGTGAAGGGGGAGTATTTCAGAAAATGCAAAAACTCTCGAAGTGTTAACCAAAATGTGTTTTATTCATAAACACTTTGAGAGATTTTCACAAAAAGGTTTTATGGCAAGTGATCAATAAATCTAGGATAATCATGGAGTAATAAGGTGATTATGGTTAGGTTTATGTCCTATGATCCGCCAGAGCCGGAGGGATCTACCCAAGGACAATTCCAATAGATTAGAATTAGAAGTCCTTAGGAAAGAATGAAAAAAAGGAGTAAATGAGAAATGGAAAGAAGGGGTCGAAGAATTAAAAAGAAAAGTTTATGAAAGGGTGAAAAGAAATATCCCTCCATGAAAACTTAGGGCAGAAATCGGGTCAATACATCTGCTATTGGTATTCACTAAGGTGATACTGATATTGAAGACAAGACGTCATGGACCCAGTGATGCGCTGCACAAACCCCTCCTAGCCACTTAGATATCTCTTAAAAGATATTTGTTTCATTTCTCACGGAGAACACTGCATAATCTATCGGCCTCTCACTCCGAGATGTGTTGATATTGAAAAGGTGGCACTATGCTCCATGCCTCCGACTACTAAAACCAAAATGCACATTATCGATTCTAGAGCCATGAGATTCATTAAAAGATCTCTTAGGAACACTTTCAATATAATACACTTGTGTTCACCAAAAAGGACACAAGTTGTAAGAGTCTTAATGAGATCTTCAGATCTTGCCTTATATCATGATGGTTACATGCTTCAAACGGTCTACAGTTATGGGGTGATCCTCAGCGGCTCACTGAATCGTTGATGCACTTCGGTGTGTCTGTGTAAGCCCTTTCGGGGGTATCCGATTCAGAACGGCCTGGGCTAGGATTAGAGAAAGTCTTCACACTATGCTGTTGATGATCTCGAAGTCCGAACCTGTAAGTGCTGGACAATTTATTGCTAACTGTTTTATGCAGGTACTGACAAAATTCCATCAACCATCATCATATGTCTCAACATCTGCATCTCCTCATGCTCATACTTATGAAGATCATCCTCAACAAAGCTCAAGTGTAAAAGTTCAAGACAAAAGGATCAAGTTAAAGACAAAGTGCTAAGACAACGTCAAAAAGCTAATCAAGATGTCAAGAACAAGCTCATGTATCAAGAAAGGATGACATGAGTATGAAGTTCAAGAAGTATGAGTATGATGGAGGATACGACGCAAATGTATAGAAGATGTTGATCAACGGCAAGACGAACGTAAAGACGATCACTTTGAAGATCACATAGCATGAAGGAACAAAGAAGCAAGACTATTCTACAACGACACACAACGCTTAATACAATGAAGACAAAAGACCAAATCACATGGAGCATCATTTGAATGACCATCCCTTAGGGGGAGATTGTTAGCAATTTATAAAAAAATGATGGTCATTTGTCGTTATAATATTTTTATTAAATGTGCCATTGTGTAATTAAGTTAGAATAGTCAATGGGCTTGGATTTAATCTAATAGGTTAAAAGTCGTATTTCATTTAGTCCATGTAAAAGCCCAAGTTTAATCCAAGCCCATCCATGTGAAAAACTATAAATAGCACCATCACCTTCATTTGGAAGGTTGGATGAGTGTGTGCTATTAGGGTTGTAATAAGAGATTAGTGTGTGTAATAATATTATCTCTCTAGTTTCTCTAACTAGATTCAAGAACCACTCTTCTCTCTTATTGATTCTTATTGATTGTTAGTGTGTATGATAGGATAGATTTAAGGGATAACAATGGTGAAAGTGTGAATTGTGATGATCCTAAGGTTTCTAATTTATAGACAGTAAGGTGTATTGAACTTTGTGTTTGGATTTGATGTTTATCCATTGAGAAATGTTGGTTCCTAATGATTTGGAGGAAGACAATGAACTTGTCATATCACCAAAGTCAATCCATAGAGATGGAGTTGGGTGAGTTTGGGAAGATATGTAGTAAATGCAAAGGGTGAGTGGGAAATCTAATCATTTGATTGTCCCACGGGTTTCAAGGAACCAAATGGAGGGTTCCTTGCTTGTTACAGAAAGGTAACTTGGATGAAAATTTAAATTTTCAAATTTTGGTGGGAAATGAAGTACTTATGGTTTTAAGTGTGCCTAAATGATCCTAATGTGCCTAATGATCAGTAGAATAATCCTATGAACTAGAATCAATAATCTAAGGAGCGGGATTGGACAGGAAATTTGAAAAAGTTACTGTTTGAATGGCGGATCCAAACGATAACAAGTACGGAACCAAAATTTTGGTTTCGCAGAATCCGCTGGGCAAAATTTGGCGGAGCCAAAATTTTCAACAGACGGAACCCAAAATTTGGTTTCGCCATATCCGCCAGATGGAATTTCTTAACAGAGGGTATGTCAAAATACCCGAAACCCATTCAATTCTCGAAAATTGTCCTAAAACTTATGTAACTACTTAGTTATGATTGATTAAACACAAAAACACAGGTTCTAACACATGTGTGCATATAAATCAAACCAAGGATATTGAACTTACCATATAAGTAGGTTAAGCCAAACGGTGGCTTAAATATGGAAAATCGATAACATCAAGTGTTATCCTCCTGCATTGTTACGTTAGTTCACATAAATGTTAAATACCAACATAATATCCTAAAAACACAACAATTCATCACATCATTGTTTGAAATTGTCTTATACCAAACACTCCCTAATCCTCACTACTTGTTGAGCTTCTTGTTGAGCTTCATGATCCAACGTCCAATATTCTTCATCATTCCTCTTGTTTGTCGAAACTCCTCGGATTGGTTCTCGATGGGAGGAAGTTGGCTCATGTATTCGGGTGAAGGAATCCTAGAATTGGGCAAACCATCATCCTCACTAACTGATGAACTCGAATAAGTACATTTTATTATCATCATTTATCCTATTTATTTGACTTGTTTTACTATATTATATATGAGAATCGATACATTAATGTTTACTTTATTAATTCTCAGGTAAAAACAAGCATTATGTGAAACTTGGCGATTTTGGACTAATTATGGAGCAAAATAAGCGAGATGTCAAAAGTCTACTGAAATCCAAAAGATGCGCCGTATCTCACTCAACAGGTACGACGCAATATCATACTTAGATGAATTCGAAGACCATTGCCTGACTTTGAAGAATGCGCCGCATGCAATTCTGTCATGCGCCGCATATGAAACTTTGGTTAAAGAAGAAGATCAAGCTCGTTCTACTCCAGATACGCCGCAATATACTTCTAACATACGGCGTATCACTATCAAGATTTCACCAGTTACAATCCAAGACAGCTAAAGTACATGCGCATACAAAGATCAAGTTACGCCGCATCTGAAGACGGTGTACGAATATTCCTGAATATATTAATCTTGGACCCCACGCCAAGTTAAGTCAATGCGCCGCATCTATCAACTCAATGCGCCGCATCGATCCCTCAGACAGAAACTATAAATACCCCAAGGTCAGACGAATTTGAGAGACCTTTTTTAGATCTCTGAGACTGAAGAGATATAACCCAAGAGCCGAATTCAGACGACCAAGCAGCACAAGACACACCTCAAATAAAGATACAAGAGCTGTAAGAAGGTCCTGCATGTATTCAATTCATTAAGTAGTTTTGTTTTATTGTTTTAGTACGCTTTAATTCATCAGGATTGATGGGCTTGTGTCATGTGACTACGAAAGATCATGCACTCCCCTTAATATTGCTTTCCCATTAATTAAAGTTTATATGTTGATGTCTTTGGTGACTTTTATTAGTGCATTGATAACCTCTGTGTCTAGCTGAGTCTTGCTTGGGTCACCATGCCCCTTCCTCGCCTATTTATTCTAGCGTCTCTTGAAAAATAGGATAGACATAAGTAATCATTAAGGGTTTACTCGCCGATAAGATTAGAGCCAACAAGAAAGGTTTAATTATATACACTTCATATAAAACTAGCAATAAAACAAGTGACAAGCTATTTAATTATTAGGACAGGTCTTCTTATTGTCTCAAGTATCTATCTGTGTACGTGTGTGTTAATCGCTGATTCGTGCTCATTAGTTTAGTTTTCTATTTAATTATAACCAAACCGTGCCAGTCTCTCAGGCTGAACCCCCTTGCGTTAGATTAGGTTGTATAGTTAACTTAGGATATTAAAATACTGATTAGAATAACTAGATAATACGTTCCACTCTTAGTGATCGACACTCTACTTACCATTATATTCATACTGACCGGGTACACTGCTCGTTAAGTGTGTGTGTTATTGATAAGTCGGCTAAATATAAATTTAAAACTTGAGTAGGCATTAATACTGCTAAACTGCAACGACACATCACGCTCCATCAAGTTTTTGGCGCCGCTGCCGGGGAGTGAATTGTTATTATCTGTTAATTTGATTTAGTATTTTAATTAGGTTTTTCTTTTTAGTTTTTTTTTAGATTCTAGCCACTAACCCTGTTGTATATTAGATAGATTGCATTCATTGTATAATTTGCATATTTGTTGTTTTTGTGTGTTTTTGTTTTCTGTAATTTTTGTTTCTTTTTGTTTGTTTTTATTTTTGTTTTTCTTTTTTTCTGTATTTTTCTGCATTCTGCTGTCGTTGTATTGTGCTGATACAAACGATACGGCGCATCTGTTTTCACAGATACGGCGTATTGCGTTTAATTTTTATAAAATACAACGCGTTTAATAAATTCGAGTACGACGCATCTTTCCCCAAGATACGGCGTATTCTGTTTTTAATAAGAAATTTTTCTAAACCCTAACGCCATACGACGCATCTGTTTTAACAGATACGGCGTATTTTCTATTTAAATTAAAAATAGTTTTTCGAATTATTAAACAGAAGCGACGCATCGATCTTTATCGATACGGCGCATCTGCTAAATCAAAAATCTTGTATTTTGAAACGTAACGAAAATACGGCGCATTAGCTTTTGTTAATACGACGCATTTAATTTTAATAAATATAATCGATTTTTGATAATTTAAACTTGATACGGCGCATTCTAATTCATAAGCGGTGTATCTGTTTTCTGAATAAAAGTCTGATTAAATTTTAACGTAATAAGATACGGCGTATCCAACTTTCTGGATACGGCGCATCGTCTGCAGATATCAGCAACTTTTATTTTTCGTATTCCGTTTTCGTTGTTAATTTTCTGATATCATACTTTCTTGAACATACCCTACTGATGCTTTTGTGATGATTTCAGGAAGTGCATGACCAGGAGTTCAACTAAGAACTTGATTAAACCTTTCGAAGATCCTGAACGAGCCTTACATTCGCTTAAAAGGCTTTTCAACACAAAAAGCTTTGAAATTTCAAGTTCGTTCGAGCTTGATTACTTTTCTGAAGAGAAGGAGAAAGAAGAAACAGAAACAATGACGGAAAACACTACTATGGAGGAATACATGAACAAAACCCGTGCTGATTACAGTTCAGGAGTTGCTAGACCGAAGTTTGATGAAAAGTCAAAGTTTGAGTTGAAGGGTCAGTTTCTCAAGGAGCTAAGAGAAAATGCTTTCAGTGGAACAGAACATGAAGATGCTAATGAACATGTTGAAAAAGTCCTCGAGATTGCATATTTGTTTACTACAGAAGGAGTCTCTGACGATCAACTTATGCTAAGAATCTTTCCAATTTCGCTTAAAGGAGCTGCTAATAAGTGGCTAAGGAATGAACCTGCTAGTTCAATCACAACATGGGAAGATTTGAAGAGCAAATTCCTGAAAAGATATTGTCCACCTGCTAAAACTGCTAAAAAGATGGAGGCTATCAACAATTTCAAGCAAGAGCCTGATGAAACTCTTTATCAAGCTTGGGAACGATTTAAAGACTTATTGATGAAATGCCCTCAACATTATCTAAATCCAATGCAGGAGATAATATTGTTCTATCAAGGATTGGACGTGCCTACTAGACAAATCTTGGATGGTAAGGGAGCTGTGCCTCAAATGAGTGCAGCCGATGCTAGAAAAGCTATCCAAGAAGCTGCTGATCACTCTCAAAAATGGCACGACGGAACCTCTACTAGATCTAAGAGCAGCACTAATTTTGACGGGTTTGTTGCAATTCAAGCTCAATTGGATAAAATTAGTAGAGAGATGAAGAAGCGTGAGGAGAAAGTTTATGCTGCCCAAGTTGGATGTGAAAAATGCGAAGGACCTCACTACACTAAAGATTGCCCTAAAAAGAATGAAAGTGAGACTTTTGAAGAAGCATACTACACACAATTTGGACAACCATTCCAACCTTCAGGAAGATTTAGGGAAGCTGCTCCGGGATACTATCAAAATAACAACTATAATCCCACTTATCAAGAAAGGAGGCAGACTTTAGATGCCACTCTAAAGAAAATTATGGCCGATGCTGCTAAAAGACATGAAGAGAACACCGCTATGATCAAAGAAATCCGAGCCTCAACGGATGCTATAACAAGAAATCAAGGAGCTTCGATCAAAGCATTGGAAAAACAAATCGGACAAATGAGCAAGGTTCTTCAAGAAAGGGGATACGGAAGTTTACCTAGCTCAACTGAAACTAACCCAAGAGATCATGTCAAGGCCATATGCACTACTGAAGAAGTCACGCCTAACATACCTTTTCCTAGAAGATTGATGAATGGTAATGATGCTGCAAAGCCCGAATTTTTCTTTAATTCTTCAATCAGTTTAAGGAGGTTACTCAAAGAGAAGGCAAAGATTGAAGAGGAGATCAAGGCTACAATGAAAGAAGAGAGCTCTGCAACCGACTTACGTGCCTTGCCTCATAAAGAAAAGGGCCCAGGAAGTTTTACTTTACCTTGTTCAATTAATGACATATCTTTCAATAATGCATTAGCTGACTTAGGAGCTAGCGTTAGTGTTATGCCCCTTAAGACATTCACTACCCTAGGACTAGGAAAATTAGCACCAACTAAGCTGCTTATTGAATTGGCTGATAAAACGGTAAAACGACATGAAGGGGTTGCTGAAAATGTGCTAGTTAAGATTGAGAAGTTTGTTTTCCCCGTAGACTTTGTTATATTAGATATGCCCGAGGATGTTAAGATTCCTTTAATCTTTGGAAGACCTTTCTTGTCTACCGCCCATGCTAAGATTAATGTGTTTAAAAGAAAAATCTCATTAAAGGTAGGGAACAATAAACTAGTCTATAAGTGCCAAAATCCTGCTAAGAGCATAATTAGAGGCGTCTATGTGCTAGGATTAAGAGAACGTATGGACCTCGATCTAGAAGCTAGGTTTATGGGAGAAACCTTGGTAAATAATGAATCACTTGAGACCTATAGTGGAGACTACATTGAATTAAATGATCTTAATTTACCAATAGGAATCAATGATCAATTTATGGAGGATTTTGATCCTGAAATTGAAGAAGGAGAAATTATGGATGTGCCTAGAATCAATATGATCAACACTAAGAATTATGATGAATTTGAAGGATATCCTAGTTTCTGTGATTATGGTAGAAAAATCCATGTAGATTGTGCTTATAATTTACAATTTCCTTGCATGATAGGATTTAAACAAGTTAGTGCCAACTTTTTCCCTATTTTACCAATTAATGTAATGTCAAAAGATTTCTATAATTCTATAATGAAAAAAAAAAATTGAGTATAGAGGGAAAAAAGTAGTTGGAATATTCATGAATGTACCTATTTTTGTCGGGAATTTAACTATTGTTACAGATTTCACCGTGGTGGAAAACATGGATGCTTATCGTGATGTTGAGATGGGTGACGTGATCGTTGGGAAACCATTTTGTAAGGAGGTCGAAATTAACGCTAAGAGATTTGAAGGAAATATCACCTTTCAAAGTGGAAGCAACGTTATCACTTACATGATGCCTCGTGCTCACCCAAGGTTTAAAAATGCCCCTAACAAATTTTGTTACAAATTTACACCATTTCTTTTTGTAGATGAAAATGACGCTGAGGAAGGGATCGAGTATCCGTACCAAAAGATGAAAGGATTCTACAAAGGTGTACTTGAATTGGGGCCGGAATATGTTCGTGATGAAGTAATTCACAACTACATCGTGCACGGACATGTGGGGATCAATAGAACGAAATAAGGAGCTGAACGTGAGTCTAACTTGAAGACTCTGGAATAAAGACAAGTGCTGACCGGGAGACAACCCGAAGGAAAAAATTTTACTTTTCTGTTCTGTGTCGAGTCTGTCAGACCTGCAGAAGATGCGGCGCATCTCCATCATAAGATGCGACGCATCACCTGCACTGGTCATATCTTATTTCATTTTCTGCATTTTTATTTTTTACTTTAAAACTTTCTGTCAGTTTATTTAATGCGGCGCATCCCTGGTTAAGGATGCGACGCATCTCTTATTCTGATTCGTATTTATTCCAGGCTCGATACGGCATATCTTCTTCCATAAGATAAGTCGTATCGGCTGACTTGATGATTTATAGTTTAATTTTTTAGGTTTTATTTTTACTAACTACTAATGTATTATGCAAGTTTTGAACCTTCTTAACTCAGGTGTGTTAAAGTCTAAATGGTATTATAGATTCCTGCATTTTTGTGGATACATCATTTATGAAGCTTAAACGTTCTCATCCACAAGAAAGTTAATTTTTGCTCTTATACGAATAATGGAGGATCATACCGAGCAAATCTCAGGGGAGTTTTTCTGTTCTAATTCTTTTATTTTCCAGTTTTTAACCTTTGACACAAACAACGAGGACGTTGTTTAACTTAAGTGGGGGGATGGAGAATTAGAACATTTACTTGTCCTAAACTTTTTCAAAATATGCTTAAAATGCGCTTAATATATCAAAATTTAAATTTTTTTAGCATGTTTTTGTTTAAAGTCTAAATTACATAACCGCACACATAACTCTATTCTTTCAAAAATTAAAACTTTAGTGTGCCGGTGACTTGTAAACTTTAGAACTTGGCTTGTATACTATTCGAGACCACCATAATGAGTATTATCTATATAATTGGAGTGACTTGTCTAAATTGGTAAATTTCTAGGATTACACCCAAATAGCCTTTATATGTTATGTGATATTAACTAACTACACTGGTTAGTTAACCCCCGTATAAACCCTTTGGTTACTCTCAATTTTAGAGTAAGATACCCCTAGAAAAACCCTCAGAGCCATTCCTTTCGTTTCTTACACCTTTGTTATAATGTTTCGATACACCCTTACACCTTAGCCTACCCTGTAGATTAAAATCTGTGGTTAATTGCTTTAGGCAAAGTGTGTTTCCTTACATTACCTGTGTTCGCGTGCATAATTCATTATCTTTGGTTAGGTCGGGAAATTGCACAATGCAATTGGTATGAAAGTAAATATTGTATAACTTTTAGTTTATTTTTCGTGTGTTTGCTACTTTCACTATTACAGTTATTTCTGAAAGTATGAAGAGTATGGAAAAATTATCCGGAAAAATAGTGATAGAAAAGTTGTGAAATTTTACACATATATGTTGAAGTTTAAAAAAAAAAAAAAAAAAAAAAAAAAGAGGAAAAGTTGGAAGTTTGTTTTAACCAACTTATGTAAAGTTTTGTATTAAGTGGGAGATATCACCACTATTTGTTGTATATTATATTTATGGATTGAATGGGAGTTGGCCGTTATGGGAACGCCAACTAAGGATATTCTTTGATTGAGATTTTGTTGAGTATAATTCGTGTCTACCTAAAGCGTGTGTTTCAAGTGTTAAAGCGTGAGTTATTCAATGATATGAGTCTTATTCATGGGATGGTTGGGAAAGTGATTAACCACACTTAGGATTTTAATTTATCTGTTTTGTTTATTTTTCATTTTACACCAATTTGTATCCCTAATATTATCCATACCCTATATCATTCTTCATCCAAACCTTTGATTTATTGAGATTAGGGATTTGAGCAATCTTAAGTATCGTAGTCATGGATTCGGCTATGTATTTATGATTTTGTCGCCCTTTTTGATATAATATTATTGGTGAAGATTACTTGATCCTATCTTTAGCCCATTCGAGTTAAGGAATTGAGCAATTGCAAGTATCGTGGTCGTGGATTCGATCATGTATTTGTAATTTTGTCGCCTTTTCTGGAATATGAGATCGATAGAGATTAAAAAGGATGATCAACCCTTAACCAACAAACCCTTTATACCGCTTTAGACTTGTTACTCATTGGCTTTAGTGGGGGAGATGGGTATACTTGCCAAGCCTATGATAGAATATTCGTCACGACTAAGCAACTAAACGATTTAGAATTGTTTTACATAAAAAATTATTTTGGTTTCTACTTCGTTAAGTGTTTGGTTGTGTGATTATGACAAAACGAATACGTGCTTAAATATAAAAATAAATCCTAATATCTTTTAGGATACATTTTCATATGATTAATTCTAAGGTTTACTTGGGGACAAGTAAAGTTCAAGTGGGGGGATATTTGATGAACTCAAATAAGTACATTTTATTATCATCATTTATCCTATTTATTTGACTTGTTTTACTATATTATATATGAGAATCGATACATTAATGTTTACTTTAGTAATTCTCAAGTAAAAACAAGCATTATGTGAAACTTGGCGATTTTGGACTAATTATGGAGCAAAACAAGCGAGATGTCAAAAGTCTACTGAAATCCAGAAGATGCGCCGTATCTCACTCAACAGGTACGACGCAATATCATACTTAGATGAATTCAAAGACCATTGCCTGACTTTGAAGAATGCGCCGCATGCAATTCTGTCATGCGCCGCATATGAAACTTTGGTCAAAGAAGAAGATCAAGCTCGTTCTACTCCAAATATGCCGCAATATACTTCTAACATACGGCGTATCACTATCAAGATTTCACCAGTTACAATCCAAGACAGCTAAAGTACATGCGCCGCATACAAAGATCAAGTTACGCCGCATCTGAAGACGGTGTACGAATATTCCTGAATATATTAATCTTGGACCCCACGCCAAGTTAAGTCAATGCGCCGCATCTATCAACTCAATGCGCCGCATCGATCCCTCAGACAGAAACTATAAATACCCCAAGGTCAGACGAATTTGAGAGACCTTTTTTAGATCTCTGAGACCGAAGAGATATAACCCTAGAGCCGAATTCAGACGACCAAGCAGCACAAGACACACCTCAAATAAAGATACAAGAGCTGTAAGAAGGTCCTGCATGTATTCAATTCATTAAGTAGTTTTGTTTTATTGTTTTAGTACGCTTTAATTCATCAGGATTGACGGGCTTGTGTCATGTGACTACGCAAGATCATGCACTCCCCTTAATATTGCTTTCCCATTAATTAAAGTTTATATGTTGATGTCTTTGGTGACTTTTATTAGTGCATTGATAACCTCTGTGTCTAGCTGAGTCTTGCTTGGGTCGCCATGCCCCTTCCTCGCCTATTTATTCTAGCGTCTCTTGAAAAATAGGATAGACATAAGTAATCATTAAGGGTTTACTCGCCGATAAGATTAGAGCCAACAAGAAAGGTTTAATTATATACACTTCATATAAAACTAGCAATAAAACAAGTGACAAGCTATTTAATTATTAGGACAAGTCTTCTTATTGTCTCGAGTATCTATCTGTGTACGTGTGTGCTAATCGCTGATTCGTGCTCATTAGTTTAGTTTTCTATTTAATTATAACCAAACCGTGCCAGTCTCTCAGGCTGAACCCCCTTGCGTTAGATTAGGTTGTATAGCTAACTTAGGATATTAAAATACTGATTAGAATAACTAGATAATACGTTCCACTCTTAGTGATCGACACTCTACTTACCATTATATTCATACTGACCGGGTACACTGCTCGTTAAGTGTGTGTGTTATTGATAAGTCGGCTAAATATAAATTTAAAACTTGAGTAGGCATTAATACTGCTAAACCGTAATGACACATCACGCTCCATCACTAACCGATGATGATGATGATGAGGTTGGAGGATGAGCACGTTTCCCTCTTGACACGGCTACTCTATGGTCACTAAGAGGTACAAAGGTATGTTCAATTTCAGAGTAGTCGGGAAGGAAACCTCTAGCATTTGGAGGAATGGGTGAAAAAGCTCTAAAGAGTCGGGTAAGAAGCATCCCGTAAGGCATGGCGGTGGTACCTAAAACCGGAATATCGGCCATTCTCTTGGCGATATAATAGGCTAGGTTGAACGGTTGGTGGGTAGACACACAATAGAGCATGTAGCAAAGGCTTGCGTTGACATGATCCCTATTTCCTATGGTGCTTATGACGTTAGCTCTAAGAATCTCTTCCAACTTTTTAAATTGAGGCCTAAGCTCATTTAGCTCCATGCCAAACGGATCTCGATGTACCTCTTTACCTCGACTTGTCCTAGTGTGGGTGGTCCTAGGTACAAAGAGAAGATCACGAATAGTCTCTTTTGGAGTTAATGGTGTGTCGTATGGAGGCATACGATCAAGGTTGGAATCGAGGATGGACAATGACCATTTGTCTGAATAAAAGCAAGCGCCTTGACCCGGAATTCCTAAGACTTCCGCGAATTAGTCCAAAGGGATGTTGAATTGGGTTTGGTTGACTTTGAAATGGATGTTTATATAACCATAGTCATTTGAGCTAAGACCGACACTAGCATAGAATTCTAGTATGAATCTAGGAATTATAGGTTCATCTATGTCTAGAAGACAATCGAATTGGATGGCGGCTAGTTGTTCTCGGATATTGGTTCCTTCTAAGAATGAGGGGTCTACGGTTCTACCCTCGTGAACATATCATTTTTCTAAAGCCTTAAAAATTTTGACTTGGTCGTCTGTGAGTCCTTTTGTCTTATGGTGTTTGGGTAGGTAATTGAGGGTTTCTTTGTGATCATAGTATGTCGCGGGAGGCATGATTATCCTAGACACGAAAATTTCATAGTTTAGTTAAAACTATCGAAAATACGTATATAAATTTCTAGTGTGTGCCTATATGGGGACAATGTGGAGGTGCGGTTATCTCGACTCCTTTTGATGCATGAAAATTTCGTTTATGCAAGTTTTATAATAAAACGAGAGATAACCCTTTAGCATTCAAGAGACATTATGCAAGTGATGTTTAAAACATAACGTTTTTATTTGTATGAACAATGTGCAAAAACCGTTTTTCCTAGTCGTGAGAAGATTTTTATAAAAATTTCTCATGGGGTTATTGATGATTTATGATAATGCCTTATGATATGCAATTCCTAACTAAGGAAAACATGATTTGTTATGCAATTCAGTAAATATGCTTCATGATTTTACAAAGAATATGCATAAACCCCAAGTTTTGATTTTGTGCACGAAATAGAAATCCTAGACTCAGATCAGGAATGTAGATAAGATTAGGATACTTACAGAGAGTTTAGAAACACAAATTGATTGTGGAGGATGACCTAAATTGTGAGTTTGGTTTATTTTGAGTCGAGTTCCAGTAGCTTGTATGTTTTTGGGGAATGTGATTCACAGTACAAGGTGTTTGTTTAATAAACAAAAAAACTGACTCAGGAACCCACGGATTTGGAGGAGCCAAAATGTGGGTTTCGTACGTGTTTTTGATTGGTTCCGTGGGAACCTGTTGACAATTGGTTGTTTTTGACGTGTTTGGTTAATCTAAGGTTCAAGCTAAGGTTATAACTACACATTTGGTTCCATTAATCCTAAACCAAGTCTAAGGAAGTTAAATGGTGCTCTCTTAAGAGGTTTTGTGAGAATGTCGGCAATGTTTTCCTCTGAGGATACTTTCTCGATTGAGATGTTTCCTTTTTGAACATTGTCGCGTAGGAAGTGGTGACGTATTTCTATGTGTTTGGTTCTAGCGTGTTGGGCTAGATTTTTGCTAAGGTCGATAGCTCCTTTGTTGTCGCAAAGAATGGGAATGTCGTTGAGTTCAATTCCATAGTCGACGAGAGCTTGTTTCATCCACAGTGCTTGTTGACACGCCTTTCCTGCAGACACGTACTCGGCTTCGGTTGTTGAAATTGCTAAGGCCGTTTGTTTCTTTGAGAACCATGCGGTAAGACAATGTCCAACAAAAGTACAAATACCACTTGTACTTTTTCTATCAACATAGTCACCGGCATGGTCTGAGTCGGCATACACTATGGTTTCAATTCCCGTTCTTTTGGGATATCATAATCCTAAATGTGTGGTACCTTTAATATATCTAAAAATTCGTTTGACGGCTTCAAGATGGGATGTTTTGGGATCTTCTTGAAAGCGTGCACATAGACAAACACTAAACATAATGTCGGGTCTACTAGCTGTTAGATAGAGTAGACTACCAATCATTCCTCTATATTTAGTGCTATCTACGGATTCACCTTCTTCATCCTTTGTGAGTTTGGTTTCGGAGGACATGGGTGTTTTCATGGGTTTGGAATCTTCAAAACCAAATTTCTTAAGCATATCATTGATGTACTTAGATTGGTTGAAGAATATCCCATCATCTAATTGTTTAATTTGGAGTCCTAAGAAAAAGTTTAGTTCCCCCATCATACTCATTTCAAACTCATCATGCATGATTTTCAAAAAATCATCGCATAACTCTTGACAAGTTGATCCGAATATGATGTCATCCACATATATTTGAACTATGATTATATGTGATCCCTTTTTCTTAGTGAAAAGAGTGTTGTCTACTAGTCCCATGGTATACTTATGGTCAACTAGGAAAGTCTTAAGTTGATCATACCAAGCTTTTGGTGCTTGCTTAAGTTCGTATAAAGCCTTTTTAAGTTTATAGATATGATTTGGTTTTTCAAAATCGGCAAAGCCGGGAGGTTGTGCAACGTACACTTCCTCATTTATAAAACCATTAAGAAATGCACTTTTAACATCCATTTGGAATAGTTTAAAGTCATGTGCACATGCATATGCAATTAGTATTCTAATTGACTCAAGCGTAGCGACGGATGCAAATGTTTCGTCGTAATCTATACCTTCTTGTTGATTGTAGCCTTGAGCTACTAGCCTAGCTTTGTTTCTAGACACTACACCATTTTCATCCATTTTGTTCCTAAATACCCATTTAGTTCCAATTATGGTTTGACACTTTGGTTGAGGGACTAATGTCCAAACGTCGTTTCTAACGAATTGATTAAGTTCTTCTTGCATCGCTACGACCCAAGATTCGTCTTTTATCGCCTCATTTACATTTTTGGGCTCAATTGTTGAAATAAAACAAAAGAAATTACTTTGATTTTGAACTCTTGATCTTAGGGTTCTTTCGTTAATTTCTCCTATGACGTTATCTAATAGATGACTTTTAGATTCTTTGACGTTGACTATTTCTCTATTAACCGGTTCATCTTCTTTGTCATTTTCTACATTTTCTTGGTTTTCAACCATTTGACTTTCAACTAATTCATCATATACCAAAGGTGATGTCTTAGAGGGAGGTGGACTTTCATCGAATGTTACGTTCAACGATTCCTCGACTCTTGAGGCTTCTTTGTTTAAGACAATGTATGCTTTACTATTTTGTGAGTATCCAAGGAATACACCTTCATAAGACTTTGGGTCAAACTTGGTGAGATAATCCTTAGTATTTAAAATGAAACACTTGCTTCCAAAAACTCTAAAATATCCTAAAGTAGGCTTTTTGCCTCTATAAAACTCATATGGTGTTTTCTTCAAAAATGGCCTAATTAAGACTCTATTTAGGATGTATGTTGATGTGTCTACGGCGTTACACCAGAACTTTTGTGGTATATTTTGTTCGTTCAGCATTGTTCGACTCATTTCTTGGAGTGTTCTATTCTTACGTTCTACTACACCATTTGATTGAGGGGTTCGAGGAGCCGAGAAATTATGTGTTATGCCATTTGCATCTCAAAAAGCTCCGAATTGGGTTTCGTTATCAAATTCACGACCATGGTCGGTTCTAATTGACACAATGCTATTTCCTATTTGATTTTGAATTTTCTTACTTAGAATTTCAAATTTATCAAATGCTTCGTTTTTAGTTTTCAAAACTTAGTCCAAGTATACCTAGAGTAATCATCTACTATTACCAAAGTATAGAAGTTTCCTCCATAACTTTGTATAGCGGATGGACCAAACAAATCCATATGCAATAATTCTAGACACCTAGATGTAGACACCATGTTTTTAGCCTTATGGCTATTATGAACTTGTTTCCCAATTTTGCAAGCATCACAAAAGTGTTTGTCGTATTTCAACTTGGGTAGGTACCTAACGAGTTCCTTAGATGATAAGGATTGGATGAGTCTCATGTTGGCGTGACCTAAACGTCTATGCCACAGAGTTGAGTTGTCGTCTAAGGAGGTGAGACAAAGTTTGTCTTTAGATGTTTTGTCTAATTTCATAACGTAAATGTTATTCTTCAAAACACATTTTCCTACGGTTATGCCATTTTTAAGTATCTTACTTCCGTTTTCACTGAAAAGGACGTCATACTTTTTACGGTATAATTGACTAATACTAAGCAAGTTAAAACCTAAGTTATCTACATGAGCAACATCATCAATAGTGAGAGAGTCATGAGAGATCGTACCTTTTCCGATGATTTTACTTTTAAGCTTGCTACCAAACGTAACATTACCTCCGTCGTACACTTGGTAGGTTGAGAAAAGGCTTTTGTTTCCCGTCATGTGTCTTGAACACCCACTATCTTTAATCCACTCATCCGGTTCTAACCCGACTTTCAAGCACACCTCGTTAGAGTCATGAGCCATAAGAGCAACTTCATCATTCTTTGGCTCTTCGTCATCATCTTCACTGTCACTCCAAGCACCACTAACAAAGGCTCGTTGAGTCTTGTTCTTGGGTGGCTTCGGACAATCTCCTATTAGGTGACTAGTATCACCGCACCCAAAACACTTCCTATCTACTTTGCCTTTCTTGTCATCACGGTCTTTCCTGAGGGATTTCCTTTCTTCTCGAGGTTGTCTAACAAACTTTCCTCGTCTTCTGAAGAACTTCTTGAAATCTCTCACGGCCATGGCATACTCTTCGTCTTCGCTACCTGAGCTAGACTCTTCATCATCACTTGACTCTACCCTAGCTTTTAAGGCAATGGACTTGAACTTTTCCTTTTTGCCTTTGACTATTTCTGAATCTTTTTCCGTGACCATCTCATGAACTTTGAGATTTCCTATAAGCTCATCAAGTGGCATGCTTGAAAGATCCTTGGATTCTTCAATGGCCGTCACCTTTGCTCTCCACTTCGGATGAAGTGCTCTAAGAAATTTCCTGACAAAGTTCTTACTAGAAAAAGAATCGTCAAGTGCTTTAAGAGAAGTAACAATAGTATTAAACCTAGCAAAAGCACTATCAATGGTCTCATCTTCAGGGATAACAAATTGTTCATATTGTTGAACAAGAAGATCAATTTTGTTATCCTTTACTTGTGAGTTCCCTTGATGAGTGATAATTAAGGATTGCCAAATATCTTTAGCGGTTTTACACATAAATACTCTTTCATATTCTTCGTTATAAAGCATCATTTTAGCTTCATTATTTTTGGCAATTAATTTCTTTTGCTCATCACTGTGACGAGTAAGAGAACTATCCTCATCCCGACCGCTTGATATATCCTTAATTATAGGTTTATGGTCACCTTCTACAATGATGTACCATAGATCTATATCCTTTGACTTCACATAAGTTTCAAAGCGATTTTTCCAATATATAAAACTATTTGCTTCAAATAGTGGTGGTCTTTGCATAGATTGCCCTTCTTTGTAGTTTTCAAAATCCATTGATCGTTTCAAGTTTTAAAATACAATATATTTTGAAAATCTTGAGTAACGTAGCTCTGATGCCAATTGTGGAAAACTAGAAGGGGGGTTGAATAGTTTTTACCGTTTTAAAATTAATTCGCTTTGAATCCTTAACATGATTTCAACTTAAAGCAAATAATCAAACAATATAAGTAAAGAAAGTAAGGAAAGAACAATCAAACCACAACACGGATGTTTATAGTGGTTCGGTCTACAAGGACTGTCTTCCTTGCCGACTCTCTTCCTTGCCCTACTCCACTCCTCGAGCCTCTAACTCGAGAGTTTTTCTTCACTAAGAAACAAGCTCCCTTCTAGGCGGAGAAAACCTTTACACGTCGCTTACTCTTTTTCCGGTACTAAGCTAGATACCGAGTTCTTTACAAGGGTACAACCACTCCCAACGTCGCTTACACTTTTTCCGGTACTAAGCTAGATACCGAGTTCTTTACAAGGTTACAACCACTCCCGACACTCAATGTGTTTTGAGGACTAAAACACTAACCGATCACTATTGAATGTTTGGTATAACAATGATGTGTGAACTACAAATGAATCACGCAGTAACTACTCTAAAAGGTTTGCAACAGTATGTTGAACCTTGATGCTTGATCTCTTTGCTACAAAAGAAAGATCTCTACAAGTGAAATGAATGAATGAATGGGTTAGTAAAGTAAGAAAGAATGTATATGCAATGTATGCTATGTAAGTGATGAGTGACCTTGAATGATCAGCTTGCTATTTATAGGCAAAACTGACCAGACAAGGTACGGATTTGGCGGACCCAAATTCTGGGTTCCGCCCTTATAGCTGTTTGGGTCCGCCGGGACATGACAGCTAGCTCTTACCATATCTTACTAAGATCTTACACAATCCAACTCATTTCTTGAAGATCTTTCCAAAATATTTTAGTATTTTACTAAGTCATACAAGCTATCCAAATGATGTATGCCATGATATATATTTACATTTTAAGAATTAAAATGTAAATAGTATAAATGTATATATGTATGTAAGATGTATCCTAGTGATCATGTAGCATGTATATGATGAGTTTTAAAAGATTATTACTATAAATGTAAAAGACTTTAACTTATATTTATGCTTTGCTCAAAATAAACTTTATAATTGTCATTAACAAAATATAGCAAAGATCGTAAAATATAAATAACATTTTTAGGACGATATTTGTATTAACAGTTGTCTTACTATGTGAAATTGAACATGTGAAAATGTTATGTATGTTGTTGTTATAGTGGCATACTAACCTTAAACAAAACCTAAGCAGTGTTGGCTCATTAATTTGGAACTATTCTTGTTAGTTTGTTGTTGTTCGATTCATACTAAATCCAAATTGCTATCGATACAGTTAGTAGTCCTTAGGAACCTTGGCTGAAAGGTTTTGAGTTGGAACCTGGAATTGTTGTTGTTATATATACTTTCATGTTGAAACCCTCCCTCGAGTCATTGTGGTGTAACATTTGGATTTGGTTTAGGTTAGATACGTTGTGGTTGTTTTGGTTCAAGCTAAACCACACCCACAAAGGGTGTGCTATGGCTGTTTTAGTCGAGCTAAACCACACCCAAAAATGGTATGTTATGGTGAGTCTTGGTTCGGTGTACTCCTCACAAGGCAACCACCTATGTAGGGTGTGCGTGCCTTGGTTTGAACCTTGTCATGCTTAACGAGACTGCCCCACATCTCGCTCACTTAGCAGCCTAAGTAAATAGTCATAACTTGGTTGCGAGTATAGTTGGTTGAATCACATCTTTGGTTCAAGAAAAACCCGTGTAGGGCTGCTTTGAATTGATCCCACAAGGACCCCTAAGGGGTGAGTTGTTTTGATACAAGTCTAAACTCAAACCCTCAAGGGTTGTCGAGTTGTGTTCGAGTCTTACAAGGACCCCAAAGGGGTGTGTTATTTTGTCCAGGTTTGAGATCAAGACCCAAAAGGATGTTGGGTTCTGTTCCGAATTATTCTAATACCAAATTCTTAAATCAACTATTGATTAAAATTGTGTTGTACGTGGTGAAACCATGGTGTTGAACCTAGTCCCTCACCTCACATGAGTCCTCGATGTCGTGTCATATAGTGACGTCGAGCTCGTCACTCGAGCTCGACATGATCGTTTGTGCTAAAAATCACCTTGATGGCAAATGACCTGCTTCTATATTCCCAGGTTATCACACAAGTTTCCCATTGGGCTTATGTGTGTTCGTGCAAATTTTAAGCATCCCACCCCACTTGAATTGTTCAGCCCATTCCATAAATAATATGTGTTTGTTGTCGAAGCCCACCAGGCCCACCTTGGGGCGTTAGTTGTTAATATTCCAGTCTAGCCCGTTGTATTCCCCCTCCCCTGGGCTTCTAATTTGGGCCACAACCCAACAAGGGGGATAAAGGATGAGTTTATATTCATCAGGCCGAGTATATATATATATATATATATATATATATATATTTTTTTTTGTATACGACTAAATAAAATCAATATCGTAACGGTGTATAATAATATGTACTGACATGGTCTCGTAATCAATTTACTTCACAACTCTATCCCGGCTTATCTCTTTTCACGTAATTTACAAATCCCGTCATAAAATCACAACAAGTTGTGAAAACATTAATTTACGACACAAACAATATATATATATATATATATACACACACCTATTATTATAGACATTTATACAAGCAGCCCGGTAGCTTAAGGTGTTGGGCTTTTTTAGCCCCAAAAAAGTCGCTTTCTCAAAATAGCCCAAAAAATAAGCGACTTTTTTGTCAATTAAGCAACTTACTATTTGTGTCTTTTTGCAGCCAAAAAGTCACTTTTTAAGCGACTTTTGCTAGATTTTAAGCGACTTTTCGCTAGGGGCCAAAAAGTACACGCCACGTGTCGCTCCCATATTTAGTCGCTTATTTCTTGGGCTATTTTGAGAAAGCGACTTTTTTGGGGCTAAAAAAGCCCAACACCTTAAGCTACCGGGCTATTTGTAGAATTGGCCCTTTATACAATTGCCACATATAAACTTCCGTCAAAATTAAACTAGTAAACAATTAACTTACTTATATCGTTTATCAAAACATGTAAATGGTTAACACTTATGTCACTAAAACGGTATTTTAGAAAAGTATACTTAAGTTTTTATAACAATTTTAAAACGACTATTTCCTAAACACATATATTTGTGACACACCGATACCTCGAGAAATCAACATACATATACGAGTCGTGCCCGACTCCTATTAAATACATGTACTTATTATGTTTTTATTTAAAACTGGACAAACAAAACATTTTGTATACAACCGTTATACGTTAGTTTTCAAATTACAAATCATTTAAATGAAAATCATCACTTACACATAATTTTTCCTACACTTCAAAATATATAACCATTTATATAACAACTATTTTTACATATCTTTAACAATGATGCTCCAATATCCCGACAACGTCTAGTATTGTTCATAATCACTTTTCGTTCATCGCCTTTCGGTTATTGTCAAATCGGAATCTTACTCGTCTTTGACATTTTATTGTCATGCACTTATGCACTTCCAAGAGCCAATACCCACAAATACGCAGAAAACCATTTTTAAACTTAATTGCTGCCACACAAGCAACAACAACATAAACACTTTAAAAACCCTTGAATTAAATTTCGTAGAATCATTAACTTAGTCTGTGAACTAAAACATGCCTTACTAAATTTAGGTCGCGTGTTGGTGCCGTACACTCTCTGATTCACTGCATTCACTGTTTACTCTATTGAGGTGAGTTTATAGCCCCACTTTACTTATACTTGTTTTACAACTATGGGGTGAGAAACATGCAAAACATTTTATGGACCACATTACTGTTTATTTTCTCAAAACTATTGCGTAGTTAGCCTAAGCCCTTGAACCCACTGTTATGCCCACCTTCATGAACCGTTAGTTCCCTTTGGGAAGCGCGATTGTTATAAATAGATCTATTGGGGTGACTCCCCGTTCGGTTGGCCAGACGGGTCAATGCGAGCGTATACCAAGTCGTACTACGAGTGTATTGGGTTAAACACTCGCTATGGGCTCCTGATTATTATATATGTGCTATAGAATAGCGCACTGAACTGTCGAGCCTTGGTTGCATGAACTTAGAGCTAGCGTGATAGACTATTTTGTATGACATTATATGCGTTGTAATGATCATACACAAAACTATTGGTCCAAACTTATTGTTTACTGCTTTAATTTAAACCTATGAACTCACCAGCTTTTTGCTGACTTTTAGGCGGTGGAAACAAGGATAAGACATATGTTGGGAACACATTATAGATTATGAAGTATCGGTCATATTTTGTAATAGGTTGCTTAGGCCTTTATGTTAGTTATTAAGGTTCGGCCTATGTAGAAGGCCCATGGGCCATGGCCTTTTGTTTATCTCTTTATTTAGGAAAACGCCCCTTACTTGTACAATCACTATAAATACCTCCTCCCTTGAAGGGAGAGGGTGTTGGTTCATGTTAATCATATTTTATTATTCATAAGCATGTCCCTTCCATTCTTTATCTCTTTAACTTCTCTCTCTAGAGGACGATTTGAATTACCTGCATCACATGAAGACAAGGCAGATGGAGAGATGGTAACGGTGGAACCCGTTGGGTTAGTAGCACAGTTATTAAGCACTTTGGGTAACCAAGTAAAACTAGGTTTCCTTTGTAGCCAGCGTTGCCATGTCCAACTAGATTCAGCTTTCTTCTTAGTGAATGTACTAGGTGATTGGATTGTTTTAGGAGCAACTATGGTGTTGTCTACGGCATTCTTAAAAACTACACGTGGCGGTTTTCCTGATATTGACTTAGAGGCAGTAGTGGGCCTAGAGGAAATGTCATATGTACGTTTCTGATTACGAGACAAAAGAGACTTGGAAACACCCTTTTTATGATCACCAGATAATATGCTATTTTGACAAAACACACAAGAAGCATCAACACTTAAAACATTTAAAACATTCAAAGCATTCAGAGTATTAGTATTTGTTGCATCATGATTAGAAATACAAGTTTTTAAGTTTGATTCTACATCAGACACAACATGCTTTTTAGTCAAACTCCTAATATGGTCTTCTACTTCTTTGTCCTTTAGTATGCCGCTCTTACGTTTCCAGATACTAGTCTTCTTTTTGTTTCTTTTAGGCTCGGATACGCTAACTCTATGAGGGTGACTATTCCTGTAGAAGTCGAAGCATTCAGATTAGTTGTTTGAGGGGATGCATTCCTAGACGTTTTATCCACTTTATACATGCATGGTGCAATCACATTTGTGTGAAAAAATTTCCTTTTTTCAAGTAATTTAATTTTCTCTTTTAGTTCAATGATGATGTGATTCTTTTGTTGAATTTTAGAATCCAATTCTCGATTTAAGCGAACAGTGTCATTCCTATTCTGACAAACTTCATCAATGACCTTTTCATGTTCAAAAATTTGACGTTTTAAAACCGCATTTTCTTTTTCAAGAGTTTGAATTTTGAAAGCATGACTGTTTTGAAAGGACATTTTTTCTTTTTGATTTTGCTATTTTAATTCAAAATCCAGACTTTGAGTTTGACACCATTGCAACTTTTGATTGAGTTGAAAAATCTCTTTTGAAAGTTTGTTTTGCACATCATCATTGACTTTGCTTATTCTCTCATTTTCACTTTTCAAATTTCCAACTTCAAGTCTCAATATTTTAGTATCAGTAGAATGATCATCAACAAGAATTGCATTGCAAGACACATAAATGGAATTCATGAACACAGATATAATATCAGAACATAGAACATTTTCCAAGAGTCGATCTGCTTCTTTTTGTAAAACTTTGTTTTTACATTTTTGTTTTGAGATCGCTTTTCCAGTTGCATTGAAAGTGTTCATCATGGATGTGACCTCTGATTGAAGTTCCTCTTCCCAATGTGTAGTACAAAGACGCAGGTGTTGAACGTGTGGCAAAAATTGTTTTTGAAAAATTTCTCTCTTTTCTTTTTCATAGGGAGAAAGAAAAGTAGAGACTTTTATCTCAGAATTACGTTCAATTGCTTGTTCCAAAATTTTTATGTCTTCCATAAATGTATTAAAATATCTAAGGACAAGACATTGTTTTGGCAATGGTGCAATTACACCCGAATTTGGGAAAGGACCATTGACTTGTGCTACTGTGTTCACAGGACCAACCTCAGAAGATTCATTCATTTGCATTAAAAACCATGACTGTTCTGTTTTATCTTGTTGAGGAACGAAGGTGTCGCTAATATGAGGTACTTTTGAGTAATCAAATGGTTTATTAAATTTGACATTGCTCATTTTAGATCGACTCTCTTCTTCTTGTTCCATTTCTTCTTCACAATTATGGACAACAACACGCATAATAGAGTCATCAAAAAGATGTTTTGCACTATATAACTTCGGATTTTCCTTGAGTGCTTTATGAAGCAAACGTGGTTTGTCATCCCCAATAGCAAATCCATATCCTTGGGGATTCTGCTTTAGAGTAAATTTCTAAATTGTTGTTACTGACTCACCAGTTTTATTAACAACTTTTTGAAACTCTTTGAGTTTACATTCCAACTCTACAATTTCCTCAAGATAGGAATCAATCCATTTCCTAGATACTTGTTTGTGTTCAGAAAAATTATCTTGAAAAGTTAACAACTCTATTCTTGTTTTTGAAAGTTCAGAGTGTAAGTGATCAACTTGTTGTTTAAAATCTAATCTTTCTTGTTCCATTTGAGAAATCAAATTATTTTTGGAAACAGTTAATTCTCGTATCTGATGGTCTAACTCTTGTTCTTTCACATAAGATTGTTTGAATGCAACTTCAAAACTTTTTTCCCATTTTTCTTTTGTTTCATAGTTTGAAAGTTGTATTTTATAGCACTCAAGATCCTTAGTCAATAATGCAACTTTTGCTTTTAAGTTTCTATTTATCTCATTGCATTTATCAATTTGGGATTTTTGTGAGTCCAATTGGGTTTGGGTGGTCAAGATCAAGGTCATGAGTTCTGGATCTGAACCAAGCAAAATATCACTTTGTTCAAACTGACCATTATTATTATCATCAATTGGATCATCAAATGTAAAAACTGGGTTAATTTGATCTTCATCAAATGTAACAACTGTGTTAATTTGGTCATCTTCTTGAGGAGATAAGAATGAGTCATCTTGAACAACGTGCTCTTCGGCTGATGCAGATGCAGATGGGGATACAATTTCATGTATGCGACATGTTGAATCAGGTACCTGAGACAAGCCATCAGTATCATATACTGGGCCTGTTTCACTAATGTGCATCTCTTGCATGTTGGCCATCAACATCACAGCTGCATTGGCTTTCAAGTCTTCCATATCATCATCAGAGTATGCATTGGCCATGAAGTTGTTCTCCTTTTCAGTAAGAGTGCCCCCCTGATTCATCCTTAAGTGCAAGAAGTAGTGCTTGTTTGTGGTATTCACTGCCTCTTGTTCTTGGTTTGGGGCATGCACTAGCCAAGTGACCCTTCCCATTGCAGGTGTAACATCTGAGCATTGTGTTTTCAATCCCTTGATTCCCTGTATCAACAATCTCAGCCCTTCTCTGTGTAGTACCAGCGTTGTTCCTACTGCTTCCTGTTGTATTAAACCTTTGCCCAGTTCCTGAGTTTCCCATGTAACCACCCGATCCATTTCTTCCATAAGCTCGGTTCTGAATCTCAACTCTTCCATCGTGGACAACAGCTTGATTACGAGTGTTGGATGAAGTACGAAGACGATTGTTGGATTTGTTGGAAAACTTGCTGAAAGCTCGAGCAATTAAAGCAAATCCTTCATTCCATGAATTGAAAGCATCATCTTCATCACTGTTGGCATTGGAGTAAAACATAGTATCTGTGTTGTCATACGGAACCAGTTGATTATCAGTAGATTGCGGTGATGCTTCATATGGAATAAGTTGATTCGATGAGGTTTGTGAGGGATAAGGAGAGTGATGTTGTGGTTGAACAAAAGCCTGATTTGATTGTGGAGCAAAATGAGATTGAGCTATCAAAGCTAGTGAGTTGGGAGTTGTTGACGGTGAGTAACTACCATGAGCAGCTCTATCTTTATCAACTTCTAACTGATGATGCTTCAAATAATCATACAACAACCCATATGATGCGTTATGTAGATTCTTTGCTTGCCGAACAAAGGTAACATACTTCTGCCAGTCAGGACCAAGACAACTGAGGAACTTTGTGTTTACTGCAATCCTGGGTAGAATAATGTTGTGCCTGTCCAAGTCGTTTATGATGTTGGTGAACCTATGGTAATAAGACACTAATAATTCTCCTGCTTCAATCATGAACATTGTGTATTCAAGATAGAGTTTTGATTCCATATCTTCTTGGTTCAATTCAGTGCCTTCCATGAGAAGATGAACGTGTTCCCACATGTCCTTAGCAGTCTTCTGTGCATCAATACTTCTGAAGATTGGATTAGGAATTCCTTGAAGGATGTAAGACATTGCAAGTTCATTGGCTTCTTTATGAAGTACTTGTTTTGCTGTAAGCTGAGCATCAGGAATAGGGGTGACAGTTGCTTCTCTTGGAGGAATGGCATTTGGATCTCTAGGAACCATTGTTGTAGGCACTTGAAATGGTCCTTCAAAGATAGCCTTTTTCATGTATTTCCCATTCGGTTTCTTGAGTTCAATGAACCGTAAAAATCGACTTGCCCATTGCACGTAGTTACCCGGAGTGAGCATAGGAGGTGTGTCTAAGGATCCAGCCTCGTGTCTTGATTGTTGACTACTAATTGCTTCACACATCTGATCAAACAAGTGTTGTTGTTTAGCTGGAAGTGGGTAGGACTGCATCGGTTGTTGTTAAGGGAATTGTTGTTGTGGGAGAAATTGATGTTGTTGCATGAAGATTTGTTGTTGCGGATACTATGGTTGTTGAGGATACGGTTGTTGCTGACGATACTGCTGCTGTTGATTATAGAAGTAATTGTAGTTTGGTGGTTGAGACATCTTTGAAGAAGTAACTTGTGGATGATGGATCTTTTAGGATAACGAAGGTTGCTGTTGTAGTTTAGATCTCTAAGTAGAAGATTTGAAGAAAAAAATCCTTAGTAGAAAATGTCCTTGCTCGAAGAAATAGCCCTAACTTGAAGCTTCCTTACTCGAAAGATGGTACTAGAAGAAATCAGTTCTAACTCGAAGCCTATGTTACTCGAAGAGTTCAGTTGCAATACTTTCAAACTTACTCGAAAAGTTGTTACTCGAAGAACTGTCTTGCTCGATAAAACCTTACTCGAAGAACAAGATTTCACCAAGTATATAATCCCTTAGTTGAAGGATTATAAATGAAGAAGTTCTGATTTCCAAACTCGGAAAGTATAAACAGAACTTAAAAAATATTCTTCTAACTCGAAGAATAACCTTACTCGAAAGATTCAATTCTTACTCGAATTGTTACTCGAAGGTTCAAGGCTTACTAGAAAGCTAAGTTGAAGAATTCTTCTAACTCTAAGATCTTCAACCTACTGACTCGAAGAAATGAAGCTTACTAGAAGAACTAACTCCTTACTCGGAAAAATGCAACTCCTTACTCGGAGAAAACGGTGCTTACTCGAAGGAAAATAACTTTACAACTTCATATTTTCTACCAAATTGAATCTAAAACAACCTAATCTATCCCTTGGCGACTGATACCACTTGTTAGGTCACAAATCTATCACACAAGATTACTAGATCTAGAGAGAGAAAGTTAGAGAGAGAAAGAATGGAAGGGACATGCTTATGAATAATAAAATATGATTAACATGAACCAACACCCTCTCCCTTCAAGGGAGGGGGTATTTATAGTGATTGTACAAGTAAGGGGCGTTGCCCTAAATAAAGAGATAAACAAAAGGCCACAGCCCATGGACCTTCTACATAGGCCGAACCTTAATAACTAACATAAAGGCCTAAGCAACCTATTACAAAATATGACCGATACTTGATAATCTATAATGTGTTCCCAACAATCTCCCCTAAGTATTGGTCATCAAGGTTGCTTGACGTCTTCTTTGCTTTATTGGCTTCGATGTCTTTCGTATCTTTGTTCTTTAGTTCTTGTGTTTATGTGATATGGTAATGTCTTGATCTGCCTTCCACCAACGTTCTTTAATCACGATGTCTTCACGTCTTTTCCACCATGCCCGTACTTCTTTTGACTTTTGACCTTCATACTTCAAGTAGTTCTCACTCTTTAACTTCAATCTTTGACTTTTGAACTTTTACTTTACCTTTGGTCATTGTGAGAACTTCCTTTATGATTTTAGCTTGAGCATGATGGAAATGATGGTGGTGGAACTACTTGTCTCCATGATTACCTGCAATTTAAACAGTTAGCAACAAATCATCCGGCACTTACAGGTTCGGACTTCGAGATCGTCAACATCATAGTGTGAAGACTTTCTCTAATCCATGCCAAGGCCGTTCCTGAACCAGATGCCCCCGAGAGAGCTAACACAGATACACCGAAATAGATCAACGATTCAAGGTCGTTCCTGAACCGGATGCCCCCGAGAGAGCTAACACAGATACACCGAAATGTATCAACGATTCAGGTGAGCCACTGAAGTATACCGAAGTATCACTCCACGAATGAAGACCGTTTGGAACCATCTTGAACACTAAGCGTAACCCACAAGGGATTACCGAAGTGACCTGTTGTCAGGGCTGTTTGATGTTGACCCTAGCAGGAATTTCCACTCAATCACTGAGAATCACAATTGTGAGTTCCCTCACGAATGTTCTCGGCAGATTACTAAGATCTGCCTAGGACTCTTGTAATTTATAACTGGTGTTCATGTTGTTGAACAACTATTGTAGAAATGTTAAGTGTTCATATGAGATCTTTTTATGTATCTCGCGGCTCCATACTCGATTCAGTGCTTATTGGTTTTAGTCATCGGAGGCATGGAGCAGAGTGCCTCCTTTTCAATATCAACTCATCTCGGAATGAGAGGTCGATAGATAATGAAGGGTTCTCCGTGAGAAATGAAACAAGTGTCTTTTGAGAGACACTTGAGTGGCTAGAAGGTTTAGTGCAGTGCGTCACTGGGTCCATGACGGCTTAATCTTCAATACCGGTGTCACCGTAGTAACAACCAGTAGCAAATGAATTGAACCCGGTTTCTGCCCTAAGGTTGAACATATGGAGGGCTATTTCTTTTCACCCTTTTCTTTACTTTTCTTTTTAATTCTTCAACCCCTTCTTTCTCCTTTCATTTCTTTACTCCTTTTTTCATCATACCTAAGGACTTTCTAGTTCTAAACTATTGGTATCGTCCATGGGTAGATCCCTCCGGCTCTGGCGGATCATAGGACGGTTTTCTAACCTTAGTCACCTTATATCTCCATGACTATCCTATGTTTGCCATAAACCCAATTATTTGAACATCTCTCAAAGTGTTTATGAGTGTAAAACTTATATTGTTTACACTTTGAGAGTTTTGCATTTTTCAGAAATACTCCCCCTTAACATGTGCTCATAAGTGTTTAAACTGAATTTGCACATGTCGGGTAGAGTCAACACTTTTAGAATTGATTAATTTTCGGTGAATATGACCGTTGCGAGACATATTTACATCACTAGTTATAATAGCTTGAAATTATTACCCATCCAGGTCATATTCAAAGAAGAATCTCTCAAAATCGGTACACTCTACTCCGACAAATCCTTTGCGAGACACGTTTACATCACTGGATAAACCAGCTTGAAATTATTACTCGTTCAGGACATGTCTTTTCGATCAATGACATTCGATATTCGTCAATTCTAGGGTACAATCTGAGTCGAGCTCATGCGAGATTTCATACTTAAGTTACCATATTTTAATCACAAACTTATTTTGAGGGGGAGAATTTTTTTATCATTTTTGCACACTCTTATCAAAATCTTCATCTTTTATCAAAATCTTCATCATACAACATTTTCGTGATCTCTTGAACTAAAAGTTATATAAAAATATAAAAGTATGTGTTAGTTTAAGGGGGGAGAAATGAAAATTACTAAAGTTTACAACTAATTGGACCAAGGTTGAAACAACAATAAATCTTATGGGCTGTTGTTGTCAATTATCAAAAGTTTACCACATGAGGACTGTCCTTGAATGGGAAAATGGGTTAAGGGACTAAAAGTGTCAAAACTTCAAACTTAGGCCTATATAAGACCCAACTCAGTTTTAAAACTCACACAATTCAGAACCTTAGCAAATTACCGTCAAAATTTCTCACACACATCCAAGTTTTTGATTTTCTCTAAAATCTCGATTCAAGTGTTATGCATATTCAGTTATGCATTGTAATCACTCGCTCGAATTCTTATAACATCTTTGTAGCTAAATTGCTTGATCGATGATTTAGGGTTTAAGGGTTCGGTTTAGGCATTTCTTGTATGTTAGGATATAATCTATGGGCAAATAATTTTGGGGCCCAGTCGCTAGAAGTGTTGGGCTTTTGAGGACCCAAATTAGTGACTTTTCGAAAATGGACCTAGCGACCGGAGACTTTTATAAGAAGGCGACATGTGGCACATAAAAAGTGGCGATCAATCATTAAAGCTGTACATGTGTCATAACCCACTATGTGTACTTTTTAAGTGACTTTTTTACAGCGACTTTTCACACATTAAGCGACCTTCTATTTTGTCTTTTTCCGGCCAAAAAGTCAAACTTCAAAAATATTTATTTTATTCTTTTTGCCCCTTCCCAATGTTGAGCGACTTTTTTTACTTTAAGCGACTGTCAGATTGTACTTTTAGCGACTTTTTTTACCTGCCACCTTTTTGTACTTGTGTCATAAATTTTGTACTTTTCAACTTTTTTTACATTTAACCTTTTTGTATTTTTAACCTTTTTGTATTATTTTTTAAATACTTTTTAAAATGCTTTATAAACACTTTTTTATTTCAAAATCTTTAGCGACTTGAAAAAAATTTTAAGCGACTTTTTTTTTAAACACCCTCCCAGTAACCCCTACACACACACACACACTCAAATTCCCCCAAAACACATACAACCTCTTCACTAACCTTTACACCTACTGTAAATCAAACCCAAAATTAAAATCAAAATCAAAGTATAAACCCTAACCCCAAATATCCCGTATTCCAATTTCAATAAAAGGATCAATTTCAATAAAGCCTAACCCTAGACACAGCCATTATTAGTTATTGAAGACCTACATGGGAAATCTTAGCAGATACTTTGATGCAAAGATCACTGTTCGTTTGAAGGTACATTATCTAGAAACGATTAAAGGTAAGTTGGCAAAGAATCAAGCTCGAATTAGCCTGTTCCGAGAAAGTGTTTTCGGTCCATGGTTAGATATACCCCCTTGTCATGCAAATGAAAACCATTTGCTAAACTTTGTTTTACAGCACCAGGTATATATTCCAGAATTGGTTGATCATTGCCCCCCTATTTCTTACAGAATTGGGGATAATGTTTTGCAATTTGGTCGTTGGGAGTTTCTATTGATTACTAGTTTAGTTTTTGGTCCTTTGCCTGACCTTGCAGAAGTTGATATTACCCCGTTTGGTTTACGACTCTTTCCTGAAAAAAAGGTTCAGAGAAAGTTTAATGTGAAAGGTACTGAGCTTTTAGCTATTTTGGAAAACGATCAAGAATTTGATGCATTATCAAATAAGGATGCGGTTAGAGTTTGCCTGTTGATAGTGGCTGAGGTCATAATTCTAATTGAGATTTGAGGGTATAATAGTAATTCTATTTTTCTAATTTTGAGAAGTTTGAGCACAATTATCACTATTTATATATAGCAGAGATTAATACTAGACAAGGTGTAGTAGTATGATCCTACAATCTTACTTATAAAGAAAAGCATGGTCGTTGTATGATCCTAATTCGAGCAGGATCGGTTTAGGATCATGGTATCGCATACAGGATCGTAAACGCTCCAATGCTACTACAAGCCCATGCATCTTATTGTTTTTTTCCTTAACTCAAACCCATTTTTGGCCTACCTTATGCAATCGCATAAATCTAAGGATTAAAACTTGAACTTAATGGATGCATTGCATTATTGCTATCATTATACGTTTGAATTTAAACATTTTCATGAAATAGTCGTATGAGGTTATGTTTGATATTACAATATTATATATCTCTGATAATGTATAACTCCTAGTAGAAGAAAAATATAAAGTCGCGTTGTTTATCCTAATTCAATCATGTGGTATTGATCTCGCAACGACAAAAACAATATTATGTAGGATCTTGATCTAGACAACCTTGGTAGCAACTACATCCATCAAAGTCACCTTACCATTTACTCATTTTATCACATCAACTAATAAACAGCCGTAATAATAACCATCAACACGTTAACGTTATTGGAGCTTCCATTACACGCAGTCTTATGTTTAAACTTGCAAGTGTGACAATAAGGATGAAACGGTTTGGTTTAAAATTGGGAAAGAGTTATATTTTAGATGCAGCTTTTGTTCGGTTTTAGAGTTATTATCATGTTAATTTCTTTTAGTAGTATTGGCCAGGAGCTGGTCGAAGGGGTTTATCGAGGGTTCGTATGAACCACATTGATTTTTCTCCGCTTTGCAAGATTGTCAAATTTACGATGTTTGTGAAATGCATCTTGTCTTGTCTAAAAAAGTTTTTATCAACTAACATGTTGTCTAATATAAAGATATAAGACACACATTTAAGAAAATGATTCCAACATTTTCATCATTGTTGTTTCTTATAAATTGTGTTGTGACCTTCGTTAATTCTCGAGTAAGTATTACAATATGGTTGATACCAGCTTACCCTTCCATAATATGTCTCTCTTTGAATTGATGTAGTCTTTAGCACCTCCTCTCCAAGCCTATCTAGTTTTGTAGAATATATTCATATATCATTATGGACCTCCTCTCCAAGCCTATCTAGTTTTATAGAATATTTATGAGATATAATGTAAGAATGCATGGTGCAGTCAGTTAAACACACGTTATAGGGCCATTTGGGTACCTATAGCGTCACTATATTGAGCCATAAGATGCATTATAGCCGCATCATAACTTCATAAGTACAAAATTATGGCTATAACGATCGTTTTCGGGTGTGGTTTGCTTTCTTTTCTTTCTTTCTTCGATTTAATTGTGTTGTGTTTGTGTTTGTGTTTGTGTTTGTGGTGTGTGTGTTAGTGTGTGTTCGCGTTTGTGATGCAAGTTCACAAAGAAGAAGGAGATGAATAGTATTTGTTTCTATAGTAATATTTTGCAAAATTTACAAAGTTTAGGTCTTTAAAGTTTGTAATTTTTTTTTTTTTTTTTTTTTTTTTTTTTTCTCGGAATGTTTTAAAAAATTCATACTTGGCACAATTTGTTTTTCTATGTAGCGAACAAAAGTTTTTTGTTTTTCAGTACATTTTTCTCCTTTTTTTTTTTTTTTTGATCTTTTATGGGTATTGAAAACTTGTGATGACCAGGTTGCCCAGTGAATTTGCGAAAATTCCATCCACCGTCCCTAGGGTAAATTACGTAAATGGTACATCTGGTTTAGCGAAAATTGCATCCATCGTCAGTAAATTTTTATTTTTTATTTTTTGGATCCATTTCTTATGGTTTTGACCCGTTACGTTTTCGTTCGTTTTACAACGTTTTGGTTTATTTTTATACGGTTTCATCTGTTTTTATACGTTTTCGTCCGTTTTCTTAGGTTTTCATTTATTTTTATACGGTTTCATCTGTTTTTATACGTTTTCGTCCACTTTTATTCATTCGTTTTTAGACTTTTTTATTCGATTTTATACGTTTTCACATGTGATGAAAAACACAGTTCTAAAAAAAATATTTCAGAAAAGTTTTTCGACAAAAAAATTCCGAAAAAAAATCGGAAAAAAAATCCGAAAAAATGTTTTTCGACAAAAAAATTTCGAAAAAAAATTTGAAAAAGAATTCCCAAAAAAAATTGGAAAAAAAATTTCGGAAAAAATAATTTTGAAAAAGAATTTCGAAAAAAAAAACAGTTTGGAAAAAAATTTTCCGAAAAAAATTCGAAATTTTTTTTGAGGGACCATTTATGTAACTTACCTTAGGGACGGTTGATGCAATTTTCTCTAACCCACAGGGACCATTTATGTAATTTGAAAGGGTAAAATGGTCATCACTACTCACTAGTCATTTATACCCATAACAAAAGAAAAGAAAAAAAAAAAAAAAAAAAATGTCCATCAAAGCAAAAAAATTTGTTCGCTACCTAGAAAAACAAATGATTGCATGTATAATACTTTTTAAAAATATTTTCCCTTTTTTTCTTTATGAATTGTAAGTTTTATATGAACCGTATTTTTTTTTCTCTTTCTTTTTCTCTTTCTTATGTTTATGTATTTTATATTCTAGTTTAATGAAATGTGTTTGATAAAAAAAAAAAAAAAAAAAAAAAAAAAAAAAAAAAAAAAAAACCTTATAACTTGGCCGGTGAATTTAGCGCCGAGCCTTATAACTTGAGGTATGGTATGGGTTGAGGCCATAGGGTCGTGTCATAGGGCAATAACACGCCCTATGGCGTTTGTACCGAGTGCTCTAAATCAATAACAACAGTTCTTATTGAGCAACACTCACGACTGTAACTTTTTAGATGGATATCAATTCTTATTGATCTCGACTATAACTTATTATCGGTTCATGTAAATAAGTAGTGATGTTAGTTTCGATGGATCTGTTCAGTCTCATATGTTAGTTTCGATGGATCTGTTCAGTCTCATACTGTTTAAGTATTTTTCTGCAGGTTAAGTAACTCTGTCGAACGTCCTTCGGCCTTGAGGTCGTCAAGTCCTTTGGACAGCTGCTAAGAAAGTGAACGCGTTAGTCTCGCCCCGGGTGTGACCCCAGGACCAAACTCCGGCGTGAGAGTAAGTATCGGAAGGTAAGATAATAGGTGTATTAGTAAAGTAAGTACTGTGTGTAAAAGTGAGTTACCATTACTGTAGAAATCGCTCCCTTATATAGGAGACCCATTTTTGTCTCCATCGGATACGTCCAAGTGTGATGGCGACCTCTTTAGGCGGGAACTGGAGCTTTGCTCTGTTTGGGTCTTTCTTCTAACCTGTCATGGCTCCTGCAGTTTTGTCTTGTGCCATATATAGTGAGGTTGACTTTCTGATCTGGATATAACCGTTAGTCCGAACGACTCAGATGGGTCGTTCGGAAATAAGGGTTCGTTCGGATTATACCTTCCGGAAATATACATTCTCAGTCTTGGCCTATTATGGAGTTATTCGTTTATCCGAACGGCCGTGGTCGTTCGGTCAGGGCCAGTCGGCCATATACGCCGACATGTCCCCCCCAGTATCATAGTATCGTGTAGCGATAGTGTGATACTGTAATTTTTCGCCTTCCGGCTTGCCGACGTGTTCGGCCGGGTGGGGTTTCTTTACCGCTGCTTATGTAAAAAACGCCAAAAGCCATTATTGTGTTCGTTTAATTGAGCGCCGCCGTTTTTACCGTATTTTTGAGATCATGACACGTGGAACGTGCGTCATCGTGTGGATGAGATGGTGCCACGTTAGCGTCTGACACGACACGACGTTTCGCGCCCTCTCTTTGTTGCCTATAAATAGCCGCATTTATTTTATTTCAACCACCGTAATTTATTTCTTACCTCTGACACATTACTCATTCGTCTCTTCCCAACGTTTTTCATTTGTTCGTTTCGTCGTTCGTCCGAATCAAAGGTACGTTTCCCGTTATTCTTGTCTTATTATCGTTTGTTGTTCGGCTATACTCTACATATCCTTCGGTTAAGCGATGTCCCGCCGGTCCGTTTCTTCCCGGGAAGATGACTTTCCGGAAGCTGAGAGTTTCATTCCGAAGTTTGATATGCGAAAGTATACTAGCAAAATGGATGAGACGGACCTGACCATGTTGCTAATGGAATATCATATTCCGGAGGATCTTAATCCGAGGCTTCCACCAGCTGACATGACGATAGACCAATTACCTCCCGACGCCATAGGATTGTATTTAGAGGATTTCGCCGAAGGTGGCATCACCGTACCTTTCTCGGAATTTTTGCTGGACGTCATCAAGCATTGGCAAGTCCATATTTCCCAGATGGTTCCGCTGGGTTTACACCGGGCCACTTTATTTGAAGTATACTGTAGGAGTTTGCATATTGCCCCAATGACTCCCCTTTTCCGAGCGTTTTACAAGCTGAGTAAACAGGGTGAGTGGTTCTCGTTCGAGAAGAGGGGAGGGAAGGAAAGAAGAGTTTGCTTCAATGAGATTTTAACCGGATTAAAAGGATGGAAGAAAAAGTTCTTTTTGATAGACAGAAGAGCTATTCCCTTCGCCATGCCGTGGCGACATCATCATTCGGATATTTCAGACCCCTTTCCGAAGGGGGAGTTTTCAGTTGAGGATGCCGACAGGCTTGCTGAGCATGTGATTGATCTCATCCAAATTCCTAGGGGTTTTCATTACGCACTTGGATTATCATCTCATTGAGAGTATCCTGGTTTCCGGGCGGCGCTTAGGGATGCCGAAGGAGAGGGTATAGCCCCCCCCCCCCCTTTTCCCTCTTTTTGTTTTTCATATTATTGTATATATTTTTTATTTATTTATTTTTTTTTTGTTGAGTGATATATATATATATATATATATATATATATATATATATATATATATATATATATATATATATATATTCTTGACTTGTTTACTTGCAGCTTTAACAATGTCTGAGTACCTACGCAAGCCGGAGCGTCTAAAGGGGGCTGGTATGGTTAAAGGGGATCCGCTCCGCGAGGGACAGGTTCTACCGTTGCATGTGGTTGAGCCTGCTCGGTCCAATGCGGAGATTCCGGAGAAAACCCCTATGATGAAGGCCGTAGAGGTACCCAATGAAAAGGTTTTAGAAGCAAAGAGAAAGAAAGATGAAGCTGCTGCCCGCTTGGCGGAGAAGACAAAAGGCCAAGGGGCCGGAGGAAGTAGAGGGGCTCAAGGTACTGGCAAACGTCCTTCCGGTGAAGGCCTTTCTTCTCGCCCAGCCAAGAAGAACAAACCTGCTGCTGATACATCTTTTATTGACTTAGATTCTTCCGGTTATATTTCGGCACCCCAACCACTCCGCTCCTTCCCTCCAGACTCGTCTGCTAAAGAGCCTGAGAGGGAGGAAGGGGCGAGTAGCCAATTTGTGTCCGGCCAAGATGGTGAGTTGTGAACCTTTCTCCCTGCTCTCTTGTTTTTTTTATTTATTATTATTTTATATATATATTATATATATATATATATATATATATATATATATATATATATATATATATATATATATTACGTGTTTTTGGTCTCTGTTTCTTTTTGCAGGGAGTCCCCTTGTTTCTCACGGACGGGGAAAAAGGATAGAGAACTTGGAAGGTCTGGATGAGATGGGTGACGATGAGTCTACTTCCGGGGAGATTTTCGTGCCGAAGTGGTCCGTAAGGACAGATGCCCGTCTGACTGGGTCTTCCAGTCGCGCATGGATGCTGCTCGGGAAAGGCGCCGTTGCGCAAGCAGATATCCTTCTTCGGTTTGAGACTCTACTTGATCAGTTTAACACTCTTACTACTGCCCACCAGAAGTGTGCCGAACAGGATCCGGCGGAGTTAGATAAGTTGAAGGCCGAGAATGCAGACTGTCAGGTTACCATCCAGAGTCTGACCGGACGGGTTTCTGAGCTGGTAAAAGAGAAAGAGGGGCAGGGAGAAATGCTTAAGTCTTTGGAAGCTGAGTTAAATAGAATCAAGGAATTGTTGGCCGAAGAGCGGAGGGATAACCAAGAACTGAGAAAAGAGAGAGAGGACTTGGCGGTCCGGGTGGGTACTACTGATATGGAACGCATCCGAGTGGTTAAAGAATTTCTGCAGGAAATGGTCCGCCGTCTTCTTGGCAGTCATGAGTACAAACAATCCTTGGCTATTCCGTTCAACCTTTCGTCCGATGCTGGGTTTATAGGTGGGATCTCTGTTGACCGCACTCCGGAACAAGCCGCCGAGATTCTAGCTGACTTTGAGGGTCTAGATTTGGATGCTGAGACAAAATATAAGGTTTGTTTGACCATCTCTTCGTCACTGAGTATCCGTATATCTGAAAGGTTAGTGGTGCTTTTTACAGGCCGATGGCTGAGATCCTGGAGCTCTATCCGGATCCCGCTCCTACCGAACCAACCGAACCTTCAACTGCCGATGAATCTGCCGATAAGAATGTTACATCCGAAAATGCAACTGTTGGTGTTGGTGGTGGGAGTGGTGTGGCCGAAGGGTCTGTGCTGGTTCAGGGTCACTTGGTTAACATTGCTGAACATGCTGAAGAGAATCTTGGGTATGTCGAAGAGAATGCCGAAAAGAATGCTGATGGAAGTGTTGAAGGAAATGCTGCATCTTGAGTTTGTTTTTTATGGGTCCGGGCTGCCTCCATTTTGACCATGGATATAGGTTGTTTCGGACGCCTTGTGAAGCTTTGATCTAATCTTGTACCTCAATGTTTGTTGATGCGCCGTCTGTGGCTGCTTTTTATATTACTTTGTAACGAACATCCTTTATTAAGACTTTCTAGTTGTAGTTCGTCATGGCCGGAAGGCTACAATTCCGGTCTTTTTGCTAATGATGATTTACTCATTTTTGCTATGTCTGGTTTACCGTTTATGTATGCTTCTTCGTATATATATGTATATATTTTTTTTTATGTATGCATCATGCGAAATGTGTTGTGTGATTCCTGTTGCTTGCCGTATTGCTTACTGACTATATTCAATTCCTCTTTATTATTTCTAAGTTCTAACGTTACCGTTAGGGGCGCTTACGCCTCGGTATACTCCTTTTTTATTTCGACTTTATGTTGCCGTTAGGGGCGGATACGCCTCGGCATGAGCCTTTTCATTTTAAGGACTTTATATTGCCGCTAGGGGCGGATACGCCTCGGCATGTGCCTTTTTATGTTAAGGACTTTATATTGCCGTTAGGGGCGGATACGCCTCGGCATGTGCCTTTTTACTTTAAGGATGTTATATTGCCGTTAGGGGCGGATACGCCTCGGCACATTCTTTGTCGTTTTTATTTTTGCCGTTAGGGGCGGATACGCCTCGGCACATTCTTTATCGTTTTTATTTTTGCCGTTAGGGGCGGATACGCCTCGGCACATTCTTTATCGTTTTTATTTTTGCCGTTAGGGGCGGATACGCCTCGGCTAAATTTTGGCTGCGCGGGCCGAATGAGGGTAGCTAATCCTCGCCGGAGCCGCGCGATTGCCTTGTCTTTGCTTGCAACAATATGTGGAAAATTTTCTCCTCTTCAACCCGGAGGAGAATATATAGCATTTCATAATGAATTCGTTTACAATGGCTCATAGCCTTACATATTTGTTCCTAAAGAAAGCATTTCCTTAGATTGATTGCGTGCCATTTCCTGGGCACTTCTTCCTCTTCCATAGTTTCCAACTTGTAGGAACCACATTGATATGCTTCAGTAATCCGGTAGGGTCCTTCCCACTTCGGGCCTAGCTTGCCTTGGTCTTCTGCTCGGCTTGCTTCATTTTTTCGGTAGACGAAATCTCCCGGTCTGAAAGATACCAGACGGACCTTCTTATTGTAGTACTGCTCCATCTTTTTTTTTGTATCGTGCTTCCCTTATTGTTGCTTCTTCTCTCCTTTCTTGCAGTAGGTCTAAATTTAAACGCATCTCCCTTTCGTTCAGTTCTTCAATCCGGCGCGTATCATCTTCGTCTATTCCCTCTCGTATGACCATCGTTCGGTGAGTTGGCATGCCGATCTCAGCCGGTATCACTGCCTCGCTACCGTACGTCAAGCTGAAGGGCGTTTCTCCATTACTTTGCTTTAGCGATGTTCGGCAAGCCCACAAAACGTTTGGCAGCTCATCTACCCATCCAGCTCTCGTTCGACCCAACCTTGTCTTAATTCCCTCCAATAGACTTTTGTTTGCTCTTTCCACGAGACCGTTCGCTTGTGGATGTGCCACAGCGGTGTTTATTTGTCGGATGTTTAACTTCTCACACCATTGTTTGAAAGGGTTATCGACCAGCTGCTTTCCATTATCCGTTACGATTACGCTTGGTAGGCCGAAGCGGCAAACTACATTGTCCCATACAAACTTTATCACGTCCTTTCCTGTCACCCTTGCCAGCGGTTTGGCTTCTATCCACTTGGTGAAGTAGTCGATAGCCACTATGATGAACTTTATCCTTCCGGCTGACTCTGGTAACGGACCTAGGATGTCCATACCCCATTGATAGAACGGCCAAGGAGCCATGATTGGTGTGAGTGTTGTCTTTGGGAGTTTCGGAATTGGGGCATGTATTTGGCATGAGTCACATTTCTGAATTTCATTACGAGCATCCCGGTGCATAGTTGGCCAGTAGTACCCTTGCCGCATTGCCTTTGCCACAACGGATCTTGGCTTCATATGCATTCCGCACGCCCCCATGTGTATCTCCCGGATCACATAATTCGCCTGTAACGGACCAACACATCGCAACATGGGAACCAAGTAGCCCTTCTTGTATAGTACTCCATCCTCTATTACATATTGGCTGATCTTCATTCTCAACGCTCGAGCGTCGTTTTGATCTTCCGGCCATATTCCCTCTTCCAGGCATCGAATGATGGGAGTCATCCAGTTGTCTCCCTCCTCGGCCACTATATCGTTAACTTCCTTCCCTTCGGTGGATCTTTCTCTCAACACTTCTACTAATACTTCCTTCGTCAGGTGATCAAATGCTACTGTAGCCAGCTTGCTTAGTATGTCGGCCTTTTGGTTCTGCCCTCTGGGAATGTTCCGGACGGAGAAGTGTTGGAACTTTGCTATACATTCTTTTGCCTTGGCCAAATATTTGATCATGCTTTCGTTGCTTGCTACGTAATCCCCACTTATCTGATTCGACACCAGCTTGGAGTCCACCCGTACGTCAATATTTTTTACGCGCATCCCTTCGGCTATCCGAAGCCCCGCCAGCAATGCCTCGTACTCTGCCTCATTGTTCGTGCTTTCAAAATCTAACCGAAGGGCGTAAGTATATTCTACGCCGTCCGGACTTACCAAAACAAGTCCTGCACCGGAACCCTTACTATTGGATGCTCCATCGGTATATAGTAGCCATTTTCCTACTTTGTCTTTTTCAACCTTCACGACCGGCTGGCTAAAATATTTCTCCGGACTTTCTCCAATAGGGGTTTCCGAGAGAAAGTCTGCTAAAACTTGACCCTTGATTGCACTCCGAGGCTCGTAGGTGATGTTATATGCTCCCAGCTCTACGGAATACTTAGCCAGCTTTCCGGAAGCTTCAGCCTTGTTAAGTATCTGTTTGATAGGTTGATCGGTGATAACCTTGATCGGGTGTGCCTCGAAGTACCTTCTTAACCTTCTTGACATGTGCAGTAGAGATAATGCTAGCTTCTCCATCGGGGCATAGTTCCTTTCGGCTTCATTGAGTGTCCGGCTCACGTAATGCACCGGATGTTGTTTTCCCTTTCTTTCGGTTAAGAGAACTGCACTAACGGCCTCCTGAGCCGCCGCCAGGTATACGTAGAGCGTTTCCTTGGGCATGGGTGTTATTAGAGACAGGAGATCCGCTATCAGCTTCTTCATTTCTTGAAAGGCATTCTCCGCGTCTTCCGTCCACCGGTACTGTTCCTTGTTTTCTTTGGTTATGTTCTTCAAAGTTTCAAAAAATGGTAACGATCTTTCGGCTGACCGGGCCAAAAACCGATTCAAAGCTGCCAGCTTGCCACTTAGACTCTGCATTTCTTTCAACGTTTGGGGAGACTGCATGTCCATCAAAGCTTTCGTTTTCTTCGGATTAGCCCTGATTCCTTCGGAAGTTACCATATATCCCAGGAATTTCCCTTCCTCCATTCCGAACGAGCACTTTTTGGGATTCAGTTTCATGTTAATTCTCCTCAGGTTATCAAACGTCTCGACGATGTCAGCCAGCATTTCGTTTTCCTCCTTGCTCTTGATGACCATATCGTCCACGTACGCCTCTAAGTTTCGTCCTATCTGCGATCGGAAGGCCGCGTCTACCAGGCGTTGATAGGTTGCCCCGGCATTCTTTAATCCGAAGGGCATTTTAGTGTAGCAATAAGTCCCCTGATCTGTGTAAAAGGCTGTTTTCTCCTCATCTTCTTTTGACATTTGGACTTGATGGTACCCCTTGTACGCGTCCAGAAAGCATTTATATTTGAATCCCATGACCGATTCTATCTTCAGATCAATTTCCGGTAGAGGATAGTAGTCCTTTGGGCAGGCTGAATTGATGTTCTTGAAATCGATGCACATGCGCCAGCTTCCGTCACATTTTTTGACAAGAACAGGATTAGAGATCCACGTGGGATATTTGACCGGTCGGACAATTCCCGCTTTTAACCACTCTTCTACTTCCTTCGTTACGGCCAAACTTCGATCGGGAGCTAGCACTCTGCGTTTCTGGCATACCGGTTCCACCGAGGGGTTAGCATTCAGTGTGTGCTCAACAATGCGCCTTGGAACTCCGGTCATGTCTGCCGGTGTCCAGGCGAAAACGTCCAAGTTTTTCTTGAGGAGGGATTTGAGCTTCTTCTTGCAATCGGACGACAAGCTGCCTCCAATGGTCACTAACTGCTCGGGGTAAGATGGATTTACCATGACTTCCTCTGGATCGTTCGTTTCAACCTCCTTCTCTATTGACCCTTCGCTTTGTTCATAAAAAAACCTTCTGAGATTCCTCTAACCTTCGGCATTCCGAAATAACTATCTGCCGAGCTTTCAGAGTAGCTACTCCCCTTGGGGTTGGAAATTTCATCATAGCATGTATGGTGGACGGAATGGCTCTCAGCAATCTTAGTCCGGTCCTTCCCAGGATCACATTATACGGCGAAGGCGCGCGTATGACGGTGAACTTCATGGTTGTTCTCCTATATAATCCCTCTTCTCCGAATGACACGTCCAGCTCTATTTTTCCCAACGGTTTTGTCACTTGTCCAGCGAAACCCAGCAGATCCGTCTGAGTCTGCTTTAGTCGGGACTTTATTTCCGGGCTCAAGTTATCAAAGCAATGTTCAAACATGACCTCCACCGAAGCCCCTTCGTCCACGAACACTCTTCTTACCAAGTATCCTTCCATCATGGCTTCAACGATGAGCGGCTCATCGGACACGTCTCCGGCCGGTATGGGAGGGAAGGTGATGGGGACATTCATCCACTTTTCCTCATGTTCTCTCGACTTGCGCTTCTTCTGCCGTGTTCTTGTGCCGACCATGTTGATTATCTTGTCCTTGGCCGGGAGATCCTTCTTTGGCGCGCCTTTCCCTTTTTGGCGAACATCTTTGACTAGGTGATTCAACTTCCCCGACTCCAAAGCTAACTCTAGCTGTCTTTTCAATTGAAAACAGTCATTCGTATAATGTCCCTTTTCCCCATGGTAGTCACAATATCTGTCCTGATGTTCTCTCTTGGGTGGATCCCTCATCGGCCTCGGAGGAGGCAACCGTAACTGCTGCTCGGTGGCTAAAATTTCCTTCGGTCGTTTTATGAGCGAGTCAAGCGTCAAACGGGGAGCATCACGATTCTGATAGTCATTACGCGCCGGAAGGTATGGCGCCGGACGATCTCGGTATCGATATTGAGTCTGCCGATCTTTGGGGTGGTATCCGGATCGTCCTTCGTTCCTGCTATCATTCCCCGATCCTCTATACCCTCTATCATCCTTTCGGAAAGGTCCAGCCGGCCTCTTCCTGTATTGGTCATAACTCTCCCCTCGTGGCAGTTCGGTACTAGCGAATGCGGCCTCTGCTCTTACAAAGTCATCCACACGGATCATCATTTCCTCCACGGTTCTAGGAATTTTATCAGCGAACCTTTTGGCCAGTTCCGGACATTTACATCCGTCCATGAATGAAGAAATCCTCATAATTTCCGGAGCTCCTTGTATGAACCCTGTTTCTGTAGTCCACCTTTCCTTGAACTCTGGCAAAGTCTCATTGGCTTTCCTCACGATCTTTGTTATCTCCGTAGGGTCTTTGGTACACGCTTTGTGCAGGGAGAAACGAGTTTCGAACTGAGCCCTCAGGTCTGCCCATTCGTCTATGCTGCCCGGAGGAAGGCGATCGAACCATCCTCTTGCCCTTCCGTCCAGGGTTTGCTGAAACATCCTGCACCAGACGGGCATGGGCCACTCCCTGTGACCTGCCGCCCCAGTAAACCGATTGAGGTGATCCTGGGGGTCTGTTGACCCGTCGTATAACTTGATGTGTGAAGGCATTTTGTGTTCCGGTGAAGAGAATTCGATAATCCTCCGGGTGAAGGGTGATTTCCTAACTTCCTTGAAAGGTTTGCTCAAATCTGCATCTGGTACCTTGTCTCCGGTAACTATTCCTTTCTTTTCCCTGGGCACCTCGGCCCCCTTCGGAGCTTCCTCTTCACCCCAGTCTAGACGTATTGGCTGCATAGTGCTTTGTCTATTGTGTTCTTGGACCATCGACTTGAGGGCAGAGATATATCCTTTCAGCTGTTCTCGGGTGATTGCGGGAGACTCGGCGTCCCCGTTTTCGGTACGGTGGACGAGAGGGGTTTCGACATCCCTTCCGCCCGACCCTTCCGGACGTTCGGAACCTGACATCCTAAAGCTTTGGTAGATTGAATGTCGGTCCCACGGATGGCGCCAATGTTTAAGTATTTTTCTGCGGGTTAAGTAACTCTGTCGAGCGTCCTTCGGCCTTGAGGTCGTCAAGTCCTTCGGACAGCTGCTAAGAAAGTGAACGCGTTAGTCTCGCCCCGGGTGTGACCCCAGGACCAAACTCCGGCGTGAGAGTAAGTATCGGAAGGTAAGATAATAGGTGTATTAGTAGAGTAAGTACTGTGTGTAAAAGTGAGTTACCATTACTGTAGAAATCGCTCCCTTATATAGGAGACCCATTTTTGTCTCCATCGGATACGTCCAAGTGTGATGGCGACCTCTTTAGGCGGGAACTGGAGCTTTGCTCTGTTTGGGTCTTTCTTCTAACCTGTCATGGCTCCTGCAGTTTTGTCTTGTGCCATATATAGTGAGGTTGACTTTCTGATCTGGATATAACCGTTAGTCCGAACGACTCAGATGGGTCGTTCGGAAATAAGGGTTCGTTCGGATTATACCTTCCGGAAATATACATTCTTAGTCTTGGCCTATTATGGAGTTATTCGTTTATCCGAACGGCCGTGGTCGTTCGGTCAGGGCCAGTCGGCCATATACGCCGACACATACAATTAGAAGAAACCAGTTGGTTTTTAGTTCCGGAAATATGGATGTTGACCATTCAAACTAACTCAAGATGCGATTTAAACCGAACAGAATCACTAATGTTTGTTTGCTTTTTACTATTGTTGTCGTTGGGGCTTCAAATACTTGATTTCACTAAATAATCATTTTTATATCGTATTAAACCATTGTAAATTTTTTAGTATTAACTTATTAATAATACATCTTTGAATAATAAAACTTGTACAATACTTATACATAAATGTAATGTAAAAAAATAAATACTTAAAGATCAACCTAAGCCGCCCACCCAACGTACCGGCGGCTCAGGTCTTTCAATTTCAAAGAAAACATCTGGAGAAATGACAGAAAACAAAGACCAATTCAGCAAATAGAATCCATAAATCAGACTGCTCTTTCTACTACAAAATTGAAGGCCGCTTTTTCTAAGACTCGACTGAAGCAACCACAAAACAGAGACGACATAAATGAATCCTATTAACACAGTTGCCAGGATATTTAATTGCCTTCAAGCAGACTCCGCAGTCTCTGTCGAGCTTCTTCAGTCAAGTTGCTGCATCTAAGCCTTGGCCTCTGACGAGCCACTTCACGCCCTGAAGCTGATGAAAAGCACACGACTATAGCAGTAAGATTGTCACCTGTGTCAAGACGCAAGGCATGATTAACAAGCTCTCTAGCACACCGATTAGGGTCATCATGTTGTCTCAACTGACGCCTAACAATACCAACCGCTTCTTGATTTGACATCACATCCCAGATGCCATCACACCCGATAATCAAAAACTCATCATCTTCAGTCAAAACCGTCTGAGTGACATCAGGTTCTGCAGTGAGAGGCGACCCAGTGGGTGATTTCATGTACCAATCTCCAAGGGCTCGTGTAACTGCAAGTTCACCATTGAGGTACCCTAACTCGTCTATGAAACCACCTAATGCCTCCACCCTTGCCTTTTCTTCCAAGTATATTGGTCTATGATCTTGAGACATCTGCATAGCCACGCCTTTCCTACACAGAACTGCTCGGCAGTCACCAGCATTTGCTATTAGTAGATGCTTCCCAAGGATCAGAGCGGTTAAAGCTGTTGTCCCGCAATAATCACTGATGCTACACTCATCAGCCAAAGCTTTGTCAGCCAGTAAAAATGCTTTGCAATGAGAGTTCTCCAGCGCTTTTAAGAAGAAATCATCAATATCTGAAGTTTGTGGAACATCAGAATCAATGAAGAATAACTTCATGGCATGTTCCTTGAGATATGATGCAGCTTCAGAGCCTCCATGACCGTCAAAAACAGCATAGAAAGAACTTGGCAGAGGCCACCGGTAAAGCACACCCAACTGGTTAGATAGATCATCGATTCGAATGTGCTCATCTTCATTAGATTTGCGAGGTCCAATGTCTGTATGACTCCCAGACCGAATGCTTGGAGTGAACTTTGTTGAAGATTCTACCAGTGTAGTCTTAATAGTAGTTGCACAGCTCACAGCCTGTATATGAATAAAGAAAAGGGTTATTATTTATCAACAATTAACCTCAACAAGGTTACCACAAATTTATAAATTTTTCATCTAAAAAAACACTGCCTCAATCTTGATGAGATGACTCCACTTTCATCTTTAGAGTCATCTTTAAGTAACACGTTCAACAGGTAGTGGGGGAATTTCTAGTTGAAGTGCGGGTTGGAAACGGTTGGGCTGGCCACACCAGCCTGCAAACACATTTTTTATCCACTTATTTGAATTGTTCCAAAGAAATAGGGTGCTAGACAGAAGACATGATTGCAAAAACTATAGAATACAAGCTAATGTAACATCTTATAATGAAGCATCTTAGGAAGTTTTTAGGCATGTGAATACTCATCAAATGACTTTCAATCTGTTCCACACATTTGACTCATTTCCTATTTATCTAAATTCTAGAGATTAGCCCAGTTAACTGATTTACCAGAAAAAAAAAAAAAAATCGGCCAAAGCCAAGCCTAATAACTTTGACATGCAAAGCAAACTAGTATTCATGGAAACTAATCTAACTGTCCGATGGTTGACAGACACATTGTACCTACTAAATCCATAATGATTATTCTTTTAAATCAAGAAGCTTTCCAAATAATTTGGATTGTCACCCTCTTATAATCAGTAAGTGATAATGATAAAGTAGTTCCTATAAATCCCAAATGCTTTATTATACCACATGTATTCCCACATACTTCAATGGCACTAAGCATATATTGACATCGATGTAAATTTTGTAACATAACACCTTCATTGTCCAAATAGTGTTTCTTTTTAATATATTATCATCTAATCCTACAATTCGATGATTTTATTGGAGCAAATTATAAATCTAAAGACAGAAATAGAAACATTGGCATGAGAAAAGATTATAATATATAAATTACTAAAGTAGAGTAACACCAAAAATTAGATGCAAATGTCCGAGCTTTTGGTAACCTATTTGTCGTTCAGACTAATTATATTCCGAAACAGATATCTACTTTTGTTTACAAACTTGCTTCAACCACAAACACATACACGACACAGCATCATATCTTCACATACACTTATCCTCACAACATATACGCTACATAGATCACTAAATAGTCTACCAAATATTGTGCAACATGCTTATAGATAACTAAATAAGCTACCGAATACTGTTAAACATGCTTATAGACAACTAAATACTGTGCCATATGCATATAACAACCCTTCAACTCAACACATAGATCGCTCGGTCTCCTTGGTCATTGCGTTCACAAAAGCAAAAGGGGTAGATTCAATATCTCGTGATAAATACAGTACTTGTTTATCAACTCTCGCACAGACTTATTCTCACAACATAATGCTTCTTACATCACTAAAAAATATGCTTATAGATACCCACATAGCTCAGCACTTCCATTAAATTCACAGGATCAAAAGGGGCTGATTTAATACTAAACAAAAGCGAAAGCCCGAGTTTGAATCTATTTCCTAAATCACACGTTATCCATTAATTGTGACTTAAAAACATCATGATTTGAATCTATTTCCGTTTCCATTGTCCGAACTTCAACTAACTACTCGACACGTGTAAGGGGGTGTTTGTTGAAAGCTTATATGTGGCTTATGAGCTTATATGTGGCTTTTCGGTTTATATTTCATATAAGCCCCAATTTTTCGGCTTATTTCGAGACTTGTGGGCTTATATAAGTTTATTACGATATGATAAACTTGTATAAAGTCTCAAAATAAGCCGGAAAATTGAGGCTTTATGAAATATAAGCCGAAATCACATAAGCTGATAAGCCCACATATAAGCTTAAACAAACACCCCCTAACAATTCATAACTTAAAAAACCTATAAATAAAAACCCTTAATTTATACAGATCCCATATACATAATAAGTAAATAACTAAACCCAGATTTACAAAAAAAATAAATAAAGCCACCAAAAACATAACCAAACATGAATAATAAAAAAATGAATTACCGATTCAGTAATAGAAAGGAGATCAATAGAAAGAGAACAAATACTGCTGCTTTGCTCGCGGAGAATTTCACTTGCTTCAGCAACCATCTTTGATGAATTATTATTATTGTTGTTGTTGGTTAATATCATTAAAAATTGAAGATTGATTGATTGATTGGGTTAGTAATGATAATTGGATCGGAGATGAATTGTTTGGGGGAAAGAGATTAAATAGGAATTAGGGGTGTGTGTTTGTCTATATATAGTGGCTGCGTGTAATGACTACCGCCTTGTGTTTACGCGGTACGTGTGTCGTGTAACTACTCTACCCACTCATTACGTCATTCTTACATATCCACCTATCTACACAACAAGTACTAGTACTAAAAAGGGGTTTCGTTATTTGTACCCACAAATTAATAACCTCAACATTTTTTTATTTTTTTTTTATTGTAAAACATACATAATAGAAAATATAAAGTTTGACAAGAATACGGAACAGAAATTGATAAAAGATAAAAGAATACGAAACAGAAACTGATAAAAAAATTATGTTATACTATTAATAAATAAATTAAATGACTAAAACATGTAAAAAGTGGCTATGGGGTATTAATTTTGAGTGACTTACTTTTAAATACAACCCATACTAAAGTCTTTTTTTTTTTTTTTTTTTTTTTTCTTTTTTTTTCTCTCTTCAGACACTTGTACCTTTCCATCCATTTTCTTAACTAAAACTCACTTTCACTTTTTATATTTTTTTGACAATAATATATTTCAAAAACCGTTAATCGTTATGCAAAACAAATTATACGATTATGATAAGCATTTAATTATCTTTCAAAAATAGCACTTTCATATACTTTCGGAAAACTATTTCTTGGGTTATGTTTTAAGTTCTTTCGATACAAGAGTTTCGATGATATATCAGATGTGATATACTAGTAACACTGTTGATGCAAATAATGTTCTAAAAACGTTATTCAAATCTTTCGATAACTTCACGTTTTGAGGATGACAAAATGTGAAAACACGTTACAATAAAATTAACGTAAACAAGTTTTTAATCGAAAGTTCCCGTTTCTACGCAAATCACTCTAGGTATGAACAAACAAATTTACAACTTTACAAATGATCAAAGAAGTGAATTTGTGTTTTAGACATCACATTTTTATGTGACAAAACATTTCTTTTAAAAATATACTTTACAAATTATTTTTGAATAATTAAGAAATGTTTTAATGAAAAAATAAGTTCAAAATACATAACTATTTTTCCCCCAAAAATCAGCTCTAAACTTCCCCAAATAAGTTTTCACCAGAAAAGACAAAAAGATGAGCGTTTTTATCTGGCACGGTACCACTAAATTTAGTGGTGCCGTGTGTGGTTTAGTGGTATCGTGTCCCTATAACGGCTAGATTTTTTCTGCCTATAAATACCAGCCCACTTCACACTTTTTGGGCATCCTTTTTCACACAAAACTTTCTGAGTTTAATACTCTCTTCACATCTTCTCTTCTTGATCATTTAGTTTAGTTTTCTTTTGTTTAAGAGTGATCCAATCATCCATCCAATTGATCCTCTTTATTCCTCTTCTAGTACAAGAGAAGAACTCAAGGTATCCAAGAAGATACAAGAGTTGTAGTTGTAGTTAGAGCACTTGTAACATTTGTTACACACTTGTTGTATCCTTGTATACATCAAGATCATTTTTCTTTTGAGAGAGTGTGAGAGAAGATCATTGTGATCTTATAGAGATAGTAAATATCTCTTATAGCCTTTGAGCTATTGTGTTGATCAAGTTGATCAAGAGTTGATAGAATAGGTTGAGTCAAGTGAGAGGTGATCATTGTGATCTTGTGAGATCTTGGGGATCTCTTGAGTCTTGTGTGTTGAGTGTGTGAAGTTGAAAGGATCGGGTAGATCGTGGTAGATTGGTGCTAGCTAAGATTAGCACTCGACATCTAGCTTAGTGTCAGAAATAGGATAAGCGACGTGTACGGTTTTCTCTGCCTAAAGGGAGGTTGTTGACATAGTGCTTGAAACTCTCGAGTGTGGTACTCGGAGAGTGGAGTACGGCGAAGAAGAGCTTCGTAGCCGAACCACTATAAATCCTTTTGTCCCGGTTTGATCTTTCCATCTCTTCTCTTTACTTTCATTACTTATAATTAGTTAGTTTAGTGTGTTGTTATTATTGGTGTTGATTGATTGAACATAAGACTCGAATCAAAGTTTTTCAATAGTAAAAGTTTTTTTGAGACAACTTAAAAATCGGTAAAACTATTCAACCCCCCTTCTATTTTTTTCACAATTGGTATCAGAAGCCACGTCAGTCAAGATTTTAAAGTAAATTGTATTTTAAAACTTGAATCGATCAATGGATTCCGACAAATATCTAGAAGGGCAATCTATGCAAAGACCACCACTTTTCGAAACCGATTATTTTATTTATTGGAAAACAAGATTCGAAACGTATGTGAAATCAAAAGACATTGATTTTTGGCATGTTATTACCGAGGGTGACTTTCAACCGATTCAAAAGAATTCGGAAACTAGAAAGGATGAAATAGTTCCTTATAATAAACAAAGTGATGAACTTAAAAGAAAATTAGCTAAAAATGATGAGGCTAAAATGATGATTTACAATGCTTTGCCTAAAAAGGAATTTGAAAGAATTTTCATGTGTAATACGGCAAAAGATATTTGAAAAACTTTGTTAGTCACTCACCAAGGTAATAATCAAGTCAAAGAGAACAAGATAGATCTTATTGTTCAACAATATGAACAATTTTCCATTTCGGAAGATGAGTCTATTGATAATGTTTTTGCTAGATTTAATATTATTATTACTAGTCTTAAAGCTCTTGATGAAGGTTACTCTAGCAAGAATTACGTTAGGAAGTTCCTTAGGGCTCTACATCCTAAATGGAGAGCAAAGGTCACCGCCATTGAAGAGTCAAAGGACTTGGCGACTTTATCACTCGATGAACTAATAGGAAACTTGAAGGTTCACGAGATGATAATCAAGAAAGACTCCGATATAGTTAAAGGCAAAAGCGAAAGAGTTAGACCTCTAGCTTTGAAAGCCAAAAGGAGTCTAGTGATGAGGAATGTTCGAGTTCCGATAGTGAAGATGAAGAGTATGTGTTGGGTTTAAATGATACTGCTGCTACTTTGAAGATTCTGCTGTTAAGTGTTTTATTCTGCTGCTCATGGTTCGAATGAAAATATACCAAGTATGATTCTGCTGCTAGGCATAATCATTCTGCTGCTAGGTATATTCAATCTGCTGCTGATGATATTCGAAGAATGATGAAATAAGCTAAGTGTCAAACTGCTGCTATCCTAAGATGATTCTGCTGCTTATTGGATATGTATAGTTTGTTTATGGTAAAGATACGATTAGATATTATTCTTGTATAGAAAGTTTTGTAACCGACTAGGACTCCTTGTGTGTATAAAAGGAGGATCTAGGGTTAGGGTTAGAAGTCGATTGTCTTAGCATACGTATTGTCTTGTATGCACTTCAAGGTTCGTTGTAACCCTGTTACTTTTGAGTAACCGTATATTAATATATTGAGGTGAAGGTTGAGAGAATTATTGTGTGTTATTGTTATTCTTCTTAAGATTAATTACTAGTTTCCGCATAGTAATTAATAGATCGTTCATAAGCAGTTTCTATACCGATTGCTTTAGGTTTATATCTAAAGTAATTAACAAGATCGTTAAGCTCAACTGGGATCAACAAGTGGTGTCAGAGCTTGTGATCTAGAAACTGATACCGAGAAGAATTTCGAAAAGCTCAGATCTGTTCATCATCAAAAGCAATGGAGTCTGAATCTCATCATATGGTTACTGCATCCAAGGTTCCAATGCTCAAGGTTGGAGAATATGAACTCTGGAAGATGAGGATAGAACAGTACATGAAGATGTGTGATTACACAATGTCAGAAATCATACAAACTGGTGATACTCTACCTAAGATTGGTGCTAATGGGCAAGTCTTGCCTATCAAAACCAACGAAGAAAAGGCTCAAAGGAAACTGGAGATTAGAACTCACACTATTCTCTTAATGGGGATACCTAATGAGTACCAATTGGCCTTCAAAAACACCAAGTCTGCCAAGGAGTTGTTGGCAGAAATTGAACTCAGGTTTGGTGGGAATGCAGCCACCAAAAAGTCAAGGAAGAATTTGCTAAAGCACGAATTTGAAACTTTCACTGCATCAAGCAATGAAAGTATTGATGGTACTTATGACAGGCTGCAAAAGTTAGTGAGTCAGTTGGCGATTCTAAATGTCCCTATTGCAAAGGAAGATATTAATCTGAAGTTTCTAAGGAGTCTTGCACCAGAATGGAATACTCACACAGTTGTCTGGAGGAACAAGACTGATTTTGATACTATGAATTTGGATGATTTGTATAACAACTTGAAGGTCTATGAAACTGAGGTAAAGGGTTCAATCAGTTCTTCAAGTTCAAACAACCTTGCTTTTATGTCTTCAAATAATAAGACTTCTGGGAATATTCAAGAAACTCATTCTGCTGTTGGTCATACTGGTTCTGCTGCTAGTTCTACAAATAGTGACACCATTAGTGATGCTGCTATTTGTGCCTATTTAGCTGAACTCACAACAAGTACTCCAGTAATGAGTCAGGATCTAGATCAAGTTGATCCTGATGACTTAGAAGAGATGGATTTGCATTGGCAATTTGCAATGTTGACTATGAGGGCAAGAAGATTCTTGAAGAGAACTGGAAGAGAACTCAAGTTCAGAAGGCAGAACAATGTGGGGTTTGACAAATCAAAGTTTGAATGTTATAACTGCCACAGAAAAGGGCACTTTGCCAGGGAGTGCAGAGCACCAAAGCAGATCAAGGAAAATCCAAGGCAGATTCCCATTGAAGATGCTAAACCTACTACTGCTATGGTCTCATGTGATGGCTTGGGAGAATTTGACTGGAGTGACCAAGCTGAGGATGGTCCCAACTATGCACTGGTAGCTGATGAAGAACCCAAAGAACAACACTTTGCTCTTATGGGTTACTCCTCCTCTGGATCAGACTCTGAGGTATCAAATGAATCTTCATGTTCATTTAAATCTTGCACAGATACAATAGAGGCACTAAGATCTAGTTATGATGCTTTAAGAGTTGAATTTGATAAACTCAAACTTGATAACTTAGGATATCAACATGGTTTAAAATCTTTGAAAACAAGGTTGAGTTTCTTAATCAAATTGAGGGAGAATATGCTGATAAAATTCATACTCTTGAAACTGAGCTAATTAAGAAAGAATGTGAAATTAATGTGCTTAATAAAAGTGTGGAAGAAGCTGAATTAGCTAGAGACTTAGCTTTAAGTGAAAAAGAAAAACATGTTGTTAGGATAGATAAACAACAATATGGATCTGTTCTAGCAAATAAAGCAGTTGAATCTCAGATAATTAAAAGAGGATGTGGCCTAGGATACAATGAAGTGGCTCCCCCTCTTAAAAGTGCTTATGCACCAGCTAGGAAAGAATTGTCCTTTATATCTGAGTTAGCTGCACAATCTGTAGGTGAAACAAGTCAAGTAAACAATGAAACATCTGAAAAGACTAGTGCACCTAAGATTGATGAAAAATTGGCACCTAAGATTGATGAAAAATTGTCTGATGCACCAATCATTGAAGATTGGGAATCAGATAGTGATGATGAGCAGATAGAAACAACATCAAAGGCTAAAAGGTTAGAGAGTGTTAAACAAATTAAACCTAAAGTCAAGCATACTGAGTTTATTAAACCTGTACTAGGAAGTAGAATCTCTAGGAAAGTGGCTGAGTATGATGATAAACCTAGAGATTATCCTAGGAAGACTTGTGACTTGCCTAGAGGAAATCAGAGAAACTTGCACCAGGTGATCACACACAAGTTAGGTAGTGACTTTGAACTGGTTAAGAAGGCATGTCACAGCTGTGGTAGTTTTGAGCACTTGCAAGAAGATTGTTATTATTCTATACCTAAGAAAACTAGTGCTCCAAAACCTGTATGGAACCATTATACTAGGGTGAACCATAGGAACTTTGCAAGAAAGACTCACCCACATCCCAAAAGAAACATGGTTTCTAAGGAGATTTTGTTGAGAAATGGCATTTCTAGGACTATTTCTCCTGTTGCACCATCAAGGCCCATTCCAAAGAAAACAGGGTTTTCTACTGCTAAAGCTAGCAGCAGTATCTCTCATTCTGCTGCTAAGCCAAAAGTGGTTACTGATACTGTTATGGGCACTCATTTCTATGCTGTTAAGGCCTCAGCTTGCTGGGTCTGGAAACCTAAAACCAGACACAGTAGTGCATCAATGGACTTCAAGAAATATGATTACTTTGATGCACAAGGCAGATCCAAGTCAGTAATGGCTTGGGTCCCAAAGAGAAACTAACTCTCTTACTTTTTGTGCAGGGCAATCTACAATTGGAGCTAAAGGATAAATGCATTTTTGATAGTGGATGCTCTGGACATATGACTGGAGACAAGAGCAACTTGGAAGATTTTAAAGCTTTTGATGGTGGTTATGTTGCTTTTGGCAATGATCCAAAAGGTGCTAAGATTGTTGGTAGAGGTATTATTAGAACAGGAAAATTGGATTTTGAAAAGGTATATTTTGTAGTAGGACTTAAGTTCAATCTTTTTAGTGTCTCACAAATGTGTGACAAAAAGAATTTTGTTCTTTTTACAGAAACTGACTGTCTTGTTTTGTCTCCCGACTTTAAGTTACCTCATGATTCAGAAGTACTACTTAAAGTCCCTAGAACAAACAATATATACAGTGTGGACATTAAGAACATCATTCCTAAAAGAGATTTAACTTGTCTTTTTGCAAAGGCTACCATTGATGAATCCAAGCTTTGGCATAGAAGATTGGGTCACTTAAATTTCAAAACTATAAACAAATTGGTAAAAGGCAACCTTGTCAGAGGGTTACCTTGAAAGATTTTTGAAAATTCTGAAACCTGTGTTGCTTGTCAGATGGGAAAGCAACACAGAGCTTCTTGTAAGTCCAAAGTGGTGAACTCTAATTCTGAACCCTTGTATATGTTGCATATGGATCTGTTTGGACCAACTTTTGTGAAGAGCTTGAATAAGAAGATGTATTGCTTAGTTGTCACTGATGATTTCAGTAGGTTTACTTGGGTGTTTTTCTTAGCAACTAAGGATGAGACCTCTGGAATTCTTAAGGCCTTCATTACAAGAATAGAAAATCTAGTAAATCATAAGGTCAAAGTAATCAGATGTGAAAATGGAACTGAATTTAAGAATAATGAAATGAATCAGTTCTGTGAAGAAAAAGGTATTTTAAGGCAGTTTAGTGTGGCTAGAACTCCTCAACAAAATGGTGTTGCTGAAAGGAGGAATAGGACATTAATTGAGGCTGCTAGGACTATGTTTTCTGAGTCAAAGTTACCCACTACTTTTTGGGTTGAAGCAGTTAACACTGCTTGCTATGTGCAAAATAGGAGTAAGGTAGTAAAGCCTCATAACAAGACCCCTTATGAATTGTTGCATGGTAGGAAACCTATGATAGATTTCTTAAAACCATTTGGGTGTCCTGTTACTATCTTAAATACCATTGATTCACTAGGCAAGTTTGATGAGAAAGCAGACAAAGGTTTCTTTGTTGGATACTCAACTAATAGCAAAGCTTTTAGGGTATTTAACCAAAGAACAATGCATGTGGAAGAAAATCTACATGTTAGGTTTAGTGAAACCACACCTAGTGTTGCTGGAAAAGGACCTGAATGGCTGTTTGATATTGATTCCCTAACCAAGAGTATGAATTATCAACCAGTGATTGCAGGTACACCTAACATGTCTGCAGGTACACAAACTAACCCCAATGCAGGTACACAAGCAAAGAAGGATGCATCTGCAGAGGAGTTTGTTTTGATTGAGAAGTGGAAGTTTAATCAGTTCTTCACCCCAATAGATAAAGAGGGAAAGAGTTCAGATGATGATGCTGTTCATAAGGAAGTACCAAAGGATGATGCAGAAGGTGATGATGAACCTTCTAATGATGGCAAGACTGTTGAAAAGTCAGCAAAGTATGGAAGTTCAAGAAATGAAGCTAGCAGCAGTATCTACAATTCTGCTGCTAAGCCAAATTATTCTGCTGCTACGCCTAGCAGCAGTATCCCCAATTCTGCTGCTAAGCCTATTAGTTCTACTGCTGTTCCAAAGAATTCTGCTGCTGACTTTAATGATGATGTTAATGATGATGTTGACTTTCCTCATATGCCTGAATTGGAGGAAATCTACTATGACACAGATGATGATGTTGTGGATGTTTTTGGAGCAAATGCTGATTTGACAAATATGGAGCCTTCTATTCAAGTCAGTCCTACTCCAACTACAAGGATACATAAGAACCATCCCAAGGAGCAGATAATTGGTGATGTACAATCTACTGTACAAACCAGAAGTAAAACAAAAGGGCTGAGTAATCAACTCCATCAAGGTTTATTTGCTCAATCATTGCATCAAAGAAATAACCACAAGGACCTACAAAATTGCAAATTTGCCTGTTTCTTATCATAAGAGGAACCCAAAAATATTCACAAAGCTATGAAAGATTCAAGTTGGGTTGAAGCCATGCAAGAGGAGCTGTTGCAGTTCAAGCTTCAAGAGGTCTGGACACTAGTTGATTTGCCTAATGGGAAGAGGGCAATTGGTACAAAATGGGTGTTCAGGTGCAAAAGAGATGAAAGAGGAATTGTGGTGAGAAACAAAGCAAGACTAGTAGCTCAAGGGTACACTCAGGAAGAAGGAATAGATTATGATTATGATGAGGTCTTTGCTCCTGTAGCAAGGATAGAGGCTATTAGACTGTTCTTGGCTTATGCCTCATTCAAGAACTTTCCTGTGTACCAAATGGATGTGAAAAGTGCTTTTTTGTATGGAAAGATTGATAAAGAGGTTTATGTGATGCAACCTCCTGGTTTTGAAGATCCTGAATTTCCAGACAGAGTGTATAAAGTGGATAAAGCACTGTATGGATTACATCAAGCTCCTAGAGCTTGGTATGACACCTTGTCCAAGTTTTTGCTATCTAATGGGTTCACAAGGGGAACCATTGATAAAACTTTGTTCATCAAGAAAGACATAAAGGATATCCTACTAGTTCAGGTTTATGTAGATGATATCATTTTTGGGTCTACAAACAAGGTGTACTGTGAAGAATTTGAGAAGCTCATGCATAACAGATTTCAAATGAGTTCTATGGGAGAACTCACTTTCTTTCTGAGGCTTCAGGTTAAGCAGACGGCAGAAGGAATGTTCATCAGTCAAGACAAGTATGTGGCTGATATGTTAAAGAAATTTGGTTTTACTGATGTGAAGGCAGCTAAGACACCAATGGACAACAACAAACCTTTGCTCAAGGATGAAGATGGGGAAGAGGTTGATGTACATCTTTATAGATCAATGATTGGTTCATTGATGTATTGATGAAGCGAAAAGTGTACCGCTTTTAAGGGGTCATTTAAGCCCTAAATCGTATTTATTTGATCAAATATTGCCCTAAATCGTTCCTTTTGTCATTTTAGGTACTTTTGAGAAGAAATCTGGAAAAGGAGGCATTTTGGACGTTTTTTGAGCATAAAAGTGAAGAAAACGACAAAGTCTCAAAAATCGGCTAAAAGTTACCTTTGACGGCGTCAGGATTTACCCTGGACGGCGTCATGGTTTGGCAAGAAAAGGTGGATGTGAAATTTACTCATGATAAGCCAGTGAAAATTGCATGTGAATTCTGACGGCGTCACGCTTTAACCTGATCAAGGGCGTCACAGCTTAATTTAGAGAGGGACGGCGTCACATTCAAGGTCTGACGGCGTCAAGCCTTGATAAGCCAGAACGGATTTTGGAGAGCTAAAGAGGGACGGCGTCAAGAAGGTCATCCGGGAACCCTAGAAGCGGCGAGGTGACGGCGTCACACTCCATAACGTGACGCCGTCAGATCCAAAAGTCTATATATAGTTTTCTAATTTTTTGTCATTAGTGTGGAACTTAGTGTGGAATTTTTGGGAGAAAACCCTAAGACGATTTTAGCATCTTTTTCAAGGCTTTTTGCCTTGAGATCTTCCATGTTACATTGAAGATAAGTTATCAATTAATCATTCAATATGTCTATGTGTTGTTTGATTCTATCTTGTTCTTGTCTTTTGGTTAACATGTTAGGCTAGATTTATCTTGTGTTTGCTTAGATCTAATGAAACCTAGCTATTGATTATTGGTTATTAGTGTGTTATTAGTTGTATTGGATGATTGTTTATCTATGTTAGGCTTAAGAAAACTGGCTAACTTCCTATTCGGTAACTTGCTTGAACGTCTTAAGAAACATGAACCAAATGCGTACTAAAGGTTTTTATGGTTGTATTTAATGCACAAGCGAATTCTAGTGATCCCATGTTAGGAGCTTCCTAGCCGGCTCGACATAGGAGTGAAGTAGGAGCTTGTAGAGTTGGGAAGTACGTACGCCACCCCACGATTGGTATTAAGGAATACACCCGTCATCCACGTAACTAATACACACTAATCAACCGGTAAAAGATAGTTAGGGAGTAAGGAAATCTAAGTAAACACATTTCTCTATACATAAGTTTTCACCAGCATTTTATTTTCAGTTATTTATTTTATTTGCATTTGTAGTTATTTGGGTTAGTTGACTAGCAACTAATTCCGCCCACTCCTTCAAACCCGAGATTTTACTTGCTTTCATAAAAAATATAAAAAACATAAAAAGAATCTTCTCTCACCCTTAGACCTATTAGAGTAGTTTTTCATACCTAACGAACACTATTCCCTGTGGAGAACGATCAATCCCCCGTACTTACCACTACACTATACTACATCGGTCAGGTACACTGCCTGGTGGGGTTGTAAGCCTCTTGAGATCCCTCGAGAGGTAAAACCTGTTGTAAGGTTGCAAAACCACGCATCAAGTTTTTGGCGCCGTTGCCGGGGAATAGTTATTGTTTAGGTTGAATTTTTATTTTATAGGTCTACTCACTAGATTCCTTTCTAGTGAGATTTTTATTTTCTTTTTCTAGGTCTTCTTTAGTCTATCTATTTTCTTCGTTTCTTTGTTCGTAACCATTACCATTCGACATCATGGAAGATGGTAATATCCTTAATCCCAACAACCCACCACCTCCTAGAGCCCGTACTTTAGGAGAGTACTCCCGTCCTAGCCACCATGGCTATCGAAACACCATTGAGCTCACTCAAGGAGCCAATATCACACCCTTGCGATCCGACACCATCCGGTTGGTGCAAAGCGGATGCGCATTCCATGGACTTCGTTCCGAAGATCCTAATCAACATCTCAAGGACTTTCTCAAAATCGTTGATTCTATAGACCTTGATGTTGCCACTCGAGAGACGACCCGATTGCGTCTCTTTCAATTCTCTCTGCGGGACCAAGCTAGTCAATGGCTAGAACGTCAACCCGCAGGATCCATCACCTCTTGGGATGATCTCACTACTCGTTTCCTTGCTCAGTTTTTCCCACCGGGAAGAACTACCAAGCTAAGGAATGATATCTTGATGTTCCAACAACGTCAAGGCGAAACTCTCTACGAGGCATGGACTCGATTCAAGGACTTACTTCAAAAAGTCCCTCACCATGGCATAGAACTTTGGCTCCAAGTCCAAATCTTCTATGACCATATCAATCTCTCCACAAGGCAAACCATTGACCAATCGGCCGGTGGTAAGCTACGTGATCTAAGTGCGGAACAATCATGGGCTCTCCTAGAGGATCTTGCTCTTTATGACAACGAAAGTTGGAGTGATCCCCGTGATTTGAATAAAACGGTCAAGGCAATATCTTTGCCTTCGAACAATTCAAGCACTTCCGACCGTAGGATCATAGAACTTGAAGACCAAGTCAAGTTTCTTATGAAATCCTACGAGGCTCCTAAACCTTCAAGCCAAGTGAACAAAATCACTTCTTCATGTGAATTATGTAGTGGTCCCCACGACACTCGTGATTGCATGGAACTCCCCGAACAAGCTTTTGTGGACTACGCATCCTCGCGTACCGACGGAGCGGGAGACAAGTGGTACACTTTCAAACCCGAGCCAAACCCCTATGGTGATTCATACAACCCCTCATGGAAAAATCACCCGAACCTTAGGTGGAAACAAAACCAAAACGCACAACAAACCAATTCTTCCAACCCACCTAATCGTTTCCAATCAAGCGGTTCCAACTCGAACCGTACTTTCAACAACAATCCTTCCGGCAATGGTAGTACCAATAACTTTGAAGGATTGATGTCCCAATTTATGGCATCTCAAGAAGCTCGTTTAGCCAAGTTTGAAGCCGATTTCAAACAAAAACAAAGCGAGATGACCAATAAGATTGACACCTTGTTGAAAGCCCTCAATGACCGAGAAATGGGAGCACTCCCTAGCAACATGGTCAAGAACCCGAAACTAAACGTCAACGCTATTTCATCAGTTTCGTCCCCTAGTTCTTGTCCACAATATTATTCGGTCAATTCCATGAGCGCGTGTTTCAAACAAACCCAAGTCGTTCCAAATGACCAAGAAGTTATGACATCCAAATTGGTCAACAACATAGTTGAAACACCTCCCACTCAAAACCTTGACGAAGAATTCAAGGAGCTCCACCTTGAAAGTCCGGTTGTTGATGTGTTGGATGAGAAGAAGCTCAAGTTAGGCGAAAAAGGGACCGCCTTTGTTCAAAATAAGCTACCTAAGAAATTAGATGATCCGGGCTTATTTGTTCTACCTTGCAAGATCGGTAATTCGGAGGCTTATGACACATTAGCCGATCTTGGATCAAGCCTTAACCTACTTCCGTTACCTCTCTACACCTCTCTAAAACTTGGAAAACTTGAAGAAACCGAGGTGATAATAGGTTTAGCGGATGGGAGTGTTGCTTACCCGGTTGGAGTAGTTAAGGACGTGTTAGTACACATTGGAAAACTAACCATTTTAGCCGATTTCCACGTCCTTGATATGGTTAGCGACCCTACATGCCCCTTGTTGATAGGTAGAGGATTTTTGGCTACCGCTAGTGCTATGATTGATTGTAAGGAATCTAAGATAGCGGTAGGAGAAGGAGATACTTGGTCAGTCTATGATGTGAAGAAACATGCTTATGATACTAGTGATGAACCGACACCCCATTGGTTAGAGTTGAATAGGAGACCATCTAGATATGGACCTTGGATTGATAGAGACTTCATAGGACCCCAACGCTCATTTTACCTAGAAGAGGACTTTGTGAACCGAACACATACGGTAGAACAACTCTTGGCTAGGGACACCGAATTGGATCCATTTGAAGACCCTCTAGTCTTTAGGAAGATGATTGATTTCCTAGGAGTTTTGCCAATTAACCTAGGAATGAATAAGTGGACTCGTGAGGACGATGATCATAAGTGGAATTGGGATAAACCACCCAAAGATGGAGATGGGTCATGGCATATTAAGATGACATTGTATGACCCGGATGGAGAGAAGTTTGAAAAGATATATCGTACTAAGCGGACCAATAGGAAACTTCAATCCAAGCTTAACCCTAAAGACGTCCTCGATGACGAGCTCACTTAGATAGGGTAGAAGGACTTTGAGTCTAGCTACAAGACTCGTTAATAAAGAAAAGCGCTTCTTGGGAGGCAACCCAAGCAATCTTTATTTGCTTTTTGTGTTTATTTATTTGTTTGTTTGATTTTATTTGTTTCCGTATGTGTGTTTAATTTTTATTCTTATTGATTCATGTTCAAAACTAATTTGTGAAAATGCTTTATTTTGTTTTTAACTTCGTCTTAACTACATATAAAGGTATTTTGCAAACGGTAAGTGTAAGGGAAATCCAAATCGGTTTATTAGAACACAAATAAACATGAATCATAGTAATAATAAATTAACATACATATTAGTATTTGTTTGAGTCAAATGCTTGTATCGAGTCATAATGATGTTTTGCAGGATTTCCAGGAAGTAAGGTATAGGTTTTTACAAAATTTTTCCGGAAACGTAACATGAGAATTCTATCAGATCATTTCTGACGGCGTCAGGCTTTACAACCTGACGACGTCAGGTTTAATTTTCTGAAAACTTTTGAAAGTTTTGTTTTCATAAAAAGTTTTTATTAAATCTATAACTTATAATCTCCAGGAATCTGCAAAATTATCATTCCACAAGCATTATATCCTTATATATAGAGTTTATCCCGCCGATGTTATGCAGGTTTTCGTGTTTGTTTTCTCAGGTTTATCAGGTTATTTTGGACAAGGAAATGTTTTTGGATCAAGCTTATGGCGATGCATTAGTCATGGAGCTTCTACATTACCTTGGAAGAAGATTTAACCGTATTATTTCATTATCCACCGAGCGAATCAGGGGAGTATTTGATTTCATTCTTTTACTTTATGCTTTTACATTTGTTATTTGAACATTGGGGACAATGTTCATCTTAAGTGTAAGGGGGGGGGGGGTAAAAGTACGATTTTAGAGAATGCAATTACGCTTGATTTTTGTTTATTTGATAGTAGATGTGTAATAAAACTGAGAGAAATACCTGTTAGGGCAATTTTAGTGCCAAATTTAAAATTTTTTACAACATATAGGAGTGAAACTTTGATCTTAATGAGCGTCTCACGGATAGGAGTTATATGACTAGCACAAAAACCGTACCACTAAAAATTTTTTCCACCCCCAAATATGTGAGGTTCGCCCCTAGAATTGGTAGGAAAAGCATTTATGCTATGATGTGTGTACCGGTAGCACTTAGATTCTAGAACTTGCGTTAGGACCATTCCGAGGCCACAAGTGAGACTACATTCGTGTAGTTAGATTTACTACATGATAAGAGGCATTAGGATTAACCCATTGTTTTACACCTGTGTTTTTGTTATAATTACATTGGCTACATTGGTCAAGTAATTCTCCCACACCCTTTGCGTTGTACTCATTTTTAGTACACGATACCCCTAGTACACCCCTCAGAGCCTATCTTTTCGTTTCGACCTTTAAGCATTTTACTTAAAGGAAGAATTTGTTTACACCCCACTTAAATGTACACCCAAATCGCCTTAGCCTACCTTGTATGCGCTCATTTTTAGTGCATTATTGTGACAACATTTGTTTAAACCCAAGTTAATTATCTAGTTGATTACATGGTTGCTAAGTCGAGTCATATCCTTGTACATATTGTTTTGGGACGATTGGGACTCATGGGTAAAGTACTAGTGTAATGGAGTAATGGGGAAGAACATCATTTATTACCCCCATATGTGCTAAATATTTTAAAAAAGTACTCCAAGTGTTTTAATTATCTTAATTCGAGTCATTAGAATAGTTATTTGTAAAGTTATGTAAAAGTTCAAGTGTAAGGGGAATGCAATGCCCCTATGATGTATTATTTTGGATGGTAGGGCAAAAGTGTATGCACAAAAAAAAAAAAAAAAAAAAAAAAAAAATCGAAAAAATCAAGAAAAATACAAAAAAAAATGAGAAAAAGAAAAATAGAAAAAACATACGGACTACCATCCCGTTTTATTTTATGTTTATTTTATGTTTTTGTTATTTTCTTTCATTAGCTTAAGATTGAGTCGAGTCTTGGCTTAGCAACATTGTATAGTACATGTAATTGATCAAGATCTTTAACTCGCCACCAGTAAAATATCCCTTATCCAACAAAACCGTGTTTTCCTTTTCCCTACACCTAACGTTATAACCCATTTAAAAGCCCTCTTTGATAGTTTATCTTTGGTGCTTACGCCTAGTGGAGGAGGTTTTCGATCCTTTCCCAAGCCTATGGTAATCTATTTGCTATGACAGGTAGTGAGAGATATTATCCGTTTTCATTTATGAGATTTATTTTGATGACACCTGAGAGATGTGAGTATCTAAACACTACTTGTGAGGTGCTAGTATGTAATCTCCGTGCTTATTATGATTGAAGTGGAACGATTATTTGTTGTAATTACTTTTATATTAGCATTAAATGACCCTAACTTGTATTTTGATTAGAATAAAAGCGCATTTGCTTGAGGACAAGCAAATCTCAAGTGTAAGGGTATTTGATGAAGCGAAAAGTGTACCGCTTTTAAGGGGTCATTTAAGCCCTAAATCGTATTTATTTGATCAAATATTGCCCTAAATCGTTCCTTTTGTCATTTTAGGTACTTTTGAGAAGAAATCTGGAAAAGGAGGCATTTTGGACATTTTTGGAGCATAAAAGTGAAGAAAACGACAAAGTCTCAAAAATCGGCTAAAAGTTACCTTTGACGGCGTCAGGATTTACCCTGGACGGCGTCATGGTTTGGCAAGAAAAGGTGGATGTGAAATTTACTCATGATAAGCCAGTGAAAATTGCATGTGAATTCTGACGGCGTCACGCTTTAACCTGATCAAGGGCGTCACGGCTTAATTTAGAGAGGGACGGCGTCACATTCAAGGTCTGACGGCGTCAAGCCTTGATAGCCAGAACGGATTTTGGAGAGCTAAAGAGGGACGGCGTCAAGAAGGTCATCCGGGAACCCTAGAAGCGGCGAGGTGACGGCGTCACACTCCATAACGTGACGCCGTCAGATCCAAAAGTCTATATATAGTTTTCTAATTTTTTGTCATTAGTGTGGAACTTAGTGTGGAATTTTTGGGAGAAAACCCTAAGACGATTTTAGCATCTTTTTCAAGGCTTTTTGCCTTGAGATCTTCCATGTTACATTGAAGATAAGTTATCAATTAATCATTCAATATGTCTATGTGTTGTTTGATTCTATCTTGTTCTTGTCTTTTGGTTAACATGTTAGGCTAGATTTATCTTGTGTTTGCTTAGATCTAATGAAACCTAGCTATTGATTATTGGTTATTAGTGTGTTATTAGTTGTATTGGATGATTGTTTATCTATGTTAGGCTTAAGAAAACTGGCTAACTTCCTATTCGGTAACTTGCTTGAACGTCTTAAGAAACATGAACCAAATGCGTACTAAAGGTTTTTATGGTTGTATTTTAATGCACAAGCGAATTCTAGTGATCCCATGTTAGGAGCTTCCTAGCCGGCTCGACATAGGAGTGAAGTAGGAGCTTGTAGAGTTGGGGAAGTACGTACGCCACCCCACGATTGGTATTAAGGAATACACCCGTCATCCACGCAACTAATACACACTAATCAACCGGTAAAAGATAGTTAGGGAGTAAGGAAATCTAAGTAAACACATTTCTCTATACATAAGTTTTCACCAGCATTTTATTTTCAGTTATTTATTTTATTTGCATTTGTAGTTATTTGGGTTAGTTGACTAGCAACTAATTCCGCCCACTCCTTCAAACCCGAGATTTTACTTGCTTTCATAAAAAATATAAAAAACATAAAAAGAATCTTCTCTCACCCTTAGACCTATTAGAGTAGTTTTTCATACCTAACGAACACTATTCCCTGTGGAGAACGATCAATCCCCCGTACTTACCACTACACTATACTACATCGGTCAGGTACACTGCCTGGTGGGGTTGTAAGCCTCTTGAGATCCCTCGAGAGGTAAAACCTGTTGTAAGGTTGCAAAACCACGCATCATGTATTTGACTGCTTCAAGACCAGACATCATGTTCTCTGTGTGTGCTTGTGCCAGATTTCAAGTGTCCCCAAAAGTTTCACACTTGAATGTGGTCAAAAGAATTTTTAGGTACCTAAAGGGTCAACCTAAATTGGGCATTTGGTATCCTAATAGTTCACCCTTTGACTTGATAGCATACTCAGACAGTGACTATGCTGGAGCTAGTTTGGATAGAAAGTCAACCACTAGAGGCTGTCAATACCTTGGTCATAGGTTAATCTCATGGCAATGCAAGAAACAGACTGTGGTGGCTAACTCAACAACTGAGGCAGAGTATGTGGCTGCTTCTATTTGCTGTGGACAAGTACTCTGGATTCAGAATCAACTCTTAGATTATGGGTACAATTTCATGAACACCAAAATTTATATTGATAATAACAGCACAATGTGTATAATCAAGAATCCTGTTTTTCACTCTAAAACAAAGCATATAGAGATAAGACATCATTTTATTAGAGATTGTTATGAGAAAAAGTTAATTCAAGTGGTTAAAATACATACTGACAATAATGTTGCTGATCTACTTACAAAAAGTTTTGATATAAGTAGATTTCAATTTTTAGTTGCTAGTATAGGTATGATCAATCTTTAAAATCTTATCTCTGTATGTTTTGTAAAAAGTTTTTGAGGATTTGTGCTGTTATTGATCAAATAAGTTGTTTCTAGTGCTTGCTATGTCTGTATTGTTGACTGTCTTGTGATTATTGTGAGATACTCTTGTTTGTGTTTTGTGGTTGTTGGACTAATCTTTTGCAGGATAAGTCACAAAAGATTGATTGCTGAGAAAAAGATGATTCTGAAATTCAGGGGAGGCTATCTATTCAGAATCTAAAGCATAAGAGTGAATGTTCATCAACACAAAGATAATAAAAGTTTATTCATTACTGGGTGCATTCACTACATTAGCAGCAGTTACATCATCAATCAGGATTCAAAAGCAACAAAACAAACAACCAACCAACAACCTTACTACACATAAACCTACACAAACCTACCACACAACAACTACTCAAGCTTCCTTTTGCCTTTTCCCTGGACATCTGGCATGGTCCTATGGACTCTTTTACCTTCAATGTCCATGGCATCAGCCACCTTCTTGCAAGGGAGGCCTAGAACTTGTGGACTTGGCTTTGGACGAGCTTGATGTCCTTCAGGCACTTGGATCTTGCTCATTCCAGCCACGGCCTTCTCAATCTCTCTTGTCAATACGACTGAAAGTGGCTGTGATTGTTCCTCATCATCATCAGAAGAGGGGAATGAATCATTTAAATGAGACGGGGGAGTTGTTAGTTCATTGGATGATAGTGGAGGAGTTGTCCTTTGCTTTTTGCTGGTTTGATCGGTGTAGTTTGGTGGAAAATAGTTTGTCTATCCTGAGCTTCCTAAATCAGACGAAGAATCGGATGAGATTTCTAAAATATTTGAAGGATTCATGGTGATTGGAAAGTTGAAGATATGTGTTGCAGATTTTGTGGGATGAGATGGATTTGTGTAGATGATTGGAGGCTTGTTATAGAGTTAATGAAGGATTAAAGACATTACAGGCGGGGTTGGTACTTGGAATTAACTCTTGGGTCGGTAAAGGAATTAATTCCTTCATGGAATTAACTTAATTATGGTATTTTTGTAGAGTTGACCAAAAAGGGTGGATATTAATTTTGGGTAATTGGATAAGTGTTAGCAAGAAATCCATTCTACTGCTGGTGGTGTTATGCTGCTTTGTTTTGCAAGTTTAGCATTCTACTGCTAAATTTGAAAGTTGGAGGACTGTTTTGCAAATTGGCGCCTAAAACGTTCTAATTGGATCTAACCGGTATTAAACCCTAATTCGATCCCCAAATTAAAATTATGCGCTCAAATTTCAATTAACTCCAAACTCTAACACCTCCATTAGCATCTGATTCAAAAACACTTCAAAAACAAAACCCTAATTTACAATAAAGAGACGTACCTATTCTGACGATCACAATTAAGTAGCTTTTCTTAAGAAGGTGCCGGAGGCTGATGGATTCACTGAAGTCATAGACTTTCTTAATGCTACCTCCATTAGGTATGCATTATCAGTTAATCCAACTATATATCGTTCCCACATGAGACAGTTTTGGTCGACTGTTACGGCTGAAACTCTTAATGGGGAAGAAATGTTAATTGCCTCAGTAGATGAGGAAAGAATTGTTGTTACTGAAACATCTGTAAGACGAATTCTTCGTCTTGCAGATGATGAAGCAACAACTTGCCTTCCCACTTCTACAATTTTTGAGGAACTTGAAAGAATTGGGTATGAGCGAACCAACACTAAAGTTAAATTTTACAAACGTTTGCTCTGCCCACAATGGAAATTTCTTGTTCACACCATTCTACATTGTCTTAGTCCTAAAACAAGTGGGTGGAATGAGTTTAGTGCAAGTCAAGCTTCTGCTTTGATTTGTCTAGCCTCAGGCCAACCATATAATTTTTCGGCTATGATTTTCGAAGGGTTGAAAAAGAATATTTCTGGAACTTCTTATCTTTATCCAAGGTTTTTGCAATTACTCATTGATAATCAGTTACAAGAACCTTTTGCTCATGAAAACCTTACAAAACTCCAGTTGTTGTAACTAAAATGTTTAAACACTTAAGGAAAAATGGGACTGGTTTTTCTGGGAGAATAACTCCATTGTCCCAACATATTTTGAACATTGTTGCTGCTGCTACTCAAGGTGAAGAAGCTGAAAACCCCACAGCTTCCCATCACACACCTACTCCTGAATATTCAAATGAAGCATCCTATAATGAACCCCAAAAGACCCAATCACCTAGGATTTCACATGAAAAGAGCACTGAGTTACCTCAGACTAGTGCTAGTATGGAAGCGGATGAGGCTGCCATAGGTGATGGAGATGGCATGAAGGAAGGGGCTGACACTATTGTTTCCAACTTAGAAGTTGAACAGGCCAGTGTCAACATAACTAAGACCCCAACCTTGGCAACATCTATTGTTGAGGGTTCTCATGAACCTGATGCACATGATGGAAACCCTAGACACACGGCTAATATAGGGGGCTCAGATGTTCAGCCTAGGGTTGAGACTGAGTTTATGTCCAAAGATTCACCTCTCGGAGAAGGTAACACATCTCGAAGTGATGAGGACAGAGATGAAACACATGAATTGATGGACACTGATGTACAAAATGACAATGCCCATGATACACCTCTCGGACCAGGTCACACAGGTCGAAGTGTTGAGGCTAGCATTGAACTTGAAACAGACGAATTGACGGTTAAAACACATGTACACAATGCCAAATCCAGTGATCAACCTCTCGGGTCAGGTAACACAGACCGAAGTTGTGAGGATATCATGAAACAATTAAAAGAATTGACGGATACCTGTACAAAATTGTCAAAGGAGGTCATTGGTCTTAGAAAGGAGCTAAAGACAGTGAAAGCTTCTCAGGGTGCTGAAATCAGAAGGCTTAAGCTTAGGGTTAAACATCTTGAGGGGTTGCTGAGATCAAGGTCTTCACAGCTGAAGGTTTCCAAACCAAGTTTGGGAGAGGATGCTCCCAAACAGGGGAGGAATGAAGCAGAGGAAAACATGGCTCAAGGGGAGGCTGAGATGGAATTGAAAAATAATGTTGCTGATGTTGGTGAAAAGAAGGCAAAGGATGATTCTGCTGCTGGTGCAGGACATTCTGCTGTTGGACTTAAGGATTCTGCTGTTGCTTCAGAAATGGGTTCTGCTGCTGAAACAGATGAAGACACCATACCCATAGCTCAAATCATGCTAAACCTTCATGCTAAATCACAACAATCACCAAAAGTTATCCCAACACCTGAAACTACTGCTGTACAACCACAATCACAACCTGCTGCTCAACCTACACCAAAACCAAAACAAGTGACTACTTCAAAGCCAAAAGCCAAAGGAGTTGTCATACAAGAGCCTGTGCCTACAAGAAAACAAAACCACCTACCTACAAGGGTAAAGGTAAGGAGAAAATGGTGGAAGGACTTGAACCTTATCCTGATCCTAATGAAATTCCAATTGAGGTATGGCCTAAGCATTTGCAAGAAAAGTGGGATGCAGAAGAAGCTCAGAGGGTTGCTGCTGAAGAAAAAGCTGAGTATGATAAAGCAATGGAGAAACAAAAGCAACAATCTGGGAAACAAGCTGAAGTTGAAGCAAAAGTTGCTGCATGGGAAGATGAGCAGGCAAGATGTAAAGCTGCTATGCAATGAAATCAATAAAAATCTGAAAGAAAAAATTGCATTGTTAACGAAGGACAATGAGTGCTATAAACTACAACTTTCAGGATATCAAAAACAAGAAAAACGTGAAAAAGGTTTTGAGATTGCTTTCCAAAAAGAGTACGTCAAAGTTCAAAATTTAGAAAATCAAGTTCGTGAGCTAACCGTTTCTAAGGCTGAGCTCCTCTCTCAAAAAGAAAAGAATCAATTTGAATTCAAAAAACAAATTAATGCTTTAAATTCTGAGCTGTTAAAAACTCAATCTGAGCTTTCAACATCTCAAAATAATCTTCTTGAAGAAAAGCAAGCCTCAAGTAAACGCGTCAACTCATATCTTGAAGAAATTGTCACTTTGGAATCCAAACTTAAAGAGTTTCAAACTATTGTATACAAAAATGGTGAATCCATAACTCAAATTCAAAGGCTATCGGTAAAACCAGTCCCGAAAGGATGTGGATTTGCTATTGGCAGTGACCAACCACGTTTTCTTTCTAAAGCACCCAACAAAAATCCCAAGTTATACAATGCAGAATTATTACTTGATGATACCTTTCAAAGAGTTGTTGTGCTTGGTAATGATGAAGAACTTGAAATTATTGAACGTCAAAAAGAACTTGAGAGTCAACCAAAAACTAACAAAGATTTTTCCAGAATTCATCATGATTATAATGCAAGACGTCAAATCAAATTTGTCCCCTCAAAGGACGAATCAGAACAAACGTTTGTTAACACAAACATACATGCTTCTCCTACAATACTTCCTGTTTCCAAAACTGTTGCACAAATCAAGGATTCTTTGACTAAGGATGATGTTGATCCAAAATTACCAGAAAGTAAATTATTTCGATATTTTGATACAATTATGGAAGACATATTTCTTTTGGAAAATGAAATTGAGTTTAATTCTCAAATCGAAGTCTCTACTTTTCTTTCCCCAGACGCGAAAGAAAAGCGAGATATTCTTCAAAAGAAAATTCTGCCTCATGTCAATCATCTAAAGAAATGTGCAACACAATGGGAACAAGAATTATTCACGGAAGTTGCATCTATGAAGGGCATTTTCAAAGAACAGGACGACAAACTTCAAAGACAAAAACATCAAAAGAAAACTTTGAAAAATGAGAATGATCGACTCTTAGAAAAAGTTTTGTGTTATGACGTTGCTTCTGTGATAATGAATTCGCTTTATGAATCATGCAATGTATTACTTGTGAATGATCATGCGGTAAATGTTGAGATGTTGCAAATGGAGATAGAAAATTTGGCTAAAGAGAATGAGGATCTCCGACAAATCAACAATGATGTGGAAAACAAAGTTTTTAATTTTCAAAAAAGACTTGATTGATGTCAAAATCAAAGTGCTGAATTTGAACTAAAATTTCAAAATCTCATAAAATCTTTATCATTTCAAAACAGTCATGTTCCTGAAAATAATAAGGAAACAAAGGCTTTCTTAAGACTTAAACTGTTTGAAAATGAAAAGGAACTGGATGAAATTCTTCAAAACAGAAATGACACAGTCCGCCTCAACAGAAAATTAGATTCACAAAATCAAGAATTCCAACACATCATTGTTGATCTAAAGAAGAAACTCCGAGTTTTAGACAAAGGCAACGCAAAAGTTCATAAGATTGCCCCAGGGATGTATGTAGTAGACAAAGCAATTACCCAAGCATCAGACTCAACCACTAATGCAAACACTTCTACTTCCACAGGACTAGATACTATCTCTAAGGCTAGCTGTTCCAAGACTCCCAAGAAACAACAGAAGCGTAGAGTCAGGAAGTCTAGGAATGGATCATCTAAGTCTTCAGAAGTTAAAGCAAGTAGTTTGAATAACACAGATGTAATGTCAGGAATAGAATCGACCTTATCTAAGTCCAATTCTAGGAATGATGTAACAGATGTTGAATCTATGAATGTTAATGTTGATGTTATGATTGATGCTAGTTGTATTGTTTGTCGTGCTAGTATATTATCTGGTGATCATCAAAACTGCATTGCTAAAACTCTATTGAAACGAAAAAAGAAACGAACTAGTGGCTCTTCCTCTAGGCTCAAAACTGTTGCCAAGTCCATTTTAGGGAAACCACCACTAGTTGTTTCTGAACAAACCATAGATGCTCCTATCGCCACACCTAAGACAACCAAATCACCTAGTGCATTCATTAGAAAAAAGGCTGAGACTAGTTGGACATGGCAACGTTGGTTACAAAACACAGCAAGCTTTAAATGGGTCCCAAAGATAATTAAATCTTGTGTTTCTAACCCAACGGGTCCAACCGTTATCAATTCTCCACCTGTTTCCAATATTTGTGATGCAGGTGATTCAAATTGTCCTCTGGATTGTTAATAGCGGGTGTTCCCGACACATGACCGGCAACCTCAAGCTTCTTACAAACTTTATCGCAAAGTTCATCGGAACGGTCAGGTTCGGGAATGATCACTTCGCAGCAATAATGGGCTATGGAGATTATGTTAATGGGAACATCGAGATCAGTCGTGTATACTATGTTGAAGGCCTTGGTCACAATTTATTCTCAGTGGGACAATTCTGTGATGGAGACTTAGAAGTAGCATTTAGGGAGAAGACTTGCTTCATTCGTGATCTTCAAGGAAATGATTTGATGAAAGGAAAACGGGGAACCAGTCTATACACCATATCCTTTGAAGGCATGACAGCTTCATCTCCTATTTGTTTACTCTCCAAGGCTAATCCCACAAAGGCTTGGTTATGGCATAAAAGATTGTCTTATCTCAATTTCAAAACCATGACTGACCTTGCAAGAAATAAATTGGTTGATGGATTACCCAAATTCAGATATGCCAAAGATCATTTGTGTTCTGCATGTGAACAAGGGAAAAGTCACCGTGCTCATTTTCCTCCCAAAACAGAACACAGCACAGATCATGTCCTCCAACTGCTACATATGGATTTGTGTGGTCCAATGCGGGTTCAAACGATAAATGGGAAAAGGTATATTTTGGTAATAGTTGATGACTACTCACGATGGACATGGGTCTACTTTCTTCGGACAAAAGATCAAGTTCCGTCAATGGTCATCACGTTTCTCACAAAGATTCAAGTTCAAGTCCGTAACACCGTCAGAATTATTCGTACAAACAACGGCACTGAATTTAAGAATCAAATCCTTCGGGAATACACTGAGAAGCATGGGATTGTTCATCAATATTCAATTGCTCGCACTCCCGAACAGAATGGTGTAGTTGAAAGACGAAACCGTATGCTTGTGGAAGCAGCTAGAACAATGTTGATCAATGCTCAATTGCCAGATTACCTTTGGGCTGAAGCTGTTAATACTGCATGTTATACCCAGAACCGCGGCATGATCAACAGATGACACAACAAAACTCCATATGAGCTTATTCAAGGCAGAAAACCAAACATCAACTACTTTCATGTTTTTGGAGCACTGTGTTACCCGAAAAATGATAGAGATGATCTTGGTAAATTAAAGGCTAAAGCAGACATTGGGATATTCGTTGGCTACTGTGAGAATTCTAAGGGATATAGAATTTGGATTCGTCGGACCGGGGAAATTCAAGAGACTATACACGCCAATTTTGATGAACTCACGGAAATGGCTTCTGAGCAAGACCGCTTAGAACCCGAACATAACCGTCTAAACTTCCCTGAATCTTCGGCTGCACCCTTACCCTTTAACAGGAAAGATCTGGAAGATTTGTTTGCACCAATGTTTGATGAAGTTTGTGTTAGTAGTGCATCAGATGCTTCCACCAGTTCCGCTGCTCAACATGTCCAAAATCAAGCACCTGATCAATCTGCAACTACTTCTACAGCAGTTGATAACGATGCACCTCAACCTGAACCCTCATCACCCATGGAACAAACACCTCCACTTGCAGTTGAAGATTCTTCCCCCACTTCTAACCAAGTTCCCACACCTTCAGATTATGACGGGAATGCATTTTTCAATCCATTTGCTCCACCACCAACCATTCCAGAAACTAGGGAATCCTCCTCGAGCAATATGGACCCTTCATATCACCATAACAACATTCAACATTTCCAATCCACCTACAAATGGACAAGAGATCATCCCTTGGTAAATATATTTGGAAATCCTGACAATCCAATCATGACAAGACAAAAACTTCACTCAGATAGTGAACACTGCATGTATGCACTCACTGTCTGTCAGTCTGAACCTAAAAACATCAAAGATGCCCTCACATATGACAACTGGATTGAATCCATGCAAGAAGAGCTGGAACAATTCAAATGTTTGGAAGTTTGGGAATTAGTAAAAAGACCAGATGGAGTTTATGTTGTTGGATTGAAATGGATTTGGAAGAATAAGTTGGATGCAGATGGTACAGTGATTCGTAACAAGTCCCGACTGGTAGCAAAAGGGTATAGCCAAGAAGAGGGTAATGATTTCGAGGAATCGTTTGCTCCAGTGGCTCGGATTGAGGCAGTTCGAATGTTTCTGGCATACGCAGCCCACAAGAACATCACAGTCTATCAGATGGAAGAGAAGACGGCATTTCTAAATGGACAACTCCGAGAAGAAGTGTACGTGTCACAACCAGAAGGCTTCGTGGACCCAAATCATCCTAACCATGTATATCGGCTTAAGAAAGCTCTATACGGCCTTAAACAAGCCCCGAGGGCGTGGTACGATAAACTGTCTGCATTTCTACTTGCTAATCATTTTACCATAGGAACTGTTGACCCGACTTTATTTATACAGACATACGGGGAAGACATTCTCATTGTTCAAATTTATGTGGATGATATTATTTTTGGTTCAACCAATAAAAAATATTCAAACGCTTTTTCTAAACTGATGAAACAAAACTTTGAGATGTCTATGATGGGTGAACTTAAATTCTTTCTAGGAATGCAAGTTCATCAATCGCCCCGTGGTATATTTCTAAGTCAGTCAAAGTATGCTCAGGAAATCCTGAAAAAGCATGGTATGACCAGCTGTGATACCTATTATACCCCAATGTCCTCCTCATCCCCGAAGCTAGATGCTGACATACATGGGACACCCATTGATCCTACAAAGTATCGTAGTATGATTGGGTCAATCATGTATCTTACAGCTAGTAGACCGGATGTTGTATTTGCCACATATCTTTGCTCCCGATATCAGTCTAGACCGACTGAACGGCATTTGTCAGCCGTTAAAAGAATCCTTAGATACATAAAGGGAACCATTAATTTGGGGATCTGGTATCTAAAGGATTCTGGGTTTGAACTTGTTGCATTTTCAGACGCTGACCATGCAGGGTGCTTAGACACACGCAAAAGTACATCAGGGGGAGTACAATTCTTAGGTGACAAGCTCGTCTCTTGGCAATCAAAGAAACAAGACTGCACCTCACTGTCGTCAACAGAATCTGAATATGTGGCCATGTCTGCCTGCTGTGCTCAAGTCATCTAGATGCGATCACAACTAATGGACTACGGATACATATTCAACAAGATTCCTATGTACTGTGATTCCAAGAGTGCCATCGCTATTTCATGCAACACCGTGCAACATTCCAAATCAAAGAATATTGATCTCCGGTACCATTTCATCAAGGAACATGTGGAAAAGGGTACTGTTGAATTGTATTTTATGGGAACTGAACACCAACTGGTGGATCTGTTCACAAAAGCCTTGCCTCATGCAAGATTTGTAGATCTGGTTCACCGGATTGGTATGAGATGTTTGACGCCAAATGATTTGGAAAAGTTTCTTAAAAACAATTAACCAAGTCAAACATCTCCAAACTATCTTTGTAAATATTAAAAAAAAAAAAAAAATGCAAGTACAAACCCTTATCCAACACATTGTTTATTTTAAAATGTCACAAATTATTTTTGAACACGTGTTGAGGGGGAGACATAATTTTTTTTCAATTTTTTAAAACTTGTACTTGCATGCTTTCAGAAATTTGTTGCTTCACAAAGTTTTGGTGATAAGATTTCAAGATGGAAAAAGTTGTGTGCCTTAAATGTAAAATATAAGACTTAGAGTTAGTATGATGGTGGTTTAGGACTTAGAATTCAAAGATGTCAAGGTTTGAGGACTATATGTGTCAAGATTGCAAAGTTAATTATTAGATATAAAAAGTTAAATACACTGCAGTTAATTCACTGCAACCTAACCTGACATTTTCAACCACCGTATTAAATTACCACACCCACCATCATCTACGGCTATCATTCAATCGGACAATCCACTCACGATCATCAAATTTTGTGAGTAATTTTGTGCTTAAAATGTCATTATAACAGATGGTTTTTAACTTTATCATGATCCAACGGTTAAAATTATCACAATTGTGAATTTGAGTTCTAGGGTTTGCGTAAAAATTGGGGATCATTGAATGAAAGTGTTTTAGTTGAGAAATATTGTACGATAATACTTAGATATAGATTATAAACCTAGATTGTGTGCTTAATTACTCCCAGAAACTACAAATCGTTAGAATTATGTTTTAGGGTTTAAGCGACAAATTTGGGGAAATCTGTATATGAGTGTCATTGTGTAATTTATATGTTGGAATGTTGTTGTTTTGAGGTTAATCGATTGTATGCATGCTTAGATTGTGCCCAGAAACATGTTAAATGGATCAATTGAGTTTAAGGGTTTAAGAAGAACTACGAACACTAGCAGATTGATTATTGAGTTTTTATGGATGAAAGTTGTTATAACTTGGACAGATTGTTTACTTTAGTCATAAAAACTATTTAAGATAATCCGTGGTTATAAAATCTAAGTTATAATGAATTTCGATAAAAATCCACGTGGCTGTTCATCTTCAAAGTTATCGAAAACTCTTCTATGAGAGTTTATCGAGATTGGCAAAATTATCGCAATTGGATAATTATCGCTATTGCATAATTATCGCTATTACATAATTATCGCTATTGCCTAATTATCGCTATTGCATAATTATCGCTATTGCATAATTATCGCTATTGCCTAATTATAACTATTGCCTAATTATCGCTAATGGATAATTATCGCAATTGCATAATTATCGCAATTGCCATATTTATCGCAATTGTGATATTTTATAGAATTTGATCTATTTCCTTAGGTATATTTTTTTACTTATCGAAATGAATCAAATTTTATAGAATTTGGTAATATCTTGATAAATTCTTTGATCAAGCATGTAACAAACAATCATAAATGCAAATGGATGCCATGTGTTGTATCTAGTTTTAACATATGCTAACAATCATGTATATTGCATATTTGTACTTGATTGTTGCTTCAGATAACATCAAATGGCTGCACCAGAACAACAACCTCTTCCATCACTCACTAAAGAAGAAGTTTTTCCTCACGGGTATTCTTTGGAAATTGGGAAAAACAATGCACGAGTAGAGCTTGATAAGATAAAGTGTTCTGACCCAAGCTGCCAGATTGCTGTGGAGATTCTCAAAGCTCATAAGTGCAGAAACCTTCTTGACAGCTCTGACACCATTCCAGAACTGTACATACATCAATTCTGGGATACTTTCACACTAAGCAGTGATGATAAGTACTTCACAATCCAACTGGATCGTAAAAGGATCAGAGTCACACCTTATCATCTCCGCAAAGCCTTAGACCTTCCAGATGCACCTGAAACTTCCAACCAATTCTACCCGACACCTTCAGAATCTGAAATCATGCAATTCCTTGTAGACATTGGTTATGATGTTCAACCCGACACACCATTAACCAAGATCTCGAAAGTCAACGAAAAATACATACCTCAGCCCTGGAGAACTATCTTCTACATAATAACCCGTTCAATATCCGGTAGAGATAGTGGCTTTGAGCACCCAAGACTAAGTCATCTTAAAGTCTTCTGGGGGTTCGTGAACCAGGAAAAGATTAACTTTGCAGCTCTTATCTGGGAAGATATACTATTTTAGATGCGGAAAGCTTTCAAACAAATCCCTTTTGTCCGATACACCAAAGTTCTCATAAGTTATCTGCTTGACTTACATAAGGACATTGATCGACGACCGACCGATTGAGAGGTTCATCCATACATGATGGATAGAACTTTCCGCAAAGTCTACTTTCCCAAAAGTAGCACGCACAAACAAGGGACAAGACTGCCAGAGTTTCTAATGACCGATAAAATAAAAGAAACTCCAGCATATCTTGCATATGATAAGGCATTCCATGAACGTCCAGTGGGACTTTCTAACTTGGTTGAAGGGTCAGGATCTACGAAGACCCGTTCTCGAAGCAGGTCTAAGACTGGCAGTGCATCAAGTACCTCACTTCCAAAGAAACAACATCCAAGATCTCTCAAGAGAACAGTACCTAGCAAACCACAACCAAAATCTGAACCATCTGGGATTATTGATGAAGAGTCTGACTCTAAATCATCTGAATCAGAAGAGGAGACTCCTGTTGTTATGACTGTTGAAGAAGCTGAACTTCAAAATCAGATCAACTTTGAAAATGCACAAAAGATGAGTTTAAGGTCAACTAAGGAGGATGAAGAAAGAAGGGCAAGATTGGCTGTTGAGCAACAAACAGAGTATGAAATGAAACAAGGAGCAGGAGGATCAGGCACCGGTCAAGAAGTAGCTTCGATCCACACTAATCCAGTTAATCAACCCAGAGGATCTAGAGTTGCTACATCCATGATTCAGTCTGATATGGTTATTCAACCCGATAAGGCTGAATCTGTCATTCCTCAGCAACCAAGTTCGGTTAATCAACCCGACTTGGAAGCACAAGCTCAGGGTGAGAAGGAGAATGATCAGGAGAGCAATATAGTCTTAACTGACAAGGAAATCTTAGACTCCATGTTTGATGATGATCAAGGGGGGGAACAACTCCATCAGGACAATATGGACTGGAATCCTGAAGATGAAAAGGAAATTCTTGGCAATAAGACAACTGAAGCTGCTAAGGAACTTGAGGAAGCAATGGCAAGACAAGAGGAATTAGAGAGGAAACGTAAGGAAGATGCTCAAGCTGACTTGGAAGCCGATAGCTACATCCGTTCCCCATCAATTCCTCCAACTGAACTTGCTATGGTTGTCAGCAACTCTCAACAGGAATCACCACCAGTTCAACCCTCACCTGTTTCATCACCTAAAACACCTCCTGGGTCACCTCCCGAGAATCCTACACCTCCACCTTCATCTCTAAGGACTTAACAACTAAATCTGATGAACCAATTCCCTCACTTACTCCATCACCGAAGAAATCACCATCACCAAAAGAAAAAGCAACAGTTTCTGATCGTATCAAATCGGCCTTGAAAGGTAAGCATGTGAAAAGAATTGCTCGTGTTACAAAAGTGGAAGTTGTATCTCCTGCTTCAAGAAAACTTAAGAAAGCAGTGAAGCGTGCACAAGTTAAGAAGGACAAACAAACAAGTGTAAAAATGGCTGAGATGGAAATCTTAGTCAAGAACTTGTCTCAACAAGTGGAAGAGATGCAACAAACCAAGCTAAAGATGGATGAGTTTCTAGAATCTGATGTTGATGCTAAAATGAAAGCAAATACAAAGCATTATATCAAGAAGTACATTCCTGATCTTTAGAAAATCATTGAAGAGTATGTTGATACTACATTTGAAGAAAAGATCAAAATTCTGAAGATTCAGCAACAACATCTTATGGAATATTCTGTTGAAGATCTTCAAGACGCTCTCCACACCAAGTTGATTGCAAAATCTTCTCTCAATTACACTGAATTGTCCATCGTGAATGCTATTCGAGAAAATATGGAATCTTGCAAGGCTTCAGCAGATAAGGGCAAGAGGAAACGTGATGATGATGATGATGAACAAGATCCAGACCCTACTACTAAGAAACAAAAGAATGGTAGCGGATCTGGAATTCACATTGCTGAGCCTATAGGAACTACAACTTCTTCGCCACCTCAACCAAATCCTGAATCTGGTCCTACAGCAACCGAACATCATTCTGAGCATATTCATGAAGAAAATGTGGAATTTCAAACACAAGAAGATCAACCACAATCACCACCACCATCTCCACCAAAGCCTAAACCTTTCAAATCAAAGCCATCTAGCAGCAAGAAATCTACTCAAAAACCAGCTGTTCTCACATGGCTTGATGATGATGAAGATGTGAACGGCAATGAATGGTTTGATCAATTTGCTAGTGCTCAGATCCAAGACGACGAAGCTTCTAAAGTTGAAGACAGTACGTTTGCATTTACACACAAAATCAAACATACTCTAAATGTAAAGAAAATGACAAAGAGAGAACTTCGTAGGATCAAGAATGATGCCTTCAATCTTCTTAAAGACAAATCTGCAAATGCGGCTGAGCTGGAGTATCACCTTGAAAACATTGCTCGTGCAATGTCAAGTGAGTTTGACTGGACAAATCCAGACATACCCAGGGTGGGTGGCCGTGACAACAAAAACCGGTCATCCATCACAGACTGGACTAAGCCACTACCCGTGATCAGAAAACCTCATGGAACTTCAGAAATCCCCTTCCAGTTCTTTTTTAACAAAGATCTTGAACTACTCATGCATGGAACATCAAGCAAAACGAAGTATGCAACTTCAATTACCTTCACTCCTACAGCAAGTTACCAAAATCCTGCCATTGAGGAAGCTGCAATTCACCAGAAGATCTTCATCAAACAACAAGTGACCTATGATCGTGATGCTGAATTAGGAATCCATCACTGGTACGATAAAAGGAAGACCTGGTACAAGTATAAACTCAGCCAAAAGTCTCGTGAACAAGTCTACAGTGACCTCAGGATCATGGCAGTGATTAGTGTTTCAGGATCGAAGAAGTATGATTACACATTCCTATCTGCGATCACCGTCAGACGACATGACAACCAGATCTACTCGTTCTCAGAAGCAGATTTTCCTGACTTGAGTCTCAATGATATTGAAGACTTATACCTCATCAAAATACAAGGAAAACTGCAACATCTTTCTACCGATCTTCAGTATATCTGCCACTTCATCCGAAGAACGATTATCAAAGAACGAGTAGAAGATCTTCAGTTAGGAGTGGAAAGTTATCAGCAGAAGTTAAATCTCGTTGAGCCCATAATGTTCTTGGAAAACAACCGCGATGCTCAATATACCATGAAGAAATACCCAGTCTTCGGGTTCGTCTACAGAAGTGCAACACATACAAACCATTTCATGTCATTCCACGAGATTCATAAATTCTGTGACGATACGCTGAAAAACGTTAGAGATGGGTTAGTTCTTCGAGTTCGAGATCATGAGTTGAAAAAGTCAACAAGGTAGACACATAATGAGCTCAAACAAGTGATGCAGTTCATCTTGAAGATTGAAAGAAGGTTGTACCGGAGGGATCAGATTCGGAGACTTGAGAGTTATGTGGGCGGTCGTCCTCCATTTCCTATCAGACTATATCAAAGGACGGATCCAGAATTCACCAAGTTTAACAAATGAGGATGATGTGAGCATTTGAATTCATTATTCATAATTCTTTTCCATTATTCTTACCATATGGCTAGTGACATTACGGCTTGTGCACACATAACAGTATACAACCCGGACCCCAAAGAAAGGACCCTGAGGTACGCTTCAGTGCCTCAATCCTGAAAAAGGAGCGAAAGCTTCTTACTTATGAGCAGAATTAAAACCAGAATGTTTTCTAAAGTTTTTCAAACATTCTGCTCATAAGGACAAGTATTCCCTTGTTAAGGGGGAGTATTTGAAAAATAATCTTTGTTCATAAAAACAAATGTTCTTGAAATTCTTCCCTAAAAATTCAAAAACAGCATATTTTAATCATAAAGTTTTTCAAAAACATCATGAGTATGCTATTTTTTAGGGGGAGAAGTAAAAGATGATTAAAATATGGTGTCTCATTGCTGGAATCTCACTAGTGCTCGACTCAGAATTGACCCTCGAATTGAAGATAGGAAAAGTTAGTAGTCGAAAGGACATGTCCCGGACGGGTAATAATTTCAAGCCAGTTTATCTGGTGATGTAAGCGTGTCTCGCAAAGGACGTGTCTGAGTAGAATGTACCGATTTTGAGCGATAATCTTTGAATCTGATCTGGATGGGTAATAATTTCAAGCCAGTTTAACTGGTGATGTAAGCGTTTCTCGCAACGATCAGGTTCATTGAAAGTCAATCAATTCAAAAGTGCCAACTCTTTCCGGCATGTGCAAATTTCATATTTATTACTTATGCGCACATGTTAAGGGGGAGTATTTCTGAAAATCATCAAACTCTCAAGGTGTCAACAAAATGTCTTTACAATTATCGACACTTTGAGAGATTTTCAATGGTTTGGTTTATGGCATCATTAGGATAGTCATGGAGTTATAAGGTGACTAAGGTTAGGGAAAACCGTCCTATGATCCGCCAGAGCCGGAGGGATCTACCCAAGGACAATACCAATAGTTTAGAACTAGAAAGTCCTAGGTATGAAAAAAAGAGGAGAAAATGAATGAACGGAGAAAGAAGGGGTTGAAGAATTAAAAAGAAAAGCAAAGAAAAGGGTGAAAAGAAATAGCCCTCCATTTTTTCAACCTTAGGGCAGACACCGGGTTCAATTCATAATCTACTGGTTGATGAGCATCACCGATATTGAAGACAAAAGACGTCATGGACCCAGTGACGCACTACACTAAACCTTCTAAGCCACTCAAGTGTTTCTCAAAAGACATTTGTTTCATTCACACGGAGAACCCTTCATAATCTATCGACCTCTCATTACGAGAATGTTGATATTGAAAAGGAGGCAATCTGCTCCACGCCTCCGACGACCAAACAAATGTGCACTAATTGAGTCTAGAGCCATGAGATTCATCAAAGATCTCTTAGGTACACTTAGAATTACTCTGGTGTTCTATATCATGGGCATCAGGTGTAAATTAGGAAAGTGTCCTTCGTAGATCTTAGCAATCTGCCGAGAACATTCATGAGAGAAGTCACAATTGTGATTATCAATGATTGAATGGAAATCCTGCCAGGGTCAACATCAAACAGCTCTGACAGCAGGTCACTTTGGTAACTCCTTGTGGGTTACGCTTAGTGTTTGCTCCAAACGGTCTACAGTCGTGGGGTGATCTCCAGCGACTCACTGAATCATGGGTGCACTTCGGTGTGTCCGTGTTATCCCTTTCGGGGGAATCCGGTTCAGAATGGCCTGGGTTAAAATTTGAGAAAGTCTTCACACTATGCTGTTGACAATCTCAAGTCTGAGCCTGTAAGTACCGGTTGGTTCGTGTTGCTGCTGCTGCTGAGGATCTGGAGTTTGACCATCAAGACTCCATCATGTTCATATCTTGAAGAAATGTTCTCTCAAAGACTCAGTAACAACAAAAGTTCAACATATGATATAGTAAAGTCAAAAGTTCAAGCACCTCAACCTTTCTCAAGTTTAAGATTGAAAAGTGAGAACATGTTGCAGAAAACAAGTCAAAGACATATGAGCATGATGGAGAAGACAAGAAGACGTTGGAGATTGGCAGATCGAGACAACATCATATCATCCTAAAACAAGAACAAAGAAACAAAGATTATAAAGACGTCAGAAGCCAATGAAGCAAAGAAGATGTCGAGCAACATTGATGATCAAGACTTAGGGGGAGATTGTTAGGAACACGTTTTTATTATATTTCAAGTCTTGATCAATAGCAATAATTATGTTGCTTAATAGGGATTTATATTAGTGATTAAGGTGCGGTCCATTAGAAGCCCATGGACCGCCCATTTATGTATTAATCCTTCTAGAAGAAATCATGTAAGAGTTGCCCTAGCTTGTAGCCTATAAATAGAAGGCTAGGGAACTCATTCTAAAGGTTGGTTATTCATGTAACTTGCGTAAGCCATGTCCCTTAATCATATGAATTGAATTACCATTCCAAATCTCTTCTTCTTCTTATCTTATTCTCTTCTCTTATTGCTTATTTCCTTTTCTCCTTATCGTAGCTTATTAGATAAAGTAGTAGTACGTGTTTTAGCTTTCTTATGTGTGTGTATGTTTGAAATATACTCGACCTTCAATTGGTATCAAGAGCCATGGTATTAGTTTTAGTTGATTTGTTGTATTTTTTCTTGTCAAAATCGTATATTTTTTTGTGAATCTAAACTATTTTTTGAATCTGTTGCACTGCTGCTTTTACTGGTCATTATTTTCTAGTAAAATAGTACTATATACAGTTTCTCAATAGTTTAGTGTATCAAAATATTGTCCTTTATCAGTCCTGTATATACTTTTATCATTTGTTGTTGCGACTGTCTTGGATCTCCCGTGAAGATTTAGTGGTCGGATTATTGTGTCTAAATGATGGTTGATTAGTAGTCTGATTGAAGGTCGATAAGCTGGATAAAAGGTGGTCGGATAAAACGGGTCAGAATATGGTCGAAAAAATCACCGGAAAAATCATCGGAATCTCGCCGGATTTCTTGGTCAAAAAGTCAAAACCCCTTTTTGTCGGAATTGCTTGAAACCCTCTTCTATCGGAATTCGATTTCTTGTACAAGAGATTCGATGACTTTATCGCTAATGGACATTTATCGCTAATGGACGTTTATCGCTAACGGACATTTATCGCTAATGGACATTTATCGCTAATGGACATTTATCGCTAATGGACTTTTATCGCGATTGTGACATATGGTCAACGGTCAACGATCAACAGTCAACGGTTAACTGGTCAACGGACAAAGATTGAAGAAATAAAAAAGAAGGAGATGAGAAACAGAAAAACCAGAAACGATAAGAACAACAACAATCATAACCTTAATTGAACAATAAATCCGATCTAATCCTAAACCCCTTCACTAACAACTCACATTACAAACAAATCCAATACTACTCTAAATCCCAACACCACCTCATCAAACACACTACAACAACACTTCATCATCCTACCTTTAATCCCATCTCCAGTCCACTTTCATGACTCGAATCACAACTCAAACTAATTAGATCTCAGTTTTCTCTTGTTTGGTACTCATAGACGAGCCCAAAGACAAGTGCCACAAGAAACAACATCATAATCGATCTATTTTCGAAGCTAAGCTTCATGAATATCCAAAATTCAAGAAAGACAAATAACATTTATGTTATTGTCTAATCTTTGATTCGTTCAAAGTAATACACAATCATACTAGTTAAAAAACCTACCTTGACCCTCCAAAGGGTCTTGAAACCATTCACATGCTTTCTCGACTCGGATTGAACTGTAAATGACACTAAGGTCATGGTACGGTGGTTTGCTTAGGTTAAGATTGTATATTAATTGAAGATGATGATGTGAGTCATTTGGTGTGTATCAATTTTTAGTAGAAGCTGGTTTGGAGTAAAGATTAATGAGGGACGGATTTTTTTGGTGAGAGATGAGGAGAGGATAAATGATGGGGGCGGATGAGTATAAGTGATTAGGGTTTGTGTTATCTGGGAATAGGATTGTGTGTTCTTATTTATGGGTCTATAGTCAAACCGTATAAAGTCTTTGGGTCAGTTAAACAACTTGGGCCGAAACTTTATTTGGATAACTTTGGCTTTGGATATTGTCATGGATTGGACTTAATTTTATTGGATCCAAAAATTTTCCAATGTGTTAAGCTAAAATTTTGACATCCATTATATGGCAATTTTTTTTGCTATGGTAGAAAGAGTGATACTTTGGTTATTACAAATTTTTACGGGGATACGTTTTTGACAAGATCGGGAAAAACCATTATCATAGTTCACCTAAACCGTCAAAAGGCTAGTATTGGGTATTGAACCGCAAGATGTGACTACGGGGATAATTCTTTATTATTTATTTGAGGTTGAAGTGGAATATCACGGGTGCGTGTACTTAGTATCTTGAAGATATCGGGGTTGGTTGGATGCATGATTCTTCGAGATCCTTGTTCGAGCTTATAACCTTCAAAATGATTAAGACTTGAGTTATCTAGTTATACCTGATGTAAGGAGTTACGTTGTTGTGCTCACAGAGTATAGCTATCACTTTAAAGGAGTTACGTTGTAGTACTCAAGTGTCACACAAAGATGTGGATTATTCAAGATGAGTTCATATACAGTAAAGGATGGTTGGATGGGTATATGAAACGACCTATGCTTAAAGGAGTTACGTTGTAGTGCTCAGTATAGGTACTTAGTCAGACAACAGTGCAAGTTTAAGTCACAAGTTTGGGTTATTTTACTTCAGTCTCAAGTTCGTAATACTGGGTTTTCTCCATCAGTGGTCACTACAAAAAGCCGTCAGAATGATAATGGGGTCAGTAAAGAGTTAGATGAGAAGAGTATAGAAGAGTAGAGATTTTATCAGCAGTTGATTCTCACGGGCTATTTTTGGTACTTCACACATCTTCGACTAATTGGACATACAGGGTTTACGCTGCCTCCGTTTCCATCGTAACCATAGTGTGTATGCTTCCGATTCCGCGAAGACATCGTGGGGGAAGAGAGAGTAGATGTACTTTGACTTTTCTTGCATTTTTTGCGAAAACACTCTTTTTTCCAGATGGATCTGCATTCAGGGGGAAGAAATGTGCACATCAGGGACACATAACAGACTCACATGATCGAGCTTACAATTTTATTACTATCGGAAGACGTCCGCAGAGATGATCAGTGGTTCAGTTTAGTGATTTTGGTGTACTCGTTTCAACTTTCGTAGGTTGTGAAGTGTAAAGTAGCCTACTTATGTGAGAAGATCTTGCTAATTTCTCGCATGTTACCCCCAAACGGAGTTTTCGCATTGAGCATAATCGTTACTGAGTACTAGTCAGATTTCCTTGGTGTGGTTTACGATGTCATCTACAAATTCCGCTGCGTACTTACAACTTTCAAAAGATAGAAGACATGTTAACTGCATCAAAGTTTCGAATCTGCTGAAGACGGTTGTCAGTTTGGGGGGAAGCTGATTCAGAAACTTTGCCAAAAGGAAGTATATGAAGAAGCCGTTAAAGACATGCATCATGAATTGGGGGGAAGTTAATCCAGTTCATGTTTATTACATCATTTGACTACAAGTGAAGAAAAGTTCTCAAGCCGAGGTACAAGATGAAGACAAAGAGCGTCAACTGTAGTCATCCTCAGCACTTGAAGAGCTTATGAAGACCTTTCTTTATTTGTATTTTTACTTGTAGGATATGGTGTAAGTAATCCCATATGCTGCCACATTGGGGGAAGATTGTTGGGTATGCTTCTTGCACAAAAATGTGACAACATATTTAGGATTACATTAGTTATCATTTTAGACTCAAACACATGGACTGAAATCGTCATTATTGTAAAGTCATGTGTTTGGTCCTATAAATACCCTCCTAGACTTCACTTGGAGGATGAACTTTGTGTGTGTTTTTCATATTTTCTTATTATCAATAAAACACATAGTATCCATCTTTATCTCTCTACACTTTCTCTCTCTAAAACCTTTACCATGAAGATGATGTTCTTTCTTCTTCCAAGACCTCCCGATTCACAATAGATCAACCAAAACACGATCCATCAGTAGAGTGGGAAGATACTTTTATAGATGAAGGTATTAATGATTGGATTCAACAAGTCATTGTGGAAAATAAGAAAAAGTTGCTGGTTGCAAGGAAGAATAATAAGGCGAATAGACCACCAACTGCAAGGCAACAGAGAACTTTACATGAGCAATATCTGAGAAATATGAAGGGTTGGAAATTGAAGGAACTGAAACCATACTCTAATGAAGAAGTTAAGCAGAAGTTTGAGGCTGCTAAGAAAGAGGTGGAGAGGAAATTTAAGCCTTTAACTGATGCTGAGATCAAAGAGTTTACAAGAATCAAAGTGGCACCAAATGCTTATATGAATCCTGAGTCAACTGTTAAAATGCCCAAAGTGTCAGATGTTGAGAAAGAGAAAGAGAATGTAGTTGAAGAGAAAAAGCCTGAACCTACTGTTGGTATAAAGAGATATGGGAGAAGAGTAAAACAGGTGGCTAGGAAGAAGAGAAGAACTTAGTCAGTGGTGATGAGTGACTCAGAGAAAGAAGAAAGTGATGAGCATAATTTTGAAGAGGTGACTGCTGATGATATGAAAAGAACAATGGATCTCACAGCTCATGTACCACAAAAGGAACCAGAGATAGTAAATGCAGTTCCTTTAGATACCAAGTATCCAATCATATCCTATTCACATATAGTCAGGGATGGAAGTGAAGCTTACTGGGAGGTTATGAGGTCTAATCATCTTTGTTATGGATTTGTTAGATTTTCTCAGATGCTACATTTTATGGATAGAGATGATGTGATACAGATGTGGAGATTGTATAAAGAAATATATAGTGATCAGAGACCAGAGGTGGTATATGAAAGAATTCACTATTATTTTCTGAAGAACATGTTTGAGCCTGATGAGAGAGATATTGAATGGAAGGATTTGTTAAACTCCAGAGTTGATAAGTGGTATTTGTATCAATCTTGTGGAGTACATGAATTGGTCTGTAAGGGTGTTAAGGTCTACATGCTTGTGGAGAAGGAATACCCTTTGAATAACAACACAGCAGTTATTACTCAGATGTTAAAGCCTAGAATGTTGAAATTGCAAAAGAGTTTCTTCTCAGATGATCAAGCTTATAAACTGATAAGGAAATATGAGAAGATTCTTAAATTGAAGAAATCAGAGCAGAAGTAGTGTTTGGAAGCATCCTCTTGGTGATTATATGTGCTTTATGGATGAAACTTGTATATTTTGGGAGAAAATATCAAGTTTAGGGGAGGATTGTTAGGTTTAAATGATATTGCTGCTACTTTGAAGATTCTGCTGCTATGTGTTTTATTCTGCTGCTCATGGTTCAAATGGAAACATACCAAGTATGATTCTGCTACTAGGCATAATCATTCTGCTGCTAGGTATATTCATTCTGCTGCTGATGATATTCGAAGAATGATGAAATAAGCTAAGTGTCAAACTGCTGCTAGCCTAAGATGATTCTGCTGCTAGAGTTTGATTCTGCTGCTTATTGGATATGTATAGTTTGTTTATGGTAAAGATACGATTAGATATTATTCTTGTATAGAAAGTTTTGTAACCGACTAGGACTCCTTGTGTGTATAAAAGGAGGATCTAGGGTTAGGGTTAGAAGTCGATTATCTTAGCATACGTATTGTCTTGTATTCACTTCAAGGTTCGTTGTAACCCTGTTACTTTTGAGTAACCGTATATTAATATATTGAGGTGAAGGTTGAGAGAATTATTGTGTGTTATTGTTATTCTTCTTAAGATTAATTACTAGTTTCCGCATAGTAATTAATAGATCGTTCATAAGCAGTTTCTATACCGATTGCTTTAGGTTAATATCTAAAGTAATTAACAAGATCGTTAAGCTCAACTGGGATCAACAGTATGCGTTAGCCGTTAGAGACTTTAAAAAGTTATTTAGGAGAAGAGGTAGGTTTGTTAGGCAACCTCGTGATGACAAGAAGCCGTCATACAAGAACCGAGTTGAAAAGAAAGGGACAAGTGATAGGAAATGCTTTAGATGCGGAGATCCTAATCACCTCATAGGAGAATGTCCTAAACCACCAAAATCCAACAACCAAAGAGCTTTCATAGGAGGCTCTTGGAGTGATAGTGGTGAAGAAGAAGAGAAGAAGCTCAACGATGAAACATGCCTAATGGCTCAAGCTTCTAATGAGGTACATTCCGACTCTTCTTATTATAGTGATGATAATTCGTTAATAGATGACAATAGATTACATGACGAATATAATAAACTATGCGAAGTAAGTTCTAAAATTTTAGGTAGAAACAAAACACTAAAACTAAAATTGCATGAACTTGAAGCGTAAATTCTAGAACTTAAGGATCAAGTCAAAAGACTTGAGAAAAATAAAGAAGTAGACGTATGATGTAGGTTATGCATAAGTCTTCGAGTAGAAAATGATAAACTCAAAGAAAATGAGTTAAGGATCATTAGGTTCGAAGAAGGAACTAAGACACTTAATGATATGCTTGAAAACATTAGGTTTAGTGAACATGACCGTGCGGGCTTAGGATTTGACCCAAACCAGGCTTCTACAAGTGGTACTAAACAAGTAAAATTTGTAAGGCCTGAAGAATCTGAAATTGTAGATGACGGCACCACTAAAGGTACAGACGGCACCACTAAAATTAGTGGTACCGTGGTACCGTCTGGTGTTAAAGTTAGAACTGGGTCAATTTTGAAAAATAACTTAAGCCCTAAACCGAGTCACTTAGTTATTAATAATGTAGAAGTACCTAGTAATAGTAAAAAGGAAGTCAAAAGTATTTACAAATCCTTGTCAACCCCCGGACTTGGTTATGTAAAACTTGATGATAGATCAAAGACTCCTTCACCTAGAAGAACAAATGTTCCTAAACCTCGGTCAAGAACTCCTTTGCCGAGAGGTAACTTTAGAAGACAAAGTTATCCAAGTAACTTTCCCGTAACTTGGAATAACGGTCAACCACAAAGTTGCTTACCATGGGAAATGTGTCCTCCATTCTCACATCCTAAACAAATGCGTAGGATGTTTAACACTAACAACTTTGGACCCATGAGATATTGGGGACCAAATGTTTGAGCTTCTGTCTTGCTAGATAGGAATGGCTGCGAAAGCAACTTGAAGTCCAACTAATAGAGTATGATTGGTGATTGTACTAATCTTGTGATGTAAAGTCAAGTCGTGTCTCATATGCCTAGCTTTCAACAAAGGCAGTCTAGTCTTCGAGTTTTAAGAGCAACACCTCAGGCTAAGGTACGCTTTCTTAAAACACCATTTGTTAGTAGGAATGCTAAGCATGTAGTGTCATTAGAATCTAACATAGTAGGCACTATCACAAAGAAACGAAATTCACATTTCATCATGACTCAAATATTTGTCGAAGACAATTATGACAAACTCAGCTTGTCCAGAAATGTACAATGATTGCTCAAAGATCATGCGTGACAAGTTTGAGATGAGCATGACAAGTGAATTAAGTTTCATCCCTAGCCCTCTCAATATATCACTCGAAGATAGCATCTTCTTAAATTTAAGTATACTAAAGTATATATATATATATATATATATATATATATATATATATATATATATATATATATATATATAGATATATATATATATAATATATATATATATATATTATATCATATATATATATACATATATATATACATATATATGTATTAATATATATGTATATACATTATATATGTATATACATATATATTATATAATATATATTATATAATATGTATATACATATATATGTATATACATATATATGATAAATATATATACTATATATATATTATATACTATATATATATATATATAATATATATATATTTATATATATATATATAATATCATATAATATATATATATATATATATATATATATATATATATAAAATAATATAATATATATATATATATATATATATATATATAGTGAGACTTTCTTGCGAGAACCATCTTATCTGCGAGAACTGACAGAACCACAAAAAACATACATGCACGCCTTCAATAATTGTATTTTTGCACATATGTTCTAAAAACAACATATATGTTTAAAAAAAACATGGTTGTTCTACAGAATTTGATAAGAAATTGGAAATACAAAATTTTTTTTTGAAGGTGTGCATGTATGTTCTTATAAGGCGTGCAATGACAATATTGCGGCCGTGTGTAAGGTTTTTGTGAAAAAAGAAGATGAGTTCATGATGATATTGAAGAACATAGGTGGATACTTACGATTATTGATGATTTGCATGTATTTTTATTTTATTTTAAAAGGCGTGCATGTATGTTTTGGTGGTTCTGTCAGTTCTCGCAGATAAGATGGTTCTCGCAAGAAAGTCTCCCTATATATATATATATATATATATATATATATATATATATGTAGAAGATACTTAGATTAGAAAAATCTTAATCTATACTAACGCCCATGTCCGCGAAAACGAATCTCACAAGAGACGATGAAGGTGAGTACTCGGATAGTACTAGATTAGGGGCATGATAGGTAATCTAATTTACCTAATGGCAAGTAGGCCCGATATCATGTTTAGTGTCTGCCTTTGTGCTCGCTTCCAAGAGGATCCCAAAACCTCTCACCTTGAAGCGGTTAAGCGTATCTTCCGATACATTAAGGGCACTATGCACTTGGGATTATTCTATCCCAAAGGGACCGGTGTAGAAACTGTTGTCTATGCCGACTCTGATCATGCGGGAGATTATGTGGATCGAAAAAGCACGAGTGGCGTTTGTACCTTTATGGGTTATTGTCTAACTTCTTGGTTCTCTAAAAAACAAACGGCTCTTGCTATCTCCACGACCGAAGCCGAATATGTAAGCGCCGAAAAGGCATGTCAACAAGCACTATGGATGAAACAAGCCCTCAATGACTATGACATCCATCTAGATGACATTTCCATTATGTGCGATAATAAAGGTGCTATTGACTTGAGACAAAACCCCGTTCAACACTCCCGTACTAAACACATTGAAATTTGTCACCACTTCCTTCGCGATAACGTTCAGAAAGGAAACATTTCTATTGAGAAAGTTCCTTCTCAAGATAATATCGCCGACATTCTAACCACACCTCTCAAACGAGAATCCTTCAACTACTTTCGTCTAGGTCTAGGAATGATGGAACATATTCCATAAATCTCATGACTATTTAAATATTTCATTGGAAATATTGAAGTCATCTCGTGCGTCTCGTCTCATGACTCTTTGAAGTCATCCTCTTTCGTCTATTCTAGGTTCTCCTCGTCAAAAGAATTTATTAGGAATAAATTCTTTCCTCGTGTAAAAAAGTCACACTAAAACAGCGAGACTTACTCGTCAGAAATCAAAATGGGACGAAATTTCATCCCAGCAGATCACGGCTCCACTAAAAGTGGCACGACACCGTTAAATTTAACGGTACCGTGGAACCGTGTATCTGACAATGCCCGTATTTCAGTCATCTCTTCCCACACTATTCAACTTTAAACTTTCCCAACTTCCTTCATTGCTGTCAAAACCAAGCCTCACAACCCAAAATTCAATTACACCCCTTCAAGATCATATTCAAGACATTGATTTTCAAGATTATGAATCACTTCCACTTTTTCTACATAAATTGTAAGTTATCTTACTCAAATTTTCCTTAATTTTGAGTCTAGGGTTTGTTCATGCATAAAAATTGAATTGGGGTTTTTCAATTTTAATTAAGTCCATATGAAATTAGGACTAAGATTAGGCAATGTATAACCCTCATGATTCCCTTAACTTAGGATTTGCATAAACCCATACACTTTGGTCCAAATTTTGCTTTTAAGCAATTAGATTTAACAGGAATCATGTTTAGGATAATGGTTATTGCATTAAGAGTCTTTAACATTAACATCTTTCAAACTTAAAACTTTTGGCGCCAAAACATTGAAGTCACCAAACACCCCAATTCCATTGTTTTCGAAAACTTTCACGAAACTAGGATCATGAAACATTTTTCGTGCATTGTTGATACAAACTAAAAATGTTTTCTCATGCATACATGATCTCATGAATATTGATCGAATTACATAATCAATATGTACTTTTCGACATATTTGCTTGAGCGAAAGTAAAATTAGGAGTGTTTGGGTAATCTCATTATTTTAATTCTAGAGTCGAGATTACCGCACCTCCACATAGTTTGCATATAGGCACACACTAGGCACGTACCTTTAATGAAACTTCTCTCAATTCTAATTTTTCCTAAAAAAATTTCTTATAGGAAACAAAAATGTCTCATGAGTATGATTTTGATCATCTTCTAACCGATACCTATATACCCGAAATCTCTCGTGAACCCACAATACCCGGTAGTCACATTCGTGCCTATGTTAATATTGAAACCCGTCGGTTTCATGAAGGTCGAGTCGTTGATCCATCCCTAGTTTATCATTGGGATATCAACACTTAATTTAGAGCTATAGGATTCGATTGTCTGCCTCTCATAAACGAGCACATTTGTCCTCGTTTTGTGTTGGAATTCTTTTGACAAGTTGAACTCGTACGTAACGAGGATCAATCTTTGTAACTTTGGTTTTGGGTCCGAAATTTCAAATTCGTCCTAACTCTTGAGCAATTTGCTCAAATTATCCAAATTCCCAATCATGGGCAATGTGCCTATACCGAAGATTGGTGTCTTGAGTCCCTCTTCAACAATCGTGAAGAGGATAGTCCATACTGCTCCTACATACCCTCTCCAACCGAACTTACCAAACTCATTCGTTCTCATAAGTACTCTTCCTACCCTAATCCAACAAAAATTCGTTTGGAAGAGATTCGTCATGAACTACTTTCTTGGGTAGTCATCCTGCGAGAAAATGTTCTAAGCCTAACAGGAAATCGTCAGCAACTTCCGGCGTGTTGTGTTCTTATGATTTACTGTCTCCTAACCCAACAACCATACAATCTCGCCTACTTCTTCGCTAAGTGAATTGTACATCTCAATGGTAACAAAAATAAATTGATACCCTATGGGATGTTCCTAACTCGTCTTTATCACCACCTCATGAACTATCACCCATACCTTAGCAGTCCTCAATACTCTCTCTTCGATCCCGTCATGAAACCCCTAAATGAGTCGTATGTTTCATCCATCCTCATTTCCGAATCCTCCACCAATTATGCACCCTTTGATGATCAAAATTGTGGAAAACTAGAAGGGGGGTTGAATAGTTTTACCGGTTTTTAAGTTCTTTTAGTTCTTTTAAAACCTCTTTAAAAACTTTACTTTTGAAAACCTTTGATTCGAGTCTTATGTGCAATCAATCAACACCAATATGAACTACACACTAAATTAACTAATTATAAGTAATGAAAGTAAAGAGTAGAGATGGAAAGATCAAACCGGGACAAAAGGATTTATAGTCGTTCGGCTACGAAGCTCTTCTTCGCCCTACTCCACTCCTCGAGTACCACACTCGAGAGTTTCAAGCACTATGTCAATAACCTCCCTTTAGGCGGAGAAAACCGTACACGTCGCTTATCCTATTTCCGACACTAAGCTAGATGTCGAGTGCTAATCGTAGCTAGCACCAATCTACCACGATCCACTTGATCCTTTACTACTGCACACAAGACTCGATCTACCCAATCTATCTATGATCCACTTGATCAATCACACAAGCCCAATGGCTTCAAGAGATCTAAAAGATCTCGACACGATCGCAATGATCAACTCTCTCTTGACTCACTCTAACCTATCTACCTTTGATCAATCACACAAGCCCAATTGCTTCAAGAGATAGTCAATATCTCTATAAGATCACAATGATCTTCACTCACTCTCTCACAAAAGAAAAATAATCTTGATGTATACTAGGATACAACAAGTGTGTAACAAATGTTACAACTTCCCTAACTAAAACTACAACTCTTGTATCTTCTTGGATACCTCGAGTTCTTCTCTTGCTATTGAAGAGGAATGACAACACTTTGTATCTTCTTGGATACTTTGTGTTCTTCTCTTGCTATTGAAGAGGAATGAAGAGGATCACTTGAATGGATGATTGGATCACTCTTGAACAAAAGAAAACCTAACTAAATGATCAAAAAGAAAAGATGTGAAGAGAGTATCAAACTCAGAAAGTTTTGTGTGAAAAAGGATGCCCAAAATCTGTGAAGTGGGCTGGTATTTATCGACAGAAAAAAGCTAGCCGTTGGACGGCTCCACTAAATCAAACACGGCTCCACTAAATTTAGTGGAACCGTGTCAGACAAAAACGCTCCTCTTTTTGTATTTTCTGGCGAAAACTTATTTGGGGAAGTTTGGAGCTGATTTTGGAGGGAAAATAGCTGTTATGTATTTTAAACTTATTTTTTCATTAAAATATTTCTTAATTATTCAAAAATAATTTGTAAAGTATATTTTTGAAAGAAATGTTTTATCACATAAAAATGTGAAGTCTTAAGCACAAATTCACTTCTTTGATCATTAGTCAAGTTATAAATTTGTTCTAGAGTGATTTGCGTAGAAACGGAAACTTTCGATTAAAAACTTGTTTACGTTAATTTTAACGTAACGTGTTTTCACATTTTGTCATCCTCAAAACGTTAAGTTATCGAAAGATAGAAATAACGTTTTTAGAACATTATTTGCATCAACAATCTCCCCCTTTTTGATGATGACAAAACATAAACTCATTTTAAGTTAAAATTAGTTTTAACAAGTTTTTAATGAGTTTACTCCCATTTCTCTCCTTTTTTGTCGAAGCAAAAAGGTTGCTAAGGCTCCCCCTTGATGTATACTCCCCCTCGTTTGGAGGACACCAAGGAATCAAGCAATGATTCGTGCTACAAAACAAGGTTAGAAAGCAAATATACAAGTTCTAACATGTAGCACATATGACAAATATCTAATCACAAAAATATGGCTAAGTAGCCAAAAAAATAAACAAGAAACAACCACATGAAAGCCCATTCATTCATAAAAATAAAAAAAATGTCATACATATGTATGACTACATCATAGAAGCAAAATAAACAACAAGAAAGCACATAAACATCATTAGTGATAAGTGACTTCATGATTTGCTTCAAATGCCAAAAGGGTCCTAAGCTTTTATTTGAAACTAAACATAAACATGTTTAGTTGGTTGGGCTATTTGGTGGTGGAGGAGGTAGTATGATGGGTCCTTGTGGTGGTGTGAGGAGGTGCTCAAGGTAGGAGAATTGAAGACTCAACTCATCTCTAAGGCACATGATGAGGTGTTGGTTGTGGTGACAACAAGGACAACTTAGGGTATGTGGTTGTAGGGGATAAAGAATGGGATGACCCATTAGTGGTTGTGGTGATGGTGATAGTGATGAATATGATGTGTTAGTGCCAAGTTCAAAGGGATTGATGGTGATAGGGTTAGTGTTAAGGCTAGTGGTTGAAGAGGACTTGGTTGAGACAAAGGTGTGGTAATTCTTGTGGTGGAGGTGGATGATGATGTTGGCCTTGTTGAGTTGGCCTTTGATGGAGCTAGGGGTGTAGAGATTGAGGAGGTTGATTTGGTTGAGGTTTGTGGTGTGTGGGCTTCTTCATCATCATCCAAACTTAGATCAATGAGAATTATCTCATTGGAAGGTTTGGTTGAGGCTTGTGGTGTGTGTACATTTTTGATCCATTGATCAATAAGGATTGTCTCATTGGTTGGTTTGAGGTTAAATCTTGGCTTCTTGGTTTTGTGGGAATTAGTTGCCATGGTGGAAGACATGATAAGTCTTTATGGTGAGTGTGAAATGGTGGTGGAAGAGAAATGCATGAGATGAGCTTATATAGCCAAATCAAAGCATGCATGGATGGATAGGATAATGGATTTGGGGATATGGGTGTATTGGAATCAGTTTGTGTTTGCAGAATTCCAGGAAAGAGGGTCAAAAAGTGGAAGAGAACAGTTAAATTCGTCTTCCCAGGGCACGGTACCGCTAAATGACCCACGGTACCACTAAATTTAGTGGTGTCGTGTCCTATTTAGTGGAGCAGTGGCCTGTAGTTGACTCTTTTTCCAGTTCTGTAGGTTCTAGGTTGCCTAAATGGGTAAATCTGGGTGGACTATTTGCAGCAAATCCCAAAGCCTCAATTCACTAAAGATTGATCACCTTGTTTTCCTAAAACTAGTCTCAACTAGCAACAAACAATATCATATGATTATCTATTGTTTAGGCAATTATTAAGCATGCATCATTCTAGGCAATTTTATCATCTAGTGCATGCAATAAAATAAAAGAAAAATTATGAACTAGACAAGGCTCACAAAGGTAATAAAACATAAAGATTGATTTTTGTTAAAGTAACCGATGTCAAGCAAGAAATGTTAAGATAATTCAAGCTTGTTTATGTTAGATGGGCATTGCCATGACCCCATTAATTATATCTAAATAATACTTAAGTTAGTAATACTACTTAAGTTAATCCTATCTAATCTCTTCTCTTCCTGAACTTCTTAATCTTGTTCCCGAGCCCTTTGATTGCCTTGCCAATGGACTTGAACCCCCCGATAGTTTGCTCATGCATCAACACTTGTCGATTGTACATGGTTGTTTGCCTTCTCATCACAGAAGTTAGATTGGTTTGATTGAAGGGAAGGTCGGAGGTTTGTTCGAACGATGATGTGTCAAGGTTGCGAAAGAAGGTGTCGGGAGAGGGAGTACGAGGACGAGACGTTCCTTCTTTGTTCACCTCATCATCATCCTCATCCATAGGTTGGGATGACGAACCATGACCGAAAGAGGAAGACGAGAAAGTAGCATTGGAAGTGGATTTACTACCACGTTTGGACCCTTTGTCCTTACGTTGCTTTGTGCGACGTTGTGGTCCACCAAGAGGTTTCATGATGGGATTAACTAGGACATAGTCGACACTATAGAGATGTGGGTAGGTTTCTATGACCCACTTGAAGAGACGAGTAAGCAACATACCGTATGGCATGAGCTTATCGGTACGACTATGAATGTTGGCCATCCTTTTGGCCATGTAGTATGCGAGGTTGTATGGCTCCTCGATAATAAGACAATAAAGCATGTGGGCAAGACTAGCCGGAACGTGATCCCGGTTGCCCGCAAGGCTCAACACGTTCTCATGTAGAAGAAGTTCCCAACTTTTAAGATCGGGAAGAATCTATTTGAGATAGATTCGATTTGGATTGAGATAGACAATGGAACCATCATGCTTTTGATGCGTGTTGGCGACTCGAGGAATTTGGATGAGGAGTTTTATGGTTTCAAGGTTGGGGATATCGGTACGATAAGCACCTTCACTTTCGAGATTACAGTGAAGTGACTCTAAGGAATGGTCTTCAGTGTATGCACACTGACCATACGAAGGAACACCAAGAATGTCACCAAGCTCGGTGATGGACAAGATGATGTTTTGGTTTTGGATCCAAAAATCAAGGAAGACATTACCCTCAAGGTCGTTGAAGGTACGGACACGACTATAAAACTCAAGAACGAAACGAGGACAAATTTGATCATTTATTTTGTATAAACAATCAAATTGAATCGTAGGAAAACATTCTTGGATGTTATCCAAGAGGAAAAAAAGGGCATCAACTACACGACCTTCATGTATGTATCGATGTTGGACTCTAGCGAGATAAGCTTTTTGCTCATCGGGGATGTATGGATCATTGACTAAGATAGGGATGTACTTTCTGGTATCTTGATAATCCATACGAGGCATTGTTACCTACAAAATTATAATTATGTATATGTTAACTTGTTGCATTTTGGTGATCACATTTTTAATGTGTGTGTGTGCCTAAATGCAAACAATGTGGAGGTGCGGTGATATCGACTCTAAAAACAAACCTAATGAGATTACCCAAACGCTCCTAACTTCAATTTTGCTCAAGCAAATATGTCGAAGAATAAATATTAGTTATGTAATTCGATCAATATTTGTGAGATCATGTATGCATGCAAAAACGTTTTTAGTTTGCATCAACAATTCACGAAAAAGGTTTCATGATCCTAGATATGTGAACTTTTTCGAAAATGATGGAATTGGGGTGTTTGGAAAATGCCTCAACTTGGCGCCAAAAGTTTTAAAATCGAAAAGCCTCAATGTTAATCATTCCTAATCTAATTTTAATCATCCTAGACATGATTCCACTACAAATAATTAATCTTAATCCGATTTAAATGGTCAAATTCGGACTATGTTATGCAATATGAGTAGGTTTATAAAAATCCTAGGTTTAGGGAATCATGTAAGTACTACATTGTCTAATCCTAGTCCTAATTGCATAAAAATTCAACAAAAATTGAAAACCCCCAATTTGATTTTATGCATAATAACAAACCCTAGACTCAAATTGAAAAGAAATAAAAGATAATTGACTTACAATTTGTGTTGTAGTGATTAGGATTGTTTGATTGCAATGCCTCGATCTTGATTAGCAAGAGTGTAATTGGATTTTGGTGTTGGGTTCGGTTTTGATAGTGGAGTGGAAGTGAGTATTTTGTTTGAATGAGTGTGCAGAGGGAAAAGGGAAAGAAAAGAGGGCTACATCAGATACACGGTACCACTAATGTTTAGTGGTGCCGTGCCACTTTAGTGGAGCCGACTGTGTCTGAGTCCCATTTTTTTTCTGTTTTGACTCTTGACTGATTGATCTTACTTATTTAGTAAGACTTTTTGACGCGAGGAAAGAGTTTATACTAATAAACTCTTCTAACGAGGACGACTAAGCGTAATGACAAGAGATAACCTTGGTATTTCTGGGGAAATACAAAAATGGTTATTAGAGGAAAGTGAGGATTGACTTTCATATTTCCCGTGAAATATGTAGAAGTCATGAGACGAGATATAGAGGATGACTACAATATTTCCAGTGAAATACTTAATCAGTCATGAGTGGAATGAGACGGATGACTCATGGAGTTATGATGCGAGACGAGAGTAATGACTTCAATATTTCTAGTGAAATATTAAAAAGTCATACGGCGAGACGAACGGAATGACTTAATATTTCCAGTGAAATATCTAGAAGTCATGAGGCGAGATTTAAGGAATGACTTAACATTTCCAGTGAAATTCTCAACAGTCATGAGATGAGGCGTAAGGAATGACTTAATATTTCTAGTAAAATATTGAAAAGTCATGAGATGAACGAGAGAGATGACTTAAAAAGTCACAAAGCAAGACGTAAGGAATGTCTTAAATATTTCAAGTGAAATATTTGAGTGGTCATAAGAAGGATGAGAGGAGTGACTTAATATTTCCGGTGAAATATTGAGCGAGTTACGAGATAGGACGTAAGGGTTGACTTTAATATTTCCAGTGAAATATTGAAATAGTCATGAGTGGGATGAGAAGGATGACTTAAAGAGTCATGAGATGAGACGTGAGAAATGACTTCAATATTTCCAGTGAAATATTTAGAAAGTCATGAGATGAGATATGAGAGATGACTTTAATATTTCCGCAGAAATATTCAAATAGTCATAAGAAGGATGTGAAGAACGTATTGGTTAGGATATCAACGATGTTTTCCTTTAAGGAAAACTTTTCCAAGAAAAGATTTCTCTTTTGACATTATTGTGACAGAGGAGATGACGTACTTCGATAAGCTTGGTACATGAGCAATCTACAGGGTTCTTGGTCAAGTCTATTTGCAACTCGGCTGTCACTCTTCACAGGAGTGTTGTTGAGATGGACGTCTCATTTGATTAGAGCTTGTCTCATCCATAGTGCTTGTTGTCATACCTTTCTGGCGCTTACACATTCGGCTTCGGTAGTGGAGATAGCAGGAGTGGTTTGTTTCTTGGAGAACCAAGAAGTTTGACAACAACCTATGAGGGTACAAACATCATTCTCCCTTTATCAATCCACATTATCTCCCGCATTATCAAAGTTGGTATAGACAATAGTTTCTACACCAATCTCTTTGAGATATCATAATCTCAAGTGTATAGTGCCATTAATGAATCAGATGATACATCAAACGCTTTAAGTTAAGAAGTTTTGGGATCCTTCTTACAAGCGGGCACAAAGCCAGACACTAGACGTGATATCGGGCCTACTTGCCGTTAGGTAAACTAAATTACATATTATGCCCTTAACCTAGTATTATCCGCGCATTCACCTTCATCGTCTCTTGTGAAATTCGTTTTTGCGGACATGGGCGTTAAAATCAATTAAGATTTTTCTAAGCTAAGTATCTTATACATATATAGTATACTTGGGTTTATGAGGATACTTTCTTCAAGTAATATTATATACGGGCTAGGGAAGAAACTCGATTCACTCATCATTGCTCATCTCAAACTTGTCACGCATGATCTTTGAGCGATCATTGTACATTTCTGGACAAGTTGAGTTTGTCATAATAGTCTTTGAAAAACATTTGAGTCATGATGAAATATGAATTTCGTTTCTTTGTGATAGTGCCTACTATGTTAGATTCAAATAACACTACATGCTTAGCATTTCTACTAACAAAGGGTGTTTTAAGAGAGCGTACCTTAGCCTGAGGTGTCGCCCTTAAAACAAAAAGACTAGACTACCTTTGTTGAAAGCTAGGCATATGACACACGACTTGACTTTTCATCACCAGATTAGTGTAATCACTAATCACACTCCATTTGTTGGACTTCAAGTTTTTTTACAACCACGTTTATCTTGCAAAACAGAAGCTCAAACATTTGGTCCCCAATATCTCATGGGTCCAAAGTTGTTAGTGGAAAACATCCTACGCATTTGTTGCAATCGTTTAGGATGTGAGAATGGAGGACACGTTTCCTATGGTAAGTAACCTTGTGACTGACTGTCATTCCAAGTTACGGGGAAGTTACTTGGATAACTTTGTCTTTTAAAGTTACCTCTCGGTAGAGGAGTTCTTGACCGAGGTTTGGGAGAATTTGTTTTTCTAGGTGGATGAGTCTTTGACATAGTGTTGGGCTTTACAAATCTAAGTCCGGGAGTTGACAAGGGTTTGTAAAAGCTTTTGACTTCCTCTATGCTAGCAATATGTACTTTAGCACCATTTACAACTATGTGACTTGGTTTAGGACTTAAGTTATTTTTCAAAATTGACCCTGATCTGACTTCAGCACAAGACGGTACCATGGTACCATTAAATTTAATGGTGTCGTCTGTACCTTTAGTGGTGCCGTCACCCTCAGACTCAGACACTTCAGGCTTTACAAATTTTACTTGTTTAGTACTACTTGTAGAATCCTGATTTGGGTCAAATCCTAAACCCGCACGGTCATGTTCATTATACCTAATGTTTTCAAGCATATCATTAAGTGCTTTTGTTCTTTCTTCGAACTTAATGATTCTCAAAGCATTTTCTTTGAGTTTCTCATTTTCTTCTTGAAGACTTATGCATGACCTACATTCGATGTCTACTTCTTTATTATTCTCAAGTCTTTTGACTTGATCCTTAAGTTCTAACACTTGCAATTCAAGTTCATACAATTTTAATTTTAGTGTTTTGTTTCTACCTAAAATTTTAGAACTAACCTTGCATAGTTTATTATATTCGTCATGTAATCTATTGTCATCTATTGACGAATCATCATCATTATAATAAGAAGAGTCGGAATGTACCTCATTAGAAGCTTGAGCCATTAGGCATGTTTCATCGTTGGGCTTCTTCTCTTCTTCTTCACCGCTATCACTCCAAGAGCCTCCTATGAAAGCTCTTTGGTTGTTGGTTTTCGGTGGTTTGGGTCGTATGAGGTAATTAGGATCTCCGCATCTAAAGCATTTCCTATCACTTGTCCATTTCTTTTCATCTTGATTCTTTTGGAATGACCTCTTTTCATTGCGAGGTTGTCTAGGAAATCTACCTTTCTTCCTAAAGAACTTTCTAAAGTTTCTAATGGCTATTGCATACTCTTCATCTTCACTATCGGAACTTGAACATTCCTCATCACTAGACTCCTTCTTGGCTTTCAATGCTAGAGATCTAACTCTCTCCACTTTGCCTTTAACTATATCGGAGTCCTTCTTGATTATCATCCCGTGAACTTTCAAGTTTCCTATTAGTTCATCGAGTGACAATGTCGCCAAGTCCTTTGACTCTTCAATGACGGTGACCTTTGCTCTCCATTTAGGATGTAGAGCCCTAAGAAACTTTCTAACACAATTCTTGCTAGAGTAACCTTCATCAAGAGCTTTAAGACTAGTGATAATAGTATTAAATCTAGCAAAAGCATTATCTATTGACTCATCTTCCGAAATGGAAAATTGTTCATATTGTTGAACAAGAAGATCTATCTTGTTCTCTTTGACTTGGTTATTACCTTGGTGAGTGACTAACAAAGTTTTCCAAATATCCTTTGCCGTATTACACATGAAAATTCTTTCAAATTCCTTTTTAGGCAAAGCATTGTAAATCATCATTTTAGCCTCATTATTTTTGGCTAGTTTTCTTTTAAGTTCATCACTTTGTTTATCATAAGGAACTATTTCATCCTTTCTAGTTTCCGGATTCTTTTGAATCGGTTGAAAGTCACCCTCGGTAATAACATGCCAAAGATCAATGTCTTTTGATTTCACATACGTTTCGAATCTTGTTTTCCAATAGATAAAACAATCGGTTTCAAAAAGATGTAGTCTTTGCATAGATTGCCCTTCTAGATATTTGTCGGTATCCATTAATCGATTCAAGTTTTAAAATACAATCTACTTTAAAATCTTGACTAACTTGGCCCTGATACCAATTGTGGAAAACTAGAAGGGGGGTTGAATAGTTTTACCGATTTTTAAGTTCTTTTAGTTCTTTTAAAACCTCTTAAAAAACTTTACTATTGCAAACCTTTGGTTCGAGTCTTATGTGCAATCAATCAACACCAATATGACCTACACACTAAATTAACTAATTATAAGTAATGAAAGTAAAGAGTAGAGATGGAAAGATCAAACCGGGACAAACGGATTTATAGTAGTTCGGCTACCAAGCTCTTCTTCACCCTACTCCACTCCCCGAGTACCACACTCGAGAGTTTCAAGCACTATGTCAACAACCTCCCTTTAGGCGGAGAAAACCGTACACGTCGCTTATCCTATTTCCGACACTAAACTAGATATCGAGTGCTAATCTTAGCTAGCACCAATCTACCACGATCCACTTGATCCTTTACTACTTCACACAAGACTCGATCTACCCGATCTATCTATGATCCACTTGATCAATCACACAAGCCCAATGGCTTCAAGAGATCTCCAAGATCTCAACACGATCGCAATGATCAACTCTCTCTTGACTCACTCTAACCTATCTACCTTTGATCAACTTTGATCAATCACACAAGCCCAATTGCTTCAAGAGATAGTCAATATCTCTATAAGATCACAATGATCTTCACTCACTCTCTCACAAAAGAAAAATAATCTTGATGTATACTAGGATACAACAAGTGTGTAACAAATGTTACAACTTCCCTAACTAAAACTACAACTCTTGTATCTTCTTGGATACCTTGAGTTCTTCTCTTGCTATTGAAGAGGAATGACAACACTTTGTATCTTCTTGGATACTTTGTGTTCTTCTCTTGCTATTGAAGAAGAATGAAGAGGATCACTTGAATGGATGATTGGATCACTCTTGAACAAAAGAAAACCTAACTAAATGATCAAAAAGAAAAGATGTGAAAAGAGTATCAAACTCAGAAAGTTTTGTGTGAAAAAGGATGCCCAAAATCTGTGAAGTGGGCTGGTATTTATAGGCAGAAAAAATCTGGCCGTTATAAAGGTACGGCTCCACTAAATCACACACGGCTCCACTAAATTTAGTGGAACCGTGGAATCGTGTCAGACAAAAACGCTCATCTTTTTGTCTTTTCTGGTGAAAACATATTTGGGGAAGTTTGGAGCTGATTTTGGGGAGAAAAATAGCTGTTATGTATTTTAAACTTATTTTTCCATTAAAACATTTCTTAATTATTCAAAAATAATTTGTAAAGTATATTTTTGAAAGAAATGTTTTGTCACATAAAAATGTGAAGTCTTAAGCACAAATTCACTTCTTTGATCATTAGTCAAGTTATAAATTTGTTCTAGAATGATTTGCGTAGAAACGGAAACTTTTGATTAAAAACTTGTTTACGTTAATTTTAACGTAACGTGTTTTCACATTTTGTCATCCTCAAAACGTTAAGTTATCGAAAGATAGAAATAACGTTTTTAGAACATTATTTGCATCAACAAAAATCATGAGGAGGAAATGCATGCTCAAGATACGAGTATGATGAAAATGGGGGAACGCTCAAGTCATAAGTAGTTAAGGAGGGATTAATACTCCTAATTAGGATCTATTTATGATAATTATATTAGGGATTAATACTATTTGCTATCTTGCATGCTTAACACTTAAGCTATCACCTTGCATGAATATTTTATGTGATATTTGGATGATAGCTTATTTTGTCTCTTATGTTTGCATGCTTATGATTATCTTGGCAAATCACATGATAATCTTTATATGCTAGGAGTACCGTTAAATAGGCCATGGTACCGTTAAATTTAACGGTACCGTGTGGTATTTAGAGGTACCGTGCCCTTGTTTGACGGATTTTCACTATTTCCACTAGATCCCTGAACCTCAAACCTCAAACCTGCAAATTTTGCAATCTCACATACACCCCAAGATTCCCTTCCTACACCATAGGACACTCCCATCACCTTCAATTCAAATTTCCCAACTCTTGCCTATAAAAGGCTTCACCATTGCAAGTTTATCTTGCATTTCATCTTCAACCTCACATCATCCATACACCATGTCATCCATACAAGAATCCACCACCCACATCTCAAAGAAACCTAGGATAACCGTAAGACCACCCTCAAAGCCCCTCTTTGTGGATCTTACAAAAGATGATGAAGTAATGACACCACCTTCCCAAGCCACTCCAAACTCACCATCTCCACCTAATGCACCTTCCAAAACATCCTCTACCTACACAACATCTTCAATCTCCCTCCTTCAACACCATACCATCCTCAATGGACTACACACTCTCACCCATAACTCCATTGGACTATGCCATGCCAACTCCATCACCAACAAACTCACCACCACCTCCTTCCCCTATCATGGCACAACCCATCCAACCTCATCCCTTTGATCTACATAGTGCTAATTGCCTATGTTGCCTCCACAACCGTAATCTCATCTTCTCCTTAAGAGATGAGATTCATTCCATGTTCTCCTATGTGGAGCATCTTTTGACACCACCACCACCCCAAATGATGCCACCATCACCACCACCTCCTAGCCCACAAAACTAAACATGTTCATGTTTAGTTTTTCAACAATAAATTTTTAGGACCCTCTTGGAAATGAAGCTTGCCTCTAGTCATTAAGGCTTTACGCTTCTTGTTGTCTCTTTTTATGATTCTCTTGTAGTCATACCTATATATGACATTTTTTTTATGAATGCATGTTTTCTTTTATGTGGTTGTTTTATATTTGGAGGCTTGGCTACTTAGTATTTTATTTGTGGTTGGATATTTGTCATAAGTGCTACATGTTAGATCTTGTATATTTGTTATCTAACCTTGTTTTGTAGCACAAATCATTGCTCGATTCCTTGGTGTCCTCCAAACAAGGGTGAGTATACATCAAGGGGGAGCCTTAGCAACCTTTTTGCTTCGACAAAAAGGGGGAGAAATGGGAGTAAACTCATTAAAAACTTGTTAAAACTAATTTTAACTTAAAACAAGCTTATGTTTTGTCATCATCAAAAAAGGGGAGATTGTTGATGCAAATAATGTTCTAAAAACGTTATTCAAATCTTTCGATAACTTCACGTTTTGAGTATGACAAAATGTGAAAACACGTTACGTTAAAATTAACGTAAACAAGTTTTTAATCGAAAGTTCCCGTTTCTACGCAAATCACTCTAGGTATGCACAAACAAATTTACAACTTGACAAATGATCAAAGAAGTGAATTTGTGTTTTAGACATCACATTTTTATGTGACAAAACATTTCGTTCAAAAATATACTATACAATTTATTTTTGAATAATTAAAAAATGTTTTAATGGAAAAATAAGTTCAAAATACATAACAGCTATTTTCCCCCCCAAAATCAGCTCCAAACTTCCCCAAATAAGTTTTCACCAGAAAAGAAAAAAAGAGGAGCGTTTTTGTCTGGCACGGTACCACTAAATTTAGTGGTGCCGTGTGTGGTTTAGTGGTACCGTGTCCCTATAACGGCTAGATTTTTTCTGCTTATAAATACCAGCCTACTTCACAGTTTTTGGGCATCCTTTTTCACACAAAACTTTTTGAGTTTAATACTCTCTTCCCATCTTCTCTTCTTGATCATTTAGTTTAGTTTTCTTTTGTTTAAGAGTGATCCAATCATCCATCCAAATGATCCTCTTCTAGTGCAAGAGAAGAACTCAAGGTATCCAAGAAGATACAAGAGTTGTAGTTGTAGTTAGAGCACTTGTAACATTTGTTACACACTTGTTGTATCCTTGTATACATCATAATCATTTTTCTTTTGAGAGAGTGTGAGAGAAGATCATTGTGATCTTATAGAGATAGTAAATATCTCTTGTAGCCTTTGAGCTATTGTGTTGATCAAGAGTTGATAGAATATGTTGAGTCAAGTGAGAGGTGATCATTGTGATCTTGTGAGATCTTGGGGATCTCTTGAGTCTTGTGTGTTGAGTGTGTGAAGTTGAAAGGATCAGGTAGATCGTGGTAGATTGGTGCTAGCTAAGATTAGCACTCGACATCTAGCTTAGTGTCAGAAATAGGATAAGCGACGTGTATGGTTTTCTCCGCCTAAAGGGAGGTTTCTGACATAGCGCTTGAAACTCTCGAGTGTGGTACTCGGGGAGTGGAGTAGGGCGAAGAAGAGCTTCGTAGCTGAACCACTAAAAATCCTTTTGTCCCGGTTTGATCTTTCCATCTCTTCTCTTTACTTTCATTACTTATAATTAGTTAGTTTATTGTGTTGTTCATATTGGTGTTGATTGATTGAACATAAGACTCGAAAATAGTAAAAGTTTTTTTGAGACAACTTAAAAACCGGTAAAACTATTCAACCCCCCTTTTAGTTTTCCACAAACACTAATTTGTAAGTTCGAACACTCATCATGTTGTCGTGAGATTGACATAAGTATTTGTGTATAACTCAAATGATTCACCGATTTTTGCATTTAAAAATATAAATGCTTAACTTTCCAACCGTATATCTCATATAATTTTTGAACTTCTAAATCATTACAATTTATTCATAAAAGTTGGAAAACTTATATGAATTCTTTTTTCTTTTCTTATTTTTTTTATTATTATTTTTTTGATGTTCAGACTCGCTTGATATGTCGCATGTAATATAACACTAATTTGTATATTCGTAGACCGACCAACAACTGTTATAAAATGGACATAACTATTATTTTTTGGTGCAAAAAGCGGTGAATCTTTTGAAATTGTACACAAATACTTCCCTTTTTATGACAAGATGTTGCGTTTTCAAACTGACAGATTAGTGTTATATCACATGTGATATATTAAACGACTTTGAATTATCATTTTTTTTTCATTAACTTATATGAATAAACCGTATTGATTGAGAGGTCCAATTATTATGTGTGATATATGATTGAAAAACTAAAGATGTGTATTTTTCAATGCAAAAAAAAGGTAAATAATTTGGATATACAAATCTCATGCTCATTTTGCTACACTATGTTGAGAATTCGAACTTACATGTTAGTGTTACACTACATGTGATACATCAAGCGTGTTTGACATTTTTCTTTCATTCTATTTTTTCCAACTTCTATGAATAAACTGTATTGATTTGAAGGTTCAAAAATTATGTGTGATATATGGTTGAAAAGCTAAGGATGTGTATTTTTTAGTGTAAAAAACGATGAATCATTTGGAGTTTTAAATATTTATGCCTTTTTTATGATAGCATGTTTAGTGTTCCAACTTACATATTAGTGTTATACCATATATGATATATCAATCTACTGTACCAAAAAAAAACCAAAAAAAAAAATAAATAAATAAAATAAAATAAAATAAAATAAATAAAAATGTCAAAAGTATATGAAAGTGACAGTCTATTTAAAAATAAATAAAACGCTCGTCACGATTGTGTAATTTATATAGGTTAACGATTTATGGTTCTTGAGATATGTAATTTCTATAAAAGATAGTTGAAGTGGGTTTTAGTTGTAAATATCAATTAATCTCGGGATTTGTTATAGGTACCCCTGACCCACCAGAAAATAGGGGTAAAATTATAAAAGATTCCTTGTGTCCTCCAGTTTATAGTATAACACAGTTTTTTTTTATCAGTTTCTACTCCGTACTTTTTGTCAGTTTAATACTTTTAACTTGTTAGAATAAAGTATTACTATTGGTCTTTGATTAAACTTTTCTCTCATTTTATCTTAAAAAGTTGTAATGAAGCTCTTCATAGTTCATACTAAAGTAATTTATTTCAACCAATAACTATTTACATCACTTTTAGTATATATTTGCAATATTTAAATATTTGGAGAGTGAACAGTGATATTTCATATATAAAGGGATTTGATCAATGCTTCAAAATGTTTCTCCAAATTTAGAGCATAGTTATAAATGGTTTTTGATGCTCCATTTTTCAAATATGCAAAAAAAGTTGGTTTGGAGACCATGGTTGGAGATGACCTAAAGATATCTCTGACTATGTCCTTCAAATTTGGACGACAAAAAGCAAGGTTCTTCTACCATATATAATTTTTCTCCAAGCATGTACTTCAAACTTTAACTTCAAGTACTTTTATACTAAATTAATTTGCCTTCAACCAACAACAAGATCTATCTATATTACTTTGTGTATATATTACATTATTTTATGATTTAGATGATAAATAGTGATCCTCTAACATAAGGTATTCTCTAGCATATTCTAGTGTGCTTATAATTGATTTGGGAAATGCGCATAATTTTTTTAACATATAGACTCATACGCCGTATGAAGCCCTAGTACATACGCCGCATGGACTAAGCTCCATACGCCGTACGATGCTATGAACCATTTTTTGCACTTAATTAATTTTGTCACTTCTGTAAAGCATAAAAATCTAGAAATACATTTCATAAGACCAAGAGTAGTGGGCGTTGAATTGGGCATCGTTACCCTTTCAACCCGCGTTGGACCACCTCCAACCACCGTTGAAGCCCGTTGAATTTGTTTAAAAGCAACGCTCGTTGATCCAACAACGGGCGTTGATTTATTATTTAACAAAAATATAGCTGTTGAAGGTGTCTTTAACGGCTATATTTGATTTAAATAATTATTTTAATGCTTTTATTTTACCTATAAATATAACCATTTTATCTCTTTTTTTTACACATTCTTTCAACTTATTTCTTCATTCTACACAACAAAATCACAATGAATTCCAATCATTTTAACATTCCCGGTTTTGACTCAAACCGAAACCCACCGTATCAACCTCCACGAAGAGCCCTCGAGCAACAAAACGACCAAGAGCTCAATAACAACAAACTTTTCGGCTACATGACGCACTTGCCTTACCCGAATTAAAACCAAAATATGATGTACCAAAATTTTATGTCATTTGAAAATTCACAAGATGCTGGTAGTGAAACACAAATGTCATCAACACAACCTTCACTGACACAACCTTCACCGACACAACCTTCTCAACAAGAAGCGTGCGGGTCATCAAAACGATCTCATAAGAAAAAACCTCGGGGTGGTGGCCGAGGCCAAGGTGGTGGCCGAGACTGAGGTGGTGGTGATGAAGGTGGCGTTGAAGAAACGGTTAAAAAAGTAACACAAAAGAAGTGGTTGGCCGATGAACTTGAGGCCTTAACGTCTTCGTACATCGCGATATCCGAAGATCCCAATGTAGCGAATTTTCAAGTAGGTGGGACTTTTTGGTTACGTGTTCATCAACAGTTTGTCAAGAGACGTGCGAGGCCCGAGGATGAACGAACGAGAGATTGTTTAACGTCTAAATGGAGGGCCGTTAACCAAAAGTGTTCGGCATACAACGCAATTTACATGCGCGTTAAACGTGGCCGCCTGAGCGGGGGTGATGATGCTCAAGTGCAACAAGAAGCTTTGCTTGAGTTCCAAGAGACCGAAGGTAACTTTACTAACTATTTCCCAAGTTGGAAACTTTTAAGGGAATCCCCAAAATGGAAACCGATAAGCGATGGCCATCAAAGGCGTGCGAAAAGATCCAAAACATCTTCGTCCACCGTCGACGAGAGCCAATCGTCGGACGCACATGTCAACTTTGATCTAAACAAAGAAGATGATGTTGATGTATTCAAAGACATGACCCGACCAATGGGTAGAAATAAGGCTAGAGACAAACGACCAATGGGTAGGGATGTTATGGAAGAAGAATTCAAGGGTGTGAGAACCCGAATTGATGATATATACGAATTAAGCCGACAGCGTTTAGAGAAAAAAAAGGAAGAATTAGCGGCGAAGATTGAAGCACGAAACAAGATGATCAAGTTGGAGGAGGATCGTCAAGTAACTGAAGATATCGAGTACTTGTCAAAACCGATACCAACCGAACCCGGTTTGATACGAGACTTGATGTTGATAAAAATAGAGAAAATCAAAGAAAAATATGGAATAACCGAACCCGTTAATCTTTAAGTTTTTTATTTTAATATAGGATTTTAATTGTTGTTTTATTGTGTTCTTATTTTAAATCAAGTTAACCAAAAAAAAAAAAAAAGTAATGATTATTTGGTACCATTCAACGCCCCAACCCACACCTAATAATTCCCTCACCACTACTCTTGGTCTAACAATCTAGAAATACATTTCAAGTACTTTAATGCTATATTAATTTGTCTTCAACCAATAACATGGTCTATCTATATTACTTTGTGTATATCTATACTATCTATAAAATGTGTATGGTCAAAGTGAAATGTTGAATTGTTGAATGTTGAAAATTAGTCAAAGGTGAGAAAAATGTATAGTGTAATTAATACTCTTATTAAAACACCACATTACTTAAAAGTACAGTGATTTATTCATATTGTGCAACCAACTAAAAGCATATCTACCAAATTAAATACAAACAACTAAAACACCATTTACTAAAAAGTACAATAAAAATTTCACAATATACAATTTAAACAAGCTACAACATAATCCAGAATATAAAATAATTAAACACACTAATTAATGTTATTTTTAAAACACCCTAAAATGAAAAGTAAATGTTATTATACACATTATACAATTAATAAAACACACAAAGTTTCATATAAGCTAACAAGTTGATGGTACATATAGTTTTGAAAACCGGACCGGAGTAATGGGTTCAACCGAGAACCGGTGTCGCCACCAGTTCGGCTAACCAATAAAAGCCATCCGAAAATGAACCAGAGAGGACCCGTTGAAACCGATACAAACTGGTAAATCAGGCCTCATCGAGATCTATTTCTCCGGTTAATCATCACAAGGTACCCGCGCATACTACATATAAAGGAAAAAACAAAAAGTGAAAAGTAAAAAGTAAAAAGTTGAAACTAAAAATAGAAATGTTGAAAACATATATTTCAAAAGGAAACTATTAATACACATCGAAAACCGGGTTGACCCGGGACGCTTCAAACTCGGCAGGTTGACTCGGTTTAATTTCACCCGTGTTCGACCCAACCCGTCGGGTTGCCCCGGTTTAAATCGACCCGTTTTTCGACCGGAATGGTTCAACTAGTTGAACCACCCGGGTCGACCCGGGTTTCAAAACATTATGTTTAATCCCCAAATCTTAAAACTTTTATTATTTTTCGTTCATAACTCGTAAACTTTTTTTTATCACTAAACGATCTGTCACTATAAAATTCCGTTACTATGCATGAGTACTCCTCTACTATTACATTATTTTATGATTTGGATGATGAATAGTGATCCTCCAATATAAGGTATTCTCTAGCATATTCTAGTGTGCTTATAATCGGGGTGCAAACGAGCCGAGCTACTCGCGAGCTACTCGAGCTCGACTCGATAAAAAGCTCGAAACGAGCCGAGTCTTGTCGAGCTCGAGCCGAGCTCGAGCCTGAAAATCAGCTCGTTTACTTATCGAGCCCGAGCTCGAGCTTCGCTTATCGAGCTCGAGTAGGCTCGTCGAGCCTTATCGAGCCTTAGATTTTTGCATATTTGTCATATATTTAGATTCAGTCCCTGAGGGACATTAGGCATTCAAATCTAGTCCCTTGCCTGCCTAGCCTATATAAAGAAAATTTATAACCCATCTAGGGTTATTTAACTCCCTTCCACACATAAGCAGCCGACACCCCAACCCTCTTTCCCTCTCTTCTCTCCGCCAAACTCCGGCCACCACCACACACTACCACCGCTCCTCCTCTTTCTACACCGCCACCACCAACGCCATCTCTTTCACCCCTTATTCCTTTTCCCTACTGTACGCGCTCTAAACCCACCTCCCACCATCATCACGCGCCACCTCGCATCATTCCGACCAAGATCTATACACATCCAAGGGTGTTAAAGGTAGGAAACACCGGGTCACGTATTTTTTTTTTTTTTTTTTTTTTTTTTTTTTTTTTTTTTTTTATAACTAAAAATAACTTTGGACGTTTGGTATCGCTTTCTTGTAGTATGGTTGTGTCGTACGAGGTCAGGTCGTGGTTATGCCGTGAGCTTTAGCTCACAGCCGAGTTCTATTGATTATATTTGAGGTTGAGTTGAGTCACCTTGGTCACGTATATCATTCTTATTTAAGTGTATGCTGTTGAAGATCTATATTGGATTTGATTACTGTTTTAATTATGTTGGTGAAATAATGGTCTGTGGCTGTTGAATATCTATATTGGTTGGAATTTGGATTTGGATTAGTTAAAGAATTCTTCATAAAGATATTGGTGTTGTGGCTGTTGAAAGTGGATGTGAAGCAGATATAGCGAGCTCGATCAGGCTCGTTTAAGCGAGCCGAGCTTTGTGAAAAGCTTACAGCCGAGCTCGAGCTCAAAAATAAAGGCTCGGATCGAGCCGAGCTCGAGCTCGAGCTCGTTAAAAAAACTGTCGAGCCAGCTCGATTATAGTCAAGCTCGGGCTCGGCTCGGCTCGTTTGCACCCCTATAAGGTATTCTCTAGCATATTCTAGTGTGCTTATAATTGGTTTGTGAAACGCCCATAATTTTTTTAACATACAGACCCATATGTCGTATGGAGTTCCCGTCCATATGCCATATAGACTAAGGTGGTGTTTGTTTTTTTTTAATGTCTTAACAGTCTCTTAATGCCTCTTAACGAGCCATACCTCTTAATCGGTCAGACGTTTTTGGCGTTCAGACCATTTGTTTTTTTTCCCGTTCAAACGCAGTCAGAGACAGTTAGATCTTAATGGTCTAGACTTGAGAGGGGTGTCTTAATGCCTCTTGTTGACACAAAATAACCAAAAAATATAAAATTAGTACGAGCAAGCAAATGACATAACAAAAATTAGTAACAAGATTTTCGATTCAGATTCAGACATTTACGCCTCAGATTCAGATTCAGATGTGCGATTCAGATTCAGATTCAGAGCCTCTGAATAAACAAACAGCACCTAAGCTTCATATGTCGTACGGTGCCCTGAACCATTTTCTGCACTTAAGTAATTCTGTATTTAACCACTTCTGTAAAGCATAAAAATCTAAAAATACATTTCATAAATATTAAACGTTATTCCTATACACGAATTTCATAAAAATAAAATCTAGAAATACACTTTGTTAACAAAAAACGAAAAGAAAAAGAGAACTTTGGTTATAAACATTAGATAATGTGAATACTTTAATAAAGTCAATGTGATACTTTGCTTGTTCATCAATCATGGTGGTTGATGACGATCTTCCACTATTCTAATAAAAAAAAATTCATTACAACTTGCAAATACTAGTATATATGGAGGCGTTTAGTTGGAAAAAAAATTATCTTATTTTTTATCTCTAGTTTTGTAAAAATTTGGAAGGGAAATTTATCTCCACAAAATACTTGAAAATATAGAAAACGCATTTAGTTGATGTTTGTATTTCTATTTTGAAGAAGGGAAGAGAGAGTTGGGGGTTACAAAAGAAAACAAGGAAAACAATTAGGGTGCGTTTAGTTGAGGGAAAACACTCTTGTTTTTCACAAAATGTTTTATGAAAAACAAGGAAAACAGAGATCACATTCAAATAAGCGTTTTCCAACAAAATGTTTTATAAAACACAAAATCCTTTATTTCTCAGCTTAACAAGAAAAATTACAAAACAAATTTTAGTTGTTTCCCTTGTTTTCCTTTGTAACCCCCAACTCTCCCTCCCCTTCTTTAAAATAGAAATACAAACATCAACTAAACGCGTTTTCTATATTTTCAAGTGTTTTGTGGAGATAAATTTCCCTTCCAAATTTTTACAAAACTAGAGATAGAAAAAAAGAGAATTTTTTTTCCAACTAAATGCACCCCTAAAATTTGTTTTGTAATTTTCCTTGTTAAGCTGGTAAATAAGGGATTTTGTGTTTTACAAAATATTTTGTTAGAAAACGCTTATTTGAACGCGATCTCTGTTTTCCTTGTTTTACACAAAATATTTTGTGGAAAACAAGGGCGTTTTCCTCCAACTACACGCACCTATAGTAACTATCTTGAAGAAAAGCATTAAGCCTTTGGTATTGTAACATGAATAAATTGTAATATTTAATAAATTGTAATATGATTTTTTTTATAAATAGTAACTATCTTTTATTTATAAAAAATTTCATATTACAATTTCTTTTCACATAAACTGATAAAAGGGATCAAAGGCTAAAAGCCAGTCATTAAACGTCTGAACATAGACAGTATTGTGTAAATACAGTATTAATTTTCATATCAAATGGTGTTCAACAGGGAGGATGTAACATTGATTGTTAACAACTTTTATTGAATATAATATAAAAAAGAAAAATATCAAAAACTTATCAAGCAATGCATTTCACCAATTAAAACCCATTTTTTTGGGATAATGAGCGATGATCAATGAGTTTTTTGATTTTTAGTGTTCGTTTGACAAAAGAGTGATGAACTTTGCTATTTTTTAGCAATGTTCATTTTTTCAATGTTTTTTTAAAAAGCTACGAGCGGTAAGCGATGAGCGGTTAGCTATGACTACTGCTCACAACTTACAGCTACTGCTCACATCTACTTTTAACAAACTCACAGTATGTCATTGTTGGGTATGTTAGTTTGCTTTTGGAAGAAACATGACATTTAAACATTCGCTGAAATTGTATTCAGAAACAATCTTTTATTCTCACATAAAATAAAATAATAATATATGATTGCCCATTGTTTTATCTTCTCGTAGTCCACTCGTTGTTGGTAATGTCTTCTTAACACCACTGACTAAAAGCTAGTTGTCGACAAAAGTTAATTTTTAGATTCATCACATTCAACTTATTGCTTGATTTGATCGATTATTTCCCATAGTTTTATCAATGTCAGTAAGGGGTAACGATGTGGGCAACGAGAGATACCGCCCCTTCCCTTTTGCTGCTGAAATACTTTGCCTAGCGGCAAAAAACCGATTTGTATATATGTTGTACGGAGGAATCGACTTTATTTAACTTATATGGTGTTTAAATTGATTTTTGTTTTAATTTAATTATTTACATCATTTTTCACACATTATGTGTGCTTAGTAGCGCATAATAACCTTAAAAAAATATGTGTTGTTATATGTAGAATCCCGTCTATTTATTATCATCTCACAGTAACGTGTGAGGTTGTACTTTCATTTTGATAGTTATATTCCTATTAATAATAATTTAAGCTGATTTTTAAAACTGTAGGTAAAACTTATAAAGAGAAACAACATGAGTCATTATTTAATGCAGATGGTTAAAGAATAATATTTTTTTTGGGATATCCTTACATAATCTCATAAAGAAGAATAACATGAGTCGTCCGTATATGGATAATCTCATGTATTTATTTACATGTCATGATAAATCATGCTTTTCTCTTTTATATTATAACTCCGTGCAAATATAGTGGATTATATATACTATAAATAATATTTATAAATTACAATTATAAAATATAAAATATAGGGGTATTCATTAAATGTATAAATTTATTAAAAAAACATGAAAACTGATAGCTATAGTTTATTTAAAATTTAACAACTAAAGTTTTATTAATTACCCCCCTTTTTTAAGATTTTTATTTATTTTTATTTTTTTATTATATTTTTTTTACAAAATTGGCACATGTTTTTTTACCACATCTTGTAAATTAGACAAAAATTGAATAGTTTAACCAAATTGAACTTCAATTTTGACTTTTATTAGTTAATCATATTGCTCGATTTTGTCATGTGTCAAATACAATAACCTAATTTGTCCAATTTTTTTTCAATAAGATTGTTTTAGCAAAATTGCTTTAAAATAATGTGAGTTTCATAGATTTTAAACAAGAAAAGTTGAAAAGAGAGATAAAATAGTGTGAACTATTTTGGCAATGCTGTTTAAAAAAGAACTAACATGAACAACTTGGGGTAATCTTAAGGCTCTAGGAAATGGTGAACCACACCTCCCGCTCTTATAAAATGAGATGAGAACCATATAAATCATAGTTTTTAGAAAAATAAAAAAATCAAATCTCTACGTCTCATTCCACTTTCATCCAATGACTCTAACTAAATTTTGTTTTACGCTTGAGGGACAATTTCGTCACATATAAAAGCCACAATTCCCCGATCCATTTCATTACCCACCAAAAAAGTTAGGTTTATGATTTTCACATATACACAATCGAAGTTAATCATCAAATGACGTAAAAAGCATTCAATGATTGTTGATTTCATCATAAATCTTCGTCATTGATCACAACTTTTAAAATTAGGGATCTATTTTGGTTTTATTTATGCTAGAATGTAGGTTCGAATTATCAATTAGCAAACAAGTAGTTAGATATGGGTGATACCCTGATTATGGAGTACGGAAATTAGGTTATTAATAATGAAAATCATGTTGTTGCTGACGGAAATCGGGTTATGGATGAAGAAAATACGTTATTGTAGCAACAGATGCAGATCTTGAAGAAGATGTAACTGCTGTTACAAATAAAATCACATGTGATTTTGTTTAGATGATTAAAATCCTATTTGATTATAATAAAAATCACGTGTAAGTTTAACCGAAAGTATTACATATATGTATGATGTGGGTTACATAAAAAGATAATTTGCTTCTCTGTTAATAGTTATTTTAACATGTAAAACTACATTTTAATAAATAACCATTTTATTCGGATAAAAAATTTAGATAAAATGGAGATTTGATCTTTAGATCTATAAAAAGCTTAATAATCCTTTTTAAAAAATGGGTTTTGCTAATGGCAGCCCTAAGAGTGGTTGTTAGTTTGATTTTATTACATATGTACAAATGAATGATTCTTATTGGATGACATTTCTGATAAAAGTGGATGAAATCCTTCTAAATCTGGATACACAACAAACACTTCATTCTCATTGAGTGAATTAGTTTCTTACAACTAATTATAGTAAAAATGATTATATTAATGACAGCCCGGTCGTTGGTAAAAACCTTAAAAAAATTCCTTACCAAATATATCGGAGAAAGTGTTTTATCTTTAACGAAATATCCGTGAAAGTTCAAAAATAATACTATTGGTTTGTGTTCAAACTTTCGAGAAGTTGGTAGATCACTCGTATGATGATAATGATAAAAAAAGAAACTTGCATTTTAATTGTCGGCCAATAATTGTTAGATACATGGCTTTCCAGAAGTTCAATGGAACACTATAAACTTGTTTTAAAAGTCAACTCTTTATATAATTATATCCTATACAAAGTTTATTTATAGTAAAAACTAATTAGTTTTAACAAAAACCAACTATTGTCATGTGCTCTACAAAACAATTTTTAACAGGACATGTAGAAGGAATTGTAGCAGTTATCACAGTTCTTTACTACAATGAGAAAAGTTCTTTTATAAAGGTACTTTATTGAACATCAGAAGTCTTAACTATGTGAGTTACTAAGTAAGAGATTGTGATCAAGTCTCGCTAGAGACATATGTTAGATACGTAGCATGAGTTGTAAAAGTCTGCTCTTAAAAAAGGCATAACGTAAAAAAAAAAGTTTTGATACGAAAAAAAGGCGCCCTCGCTATCACACAAAAAAAAAAAAAAAAAAAAAAAAGTTAGGAATCACAAATTTACATTAGCTCAAACTAGGTATCAAAATCTCAACCTGTCTACAACCTAATTTTAGGTTGACACAAGTCAACATGATTGTCAAACAAACCACCACCCTTTGCGCAACGTATACTATAACATAAGACTGAACTAAACAACACATCATTATATTCTAACCGGTGATGGAAGTCTGAAAGATATGAATGTCGTCGTAAAACTGTTAACATAATGTACACAATGTGTGAATAAAAATCTCAATCACAGCAATCAGGCTTGTGTTCTTTCTGCATCTTCTCCCACAAACACAAGACCATTCTCGGATTCTGGTAATGTGCAAGTATGTAATTTGGCTCACACCCAGCGTTGTAAAACCGATCATCGTTGATGTATTGGACTTCACGAACCTGTTTCTTGAACTGTTCGATCCAAATACCCATAGCAACATCTTCTAGTTTGAAAAGCTGAAGACACAAGATAAGGTAGTTTAGGCAGTGTCCCACTTCAAAACATCACTTTCTCTGTTTTCTTCTATATATGATACTTCAAATTAATAAATCATTAGAAGTGAACAAAACTGAAGAAATATCACCTTGAGGTTTCTTTCTTGGTGACCTCGGACAATAAACTTTGCTATATCTCTGGAGATCACATAGCCTGGACCGTGTGCCCATGGTGGGTATGATTCATGTGGCCATTCCTGCACACACATGGATAGAATAAAAGAAAAAAATGTATTCATAAGGACATTCGTGAATTGAGGGAATGTACTTATCTCATTATTGTGATTTGTAATTGCAACAACTAATTTTTTTCCGTCATGTTATGATAACCAGAATTTCTCAAACAGATGATTATCTTATTACTACATCTCCAAACAGCAAAAGCACATCCAAACACTATTGTTAGTTTGCTGCATCATTTAATAAAACACCCTATGAGTAAAGAAAGATACTATACCTCGGGACTAATATACCATTTGTTATCTTTGTCCCTCTGTGGTTTGGAATCAAGAGATACCATTCCATACAAGAGGCCATCTGGATTCTTGCTCTTGAGACTAATAAGAATTTCATCAACTCTCACAAAAGCATCATCGTCTGTTTTCATTATGTACTTTGCAGGGAAGATTTTCGTCTGCGAAATTATGAAAGAAAGGGTCTTATGAATAATTTCAAGTTGAAGCATTGAGCATAAGGCTCCAGGGATCCTATGAAACCATCCTTGATGCGCTACTATAAAAAAAATAGAAAAACTAAAAAACAGAATTATTTTTATACATGGAAAAACACTATATTATCCCCAGGATTTTGCTCCCACCACACAGATTTGATACAAAGTTACATACCCCCATAATGCAAATTGCGATCGTTTTCAGAGTTAGTAGGCTGTAATAATCAACAAAGGGCATCAACTGAACATCTTGATAGGCCTGAGCCTCTTTCCACAGCTCAAAATTAACTTGCTTGTTCTTGTGCTACAATAACAGAAATCAATCAGAAACGTGAATCTTAAGCCACTGGATTCTTCTATAAATTAGTACATATTTATATTCATGCATTTTAGGGCAAATCGCACAAAAAGGTATCACACTTTACGTCAATCTGAATTTTAGGTACTATATAACAAAGTTTCCCCCCCCCCCCCCCCCCCCCCCCCCCCCCCCTCAATTTAAGACATCAAAGTTATTTTTTGTGCATTGTAAGGTTTTTTCGACTTTTTGAAAGATGTTATCGGTCATAATTTTAGCTGAAATGACTTATAACGATACATCACATTAGTTGACCATTTTAGCTGAAAAAATGATTGATAACATCTTCCAAAAATTCAAAAACAAAAAAAAACTTTGATACTTTAAATTGAGAATATAAAAAAGTTTGAGTACCTAAATTTCAAATTAAACTAAAGCGTGATACCTTTTTATGCGATTTGCCCTACATTTTATTGAACTTGAATGTTAAATATTCATAAGGAACAATTGAATCATGCAATTATAAAGACATCTAAATTGCAATATCTTCTTAAAATACTATATAGGTTCTCTATCTATGTCTTATTTGACGTTTCTTTTCCTTGTGGGATCATTTTCCCCTGAGAAGTAAAGAGAACAATGATAGAATGGAAATGTCAATAAACTCTACTTCAAGTAAATACAGATATAATTATCTTTTTAGGAAATATCAGTAACCAAACCATATTATACAGTAAAAGTACAAGTAATATAAACAGATAAGCAAACACATGTCAAACTGCAAGACACTTCAATAGTTACCCTTCCAACCCGCAAAAACTTTCCTTTTTGAGTTATCTCCTTTTTCTGAAAAGCTTCATCCACTTTAACTTTTTTCGCCATTCGTAATGGTTACTTGATATTTGTAAATGATTTTTGTTCAACATTTTTCTTCATTTTGTCCTTGATAAGAGTATTTCTAAAATCAAATCAATAATCAAACATTTCAATAAACCACTGCATTTCTTTTGACGGAGGGAACATGTTAATTATAATATGAAAAATACAAGTTCAACTTTAAAGTCAAAGTATGACAATTAACTGAAAACTAAAGGATCAAAAAATTTGACTTTAAGGTTAGTCTACTTAGATTTTAAGAGTTTTCATAGGAATGATACACACATTAAGAACACTTGTAAAGGACATTACAAAGTACCACTTACAAGACCGATAAAGAAACGAACTGCAACCACCCCAGAACGAACTGCTTCATATTTCATCCAAGATCTCCTCAAAGCCATCCGACGTTCAAAATTGTTTCCAGAGGAGAAAACCCCAATCAACAGTACAAGTCTCTTGCTTTTGTTAGATATCAATGGAGCTTTGAGGTCTTCAAGATCCATAGCCATGTCAAGATTTTCAGACACTGGCAAGCCTTTAGCCAATGCAGATATGATATGCAAACCGCCTTTCACTCGGACCCCACTCACCAACCATGGCTCAAGTTTCTGCATAAGTAGAAATAGCATTGAAATTTGGCTTACCACTCTTATGTTATGTCTAATACAGCATTACGAAACTAGCTTAACTTATAGATAAGTTTTTTTAAGCCCGCACCTCGTGAAGATTGGGTAGGGTGGGGGGGGGGGGGTTTGGATGGGCATACTGAAAGTGATTATAAGATATAATCCAATATAATAATATCGACTTTATAATTATGTTTGAAGTTGTGATACTCAGATATTCATATGTTCAGTTAATTAGTGTTAGGAAAATCCTGGTTATTTAAGGAACTTCTAGACATATTTGGAAAAAAGAAAGTAGAAATTCTTTTTGCAACAAAATAGAAGTTTATCAAATTAGGTTAAAAGACCGACAAAAAAGTAACTTTAATTTTCTCTTAGATGATCAAGTTGTTACATCTGTTATGAAACTGATTACCCAAAACTATTTATTATATCAAATACGGAGAGAGAAAGTGCACAAAACATTTGGCAAAACCTGAATGGATTAGATACATAATTAGGCAATAATGAAAAGCTCAGAAGCAGAACGTTTAGCCAAAAACTAGAAACTGATTATTGTAATATCCGATATCCAAACAAGTCCACCAATCATTTCTAAATAGCAAATCTAGACAACCCCTAAAAGGCTAAAAGACTACCACCTTCGACAACTGTACTTGCCACTTCAAGGAAAAACAGTGGTTTTACTTGAGGTGAAAAATGTGACAAAAACTGCAAAAATTGATAGTCATTTTACATATTCACAAGTTTAAGTTACTCTCATGTTTCCACGGGTTGTTCTTTTGGGGGAACCGGATGGTCAACATAAAGTTAGATGGGTAATCTAATCTATGTATCCAACAACATTTCAAATGTAACAATAGTAAATGTGGCTTGAAATTCATCATACCTTACCTCTCTATACGCAAAAGATGTTTCATGCCTACCATTTACAGTGGCATGAAAGCCCTCTTCACCAGCCCAAATTGTGGCAGTAAACAAACTCCCATCTATAAAGGGGAAGTTTGAACCCACATGGTTATGGTCGTTTACATCTGAAGCATTGGTCGATTTGTTAACACTAAGATGTTTAAAGTTTGAATTCTCGTCCATAGTGCTTCTAGTAAGTTGCTCGTTACACTTTACGAGCCCATCAACTGAAATAAAAAGCATAATATTTACTACAAATCTATACTTTAAAGCAAATTCAAGTGGACAGTAGCAGATCAAGTTTAAACATTCCTGTTTACGAATGAGGAAATAAGCAACATCGTAAGGTAAGTTGCAACGTTAAGTAGTATACATAGTTTTATCGGAACAAGTTGGGTCAACCTGCAAAGCTTGTTTATCCATATTATAAGTTTATAAATGAATAAAGTGGAATGTGGTAAACATGATTTTAAAGCTATATTGATACAAGTTACTAATGATTTTGAAGGTTTTTCGCCATTTGAGTAATAATCTAATTCGCAATCCATTAAAACCCTATCCTTCATTTTATTAAACTTCTTAGCTTAACCAATTTGACCAGTTAGAGATAGATCATAACCAGATCAATTCAGGTAGGTAAATGGGTCAAAATTGTCACATTTAACAAAAACTAATAGCATCAATAAGTGATATTCACGACTACAGACAAGCTTATTTAACTGGAACAGGTTGCTAGAAAAGGAAATTTTATAATTTCCCTAGGACAAAGGGAGCATGTCAAATAAAAAACATAACGCCAACCACATTTGGATGATAATAAATAGAAAAATTACCTTTTGCATTGTTCGGAGACCCATGATTAGGACATCTTTCCTCTTTGCCCCATCCAAAGTCATAGGTCCACGTATTTTGAGCAATAACCGGATCCTTTGTGAAGTTATCTCCCGGTAAAACAACATTATAATGCAAAATAACGGGTGGGTTCGGCTCCTCTGTCCCTTCTGACCCCACAAATTCGATTCCAAACCCATCTTGCTTCCCATCAGGAATAGCAATAATCGTAATGGACGAATCGTGAATTAGCCCACAGGGTATCTCAAGAATAATAGAGCCATTACTAGAAAACAAAGTGCTATTATTCACTCCACTAACCGAATAACTACAATTTCTCTCATTTTTATTATGTACAAATTTAGAGGCTCGGTTTTTACTAATTATAGATCTTAGTTCTTTCCATGCCAAGGCAGCTTCTTTAATTCCTTGAGCTGTCTCGGGTAAAGAATCTGATCTAGACAGCAAAAGACGCATTTGGCCCCATGCCAACAACGGCTTTGCTTCTTCCTCTTTAGGCATGTAAGTCGAGTTAAACAGATAATCAAGTCCATTAACTTTAACTAGGTGTGGCCTTTTCTGCAACTTTTCAACTTTTGTTACCACTGAGATACTACTTAAATTGGCGATTTCTTCATTTGGATGGAAGAACTCGTATGAAGTTTGTTTTCGTGGCTGCTTTTGGATAAAACTATAGCTAACAAGCAAAATACAAGCAAGTCCTATTATTAAGCCACCCCCGGTCCACTTCTTCATTTGCTAAATAACTGATTCAAATTCGCATAAATCACGTTATAAACTAAATGACATATGCTTGGACATATCTTGAATCACATAAACTGCAAGGACCCTGTAACAAAAAAGGATAAATCAGTAATTTGCTTACCACTTTAAAGGTCAACTCTAGAGCAGCTGCAGACTCAAAGGAAAACCTATCTGTAGAAAGCAATTCGCGTTCCATTCCATATAAGCTGACACAAAAGATCTAGCTTAATAGGTGACTGGGATTGCTTATTTTCTTCTGCTAATCCGCTTAGTCCTAAGTAGAAGCAGTTCTGTGTCATCAAACCTGCTTCTGCCTATCTGCTTAGTTTGCGGTAAAATAAGCAGTTTCTGATACTTAGTTACAGAGCGGCTTATTTAAAGTGCTTTTCTGACATTAAATAAAATTATTTTTCTACCATCATATTCAACCTAAAACCTTATACAAATGGATTTGATGAAACTTTCTAGCAAATTATTATCATTTGCTGACTAATGCATTTTATTTTTTTTTTAACCAAATAAACCGCTATTTACTGAAGTACTCAATTTTTAAGCAGCTTATAAGTACTTATATATACACAAAAGCATAAGCAGAAAAAAATAAGCAATCCGAAACACCAACTTAATGAATATGTTTCGGCTATTTGCAACAAAATGTCTGAAATATAAAATACCCTTTATACTACAAGAGCAAAAAGAAAGCAGCCTTGAAAGACAACAAGTTAAAGCAATGCAGAGTATCATCTTGAATGTCTGTAAGAATGAAAAAGAAACAAATGCTGCGGCAATAAATATATTTGACAGATCAAGATGCAAATTAATTTCCAACGACCAGAAAAATGAAAAAAAGAAATCCAGAAGTGAAATAAAAACCTTAAATACAGAGGATCTAGGATTAGAGTGAATCTAGTGACTTGTTGCTGGTAGTTGAACTTGCTTCTTCTGTGTCGGAAGTGAACATCATTTGTTTGTTTTTTTTTTCCTTCCTTTTAGTACTCGACTATATTTTATGCTCCATTATTATTATTATTATTATTATTTTATTTTTTTTTGCAATTTCACCTACTTTATTATTTTTATTATCAAGACAAGAAAGTTTTTCTTATAGTTTTCTGGTCCGTGTTTTTGATTTACACTTTTTACTTGTCAAATTTTATATTTTGTGTTTTGCGTTTTATAATAAAAAAAAATTATAATCAATTTAAGAGATGTACCAATAATTGATCATTTTTTTTAAACATCACCACGCTTTTGAGAATCCCTGTGCTATATACTACTGTCATATATTTGAAGCTTTTATTGTTGCTTTGTGGTTGTATATATAATTGGCTTAAAGAAAATATAAGCTACAAGACTAAAAAATTGCCAGTTTAAATGGTAATGTGTCGTGCTTATGTTATACTCCCTTCGTCTGAAAATAATTAGCATCTGACAAAAAACACACAGTTTAAGAAAATCATAATTATTACTGTTTTATCTCTTTCTTACTTTTTGCATAATGATAATTTTATCCCTAGCTAATTATTAATATTTGGGTAAATTACCCCGTCGATCCCCCAAGTTGGCCCCGGTTTTCACGTTTGGACCATCTTTTTACTGTTCTTGCACGCTTAGTCCCCAAGTCTTGATCTTCACTCCCGTTTGGGTCCTAAGACCTCCGTTATACGTAACGCCAGTTACTTTTCCTCATTAGTTGACTTTTCAACATGAGTATATACGTCTTTTCGTTTAAAATCCAATTACAACGTTGGTCCCTGACATTTCCCCAAAACCCCACCACCACCACCACCCACCACTTACCAAAATGGACTACTTGACTTATTTTTTTTATACATGGAATTTGATTTTAATACACTTATTTCTTCGATCACCTTTCGCTCCATATTACGAGTAGAAAATTATGTCTCTCTCTCATGTGCATTTACATACATCAAGAAGCATTGTAGTATCCATAGAAGTAATGTATTTGAATTCATTATCATTTACGAACCCCTTTTAAGATAAAAATGCCAATCAAAATATTTTACTTAAGCATTACATTAGACAATTAATATGCATGGTTATGAAAATTTTGTAATAAAGATCTATATATTGAATTTTTTTAATTTGTATTGTGTATACATTTACAATGTTCCATACTTTAAACGTCAATATTTAAATTTACTTATTAACCCATCTCTAATACCGATTACCATTCCTATTCACGTTCCATTACCACTACTTTAACATACATTCATATACTCACAATATAATCACCGGCACCAACCAAGGTGCACGGCCAATTAATCATTTAAACACTTCAAGTCCTCCATGGACTTACATCACATACACTTTAAAACATAAGCACCTCATCATACTTACTAACTTAAGTTCACATGACACATCACACATTCCTTCTTCTAGCTTAACATTTACTTTCCGCATTTCTTACACTTACGTTCAACGCTTCTACTAGTGGTTTAAGTTTAGGCAACCTAAAGGAAACCTAATTCACTTAAACCGAAGCTCTGATACCAAGTTGTTACGCCCCGTGCCCACTTTGACAAAAAATTATGACTTTTTGCGCGGAAACGCTTGATGTAATCTGAATTTATAAGTTGCTAAATATTCTCATAAATTCAGCACATACAATTCCTAAAATTGCATTGGAATTAAGTTTGATACATGTTTAGCTAACTACATTTGATAAAATGATCAAAAGTGTTGTCTTGCCAAACAAAATCGATGGCCTATTTCACCAATACGAAAGTTGTTTGCTAACACCTTTAGCCTCGTACTAAAAGAACATATTTGAACTTATTCTCTAACCCGTATAATTCACTTAATTTGAATGGGTTAAAAGTTTAAAAATTACCCAAAGAGTTTTCTAACACTTTGAATCTCAAACACAATAGTTTTATGTAAAAAATAATGCAATTAGTTAGTAATCAATTTTCAGTTGAAGTTCATCGACATTTTGTTCAAATATATGAAATAAAAAAAATTATGAGCAATTTATTGTAAAACTATTTGCGGCTAAAATGTTATCCAATTATTAAGCATATAAACATGCACACTTTGTAAATGATATGCGGCTAACATGTCCAAGAGCCTAATTGGAAGATCATATAAACATGCGCACTGTCACACCCCAAAAAGTGGCGCAGCGGAATGGTATTCACGGGTTATGACCTCATAGTCAAGAACACAAGGTGTCACAATAGAGAAATACTAAATGTATAACATAAGACAGATAATCGTCGCAAACTCCCACAACCGGGATAGGTACAAAGATCCAAGATAACATAAGTCTCAAAATTAAACAACATCACTAGGAAATAACAAAATGCAACTTCACGAGATATAACCTGGAAAAAGGTCTTGTCTTAAGTCTTGCTAAGCCAGGCCAGTACTCAACCTTCTAGTGTAACTTCAGTCTTAGCACCTGAAAATGGATACTCGAAAATGTCAATATAAAGTTGGTGAGCTCGTAGGTTTAAAATTTAACCCACGATGCTGTGAATAATGTATTATAGGACAACAGTGAGCAAGATATACAAATGTGAGCATACAGTAAGTGATGAATCTATTAATTAATCACACAAGCTACCTAATTAGATCTAGATCTAGTGAGAGAAAGTAGAGAGAGAAAAAGAGTGGAAGGATGATTAACAATAATAATGAAATGTTTAGCTCTTCAACCAACCAACCCTCTCCCTTGAATGGGAGGGGTATTTATAGTTTTTACATGACATTGGCTCTAAGCCCTAATTAAACATACTTAACATAAATAACAAGACACAACCCATGGGCCTTCTACACAGGCTGGGCCATAAATCAAACATAAAGGCCTAAGCAACCTTATTACAACATGATCAATACTTGTTAATACAAAACGTGTTCCCAACAATCTCCCCCTAAGTATTGGTCATCAGGGTTGCTTGACGTCGTCTTTGCTTCATGGCTTCAGACGTCTCTTGCATCTTTGTTCCTTTGTTCTTGTTATGATATGATATGGTATGGTAATGATCTGCCGTCCTCCAATGGTCTTCAATTCTGGTGTCTTTACGTCTTTTCCACCATGCTCATATGTTCTTTGACTTTTGTTCTTCATCCGGTTCTCACTTCTTCAATCTTTGATTTATGAAAGGTTGTAGTGCTTGAACTTTGACTATTCTTTAACATCTTTGAACTTTTGTTATTTCTTAGTCTTTGTGAGAACATATCTTCAGGATATGAGTATGATGGAAGGATGGTGGAACTCCAGGTATTCATGATTCGCTGCAGGTAAACAGTTAGCAATAAATCATCCGGCACTTACAGATTTGGACTTCAAGATCATCAACAGCATAGTGTGAAGACTTTCTCTAATCTAAACCCAGGCCGTTCTGAACCGGATACCCCCGAAAGGGCTTACACGAACACACCGAAGTGCACCCACGATTCAGTGAGTCGCTGGAGATCACCCCACGACTGTAGACCATTTTGGAGCTTTCACTAAGCGTATTCCACAAGGGATTACCGAAGTGACCTGCTGTCAGGGCTGTTAGATGTTGACCCTGGCAGGATTTCCATTCAATCAATGAGAATCACAGTTTGTGAATTCTCTCATAAATGTTCTCGGCAGATTGCTAAGATCTGCGAAGGACACTCCTATAATTTACAACTGGTGTTCTTTTTGTTGAACATCCAGTGTATACTAAGTATACCTAAGAGATCTTTGATGTATCTCATGGCTCTAGACTCTATTCAGTGCACATTTGCTTTGTCGTCGGAGGCGTGGAGCAGAGTGCCTCCTTTTCAATATCAACACATCTCGTAGTGAGAGGTCGATAGATTATGAAGGGTTCTCCGTGTGAAATGAAACAAGTGTCTTTTGAGAGACACCTGAGTGGCTAGAAGGTTAGTGCAGTGCGTCACTGGGTCCATGACGACTTTGATCTTCAATATCGGTGATGCCCAATCAACCAATAGATTATGTATTGAACCCGGTGTCTGCCCTAAGGTTGAACAAATGGAGGGCTATTTCTTTTCACCCTTTTATTTACTTTTCTTTTTCATTCTTCAACCCCTTCTTTCTCCGTTCATTTCATTTCTCTTTTTTTTTTTTTTTTTCAATCATACCTAGGACTTTCTAGTACTAAACTATTGGTATTGTCCTTGGGTAGATCCCTCCGACTTTGGGGGATCATAGGACGGTTATTCCTAAACTTAGTCACCTTATAACTCCATGACTATCCTATTGTTGCCATAACCAAACCTTTTGAAAATCTCTCAAAGTGTTTATGATTGTGAAAACATATGTTGTTAACACTTTGAGAGTTTTGTGATTTTCAGAAAGACTCCCCCTTAACATGTGCTCATAAGTGATTAAGGTAAATTTGCACATGTCGAGTAGAGTTGGCACTTTTTGAATTGATTGATTTTCAATGAACATGATCGTCGCGAGACACGCTTACATCATTAGTAGAACTAGATTGAAATTATTACCCGTCCAGATCACATTCAAGGAAAAATCACTCGAAATCAGTACATTCTACTCAGACACATCCTTTGCGAGACACGCTTACATCACCAGATAAACTGGCTTGAAATTATTACTCGTCCAGGATATGTCTTTTCGACTACTGACTTTTGCTATCGTCAATTCGAGGGTTAATTCTGAGCCTAGCTCTCATGAGATTTCATCTTGCGAGTTACCATATTTTGATCATATCGTTATTCTCCCCCTCAAAAATAGCATACTTATGATGTTTTTGACAAACGTTTGATAAAAATATGCCATTTGAGTTTTGTGGGAAGAATTTCAAGAACTTTTCGTTTATGGAACACATATTATTTTTCAAATACTCCCCCTTAAGGAGGGAATACTTGTCCTTATGAGCAGAATTTTGAAAAACTTAGAAAAATTCTGGTTTAATTCTACTCATAAGTAAGAAGCTTTCGCTCCTTTGATCAGGATTGAGGCATTGAAGCGTACCTCAGGGTCCTTTCTTTACAAGTACGGGTTGTGCACTGTTATTTGTGCATAAGCCATAGTGAATGAGAATGATGAAAAGTATGATGAAATATGATAAATGACAATAGATTATACCAACAATCACTGCTCAGGTCGACGGAAAGTTAGGATATTAAGAACTCTGGCACGTCCTCCTACTTAACTCTCCAGTCGTCTCATTGTTCTCCGAAACTTGAGCTTTTTGTCAATCCTGTCAATGAACTTCACTGCCTGCTTTGCATCGTTCCTACTCCAGCTCATAACCCGTAAAAATCCCGTTTTTAATCCCTTGCTGCGGTTTTACAGAATTGTTTGAAGCTCAGACTTGACTCGTACCAAAGTCGCATCACTAAATTTGTAGATTTCCTCATAACCCATGAACCTTGGTGTCCGCTGATCTCATACATACACCAACCCAAATGGTCTGTCCCCAAAAGTATAAGGTGTCATATCTCTGATCCCTGGCGGTTGAAGATTAGGCTCGACCAAATTTAACTATGTCTGGTAGCTTTCTACCCCAAGGTGCACATCTTCGACTCGTGTTCTGATGACAATGTTGCGAATGTATATCAGAATTAAGTTAATGATATCATACTGAAGACGTCCAGGGAGATGTTCGAGTTTTCCCTGAACCTTCAGTAGATACATATCTTCTATATCGTTGATGTGTAAATAAGGATAGTCTGCTTCACTAAAGGTATATTCTTGATCGTCCAACCTTCTCACGGTAATCTTCTTTAGAAAGTTATACCCAAGCATAGATTCGATTTCTACACTGGTGATTGAAAGAATCTTGTTCTTGTTCCATACATCAGTTTTTGATCTTCTCGTAATCATATATTTGTAGAACAATCTTCGTAGATTCGGCCAGTGGAAGATCCCAAGAGCAGCATCTTCATTGTATTCTCGAACTTTGTGGACGAATAAATCTCGAGTTTGTTCTTCAAAACCTTCTAACGTGTACAAAGCTGCTTGATACTTGGTGAGGGATGTTGCATACCGCTTTTTAGGGTCTGTGTTACCATACTCAAGATACGCCAAATCATTATTGAAGAAATATGCTTTTGGTATCTTTAGGTTGTGAGGTTGACCAATGAGTAGTAAGGGATGGGAGCAATCACGGAGGTAAAGACGTTCTTTTGGATGTGAGGTACGCGCATGATCCCAGTCTATGTTTTCAGACAGTGCTCTTGCAACTTGTTCAAGGTTGTATTCAAACTCCGTTTCTGTAGTTGTTACTGTCTTGAATTCTGTAAAGCCTCCTTTGCGAACTCGGATGATATCAGGCAATCCTAACTTCTGAACTTTCATTGCCCGCTTCAACCATTTAGTGAAGTCCACAATTGTTCAACAGGTGCACCGTTTTCTTCTTCAGGATATGTGTCTACCATTGACTCGAACCAATCGAATCTTGGTGCAGTAGGATTCACCCATTCTGGTAGAGGTATGGCTTTTCCATTTGCAGGTGGTGCAGTGACATTTTGAACTTTGGGTGGTGCTATGGGAAATTCCCGATCAGAACTCATGTCTTCAAATGATTCAGTTTCCTCGAATGCCCCGCCTTCAAGTGGGACAAACATCTTTTGGCTTGATTGTTTTGTAGTGCCAGAGGAATGTGCTGTGGTTGTACGGCCAGTTGAAGTAGATGGTTTCCTCCTTTTCTTCCCATCGTCTTTATCAGGCTCTTCTCGATAATGTTTGACTGGCTTATCCTGCTTGCATCCTTCTGCCTTCTTCTCATCTCTTTTCATTGAATTGATCAACGCCTGTTTGAGTTCTGCCTCTTCGGGTTTATCAATGATATCTGCAAGTAAGGTTCCCTTGAGATTAGATGTAGATGGTTTGGGTGGCACGGTTCGAATTGTTATTGGTGTTGTTTGCATCAGTTTTGCCACCGTTTTCTCCGGATTTCTTTCTACATACATCTCGAAGATTCTTGGAAGACTATCTTGAAGATATTTAGTGACCTCTTGGGACACTTGTGAACTGACTGCCCGTGGGACATGAGTTTGAAGATATTCCCCTGCTGTCTTTTCTAGATTAAAATCTTTGAGATTCTTGATGTGAAATTCGTTCTTGTCTGCCACTTTCTTTACTTCAGTGAGCTTAAAATCAAATGCTTTGTGCGCTTCTTCTTCAGCTTCTTGTTTTTTCAATACGTACTCTTGAAGTTTGGCAAATTTGTCTTTCAGTTCATTGAATTCAGTGGTAGATTGACCCACTGATGATGGTGGTGGTGATGGTGGTATAGTGTCGTCATTTCCTATTTCATCATCATCTTTGTTTTCTTCTTCATCACTTTCATCTTCTTCATCTCCTTCTTCATATTTTTCTTCATCTTCATTACTTTCATCTTTTTCTTCAGACCCAGATCTTGATTCTTCCTTTGACATTTCTGATTCACCCTCTTCCTTAGATTTTTCTGACTCACCCTCTGATTCTGACTTTGTAGCCTCAGACTCCTCTTGTTCTTCCTCAGGATGTGAAGCTGACCCTTCACCTCTTCTCTCTTTTTCACGCTTCTCTTCATCTTCTTGGTGTTTCTTTAGATTTTCCTTGAATGCAATCTTATATTGTTCTTTTTCTTCTTTTTTGGTCCTTGGAGGTTCAATAGCAGAAAATGGTGAATCAGTAAATTTAATTGACTTTCCTCTTCCTTTGCTCAAAGTTTTATCAGTTTCTGCCAACACTGTCTTCAACTTTTCAAAATTCTTCTGCTTCTTTCCTTTACTGAGATCTACTTCTTCTTCACCCTCTTCATCACTTGATTCATCTCGAAGTTGTGGTTGAGCTGTTGAAACTTTGGATACTACTTTCTTCTTTTCAGCTCTAGCAACTTTCTTTGTTCAAGAAGAGGCTGCTCGAGTTGGGATAGTTTTAGTAGTTGTCTTTTCTTTTCCCTTGGTCGGTTTTGTGTTCATATCCATAATACCTACCTTTCCAGCTCTTTCAGCTTCATCATACTTCAGATATGCCTCAGTATTCATCACTTCTTCATTTAACATGCTTAGTGGAATTCTAGCACCTTGTTTCTCTGTGTTGGACTGCTGTACTTTGATTCTGTTGAGAACGTGGTCCATTTTATCTGTATGCATCTTTTCATTTTCAGGTCGATTGAGTTCAGGGTGTCTTTTCATGAAACGTAAGATCAGGAGTTTGGTGAATCGAGGAAAAGGTACTTTGTAGTCCTTCTTTTGGTGAAAGCTTTGACTCAGAAAGATCATGTCGTTCCATATGTATTTGGCGAAGTTCAGATGTTTCAAGTTGACGACTCTACAGAAGAATTGAAGGTGTTCAGATCGTGGATGTTCAAGGCCATTGGTTTTGTAACACCCCAACCCAGCAAGGGTAGAGATATCACAAATACATGGTTTCATATCAAATAAACATAGCATACAATCAATAGTAATACAATGGTTCTCAAAGGTTACAAATGAAATCTTGCAATACAAGGGTTACAAAGGGAAATAAAAGCTGCCTATTAAATCCATAAGTACTTCTCTTCTCATGGCTTCTACTCAAAGTCTTCTAAGTCCAAAAGTCTCTTCACTTATACCCAAACCCGTCGTCCTGCTTAAAATCTGCCGCACATGAAAAGAAAACGTGCGGCTGAGCTTAAAAAGCCCAGTGAACAGATATAACGGAAACAAAGCAGTAGCATAATGAATAATACATGAGTAAATGAGAATGGAAGCATGAATACATGGTGAGAATACAAGGTAAGAATACATGGTAAGAATGCATGGTAAGAATACATGGTGTCATAAGGCAAAGGGTAAAGGTGCAAGGTAAGGGAAGGTCAGTAATCCACTACGAGCCCATAACATGAAATCATAAGCATAATCATAATCATAAACATGTAGAGGGGAGACCTCTTAGTATCCTGTAAATATGAGGGGTGTCCTCATCATGGGTATCTTGTAAATATGAGGGGTGTCCTCATCATGGGTATCTTGTAAATATGAGGGGTGTCCTCAATCATGGGTTGGAGTAGCTAGCTCCCAGAGTGTGAAAGACGTGTATCGCACACACCATCAGTCACCATGAATAACATAACATAACATGAACATGAACATGAACAAATCTAGGATGCATCCATACGCCCCAGGTGGCCATAATCTGCCTCTACGTAAACATAACATGCAGGGACGGGACAGGTCATCACTCTCCTGCCCTAGAGTCATGCCATCGGTGCATCGACTGACATGGACATGAAACCCTCATGCCTAGTGAGTGGCTCGTAGTATCAAACTGTGGGTCAAGGTCAAGTATCATGAATCATGTTTTAAGTTTACTTGCATAGGTCATTATCTGGTTTCATAAGTTCATAATCATGGTTCATAATCATGGTTCATAAGCATGGTTCATAAGCATGGTTCATAAGGAAAGGTTCATAGGCAAAGGTTCATGCATGAAAGGTTCATAATCATAATAGGTTCAATATCAGAAAGGTTCATAACAGAAGGTCATGACAAGGGTTCATAGCAAAAGTACTTTTCAGAGGTTTCTATCAAAGTTCATTTAAAACAATCTTTTAATAATGGTTTTCATAAAAATGATCCTTCAAATTAGTTTTTCATGAAATGATCTTTCAAAACAGTTTCTCATAAAGAGTCTTTAAAATAGTTTTCATAAAAGTTAATAAAATCCCAAATATAAGGAATGTCGTATCATGCTCGTAAACATCATTTTAAAATAGCTTTTTCTCAAAACATTTCCCTGTCATAATTAAAAGGGTTTTCACAGCCTAGGTTCATATCAGAGATCATAACGAAAGGAAACATAGCAAAGGTTCAGAGCAAAGGCCAAACGGATCAGAATATGAGAGAGATCATGAGAAACCTTACAAGGAAGGTCAGAATATCTGTACCTTAAACCGCCAACGAAACCATAACATATGAATAGGAAGTCACTCCCTCTTCAGCGAATCTACACGAATTAATGATCGGCTAATTATTAATAATTCATTTCAAATCAGAGTTACTCGTTTTCGTCGGCTTTCCATTCTTAGTGACTTTCCATTTATAGTAAGTTCCCGAAATAGTAATTTTATACTCTAAGACGATTAAATGATCTTTAAGGGTTAAAATGATCAATATAGTAGTTTAGGATTAAATAAGTAACTTACCAAAGTTTAGGATTAAATGCGTAGATTATCAAAGTTTAATTAGTCATATTAAACGTATATCCGGCTTAAATTAAATCCGACCCAAACACATTACAATTCACACACATACATGCGCCTCTTGTTAACAGTCACACACTCCCCCTTGACATTCCTTTAGACAAATATAGACATACGTAGTGACTCACCAACACTAATGCAACACTCTTTGATAACCAGCCCAATACCACACATGACAACATGAGTCCACACGTTTAACATCCTACATGAGCACATACATATTTTTTTATATAATGAGTCCAAACACTGGTTACACAATATCACCTATAATATGCACATTCACACCCATGGTTAATTTAGACTAAAAAGGACCCTACTCATAATTCTTGATTCGAATGATACACATGCTCACACACACAACATAACCAACGAGCACATACATGAACCAAGTCATTTACAAACCACAGCACATACGCATTCACATAACTCACACTCACACCAAGAAACCACAAGCACACTCTTATTCACGTATATAATTATGTACGCCCCTCCTTTATCTACTTGAGTTTTATCCAGGTTTTTAAACCACTTAAATATCATATTAAAAGTGGGTCGATTACCAGCAGGAACATCAGGTCGAGTACACATTGTTTTAGTATGTTTTAGATTGATCTCATGTGGCTTATTTATATAGTATAACATGCATGCCTTCTTTCTTCTTTTCTGTTTTGATTCGATTCATACAAATGGTTATTCCAAGTTTTGTGTCGAGCCAAAGATACAATAAAACAACGTGACCAGCAGGAACGAATACACAAGACTATAGGTCGAATTTACATGTTATCACAATCGTTATTTCATGTATAAATGTTATGATTTTATGTGAACGTTTTTATGATCTTATGTGTTCATGCATACGATGTGACAACCGAAACAGAAATCGAAACAACAACAAGAATCGAACAAGAAGGAGTTGTATTGAACAAGGTTTGGAAACTCTACCCTTGATGCGTGCTAACGAGAAGGACAAACAAAGGACAAGGATCGAACACAAACTACTCCAGCCAAAACATCACCCACAATCACCTTTGAATAGCTTCTAAACCCACGAACCAATCACACCAGTCGAACTAGGATTCACTCACGTCCAAAGCACCCCAAAACCACGATCAAAACACCCTTGCACCTTGCACTTGATTTCGAACCAGGAAAGACAAAAAGGAGGCAGCAGTCGATTATTTGGTGTGAGTAGTTTTAGGGTTTTGCAAGGTGAGAAAATATTCGGTATTAAAAGGTAGGAGGGAAACGTGTGATGAGATAGAGGAAAATCAAGGAATGCCGTGATATATGGAACTGTGATATCTCATTCCTTATTTAGTTTCAATAATGGACTTGGGCTTGTTTATGTTTATGATCACTTGAAATCAACTCAATATACTCGGCCCAAAAAGGAACATATTAGGCGTGTGATACTTAATACACATGTATATGGTTGTAACTTTTAATTGTCATAAGTCTTAAAGATTAGTAAAGTTGTGAAATGTTCAAGCATTAGTGTTTATAATACTTAGGTTAAATATAATTAAATGTTTTAGGTTATTTAATCGTCTTTCAAAAGTTTAAATTTGAGGGGTATTTTGGGTATTTAACTTGCTCAAATTTTATGGATTTTACAATTCTTCCCCTCTAAAAAGAAAATTTCGTCCGCGAAATTGAATTTCACAAGGTTAGACAACGTCGTAGCAAATCGTAAAAAGGTCGTCGCGAATAATTCTCACGCCCGGGGAGGTTCTTCCAGAAGGATCTTCAAAACAAATGGTTTTTCATGACTCGATCAAAACAAGATGGGTTCAGATTCCTCAGAAGGAGACAAATTAGGTTGATTCAGAACAAAGGTCCATGCAACATAAAATGGACGATAGGTGAATCTCCAGAAAGTTCACATGGAATACGAACAAGATTTCAAATCAAATTGACTTTGTCAACAGTAGAGAGCTCTTCACAGAGTTTTCCAGATTTACAACTGAGGTCAACAGAATGCAAAACGAGAGTCCAAACTCATCCAGATATCCAATGAACGAAAGCAGAGTATACGCATAGATAGGATGAACCTAACGTCTCACTAATCACGGATAATTCAGCGGAGATCAATTTCTATACTTCTTAGGTACTCCCCAAGATATCCTATGGCCACAATGAGTGCACGTTATATGGTGTAAGTATTATCACGTTGATCAGGCGTCATAATACTAGCACCACATAAGTATGCCTTCATGATGATCATACTTTATCTCAAGTCGTAAACAAAACCACCTATCTTAATCCACCTAGTACTTCTATATTCTCAGAGTTCATCAAAATCAAACACCATAACTAAGAGGAAAACGAACTACTCGAAAGAGTTAACGGAAAATTTTTTTTTTTTTTTTTTTTTAGAACGTCTATCAGAATTTGGTACATCGCTAAAAGCATCGGGTCGTCCATCATTCATCAAATTTCACATAACGAAACTATCGTCCAACATACGCAGAATGAACTCAGAGCGGAATTACTAACAAGGAATATAAATCATTCAAGGGATCTTATCATCAGGTAACAGAAATTTTAGTAGGTCAAGAGGAAGTGAATTATGTCATCCATAGCTTCATTCTTCACCAAAATCAACTCTTCACAACACAAACGTTCACTTCAGAATTATCGTCCATTCAAATACATGATCTTAAACTCCTTCCAAGTCCCTGCAGTCTATCGCATGATCATAGAGTGGAAAGGAAATATCAACTCGAGTCTAGTCCCTCAAGCCTTCGGCACTTCTCCTTGGGACTGTGGTGTAGTAACGTGAATCTCCGGTATGGTCACTGTACATTCTTCCGTTCGCTAGTCTGCTTCTGCTCTCAATTCCTCTTAGTACAACTAAGACGAATAGAGAAACAAGACTGCGCGTCCTCGACAGGTCTTCAGCACAGTTCAGAATTCGCCATCTCAAACTGCCGTCATCGCCGGATGCCTGGTAGTGTTGTCTGCTACAATCTCTAGGTGCCAATCAATCTGTTTCCTCCAGAATAAGGGTCCTTTTATAAGATGATTTACATGCTCCTCTTTGAGCATAAAACTGAAATACTTCCCGGAGGTTACTCTCGGTTTGTCATCTCCCTTCTTAGAAGTTCTTGTGGTTGTTTCTTCAGTCCTTCCATCATCCACAGAGGTCGTCTGGTATGGAGTTTACAAAGATAGAATCAATCATTGATACGCTGAATTGAAAGGTTGTCATGGTAGTAATACGATTAGGTTTATAATAGTTGATACTCCAAGCTTTCTCTTTCTTCTTCACAAGCTAACAGGGTATTCAAAATGAAACACTGAGTTGAACAAAATCACAATTCATCATCTCCTCCAATTTCCCAAATTCGATAGCATTATGGTCCGTCAACTGGGATTGGTTCAAATTTCATTCTACTTCTCTACCAAAAGTTCCATCGGAGAACAACAGAAAATTGTACAACAGAACCTCCAATGCCAAAGCTTCTAGGGTGGGTAATAGTTGTCAGTAGACAATCGACAGTCAATTTAGATCGAGGTAGATGTTACCATAGCAGTGTTAACAGATTTGAGCGGTTACCGGTTATCATAACAAAAGCAGGATGGAAATAGATTTCTAAAATCACACATCATATACGGTAGTCTCTGGCAGCTTTATGAAAAGTCAGCTATTCCATAACTTAAGGACTTCAAAATCGAATATATCAAAAGTAAACGGATTCGTAGGATGAGTACGGTCGCTAAGCCAGACGGATAGTTCGTATATCAAGGTTAAGTACATGGTTCATCAAAGTGTGGGGATAGATAAATGAACAATTCAAGGTGTTGGAGTCTTGATTAGTTATTTGGCATAAGTGGCAGGTAGGTTGGGGAATCATCGGTAATACAAAGATCGTATCACTGTCAAGAGTGAGGCATATCGAATATCAGTTATCAGTATCATCATTTTCAGTTAACAATTTCACGTTGAGACAAAATTATCGTCATATCCATGGCTAATAATCATCAGAGTTCTCATAGGAGTAGTAATGGATTTCGCAAGGACAGAGTAATATCAGGTGATACATTTTATATCCAGCACGGGTAATTTAATTCACAGAATGGGTCAAACACATTAAGGTCAAATGACCTTCGGGATGGTCAGAGGAGTATTAAACTGCTTATCACACAGGTCGGAAAGGAAAATCAAAATCAAATAGAGATAGCAAAAGTTTAACAATCGGGAATCATGGTAGGGGATTTCAAAATGGTTTTCAAACACTGAAGATGAAACATAGGAGGGTAGCCGTCGATGATCAATCATCCTATCCTTTATCAGAATACAAATCAAAGCTAACTATTCAATGAAAACATATCGGCAACGCAAGTCTTATCGTTCAAAAGTGAGAGGAAAGCATTCTTATACTCATGGGAATAGAGATGTTTAAGACAAACTCGGATAGGGTCAGAAGATTCATAGATTATCAAAAGCATATAACAGAATGCATCAAGTAAGTCATCGTCATAGAGATTCTCAGAATACCCGAAAAGACATCAAAATGATTAACAAAAGAATCAGAGGTCGGAGTCGGAATCTTAGGTGGTGCAAAGCGTAAGCTTTCAATCTCCAAAAGTGATCTCAACAAACAGGGTATAAATCAGAGTGATGCGGAAGCAATGATACTTAAACAAAAGCCTTATAGTCTACCCATTCCTCACTGGTCAAACTTAAGTTCCTATAGGGAAATCTTAAAGCAAATTCTTATAGGTTATCTTATGAGCGCTTACAGAGAAACTTAGTGGTCCTAAACGCACAGGACAGGGTAAATGTATTACAAGTCGTCAGCCTGTTCTCTGATACCATAATTTGTAACACCCCAACCCAGCAAGGGTAGAGATATCACAAATACATGGTTTCATATCAGATAAACATAGCATACAATCAATAGTAATACAATGGTTCTCAAAGGTTACAAATGAAATCTTGCAATACAAGGGTTACAAAGGGAAATAAAAGCTGCCTATTAAATCCATAAGTACTTCTCTTCTCATGGCTTCTACTCAAAGTCTTCTAAGTCCAAAAGTCTCTTCACTTATACCCAAACCCGTCGTCCTGCTTAAAATCTGCCGCACACGAAAAGAAAACGTGCGGCTGAGCTTAAAAAGCCCAGTGAACAGATATAACGGAAACAAAGCAGTAGCATAATGAATAATACATGAGTAAATGAGAATGGAAGCATGAATACATGGTGAGAATACAAGGTAAGAATACATGGTAAGAATGCATGGTAAGAATACATGGTGTCATAAGGCAAAGGGTAAAGGTGCAAGGTAAGGGAAGGTCAGTAATCCACTACGAGCCCATAACATGAAATCATAAGCATAATCATAATCATAAACATGTAGAGGGGAGACCTCTTAGTATCCTGTAAATATGAGGGGTGTCCTCATCATGGGTATCTTGTAAATATGAGGGGTGTCCTCATCATGGGTATCTTGTAAATATGAGGGGTGTCCTCAATCATGGGTTGGAGTAGCTAGCTCCCAGAGTGTGAAAGACGTGTATCGCACACACCATCAGTCACCATGAATAACATAACATAACATGAACATGAACATGAACAAATCTAGGATGCATCCATACGCCCCAGGTGGCCATAATCTGCCTCTACGTAAACATAACATGCAGGGACGGGACAGGTCATCACTCTCCTGCCCTAGAGTCATGCCATCGGTGCATCGACTGACATGGACATGAAACCCTCATGCCTAGTGAGTGGCTCGTAGTATCAAACTGTGGGTCAAGGTCAAGTATCATGAATCATGTTTTAAGTTTACTTGCATAGGTCATTATCTGGTTTCATAAGTTCATAATCATGGTTCATAATCATGGTTCATAAGCATGGTTCATAAGCATGGTTCATAAGGAAAGGTTCATAGGCAAAGGTTCATGCATGAAAGGTTCATAATCATAATAGGTTCAATATCAGAAAGGTTCATAACAGAAGGTCATGACAAGGGTTCATAGCAAAAGTACTTTTCAGAGGTTTCTATCAAAGTTCATTTAAAACAATCTTTTAATAATGGTTTTCATAAAAATGATCCTTCAAATTAGTTTTTCATGAAATGATCTTTCAAAACAGTTTCTCATAAAGAGTCTTTAAAATAGTTTTCATAAAAGTTAATAAAATCCCAAATATAAGGAATGTCGTATCATGCTCGTAAACATCATTTTAAAATAGCTTTTTCTCAAAACATTTCCCTGTCATAATTAAAAGGGTTTTCACAGCCTAGGTTCATATCAGAGATCATAACGAAAGGAAACATAGCAAAGGTTCAGAGCAAAGGCCAAACGGATCAGAATATGAGAGAGATCATGAGAAACCTTACAAGGAAGGTCAGAATATCTGTACCTTAAACCGCCAACGAAACCATAACATATGAATAGGAAGTCACTCCCTCTTCAGCGAATCTACACGAATTAATGATCGGCTAATTATTAATAATTCATTTCAAATCAGAGTTACTCGTTTTCGTCGGCTTTCCATTCTTAGTGACTTTCCATTTATAGTAAGTTCCCGAAATAGTAATTTTATACTCTAAGACGATTAAATGATCTTTAAGGGTTAAAATGATCAATATAGTAGTTTAGGATTAAATAAGTAACTTACCAAAGTTTAGGATTAAATGCGTAGATTATCAAAGTTTAATTAGTCATATTAAACGTATATCCGGCTTAAATTAAATCCGACCCAAACACATTACAATTCACACACATACATGCGCCTCTTGTTAACAGTCACACACTCCCCCTTGACATTCCTTTAGACAAATATAGACATACGTAGTGACTCACCAACACTAATGCAACACTCTTTGATAACCAGCCCAATACCACACATGACAACATGAGTCCACACGTTTAACATCCTACATGAGCACATACATATTTTTTTATATAATGAGTCCAAACACTGGTTACACAATATCACCTATAATATGCACATTCACACCCATGGTTAATTTAGACTAAAAAGGACCCTACTCATAATTCTTGATTCGAATGATACACATGCTCACACACATAACATAACCAACGAGCACATACATGAACCAAGTCATTTACAAACCACAGCACATACGCATTCACATAACTCACACTCACACCAAGAAACCACAAGCACACTCTTATTCACGTATATAATTATGTACGCCCCTCCTTTATCTACTTGAGTTTTATCCAGGTTTTTTAAACCACTTAAATATCATATTAAAAGTGGGTCGATTACCAGCAGGAACATCAGGTCGAGTACACATTGTTTTAGTATGTTTTAGATTGATCTCATGTGGCTTATTTATATAGTATAACATGCATGCCTTCTTTCTTCTTTTCTGTTTTGATTCGATTCATACAAATGGTTATTCCAAGTTTTGTGTCGAGCCAAAGATACAATAAAACAACGTGACCAGCAGGAACGAATACACAAGACTATAGGTCGAATTTACATGTTATCACAATCGTTATTTCATGTATAAATGTTATGATTTTATGTGAACGTTTTTATGATCTTATGTGTTCATGCATACGATGTGACAACCGAAACAGAAATCGAAACAACAACAAGAATCGAACAAGAAGGAGTTGTATTGAACAAGGTTTGGAAACTCTACCCTTGATGCGTGCTAACGAGAAGGACAAACAAAGGACAAGGATCGAACACAAACTACTCCAGCCAAAACATCACCCACAATCACCTTTGAATAGCTTCTAAACCCACGAACCAATCACACCAGTCGAACTAGGATTCACTCACGTCCAAAGCACCCCAAAACCACGATCAAAACACCCTTGCACCTTGCACTTGATTTCGAACCAGGAAAGACAAAAAGGAGGCAGCAGTCGATTATTTGGTGTGAGTAGTTTTAGGGTTTTGCAAGGTGAGAAAATATTCGGTATTAAAAGGTAGGAGGGAAACGTGTGATGAGATAGAGGAAAATCAAGGAATGCCGTGATATATGGAACTGTGATATCTCATTCCTTATTTAGTTTCAATAATGGACTTGGGCTTGTTTATGTTTATGATCACTTGAAATCAACTCAATATACTCGGCCCAAAAAGGAACATATTAGGCGTGTGATACTTAATACACATGTATATGGTTGTAACTTTTAATTGTCATAAGTCTTAAAGATTAGTAAAGTTGTGAAATGTTCAAGCATTAGTGTTTATAATACTTAGGTTAAATATAATTAAATGTTTTAGGTTATTTAATCGTCTTTCAAAAGTTTAAATTTGAGGGGTATTTTGGGTATTTAACTTGCTCAAATTTTATGGATTTTACAGGTTTTGCCAGTTATGCAGTGAATGATGATTGAGTAAAGAGTTAACCTTGGCTGGGGAATGTATTTCCTTTCTACTTTGTAGAGTGATGTGAGCTCTTCTTCACTCTCATCATAACCCAGAAGCCTAAGCATTTTTACCATCTCTTCAAAAGTTGGATCATCCTGAAACTTTCCCTTTGGACCTAATTCTTCTTTTGGAAGTTGTAAAACGTTCCTAAGAGTTTCCACCTTGAACGTGATTTCAGTGTTGTCTAATGTGACGGTTATGCTCTCTTCATCTTTTCCTACGACCATAGAATGCCAGAACTGATTGAGATAAACTTCTGGTACACTTGCTGTGTTCGACAGTGTAGGCTTGATGAAGTGTCTGTCAAGAATTTCCACGATAATTTGGAAAGTCTCATTACACCGCAATCTCTTAAAGTCCACTCTTGAGTTTGAATGGCTGATCTGTCGTTCATCCCCTTCTGGAATTACTTGTTTTTGGGTTACAGATCCTTGAGACATGGTTTGCCTGAACATCACAAACACCAACAACAATACACAATGAACATAGTATATATGTGTTAGTGAATGATATCGGTTTCATGATGTTATCCTACATTGTATGATGCATCACATTGAATAGATAAATCATGAGGACATTCATATATCATTCAAGCAAACCATTTTCCAAACAAACCAGTTCTTATAAACATTTTCACATGCTCAAGTTTATAAAGATTTTAAGTTTGAAACAAGTTTTACAAGCTTGACGAACTTGGAAAAAATGAAACAAACTTAGAAGTTTTAGAAACTTGATAACATGAGATAATCTTTATAGAAACTAGAGAAGTTTAAAAAACTTGACAATATCCACAAGCTCGATGATTCTAAGAAACTAGATGAGTCCTACAATCTTGCTAAATCCTAGAAACTCGATCAAATCTTGTATCTCGAGCAATCCTAGAAACTCGAGTAATGAAAGAAACTTGAGCAATGAAAGAAACTTGAGCAAATCAAGAAACTCGACTATCCTAGAAAAATCGATCAACTTAAGAAATTTGTCTAACTAGAGAAACTCGACTAGTTGAGAAACTCGACTAGTTGAGAAACTCGACTAGGAGAAACTCGACTAGTTGAGAAACTCGACTAGGAGAAACTCGACTAGGAGAAACTCGACTAGGAGAGAAACTCGACTAGGAGAGAAACTTGACTAGTTAGACTGTTGTCTCCTAACTCGGAGACAAAGTCAATCAATGCACAAACTTGATTATCATCAGCAACAAACTTGTTTAAGATACTCGCTTAAACACTTATCAGTCATAAACTTTGATATTAGAACACGTATAATCATGGCATTCAGTTTTTCATGCATAACAGATAAACCAAACGTTCTATATCAATAACCAAGCATATCTCAACATTCCAACAATACTCCCTAACACTTATTCATCACAGTTCATAAGCATGACAGCCTTAAACCCTAACTAAATCAAGTTGCCCTATTTTGCGTTATTGAGTCCAATTAATCTATTGCAATAAACTCATAATCATGTAATAAATCTATAACACTAACTCAATTAGATCAAATAACACCCAACAAGAAACGCCCAAATCGGTTCTATAAACCCTAAATCACAAAGTCATGAATTTAAGCCTACAGAAACATTAAATGAATAACCCTGAGACATAATCAATCGATTTAGCATGTCACACCCCCAGAATCGGGTCCAGCGGAAGACTACGTGTCGCTGGGGTGTAACTCAATTGGTATCACAACACAAGTGCAAAGAACGGTTTTTTATTTCATTCATTTAGAATAACATTGTTTACCAAAAATGTTATATTACATTGTTAAAAGTGGTGCGGAATTAGGCCCTTAAAATATAGTTTGAAACGGTCCCTGTATAAATATCAGAGTCTTCTATGACCATGCCATGCCCTGCCAAAGCCTCCAGTAGCATGCCTTTGCTAAATACCTGAAAATACATGCTAAAACGTCAACACGAGGTTGGTGAGTTCATAGAGTTGTTGTAAAATGTAATGCCTTTGAATAATGATGTCCCAGCAAAGGCATTGTAAATCCACTCAGTCCCAAGCCTTGGCCATAACAAGACTTGCAACCTGTGTGTTTACAACCCACTGCCAAATGAGTTTTGGTTTGGTGAATAAAAGTAATATGTGGACCACAAGGTTCACAGTACATTTGGTTTGATCAATACATTCGATGATGTGACCAATTCATTCGGTTGTGTGACCAGTTCATTCGTCATGTGACCCGTTCATTCGGTCATAATACCCGTACATTCGGTTATGTGACCCATTCATTTTGTCATGTATGTACATAGTAGTGGAGCCGGTTCATTCGGTTAAGTATGCATAATGTTTGAAGTGCTTGTGTCCATGAGTAATAAGAATTAAGTGCAATACTAGTGAATACATTCGGATGAATAACAAATTCATAAGTGGAGCAAGTAATACTTTGATGAAACAAATGGCATAATCAAGTAAATCATGTATACATTTGGATGAAAATGAGCATGTATTCTCCCCCAAAACATTTATTCAAAACGTACGAAAGTAGGGGCTATGAAACTCACCTGGTATGATAGCTACGATGACAAAAGTGAATACACTGAAATGAGGCACGATCTCTAACCGCGACCTAATATGAATGATGGAATCTAATGTAAGAAATGAAATGATGCTGCACATGCAAATACGTATGTTATCGATACCACTCGATGATTTTGGAAAATAACGTTTATCGTCGAAAAATACATTTTTGACGTCTCGTTAAGTTAAATACTACTTTTCGTGTAAATATGTTGAAACGGTACTCCACGATCCTTGTTTGGTGTTATATTGGTTAATATAATGTTTTCGTCGCAAAATAACTCTTTTTACAACTTTTGAAAATATGCCCGAACGGCCTTGTAAAACTAGTCGTGAAATATAGCTCGATAAGTGTTAGTGACAAAACTCGATGTTTTTGTAAACCTTGTAACAATATCTAAATATCGTTATATTCAACTTTTGACCAATTATGTCTCGATCAATTAGATAATCGGCTATCAACTTAGTGACTTGTAAAAATACTAGTTTTCATACTTAAAACACTTTATAAAAGTGGGCTGTCAAAATAAGTGATGAATTGTCGGGCTTTAAACGTGTATATCTCGGTCGTTATAAGCTCGTTTTCTACGTTCTTTATATCCACGGTTTCGTATAAATATAAACTAACATATTTTCAATGGCTCGGCTCATCTAGATCACGGCTAACGACTCGTTTTGCCCCTTAAAGTTCGGAAATCAGCACCTAATTTTCTGAAACAATAGTTTTCGTCACCCAACTTCGGAAAATCATATCTCCTTCGTTATAAGTCCGATTTTAGTGATTCCGGCGCCCACGGTTTCGTTTTTGAAAGTACTTTCTGAATATTTAGACCAAAATAGTTCAAAAATTACTGAGGTTTCCAGATCTGCCATTTATGGACAGACCCTCATCTATAATGTTTAAAATCCATTTTTAAGGTTCTAAACTTACTCAAATCTCTTCAAATCAACTCCACAAGTTCGCAAATCCTACCATACACCTTCTTAGGGTGTCATGGGGTCCTAAACATCACCAACCATGGTGGATTTCATGAGATCATTAGTGAAACCTATAGATCTAGTGATTTAGGGAGTTTATGTTCAAAAGTGGTATGTAAAACATAAGTATCTTGCATGGATGATTAATATAACTTGAAAATACATGAACATATATATCAAATGAAAGTATAAAATGATCAAAACATATTCTTGAAACTTACTTGATGATTGGATGAGTTTTGGTAAGAAATGAGTAATAAACTTGAGGTTTGATCACAAATCCATAACTAGGAAGGTAAATGGAGTGTGATTAATACTTGATCTTGAAAAATTAATGGATTCTTGGTGTTCTTGAGGTGTGGCCGGTCCAAAGGAGAGGAAAAGAGAGAGTATTTGATCTATTTTGCTAGTTGATGTTGTTATGTATGTGTTTGTGTTAGTGGAGATGTAAATAAATGTGTACTTAATTCATTAATGAGCCTTGGAAGCATTAGCTAAATGGGGGGTTAGGGTGGGGCGGCACATGGGGTAATTTAGGATAGATTTGATGTTAATTAATGCTAATGTCTCCCATTTATTTAGAAGTAGTTAGTTTAGTGTATACATTGAGTGTTATCGGGTACCGAGTTAACTGAAAATAAATCATGACGAGTTGAAATAAAATACGAAGAAGTTGTAAAAATTATGAAATTGTATTCCTGATGAGAATCGGGTGTTAAAATAATTATCGAGTTGAAAATTCGCAAACCGACGCTGTTATAGGCGTTTTCCGGAAAATATAGCAAATGGTTTTAAAACACCGGGTAAATTAATAATATAATTTTTATATCATTATAATAAGTATGAAAATATGTTAGGATCATTGTCGGGAGTATCGGTTATATAATTAGTAGTGAAAACTGAGTGGTAACGTTAATTACAAATTAATCATACGTAAATAGAAATAATGTATGTCCGTGCATGACCTAGGATACTGATGATGTTACTGATGATATGTAGACTACTTCTAGTCTATATGACGGGTCCTTAATGATGATGCATGAATATGCCGCTAAACCTTACCGGTTACGCGTATTTGAATACCCGTAAACCTAGTTTACGAAGTGATGAACGATAACCATGAATAGTGAATTCTTCCGGGAATGAATAGTGTCACGTGAATAGTAAAATTTTTGAACGCTTCTCAGAATCTCAAATTGACTCCGAAAACGATGAATAGTGAAATGTGAATAGTGATCGGTGAATAGTAACTGATGAATAGTAATTTCCCGAGATGAATAGTGAATATGGAAAATATCCTGAAAATGCGGGTTGTGACAGTCTCCACCCGTTAAAGGAATTCAGTCCCTGAATTCAGTTAGCGTTGGTCTCTAGAGGGTACTCGGTGAAGAGACGTGGGTATATGAGTCACTTTGCGGTGATAAAAGATAAAACATTCATTAGTTCGGAATCGTAATAGTACATGAAGTTCGTACGATAGAACACAAAGTGGACACAAAAGAAATACAACACTAGAGGGTTTACGCTTCCGTTTAAATAGATAAGGCAGAAGTTCTCTTCTTAACCATTGTCATTGTTGTTGTTGTCCTGACGAGCTTCGCACTTCAACGAACTCTTCCTCCATTCTGGTTTCTCAGCTCTGGACATTCACTCTTGAAGTGTCCAATTACTCCACACTCATGGCAGGTTACCGTGACTTTCTGATGCATTACGAGGGTGGGAGCCTTGCAATCCTTGGCTTTGTGTCCGACCCTTTGGCAGTTTCCACATTGAGTGGGGCAAGGTCCCTCGTGGTGAAACCGGCACTTGTGGCACTTGGGCAAAGTCCCGGCATATCCTTTCCTTTTACTTGGTCCTACAACGTAGGCCTTAACCATTTCATGTCCTTTGTTTGGCTGCCATACTTGATCATCTCGTTGGTTGTCATCCCTTTTCCTCTTGTTTTCGTTGTTGTTGTGGTTGTTGTTGTTGAGAGTAGTTTCTTGCTTCACTACTTGAGCCATAAGCTTTTGAGACATTCTGATAGCCTCGTCCAGTGTGTGTGGTTCAGAGGAAATCACATCTCCTTGGATGTTGTGAGGTAGTCCACCAGTGAAATTTTCTAGCAGCTTTTCATTATCTGGAACCATAGTTGGACATAGCACAGCCAATTCTTGAAATCTCCTGATGTATGTTTCGATATCATTACCTGTTGTCACTAGCTCGTAAAACTCTGTTTCCAACTTCTTTATTTCAGTGCGTGGACAGAACTTCTTAGTCAGCAACTTCTTGAATTCATCCCACGTAAGCTTGTGAGCATTTTCCATTCCCACGGGTTTTGCATAAGAATTCCACCACGACATAGCTTCCTCAACAAGTGTACTAGCAGCAAACTTTACCTTGTACTCCTCTGGACAGTTACATAGAAGAAACACAGATTCTATCCCTTCATACCAACGGATCATAGCAGTGGCTCCTTCAGTGCCCTTGAATTTTGGGGGATCTCCACTCTTAAAGTCCTTGTATGTACATTTACGACCATTAGTACCATTAGCAGCCATTCCGGCAACTCCTGCGGTTTCTGCCCGAGAAGCGGCTTCAGCAGCCCGTGCAGCTACGGCCTCCCTTTCAACTACTAGTGCTGCCTCTATACTATCCGCAACAAGCTTCCGAATAGCAGCTGGTGTCATAGTTGAAGTAGCTTTCTTTCGCGGCATAACTCTTCAAAACAAGAGAAGGAGGGTGAAACGTAAATAAGACGTTTTCTAGAAGTAGATGTTCTGAGTGGCTTGTCATAAAATGAAAACTTGAAGTCGTTATGATTAGTTGACATGCTTCTAGGCGGTGGTTCACGAGGGAAATGAAGGCATGAATGTTCTATAATCTTGGTTAGGAGGTTGGATTCATCCCTATAAATGTTTCTTGGTGAGCATTCGTACCATAACGGATCTTGTAATTCGGTCAAGCCAATGCTTTCTAGATTATAGAATTTCGGCGATCAGGCCAGTGATAGCGGTTCGGATGGTTTAGTGATACTTTGAGATTTCTGTTGAGTTTTGAATGGTCTTAATGTACCGAGGGATCCTCCTCATAGATGGTATGGAAAGCCTTTCCTAAGAAGGTCTTTGATAATATCCACTTATTAACATTGGGAGTAGGGAGTGATGAGTAACCTAGGAATCCCTAGAGTGTCGTCTAATCCTTGTATATGGGACTGGGGAAAGGAAATGATAGTGATGGTGAGAAGGGAAATGACTGTAACAGTCGCTATATGAACAATGGTGAGGAAGTCAAATAACAATGATGAGGAATTCACATAACAATGATGAAAGAGAGTACGGTGATGTAAATGTATGGTGCACAATGGGAATGTCCATGAGATGCAATGATTTATCGGCGCACTTCCACTCAGTGGTAACCGAAGTGGTGTAGGTGTGAAATGTTCTTGCAACGTTTGAGTACGCACACCTGAATGAAACATTTGGAAGTTGGGTAGAGAATTGATCTGGACAAAATTTTATTATAACCATTCTCAGTATTGCAAAATTCATCTCTGAGTCGGATATAGGTGGTCAGCCTATGTCCCACTATCCCGGGTCGAATATAGATGACCAGTCTATATTTTACCGAGGTTCCATGAATTTTGAAATACTCAGCCCAGTTATACTAATACCATGTCCTTTACATATGAAAAGATGTTCTGAAAGACTAATGCAAATGACCAATCTCGAGGTCGAATAATGAAACTACGCAAGGAAAAAGGCGTAACAATGAAACGCATATGATATGTAAGCATACTAATATGGAAGACAAGTATGGTAATCAACTAGAATAAGTGAGTGTAATCTATCTGATAATGAGATACAAATCTCATCAATTATGTCAGCAACAAACCACAAATGAGGCATCAGCTTGGCAGGCAGGCACGTGGCGGTCATAGGATTAAGTTTTCGTGAATGTAGCTATAGTCTAGGTTTTAAAAACACTCAGTTCTCTACAGCCGAGGCTCTGATACCAATCTGTCACACCCCCAAAATCGGGTCCAGCGGAAGACTACGTGTCGCTGGGGTGTAACTCAATTGGTATCACAACACAAGTGCAAAGAACGGTTTTTATTTCATTCATTTAGAATAACATTGTTTACCAAAAATGTTATATTACATTGTTAAAAGTGGTGCGGAATTAGGCCCTTAAAATATAGTTTGAAACGGTCCCTGTATAAATATCAGAGTCTTCTATGACCATGCCATGCCCTGCCAAAGCCTCCAGTAGCATGCCTTTGCTAAATACCTGAAAATACATGCTAAAACGTCAACACGAGGTTGGTGAGTTCATAGAGTTGTTGTAAAATGTAATGCCTTTGAATAATGATGTCCCAGCAAAGGCATTGTAAATCCACTCAGTCCCAAGCCTTGGCCATAACAAGACTTGCAACCTGTGTGTTTACAACCCACTGCCAAATGAGTTTTGGTTTGGTGAATAAAAGTAATATGTGGACCACAAGGTTCACAGTACATTTGGTTTGATCAATACATTCGATGATGTGTGACCAATTCATTCGGTTGTGTGACCAGTTCATTCGTCATGTGACCCGTTCATTCGGTCATAATACCCGTACATTCGGTTATGTGACCCATTCATTTTGTCATGTATGTACATAGTAGTGGAGCCGGTTCATTCGGTTAAGTATGCATAATGTTTGAAGTGCTTGTGTCCATGAGTAATAAGAATTAAGTGCAATACTAGTGAATACATTCGGATGAATAACAAATTCATAAGTGGAGCAAGTAATACTTTGATGAAACAAATGGCATAATCAAGTAAATCATGTATACATTTGGATGAAAATGAGCATGTATTCTCCCCCAAAACATTTATTCAAAACGTACGAAAGTAGGGGCTATGAAACTCACCTGGTATGATAGCTACGATGACAAAAGTGAATACACTGAAATGAGGCACGATCTCTAACCGCGACCTAATATGAATGATGGAATCTAATGTAAGAAATGAAATGATGCTGCACATGCAAATACGTATGTTATCGATACCACTCGATGATTTTGGAAAATAACGTTTATCGTCGAAAAATACATTTTTGACGTCTCGTTAAGTTAAATACTACTTTTCGTGTAAATATGTTGAAACGGTACTCCACGATCCTTGTTTGGTGTTATATTGGTTAATATAATGTTTTCGTCGCAAAATAACTCTTTTTACAACTTTTGAAAATATGCCCGAACGGCCTTGTAAAACTAGTCGTGAAATATAGCTCGATAAGTGTTAGTGACAAAACTCGATGTTTTTGTAAACCTTGTAACAATATCTAAATATCGTTATATTCAACTTTTGACCAATTATGTCTCGATCAATTAGATAATCGGCTATCAACTTAGTGACTTGTAAAAATACTAGTTTTCATACTTAAAACACTTTATAAAAGTGGGCTGTCAAAATAAGTGATGAATTGTCGGGCTTTAAACGTGTATATCTCGGTCGTTATAAGCTCGTTTTCTACGTTCTTTATATCCACGGTTTCGTATAAATATAAACTAACATATTTTCAATGGCTCGGCTCATCTAGATCACGGCTAACGACTCGTTTTGCCCCTTAAAGTTCGGAAATCAGCACCTAATTTTCTGAAACAATAGTTTTCGTCACCCAACTTCGGAAAATCATATCTCCTTCGTTATAAGTCCGATTTTAGTGATTCCGGCGCCCACGGTTTCGTTTTTGAAAGTACTTTCTGAATATTTAGACCAAAATAGTTCAAAAATTACTGAGGTTTCCAGATCTGCCGTTTATGGACAGACCCTCATCTATAATGTTTAAAATCCATTTTTAAGGTTCTAAACTTACTCAAATCTCTTCAAATCAACTCCACAAGTTCGCAAATCCTACCATACACCTTCTTAGGGTGTCATGAGGTCCTAAACATCACCAACCATGGTGGATTTCATGAGATCATTAGTGAAACCTATAGATCTAGTGATTTAGGGAGTTTATGTTCAAAAGTGGTATGTAAAACATAAGTATCTTGCATGGATGATTAATATAACTTGAAAATACATGAACATATATATCAAATGAAAGTATAAAATGATCAAAACATATTCTTGAAACTTACTTGATGATTGGATGAGTTTTGGTAAGAAATGAGTAATAAACTTGAGGTTTGATCACAAATCCATAACTAGGAAGGTAAATGGAGTGTGATTAATACTTGATCTTGAAAAATTAATGGATTCTTGGTGTTCTTGAGGTGTGGCCGGTCCAAAGGAGAGGAAAAGAGAGAGTATTTGATCTATTTTGCTAGTTGATGTTGTTATGTATGTGTTTGTGTTAGTGGAGATGTAAATAAATGTGTACTTAATTCATTAATGAGCCTTGGAAGCATTAGCTAAATGGGGGGTTAGGGTGGGGCGGCACATGGGGTAATTTAGGATAGATTTGATGTTAATTAATGCTAATGTCTCCCATTTATTTAGAAGTAGTTAGTTTAGTGTATACATTGAGTGTTATCGGGTACCGAGTTAACTGAAAATAAATCATGACGAGTTGAAATAAAATACGACGAAGTTGTAAAAATTATGAAATTGTATTCCTGATGAGAATCGGGTGTTAAAATAATTATCGAGTTGAAAATTCGCAAACCGACGCTGTTATAGGCGTTTTCCGAAAAATATAGCAAATGGTTTTAAAACACCGGGTAAATTAATAATATAATTTTTATATCATTATAATAAGTATGAAAATATGTTAGGATCATTGTCGGGAGTATCGGTTATATAATTAGTAGTGAAAACTGAGTGGTAACGTTAATTACAAATTAATCATACGTAAATAGAAATAATGTATGTCCGTGCATGACCTAGGATACTGATGATGTTACTGATGATATGTAGACTACTTCTAGTCTATATGACGGGTCCTTAATGATGATGCATGAATATGCCGCTAAACCTTACCGGTTACGCGTATTTGAATACCCGTAAACCTAGTTTACGAAGTGATGAACGATAACCATGAATAGTGAATTCTTCCGGGAATGAATAGTGTCACGTGAATAGTAAAATTTCTGAACGCTTCTCAGAATCTCAAATTGACTCCGAAAACGATGAATAGTGAAATGTGAATAGTGATCGGTGAATAGTAACTGATGAATAGTAATTTCCCGAGATGAATAGTGAATATGGAAAATATCCTGAAAATGCGGGTTGTGACAATTTAGCACTTACAGATTAAAATGAATGATCAATCGAAAAAATCTTGAATGAACAGAGTGTCGTGGCGCGATTTCTAGTGAGAGGGAAAAGTTAATGCTATTACTGTGTGTTTATGCGTTTGACTGAAGTCAGAGAACATGTTTTATTTAATAAGTTTGGCCTTTTGACAGTTTTAGTCCTCTAACATGCATCCTAGATTGCATTAGGTCCTAAGTTGATAACTTGTATCATTTTGACAGATTCAATCCTTTAACTATGAACCTAACTCAATTTGAGGTTCTAAATCCACAACATTTCAAACTTGACAGTTTCAGCCCTTTAAGTTTAAAATCATGATCCAATATTTTATGTAATTTTCCCCCCTTGAACTAAGACCTATTTGTGAAAAGTTTTAAGACAAGTAGTCCAAGAGATCATAGAAAGATTTTCCGATGAAGATTTGAGATGAAAGATGTGCAAAAAATTTCTCCCCCTCAAAATATGTTCGTAATTTGAAATTAATGAAATTTGAAATGACGAGAACATATTTTGATGTGGATACACTTTTGCACACATATATATATTTTTTTTTTCTTTTTTTTTATATATATAAAAAAAATTGAAAAAATCTTTTTGTGTTTTTCAATAATTATATACAAAGAGAGTTTTGGATGTTTGACTCGGTTAATTGTTTTTGAGAAAGTTCTCCAAATCATCCGGAGTCAGACATCGCATACCAATCTGGTGAACCAGTTCCACAAATCTTGCATGAGGCAAGGCTTTGGTGAACAAATCCGCCAATTGGTGTTCAGTACCCACAAAGTATAATTCAACTGTACCATTTCCACATGCTCTTTTATAAAGTGATACCGGAGAGCAATATGCTTCGATTTGGAATGTTGAACCGTGTTGCATGAAATAGCGATGGCACTCTTAGAGTCGCAGTACATCAGAATCTTGTTAAACACGTATCCGTAGTCCATCAACTGAGATCGCATCCAAATGACTTGAGCGCAGCAGGCAGACATGGCGACGTATTCTGATTCTATAGACGACAGTGATGTACAGTCTTGCTTCTTTGACTACCAAGAGACGAGCTTGTCACCTAAAAATTGTACTCCCCCAGACGTACTTTTTCTCGTGTCTAAACAACCTGCATGGTCAGCGTCTAAAAAAGCAATAAGTTCAAACCCGGAATCCTTCGGATACCAGATCCCCAAGTGAATGGTTCCCTTTATGTATCGAAGAATCCGCTTAACAGCAGACAAATGACGTTCAGTAGGTCGTGACTGGTAACGAGAACATAGGTACGTGGCAAATACAACATCTGGACGGCTAGCTGTGAGATACATGAGAGACCCAATCATACTACGATATTTCGTAGGATCAATGGGTGTGCCATGGAGATCAGCATCTAGCTTTGGGGATGAGGAAGACATGGGGGTGTTATAAGTGTCACAAGTGTTCATACCATGCTTTTTCAATATTTCCAATGCATATTTAGACTGACTTAAAAATATACCACGGGGTAATTGATGAACTTGCAGTCCTAAAAAGAACTTGAGTTCACCCATCATGGACATCTCAAAGTTTTGTTTCATAAGTCTTGCAAAAGTATTTGAATATTTTTTATGAGTTGACCCAAAAATGATATCATCTACATACATTTGAACAATGAGAATATCCTCCCCGTGTTTTTGTATAAATAAAGTCTGGTCAACAGATCCTTTAGTAAAATGATTGGCTAATAAGAATGCAGACAGTTTGTCGTACCATGCCCTCGGGGCTTGTTTAAGGTCGTAGAGGGCTTTCTTGAGCCTGTAGACGTGGTTTAGATGCTCTGGATCGACGAAGCCCTCTGGTTGTGAAACGTACACATCTTCCCGGAGTTGTCCATTGAGAAATGCCGTCTTCACATCCATCTGTATACCGTGATGTTCTTGTGAGCAGCGTACGCCAGGAACATTCTAACAGCCTCAAGACGTGCCACTGGTGCAAACGATTCTTCAAATTCAATTCCTTCTTCCTGACTGAATCCTTTAGCAACCAAACAGGACTTGTTACGAATAACTGTACCATCCGCATCTAACTTGTTTTTCCAGATCCACTTCAAACCGACGACGTAAACCCCATCTGGTCTTTCCACCAATTCCCAAACTTCCAACCTCTTGAATTGATCCAATTCTTCTTGCATAGACTCAATCCAGTTGTCGTAGGTAAGGGCTTCTTTAATGTTTTCGGGTTCGGATTGACAAATGGTGAGTGCATAAATGCAGGTTTCACCGTCTGTATGGAGTCGTTGTCGTGTCATTACAGGGTTTTCTGGGTTGCCAATTACATTTACAAGGGGATGATCCTTTGTCCATTTGTGTGTTGATGGGTAATGTTGATAAGTATGGTGCAGATTTGACGGTTCCAAGTTGCGTGTGGATGACTCTGCGATATCAGGAATGGTGGGAGCCGGCGCAAATGGATTGAAGAATGCATTGCCGTCATAATCTGTTGGAGTGGGTACTTCAGAAGAATGTTGGGGGGGATCTTCAGCTGCAGACGCAGAAGTAGAAGGTGTTTGATCTATTGATGATGAGGTGTTTGGTTGAGGTGCATCTTCAGCAACTGCGTTAGTTGTAATCACTGATGTATCAGGTACTTGATTATCGACGAGTGGTTGTGCAGCGGAGCTTGTGGATACATCAGGAGCACGACTAACCATAGTATCATCAAACAATGGAGCAAACAAGTCTTCTAGATTTTTGCGGTTTTGAGAGAAGGATGCAGCTGAAGGATCAGGAAAGTTGAGACGTTTGGTTTCGGGTCCTAAGTTGTTTTGCTCAGAAGCCATCTCGGTTAGCTCATCGAAATTAGCATGTATAGTCTCCTGAATCTCCCGGGTGCGACTGTTCCAAATTCTGAATCCCTTTGAATTCTCACAATATTCGACAAAAATCCCTATATCCGCTTTGGCCTTCAATTTACCGAGGTCATCACGATCATTCAGTGGATAGCAGAGAGCTCCAAAGACATGAAAGTAATTGATGTTTGGTTTTCTGCGGTGAACAATCTCATATGGTGGCTTGGTGTGCCTTTTGGTGATCATGCATCTATTTTGGGTATAGCAGGCAGTTGAAACGGCTTCGGTCCATAGGTAATCTGGTAACTGAGCATTGATTAACAATGTTCTAGCTGCCTCCACTAAAGTTCAATTGCGCCTTTCGACCACACCGTTCTGTTCGGGACTGCGAGCAATGGAGGTTTGATGTTCAATACCCACTTTCTCATAATACTCCCTAAGAGTCTGATTCTTGAATTCAGTTCCATTGTCTGTTCGAATTTTCCCCACGGTGTTGCGTAATTGAACTTGAATCTTTGTGAGAAAGGTGATGATCATTGACGGTGCTTGATCTTTACTGCGAAGAAAATAAGTCCAAGTCCATCTCGAATAATCATCGACTATTACCAGTATGTACCGCTTCCCATTAATGGTTTGAACACACATAGGGCCATACAAATCCATATGCAACAGCTGAAGAACGTGATCAGTACCCTGCTCGGGTTTAGGAGGAAAGTGAGCACGAGTACTTTTTCCTTATTCACAAGCGGGACATAGATGATCTTTGGCGTATATGAATTTTGGAAGACCATCGACCAACTTTTTACGAGCGAGCTCGGTCATGGTTTTAAAGTTCAGGTGAGACATCCGTTTGTGCCATAACCATGCTTTGGTGGGATGTGCCTTGGATAGTAGACAAATTGGTGAGGAAGCTGTCATGTCCGAGAAGGAAATAGTATAAAGGCTGGTTCCGCGCTGTCCTTTCATTAGATCATTTCCTTGAAGATCTCGAACAAAACATGTTTTCTCCCGAAAAGCCACTTCTAAATCACCATCGCAGAATTTCCCGACGAAGAACAAATTATGACCAAGGCCCTCAACATAGTAGACACGGCTAATCTCGATATTCCCGTTGACGTAATCACCGTAACCTATGATAGCCACAAAATAATCATTCCCGAACCTGACAGTGCCTATGAACTTCGCAACGAAGTTTACTAGAAGCTTTAGATTGCCTGTCATGTGCCGGGAACACCCGCTATCAACAATCCAGAGAACAATTTGGATCACCTGCATCACAATGAGAAGACACAGATGGAGAGTTGGAACCTTTGGATCCCGTTGAGTTAGTCATACAGGTGTTAAGCATTTTTGGTACCCAATTAAAACTAGGCTGATGCTGTAACCAACGCTGCCACGTCCAACTAGTCTCTGCTTTCTTCCTAATGTAAGTACTTGGTGATCGGTTTGTCCTAGGTGCAGCTATGGTCTTGTCAACTTTGGTCTCAGAAACTACTTGTGGCGGTTTTCCTAAAATGGACTTAGCAGCGGTGATAGGCCTATAGGAAATGCCATTAGTACGTTTCTGTCTCCTAGATAAAAGGGTTTTTGCTACACATTTTGCATGATTACCAGATAACATACTAGCACGACAGAACACACAATAAGTATCAACCATAATAGCATTAGAAACATTCAAAGATTTAACATTCATTACATCAGATTTCGAATGACACTTGGACAAGTTGGATTCTAATCTAGACATAACATGTGTATTCTTCAAACTACTAGCATTAACTTCTACTTCTGCAGTCTTAGATAATCCACTCTTAGGTTGCCAAACTCTATTCTTCTTTTGAGTCTTGGTGGTCTTTGAGCTGCTAGCCTTCGATGTTTTGCCTAATCTTGTGGAAGTTGAAGTTTTCACATTAGTAGTTTGTGATGATGCTTTCCTAGGTTCCTTGTCGCCTTTGTACATTCCTGGTGCAATCACATTATTTGGTACAAATTTCCCTTTGTCAAGAACACTGAGTTTCTCTTTCATTTCAATGATGATGTGGTTTTGATCTTGAATTTTGGATTCCAATTTTCTATTTAACCGAACAATTTCATTTCTATTTTCACAAACTTCAGCAATATCTTTTTCATACTCAAAATTTTGATGTTTTAAAACCTCAACTTCTTTTTCAAGAGTTTGAAGTTTTGAAACATGAATGTTTTGAGAAGATAAAGATTGTTTTTGACTTTGTAGTGCTAACTCAAAGTTAATACTTTGAGTCTGACACCATTGCAGTCTTTGGTTAAGTTTGAAAATTTCTTTTGTACATTTGGTTTCCGCATCATCATTGATTTGTCTGAGTCTCTCATTTTCTTTTCTCAGATTTTCAGTCTCAATTCTCATTATCTCAAGTCCAACACAGTGATCATCAACAAGCAATTCATTGCACGACAAATAGATAACATTCATTAGCACAGATATCACATCAGAACTGAGAACATTCGTTAAGAGTCGATCAACATCTTTTTCTAAAGCTTTCTTTTGACCTTTTTGTTTTGCAATTTTGGCATCTTTTGCTTTGAAAATACTCATCATTGATACAACTTCTAACTAGAGTTCCTGTTCCCACTGTGTGGCAAAAAGTCGCAGGTGTTTGACAAGTGGCAAGAATTGTTTTTGAAAAACTTCTCTCTTTTCTTTCTCATAAGGAGAGAGAAAAGTGGAGATTTTGATTTCAGAATTTCTTTCAATTGTGTTTTCCAAAAGTTGAATGTCCTACATAAATGTTTTAAAATATTTAAGAATGCGACATTCTTTTGGCATTTGTTCATTAACACATTGACTTGGTAATGGACCATTGACTTGTGTAACAGTGGTTACTGAACCAACTTCAGATGAAGCATTTAGTTAAGTTAAAGAGCACGGTTGTTCAGATTTCTCTTTTTGAGGTACAAAAGATTCTCTAATATGAGGTGCTTTCGAATAATCGTATGGTTTGTTATATTTTATGCAACTCAACTTAGATCGACTCTCGTCCTCACGTTCCAGTTCTTCCTCAGTATTATATACAACCACACGTTGAAAGTATCATCAAACAATAACCCTGCACTATACAACTTAGGATTTTCCTTGAGTGCTTTGTTTAAAAAACAAGGTTGATCATTTCCAATTGCAAATCCATATCCGCGAGGATTTGGTTTGACAGTTAGGTTTTGATTAGTTGTAACAGAATTACCCGTTTTATAAACAACGTTTTGAAATTCTTTGAGCTTGGATTCCAACGCAACAATCTCCTCAAGATATGAGTTAACACGTTTCCTTGTAGTTTGTTTTTCTTCAATAAGATCATTTTGACAGTTTGAAAACTCTGTTTTTGTTTTGGAAAGCTCAGAGTTTAAGATGTCAATTTATTTTTGAAATTCGAATTGCTCTTGTTCTTTTTGAGAAATCAAATCATTTTTAGAAACAGTTAACTCATAAACTTGATGTTCTAAATCTTTTACCTGAACGTGTGATTGTTGGAATGCAACCTCAAAGCTTTTCTCACATTTTTCTTGATTTTCGTAATTTGAAAGTTGCATTTTGTAGCACTCAAGATCCTTTGTTAACAGTGCAATTTTTTCTTTTAAGTTTTTGTTAATGTCATTGCATTTGTCCATCTGGGATTTATGTGCATTTAATTGTGATTGGGTGGCAAGCAATAAGGTCATGAGCTCTGGATCCGAATCTTGCATAAGATCATTTTGTTCAAGATGATCATGATTGTCATCATTAAAAGAATCATCAAATGAAACCACTGGGTTAATTTGATCATCATCAAAGGTAACCACTGTGTTTATTTGATCATTTTCTTGAGATGAAAATGATAAGTCATTTTGAACAAAATTTTCTTGCGCAGATGAAGATGCAGATGGTGAGGCAATTTCATGAATAAGACAATCTGCATCAGATACCTGAGATAAGCCATCGGTGTCATATACCGGGCCTGTCTCACTCATGTTCATCTCCTGTATGTTGGCCATTAACATGACTACAACATTAGCCTCCAGATCCTCCATTTCGTCATCGGAGTATGCATTGGCCATGAAACTCTGCTCATTCTCTGTCAAAATACCACTGGCCTTTTCATCCTTCAATGCCATGAGAAGAGCTTCTTTATGGTATGCACTACCCATTGTCCTCGGCTTGGGGCATGCATTAGCCATATGATAATTTCCCCTACAATTGTAGCAAGTGATGGATGTATTAGCAATCCCTTTCCCTTTATCAGCAAACTGAGTCCTTCTCTGAGTGTTTCCCATGATGTTTCTACTACCTCCTCCAGAACTGAAACGTTGACCACCAGGATTCCCCATATTTCCTGAACCAGACCTTCCTGAAAACCGATTCTGAATCTCAACTCTTCCATCATTGACCACTGCATGATTTCTGGTATTCGATGAAGATCTCAAACGATTGTTCGACTTGTTGGAAAATTTTCTAAATGCACGAACAATTAATGCAAATCCTTCATTCAGAGAGTTAAAAGCATCATCATCATCAGTGTCAACATTGGAGTACATGTTATAATCAGAGTTGTCGTATGGAACAAGTTGAGTATCAGGGTATTGTGACGGTGCTTCATAAGGGACAATTTGGTTTGACGGTTGTGATGCAAAACCCGAATGAAGTGGTGGTGGTGGAACAAACTCCTGATTTGGTGCAAAATGCGATTGAGCCATTAATGCCAGTAAATTTGGATTAGGTGCTGATGAGAATCCTCCACGTGCGGCTCGGTCCTTGTCAACCTCAGATTGGTGTTGTTTTAGGTAATCATATAATAACCCATAAGAAACGTCATTTATCTTTTTGGCTTGTCGAACAAATGTGACGTATTTCTGCCAATCTGGGCCGAGACATCCCAAAAACTTGGAGTTGATAGCAATCTTTGGTAAGATTATATTGTGGCGATCCAAATCATTAATGATGTTGGTGAAACGATGATAGTATGATTCCAAGGATTCCTCAGGTTCAATCATGAAGTGTGTGTATTCCATGTACAACTTTGATTCCAAGTCCTCTTGATTTAGTTCTGTGCCTTCCATAAGCAGATGTACGTGCTCCCACATATCCTTGGCTGTCTTTTGGGCATCAATACTCCTGAAGATGGGATTGGGAATCCCTTGGAGTATGTAAGACATGGCTAGCTCATTGGCCTCATGTTGTAAGACTTGTTTTGCAGTTTGTTGAGCTAGAGGAATGGGGGTTGTTGTCGCTTCTCTTGGAGGAACTTGAGCTGGATCAGCAGGAATGGTTGTTGTAGGTGTTGGATATGGTCCATCAATGATGACCTTTTTGAGATACTTCCCATGAGGTTTCCTTAGTTCAATGAATCAGAGAAAACGACTGGACCACTGCACATAGTTTCCTGGTGTGAGCATAGGTGGTGTGTCCAAAGAACCTGCTTCATGCCTCGATTGCTGACTACTTATGGCTTCACACATTTTGGTAAACTAGTGTGGTTCTCTGGAAGGAGATTGGTAGTTATGCATTGGTAGTGAAGAAAGTTGTTGCTGCTGAGGGAATTGATGTTGATGCATGAACATTTGTTGTTGTTGATACTGAGGTGGATATTGTGGTTGATATTGTTGTTGAGGATACTGATATGGATATGGTTGTTGTTGTTGACGATACGGTTGTTGTTGTTGATTGTAGAAATAGTGATTGTATGGTGGTTGAGACATCGTTAAGTAACTTGTGGATGTAGGTTTAGGATCTTCAAAGGATAATAACGGTTGTTTTCGTAGATTAGATTGATGAACGGTGAAAAACTTGAAGAAACTCTGAGGATTTGACTCTAGAAACTTGGAGATTTCAATCGTTGAAACTCGGAGGATTTTACACTAGAAACTCAATAAATCTCACAAAATCCAGAAACTCGATTAACCCAAAAATCTCGATTAAGCAAGAATCTCGATTAAGCAAGAAACTCGATCAACCCAAGAAAGTCAAATAGTCCAAGAAACTCGATTATGTCAAGAAACTCGATTATGTCAAGAAACTCTATTAATGCAAGAAACTCGATGATTTGAGAAACTCGATTAACCTTATCAAACTCGACTACTTTATCTAACTCGATAAAGTGTTCAAACTTGATACTAGAAACTTGATGAACCAGAAACTCGATCAAGTACAAACTCGACTATATCAGAAACTCGATCACCCTCAGAAACTCAACTAATTCACCAAACTCGATGAATTGCCAGAAACTCAATCAAGGAACAAACTCGACTATATCAGAAAGTCGATCAATCTCAGAAACTCGACTAATACATCTAACTCGATGAATTAGCCAGAAACTCGATCAATGAACAGTAACGTCTCGGATGAACAGTAACTTCTCGGATTTTGTTTAATTTTTACTTAAATCTAATCTTTAACAACCTAAATTACCCCTAGGCGAATGATACCACTTGATGAATCTACTAAATAATCACACAAGCTACCTAATTAGATATAGATCTAGTGAGAGAAAGAGAGTGGAAGGATGATTAACAATAATAATGAAATGTTTAGCTCTTCAACCAACCAACCCTCTCCCTTTAATGGGAGGGGGTATTTATAGTTTTTACATGACATTGGCTCTAAGCCCTAATTAAACATACTTAACATAAATAACAAGACACAGCCCATGGGCCTTCTACACAGGCTGGGCCATAAATCAAACATAAAGGCCTAAGCAACCTTATTACAACATGATCAATACATGTTAATACAAAAAGTGTTCCCAACAGTAAGGATCGCAAACTATCTCAGGCTGTAAACCCGCATAATTAGTCAACACATAGTCTGGGTGCCATTTCCCAAATGATGTACTGGGTGCCATTTCCCAAAATGACATACTGGGTGCTACTTCCCAAAATAATACTAACAATGTATCACTAGATAATTGTGCACGTTCAAGCTAAGTCATACAATTTGAATTCACACAGTAAGGCACATATTGCAATCAAAACACACATATTGTCCAAAATCATGAAAACAGTAGATCACAACATGAAAACATTCGAAAGTATTGAGTACCATTTTCACCCCAAGGTAAAAACACGTTAAAAAAATGGGGCTACAAGAACTCACCTCAATGAAGCCAAGTACAAACACAAATCTACAGAAGCAAGGTACTCAACACTCCCAAGTATCGGCACTCACGGACTCGGCACAGCCTAATAATATAAACTCGCCTTAACATATATCTCCAAATGTAAAAGTTTCCAAAAGCTAATTATCCCCAAGTATATTCCATTTCAATTCCAAAATCTCTTTCTTATATTAGTTACTAGGGTTTGGTATCAACGGGTGTGCAGTGGACCCACAACATGACTCAAGGTTACTCACGCCAAACAAATGACCAAACGAACATGACTCACGAAACAATATTCCAATAACGAACACGCCAAGTTGTTGCGATATCCCAAACCGACTCTACTACTAAAACTCACAACCACTTAACAAGAACCGAGATTCAGTAATTTATTTAAAGTTCTAATAAGCTATACGGGCAAATTGACGGATGCTTATCGAAGTCGACATTGATTCCACATAATCCTTAATCCCAATATTATAATAATAAAGTAATGCGTCTTAGTAAACGTGCCCTCAAAACATTTAATAACTCCTATTTACTTCAAACTTTCCATTTATAACATATCGTTTTTAAATAAAAAAACTTCCGTTAAATATTAAGTAACAAATGAGTTTTTGTTAATTAATATTTCCTGTTTTTAGACGTTATTATTTATTTTCCATTTCTAGTTATATATACATTTCCAAACAAATATTTTTCAAGTTATTTCCGTTTCAAGTCACGAGTCCGAGTTTTCAGTATTCTCGGGTCGAATAACCAACTACAATAATCCAATATCAATCATAAATTTCTAGTATCTCTTTTGGCTTGTCGAGGCCACAAAGAGACTAATAAGTCTCGGTGACTCTCGACTTGGCTCAAATCAACATGGTTCAATATATATGATTATAAAAATAATGCCACAATATCAATCAACCGCCAACAATATTTTTTAACGGCCAAGAATCCTACGGTTCGTTATTGATGAAGCGAAAAGTGTACCACTTTTAGGGGGTCATTTAAGCCCTAAATCGTATTTATTTGATCAAATATTGCCCTAAATCGTTCCTTTTGTCATTTTAGGTACTTTGGAGAAGAAATCTGGAAAAGGAAGCATTTTGGACGTTTTTGGAGCATAAAAGTGAAGAAAACGACAAAGTCTCCAAAGCTGCTGGAAAAGTACACATGACGGCGTCAAGGATTGCTCCTGACGGCGTCACGGCTTGGCAAAAGAGGTGGACATGACAAAATACACGTGACGCGCTAGAGAGTTTTACAATGAAAATCTGACGGCGTCACCCTTTAAGGTGATCAAGGTCGTCATGGTTTAAGTTAAAGAGAGACGGCGTCAAGCACAAGTCTGACGGCGTCAACCCTTGATAGGCCAGAGCGGATTTTTGGAGGATTAAAAAGGGACGGCGTCAGGAAGACCATCCGGGAACCCTAGCCGCGGCGAGGTGACGGCGTCACCTCCTACAACGTGACGCCGTCAGCCCCTAAACTCTATATATAGTTTTGCAATTTTTAGTCATTAGTGTGCAACTTTGTGAGGAGAAACCCTAAGACGAATTTTCTGCCATTTTTAAGGGTTTTATACCCTTGGATCTCCCATGTTTAAATGAAGATAAGTAATCAATAATCATTCAGTATGTCTATGTGTTGTTTGATTATATCTTGTTCTTGTCTTTTAATTAACATGCTAGGCTAAGATTTATCTTGTGTTTGCTTAGATCTAATCAAACCTAACTATTGATTATTGGTTGTTGGTGTGTTATTAATTGTATTGGATGATTGTTTATCGATGTTAGGCTTAAGAAAACTGGCTAACCTCCTATACGGTAACTTGCTTGAACGTCTTAAGAAACATGAACCAATGCGTACTAGGTTTATTTGGTTGTATTTAATGCATGAGCGAATTCTAGTGATCCCATGTTAGGAGCTTCTTAGCCAGCTCGACATAGGAGTGAAGTAGGAGCTTGTAGAGTTGGGGAAGTACGTACGCCACCCCACGATTGGTATTAAGGAATACACCCGTCATCCACGCAATTAATACACACTAATCAACCGGTAAAAGATAGTTAGGGAGTAAGGAAATCTAAGTAAACACATTTCTCTCCATATAAGTTTCACAACCTTTTCATTTTCAGTATTTTATTTTATTTGCATTTGTAGTTATTTGGGTTAGTTGACTAGCAACTAATTCCGCCCACTCCTTCAAACCCAAGATTTTACTTGCTTTCATAAAAAATATAAAAATACAAAAAGAATCTTCCCTCACCCTTAGACCTATTAGAGTAGTTTTTCAATCCTAACAACACTATTCCCCTAGAGAACGATCAATCCCCCGGTACTTGCCACTTCACTATACTACATCGGTCAGGTACACTGCCTGGTGGGGATTGCAAGCCTCTTGAGATCCCTCGAGAGGTAAAACCTGTTGTAAGGTCGCAAAACCACGCATCAAGTTTTTGGCGCCGTTGCCGGGGAATAGTTATTATTTAGGTTGAATTTTTATTTTATTAGGTCTACTCACTAGATTCCTTTCTAGTGAGATTTTTATTTTATTTTTGTAGGTTTTTCTTTAGTCTATCTTTTTTCTTCGTTTCTTTGTTCGTAACCATTACCATCCGACATCATGGAAGGTGGTAATATCCTCGATCCCAACAACCCACCACCACAACAACACCCCCCTCCTAGAGCCCGTACCTTAGGAGACTACTCCCGTCCTAGCCACCATGGCTATCGAAACACCATTGAGCTCACTCAAGAAGCCAATGTCACTCCCTTGCGATCCGACACCATCCGGTTGGTGCAATGCGGATGCGCATTCCATGGACTTCGTTTCGAAGATCCTAATCAACATCTCAAGGATTTCCTCAAAATTGTAGATTCTATAGACCTTGATGTTGCCACTCGAGAGACGACCCGACTGCGTCTCTTTCAATTCTCTCTGCGGGACCAAGCTAGTCAATGGCTAGAGCGTTTACCCGCAGGATCCATCACCTCTTGGGATGATCTCACCACTCGTTTCTTTGCTCAGTTTTTCCCACCAGGAAGAACTACCAAGCTAAGAAATGATATCTTGATGTTCCAACAACGTCAAGGTGAAACCCTCTACGAGGCATGGACTCGATTCAAGGACTTACTCCAAAAAGTCCCTCACCATGGCATAGAACTTTGGCTCCAAGTCCAAATCTTCTATGACCATATCAATCTCTCCACGAGGCAAACCATTGACCAATCGGCCGGTGGTAAGCTACGTGATCTAAGTGCGGAACAATCATGGGCTCTCCTGGAAGATCTTGCTCTTTATGACAACGAAAGTTGGAGTGATCCCTGTGATTTGAATAAAACGGTCAAGGCAATATCTTTGCCTTCGAACAATTCAAGCACTTCCGACCGTAGGATCATAGAACTTGAAGACCAAGTCAAGTTTCTTATGAAATCCTACGAGGCTCCTAAACCTTCAAGCCAAGTGAACAAAATCACTTCTTCATGTGAATTATGTAGTGGTCCCCACGACACTCGTGATTGCGTGGAACTCCCCGAACAAGCTTTTGCGGACTATGCATCCTCGCGTACCGATGGAGCGGGAGACAAGTGGTACACTTTCAAACCCGAGCCAAACCCCTACGGTGATTCATACAACCCCTCATGGAAAAATCACCCAAACCTTAGGTGGAAACAAAACCAAAATGCACAACAAACCAATTCTTCCAACCCACCTAATCGTTTCCAATCAAGCGGTTCATCCTCGAACCGTACTTTCAACAACAATCCTTCCAACTATGGTAGTACCAATAACTTTGAAGGATTGATGTCCCAATTTATGGCATCTCAAGAAGCTCGTTTGGCCAAGTTTGAAGCCGATTTCAAACAAAAACAAAGCGAGATGACCAATAAGATTGACACTTTGTTGAAAGCCCTCAATGACCGAGAAATGGGAGCACTCCCTAGAAACACAGTCAAGAACCCGAAACTAAACGTCAACGCCATTTCATCGGTTTCGTCTCCTAGTTCTTGTCCACAATATTATTCGGTCAATTCCATGAGCTCGTGTTTCAAACAAACCCAAGTCGTTCAAAATGACCAAGAAGTTATGATATCCAAATTGGTCAACAACATAGTTGAAACACCTCCCACTCAAAACCTTGACAATGAATTCAAGGAGCTCCACCTTGAAAGTCCGGTTATTGATGTGTTGGATGAGAAGAAGCTCAAGTTAGGCGAAAAAGGGACCGCCTTCGTTCAAAACAAGCTACCTAAGAAGTTAGATGATCCGGGATTATTTGTTCTACCTTGCAAGATCGGTAATACGGAGGCTTATGACACATTAGCCGATCTTGGATCAAGCCTTAACCTACTTCCGTTACCTCTCTACACCTCTCTGAAACTAGGAAAACTTGAAGAAACCGAGGTGATAATAGGCTTAGCGGATGGAAGTGTTGCTTACCCGGTTGGAGTAGTCAAGGACGTGTTAGTACACATAGGAAAACTAACCATTTTAGCCGATTTCCACGTCCTTGATATGGTTAGCGACCCTACATGCCCCTTGTTGATAGGTAGAGGATTTTTGGCGACCACCAGTGCTATGATTGATTGTAAGGAATCTAAGATAGCGGTAGGAGAAGGTGATACTTGGTCAGTCTATGATGTGAAGAAACATGCCTATGATACTAGTGAGGAACCAACACCCCATTGGTTAGAATTAAATAGGAGACCATCTAGATATGGACCTTGGATCGATAGAGACTTCATAGGACCCCAACGCCCATTTTACCTAGAAGAGGACTTTGTGAACCAAACACATGCGGTAGAACAACTCTTGGCTAGGGACACCGAATTGGATCCATTTGAAGACCCTCTAGTTTTTAGGAAGATGATTGATTTCCTAGGAGTTTTGCCAATTAACCTAGGGATGAATAAGTGGACTTGTGAGGACGATGATCATAAGTGGGATTGGGACAAACCACCCAAAGATGAAGATGGGTCATGGCATATTAAGATGACATTGTATGACCCGGATGGAGAGAAGTTTGAAAAGATATATTGTACTAAGCGGACCAATAGGAAACTTCAATCCAAGCTTAACCCTAAAGACGTCCTCGATGACGAACTCACTTACATAGGGTAGAAGGACTTTGAGTCTAGCTACAAGACTTGTTAATAAAGAAAAGCGCTTCTTGGGAGGCAACCCAAGCTTTATTTGCTTTGTGTGTTTATTTACTTGTTTGTTTGATTTTATTTGCTTCCGTATGTATGTTTAATTTTTATTATTTTTGATTCATGTTCGAAACTAAATTGTGAAAATGCTTTATCTTGTTTTTAACTTCGTCTTAACTACATATAAAGGTATTTTGCAAAAGTTAAGTGTAAGGGAAATCCAAATCGGTTTATTAGAACAAATGGACATGAATCATAACAATATTAAATTAACATACATATTAGTATTTGTTTGAGTCAAATGCTTGTATCGAGTCATAATGATGTTTTGCAGGAATTCCAGGAAGTAAGGTATAGGTTTTTCCAGAAATTTTCTGGAAACTTAACATGAGAATTCTGTCAGATCATTTCTGACGGCGTCAGGCCTTACAACCTGACGGCGTCAGGTTTTAATTTTCTGAAATTTTTGAAAGTTTTGTTTTTCTACCGGAATCATAAAAAGTTTTTATTAAATCTCTAACTTATAAACTCCAGGAATCTGCAAAATAATCATTCCACAAGCATTATATCCTTATATAGATTTATCCCGCCGATGTTATGCAGGTTTTCGTGTTTGTTTTCTCAGGTTTAACAGGTTATTTTGGACAAGGAGATGTATGTGGAATCAAGCTTTTGGCGATGCTTTAGTCTTGGAGCTTCTACATTCTCTTGGAAGAAGATCTAACCATGTTACCTCTTTATCCACCGAGCGAATCAGGGGAGTATTTGATTTCATTCTTTTACCTTATTTACTTTTACATCTTGTTATTTGAACATTGGGGACAATGTTCATCTTAAGTGTAAGGGGGGGGGGGGGTAAAGTACGATACCTTAGAGAATGCTATTACGCTTGATTTTTTGTTTGTTTAATGGTAGATGTGTAATAAAACTGAGAGAAATACCTGTTAAGGCAATTTTAGTGCCAAATTTAAATTTTTTTACAACATATAGGAGTGAAACTTTGGTCTTAATGAGCGTCTCATGGATAGGAGTTATATGACTAGCACAAAAACCGTACCACTAAAAAATTTTCCACCCCCAAATATGTGAGGTTCGCCCCTAGAATTGGTAGGAAAAGCATTTATGCTATGATGTGTGTACCGGTAGCACTTAGATTCTAGAACTTGCGTTAGGACCATTCCGAGGCCACAAGTGAGACTACATTCGTGTAGTTAGATTTACTACATGATAAGAGGCATTAGGATTAACCCATTGTTTTACACCTGTGTTTTTGTTATAATTACATTGGCTACATTGGTCAAGTAATTCTCCCACACCCTTTGCGTTGTACTCATTTTTAGTACACGACACCCCTAGTACACCCCTCAGAGCCTATCTTTTCGTTTCGACCTTTAAGCATTTTACTTAAAGGAAGAATTTGTTTACACCCCACTTAAATGTACACCCAAATCGCCTTAGCCTACCTTGTATGCACTCATTTTTAGTGCATTATTGTGACAACATTTGTTTAAACCCCAAGTTAATTATCTAATTGATTACATGGTTGCTAAGTCGAGTCATATCCTTGTACATATTGTTTTGGGATGATTGGGACTCATGGGTAAAGTACTAGTGTAATGGAGTAATGGGGAAGAACAACATTGTTACCCCCATATGTGCTAAATATTTTAAAAGTACTCCAAGTGTTTCGATTATCTTAATTCGAGTCATTAGAATAGTTAATTGTAAAGTTATGTAAAAGTTCAAGTGTAAGGGGAATGCAACGCCCCTATGATGTATTATTTTGGATGGTAGGGCAAGAGTGTATGTCAAAAAAAAAAAAAAAAAAAAAAAAAAAAAAAAAAAAAATCAAGAAAAAAAAATGTGTAAAAGAAAAGTAGAAAAAAAAACATACGGACTACCATCCCGTTTCATTTTATGTTTATTTTATGTTTTTGTTATTTTGTTTTTAGCTTAAAGTCGAGTCTAGTCTTGGCTTAGCAACGCCATTTTGTACATGTAATTAATCAAGATCTTTAACTCGCCACCAGTAAAATATCCCTTATCCAACAAAACCGTGTTTATCATATCCCTACACCTAACGTTATAACCCGTTTAAAAGCCCTCTTAGATAGTTTATCTTAGGTGCTTACGCCTAGTGGAGAAGGTTTTCGATCCTTTCCCAGGCCTATGGTAATCTATTTGCTATGACAGGTAGTGAGAGATATTATCCGTTTTCATTTATGAGATATACTTTTATGACACCTGAGAGATGTGAGTATCTAAACACTACTTGTGAGGTGCTAGTTTGTAATCTCCGTGCTTATTATGATTAAATTGGAACGACTATTTGTTGTAATTACTTTTATATTAGCGTTAAATGACCCCTAACTTGTATTTTGATTAGAATAAAAGCGCATTTGCTTGAGGACAAGCAAATCTCAAGTGTAAGGGTATTTGATGGAGCGAAAAGTGTACCGCTTTTAGGGGGTCATTTAAGCCCTAAATCGTATTTATTTGATCAAATATTGCCCTAAATCGTTCCTTTTGTCATTTTAGGTACTTTGGAGAAGAAATCTGGAAAAGGAAGCATTTTGGACGTTTTTGGAGCATAAAAGTGAAGAAAACGACAAAGTCTCCAAAGCTGCTGGAAAAGTACACATGACGGCGTCAAGGATTGCTCCTGACGGCGTCACGGCTTGGCAAAAGAGGTGGACATGACAAAATACACGTGACGCGCCAGAGAGTTTTACAATGAAAATCTGACGGCGTCACCCTTTAAGGTGATCAAGGTCGTCACGGTTTAAGTTAAAGAGAGACGGCGTCAAGCACAAGTCTGACGGCGTCAACCCTTGATAGGCCAGAGCGGATTTTTGGAGGATTAAAAAGGGACGGCGTCAGGAAGACCATCCGAGAACCCTAGCCGCGGCGAGGTGACGGCGTCACCTCCTACAACGTGACGCCGTCAGCCCCTAAACTCTATATATAGTTTTGCAATTTTTAGTCATTAGTGTGCAACTTTGTGAGGAGAAACCCTAAGACGAATTTTCTGCCATTTTTAAGGGTTTTATACCCTTGGATCTCCCATGTTTAAATGAAGATAAGTAATCAATAATCATTCAGTATGTCTATGTGTTGTTTGATTATATCTTGTTCGTGTCTTTTAATTAACATGCTAGGCTAGATTTATCTTGTGTTTGCTTAGATCTAATCAAACCTAACTATTGATTATTGGTTGTTGGTGTGTTATTAATTGTATTGGATGATTGTTTATCGATGTTAGGCTTAAGAAAACTGGCTAACCTCCTATACGGTAACTTGCTTGAACGTCTTAAGAAACATGAACCAATGCGTACTAGGTTTATTTGGTTGTATTTAATGCATGAGCGAATTCTAGTGATCCCATGTTAGGAGCTTCTTAGCCGGCTCGACATAGGAGTGAAGTAGGAGCTTGTAGAGTTGGGGAAGTACGTACGCCACCCCACGATTGGTATTAAGGAATACACCCGTCATCCACGCAATTAATACACACTAATCAACCGGTAAAAGATAGTTAGGGAGTAAGGAAATCTAAGTAAACACATTTCTCTCCATATAAGTTTCACAACCTTTTCATTTTCAGTATTTTATTTTATTTGCATTTGTAGTTATTTGGGTTAGTTGACTAGCAACTAATTCCGCCCACTCCTTCAAACCCGAGATTTTACTTGCTTTCATAAAAATATAAAAATACAAAAAGAATCTTCCCTCACCCTTAGACCTATTAGAGTAGTTTTTCAATCCTAACGACACTATTCCCCTAGAGAACGATCAATCCCCCGGTACTTGCCACTTCACTATACTACATCGGTCAGGTACACTGCCTGGTGGGGATTGCAAGCCTCTTGAGATCCCTCGAGAGGTAAAACCTGTTGTAAGGTCGCAAAACCACGCATCAGTTATCGAACAACTCCTCCCATAATTTACGCAGCAACAACAATCACAAGAATATATCCAGGCCGTGACCCTTGTGGTCTCGGCTCCAACTCTCGGCACCAAAATAACCAAATCGACCCTAAAGTCTCTACTCAACATCAATTCCAACAGCCGCAATATATAAAAATTATAACAACCTGTATTCAAACCAGTATCCAATATTTCCAATCCAAGTTCCAAATTAATACTCGTGTACTCGAGGGTTTTACCAAACCCTAAATCTACCTAAAACAGTCACGACACAAAAGTAATAATGACATACGCGACTCCCAAACTCGACTCGACCACAAATATATATAATAGATCTCGGCCGTGAGCTAAAGCTCACGGCTCAGCCTCGACAAGACCACCGTCGACACAACACAACCAAGGAATGATACCAAATGTTTATTAGTGATTTTTAGTTAATAAAAAACGTAAAACCCGTTCGTTTTTAACACCCAATCGAAACAAAACAGAAAAAATATACTCGACAAGCTCGAATTGTTGCACACCGAGTCACAACCACGGGTGACTCGGTGTTACCCACCTTTAATACTCTCGGTTATGAACGGATCTTGGTCGGAAAACACTGAGGTGGCGCGTGGTGATGGTGGGGGAAGGTTTTTGAGTGCGTATGGTGGTGAACAAGGATAAGGGGTTTAAAAGGCGAGGTTTGGTGGTGGCGGTGTAAGAAGGGGAGGGGTGGTGATGGCGTACGGTGGTAGCCGGATTTTTTGGCCGGAGAAGGAGATAGGGAGAGAGAGAAAAGTCGGCTGCTAGGATGAAATGAGTGTGATATAACCCAAAATGGGTTATAAATTTTCCTTATATAGGCAAGGGACTAGATTTGAATGCCTAATGTCCCTCAGGGACTGAATTTGTAACTTGGGCGCGGGGTGGGAAGTGACATTCGGCCAAACTTTCTATAACACATATCTGGGATAGATTTAAGCACCGACATAATTTCCTGAGAAATTTTAATGTGTTCCGCAGATTTTAGAATAATTTTTCCACTCAAAACGACTATAAATACGTCTATGTTTATTTAACGCGTCCAGTAATCAATATTTCTCGTTTTTATTAGGTCTAACTGTGCCGACTCACGGAGTGCCTCACTGGGTACACAAGGAAATACTCATCACATTATGAAAGTCCATGATACATAAACCAAAATCCGGATAAAATATCCAACACATCCAAAAGTGATTACAAGTGATAAAATGTTCATTTTAAAATGTAATGCGGTAATTTTGAAAAAGGCTCCCGAAATTTACCAGTTGTCACAGTTTCCCAGCCTCAGGAGAAAGCCATCCCGGGTTTCAGTTCGAGTTACCCGATACGTTTGAAATGAGATGACGGTACTTTCACTTTATCTCATCCTCACGCTCCCATGTAAACTCGGGTCCACACTTTAAGTCCCAACAGACTTTAACTATTGGTATCTTGCAACGCTTCAACTTCTTGATCTCACGTTCCAAAATTTCAACCTGAATCTCTTCCAAGGGTATGTGTAAGCTCTGATCAGCAAGACAATTCTTAAGGTTCGACACGTGAAACGTATCATGAACGCCACTCAGCTCTTGTGGTAGTTTTAGTCGGTAAGCTACTGGACCGATTCTCTCAGTGATCTCAAAAGGTCCTACATATCTAGGTGCTAACTTTCCCTTCTTTCCAAATCGTACAACACCTTTCCAAGGTGACACCTTGAGTAACACATGATCACCAACACTGAATTCTAGGGGTCTCCGTCGGTTGTTGGCATAGCTCTTCTGACGGTCTCGAGCAGCCTTGAGCCTATCCTTAATTTGAATGATCTTCTCAGTGGTTTCTAACACTATTTCAGGTCCTATCATTTGACTCTCTCCAGCTTCCGCCCAACCAATAGGCGAACGACACTTTCTTCCATAAAGTGCTTTGAATGGTGCCATATCTATGCTGGCATGATAACTGTTGTTATAGGAGAACTTGGCTAATGGAAGATGGGTATCCCAATTGCCACCGAAGTCTATGGCACACGCCCTGAGCATGTCCTCTAAGGTCTGTATGGTACGCTCGCTTTGACCATCGGTCTGTGGGTGATAAACCGTACTCATATCTAAGTGTATTCCCAGGGAACTTTGCAATAATTGCCAAAAGCTTGACGTGAAGCGGCTGTCACGATCAGATATGATCGATATAGGCACACCATGTCTCGCCACTATCTCTTTGATGTAAAGTTTAGCCAATTTGTCCATCGTATAATCTTCTCGGATAGGTAAGAAATGTGCAGACTTAGTCAACCTATCAACGATAACCCAGATCGTATCGTGTCCACTACTAGTCCTAGGCAACTTTGTAATGAAGTCCATGGTTATCCTTTCCCACTTCCACTCGGGAATCTCCGGTTGTTGTAACAAACCAGATGGTCTCTGATGAGCCTTCACTTTAGAGCAAGTCAGACACTTGCTAACGTAGACATATATGTCCTTCTTCATCCCAGGCCACCAATACAAGTCTCTAAGGCCGTAGTACATCTTATCTGCTCCTAGATGAACGAAGTACCTCGTTGCATGTGCTTCAGCCATGATTAGGGTTCTCACATCACAGGTTAACGGTACCCAAATTCGGTCTACAAAGTACAGTCCACCGTCGTCTTTTTTCTCCAGTTGCTTATCTAAGCCTCGCATCTTCTCCGTGGGTGCATCCATATTAATAGATGCCTCTCTCTGAGCCGCTAGTATCTTATCCTTGATACTCGACTGTATGGTTATACTCATGGCTTTTACTTTCCTAGGCTTGAGTCTTTCCTTCCTACTCAAAGCATCAGCTTCTACGTTCGCCTTACCTGGGTGGTAGCGAATCTCACAGTCATAATCACTAAAGAGCTCAATCTATCTCCTCTGGTGCATATTCAACTCTTTTTTATCGAAGATATGTTGGAGACTCTTGTGATCAGTATAGATAATACTCTTCGTCCCATACAAGTAATGTCTCCATATTTTGAGGGCGAATACTACCGCGCCCAGCTCTAGATCATGGGTGGTATAGTTCTTCTCATGAACCTTCAGTTGTCGAGAGGCATAGGCAATTACCTTACCTCTTTGCATTAACACGCACCTAAGGCCTTGACATGACGCGTCACAGTATACTACGAAGTCTTCGGGTCCATCGGGGAGGGCTAGTATTGGTGCATTACATAGATTATCTTTCAACGTCTGAAAGACACTCTCTTATGGTTCGCCCGAATCGTATTTCTTGTTCTTTTGAGTCAGTGAGGTAAGTGGCTTGGCAATTTTGGAGAAGTTCGCGATGAAGCATCGGTAGTAACCTGCCAGTCCTAAAAATGATCGAACTTCTGTCGGGGACTTAGGGGCTTCCCAATTTTTCACTACCTCAATCTTGCTTGGATCCACATGAATACCATCTTTGTTAACCACGTGTCCAAGGAATTGGACTTCTTGTAGCCAGAACTCGCACTTTGAGAGTTTGGCGTACAGTTTCTCCTTCTTGAGTAGCTCTAGGATTATCTTCAGATGCGTTTCATGTTCCTCTTTGGTCTTGGAATAGATCAAGATGTCATCAATAAATACGATGACAAATTTATCTAGGTATGGCCTGCATACTTGATTCATCAAATCCATGAAGACCGCAGGTGCATTTGTTAGTCCAAAAGGCATAACCGTGAACTCAAAATGACCATATCGAGTTCTAAACGCGGTTTTTGGAATGTCATCTTCGTGTACTCGTAACTGATGGTAGCCAGAACAGAGATCTATCTTGGAGAAGTACCATGAACCTTGCAGTTGGTCAAATAAGTCATTAATTCTTGGGAGAGGGTAACGGTTCTTAATGGTTAGTTTGTTCAGTTCCCGATAGTCGATGCACATCCTGAATGAACCATCCTTCTTCTTGACGAACAATACTGGTGCTCCCTGATAACGTTCAAAATGAACATATTTTTAGTTACGTTATCAGTAGTTTTGTGCACTATCTTTGGTTATATTTGTGTATATTTGTTACTAAATCATGAAAAAGTGTATATGCAAGTGAATATAGCCAAGTACAGGAAAAGATGACAAAAAGATGAAGAATTGAAGTAGTTATGCACATTTGAAGATTCCAGAGATGAAAACAAGAGAGAAACCACATGAGAACTCAAGGATTTGATAATGTCGAGATTTCTACGTTCAAATATCAAGAAAAGATCGAGTTCTACGAAAGAAATTAGTGCCACAACCAAGGATAAAGCTCGCGACAAGAAAAGAAAAGAAAAATCAAAAGTTGTGCATGGCAGAAGACTCCATCCGATCAGATGAAGCCCGCATCCGGATCGGATGGAAGTCAGGGTATTTTACCCAGAAGCCCAACCAATCGGTTGGAGCCTAATACCGATCGGTTGGATGAAGAAGCTGTTACAAAGTTCCATTTAATGACGAATTTAAGCCCCATAATCATGGTGGATTATCATTTCCTGAATAATAACTAATAGAGGACGTTTTTGCTTGATGAGAAAGGGTTCTTGTACTTATATATAGGACCCTAGGCTAGTTTACAAAGTGTGACACCCCAAAACCCAGTAAAGGCTTACACCAAGTCCTTACTAACTTATTATCATTGCCCAAAAGCTTAGAAACGCTGTGAAAACGTCCAGGAATATTGAGTTCAAGTCTCAATAGGTCGGAGTTGTGTGGAGTTGTTTATGTGTCTTGTTAAGCGATTGGAGGAGTGTGGTTGCTATAGTTCCACAATTCTAGTTCTTGTAATTCCAAAACTAGGTATCTCTTGTTTAAATTACTATGAACTACTTTTACTTTAAGTTGAATGAAAGAATGGCTTGTTATTTATGTTTGATTATAATTGTTATGGAGTGATTTTTAGTATACTTGTGTGTATGATGTGACAATTGTTAGAGTATTCTTATTTTATAGTGATGCATGAAAACATGTCTTGTTTTATGAGTTTGTTGAAATACAATCTAATCTTGCTTAATTAGTTGGTAAAAACAGTTTTAAAGAATAAAAAGGGCCGAAAGGATTTTCTTTATGTTTTTATTCCAAAATGTTAGTGCACGAATTAGTATGGGCTATGGTGTGTGACAAGCACCATATTAACTCATTAAAATGGATTTGGAAATGATTTCATCAAGAGAAAGGGCCGAAAGGATTCGTAAGAATTCTTAAGATAAGAAATGCTTTTCAAACAACAAAGGGTTTAATAGAATTGTCGTAATAGTTGAAAAGGCCGAAAGGAATAAACTAGGAGATTGAATTCTTAGAGATGATTTTTCATGATAAAAACCATTGATTGTGAATCATTCATATTAAGTTGTGCATCACTCTAAGTTACACCAAACTTTGTAGATTACTCTATGCAATTAGTCAAGGTATTACACACAAGTATATGTTTTGTTTGATTGGATTCTATTTACTTTTTGAATTTTCACCAAATTGGATTGACAACCCTTTTTGTAAAAAACTAGTTTTACTAAGTTCTAACACCAACTCCCTTAGGACGATCTCGACTTACCCACCTTTACTACCGCGGACGAGTATACTTGCTCGTATGTGTTAATTAGAGAATTGGATAAATCGTGTTTATAAATTTTTAAAACTTGCACCCATGCGTAACACACATCAAGTTTTTGGCGCCGCTGCCGGAGAGTTGATTGAAATTGTTTGAATTTGGTAGTTTAATTAGTTTTTGATATTAGAAATTCGTGTTTTGAAGAAAAAGTTTAAAAAGTAAAAAAAAAAGAGTTGGTTCGGGACCAACCGAATCGGATGGATGTCCATCCGATCGGTTGGAGCCCTCGGTAAAATTTTTAGGTTTTTATGTTTAAGTGTTATTTAGTCCTTTTAATGGTAGTTTAATGTTAGATTAATACTAATAATAGTTATAATTGATTAGTTGTTTAATTATATGTTTAATGATTATCATTTAGCCATTTTGATGTTTTTAATGTTTTTTATTTAGTAGTTAATGTAGTTTAATTATATGTTTAATGATGAAGTAGATTAAGAGTTTTTTTTTATTAATTAAGTTAGTTAATGATAGTTAATTAGTTAATGGTTATTAAAAATTATTAATTATGTTTTATTTTTCATTTTTAGAAAATTAGTTTTTATTTTAGGAGTTAATTTTAATTAGTTTTAAAAAAATAAAAATAATATATAAAATAAATAAAAAGTTGATCCAACCGATCGGATGTTGCCCGCATCCGATTCGGTTGGGTAAAAATGGATTTTTACGATTCAACCATCCGATCGGATGGAGTTTTAAACCGATCGGATGGATGCCTCGGAAAAGTTTTTAAAATTTTTAATTTTTAGTTGTTTTGATGTTTTGAGAGTTTGAAGTTGTTTGCTTGCTTGCTTTGGTTTCATTTTTAATAAGTTTCGATAAAATAAAAATAATATATAAAATAAATAAAAAGTTGATCCAACCGATCGGATGTTGCCCGCATCCGATTCGGTTGGGTAAAAATGGATTTTTACGATTCAACCATCCGATCGGATGGAGTTTTAAACCGATCGGATGGATGCCTCGGAAAAGTTTTTAAAATTTTTAATTTTTAGTTGTTTTGAGAGTTTGAAGTTGTTTGCTTGCTTGCTTTGGTTTCATTTTTAATAAGTTTCGATTATAACTAACCCTCATGCTAATAGTTTGGATTTTTGTTTTTGTGGTTATGTTATAGTTAGTTTTTAAGTAGAATGGAGAGTTTAAGCGAAGTTTCGGAGTACTTGAGAAATTTGGAAGAGATGTTCAAAGACTCGGGTGATTCATTGGAGCATTTAGAAAATATTTTGGAAGAAGTTAAGGTTGATGTAGAAAAGAAAGAAGAAGTTGGAGAAAACCAGGTTTGTTTACCTAAGGAGAAGAGAGTTGTTGTGTTCACACGAGCACCACCCAAAGAATTTGATGCACCGTTCATGAGGTACTCTACACCTTGTTGTGTGGAAGGTATAAAAGCTTGGGATGCTCAACTTAATATGGAGTATGGTGACAACTACATTACGGAAGATATGCTTGGTAAGCTTAGTTTCGTTCGACTTGACTATGAGGATTATGGTAGAAAGATGGTGAGAGATGTTCGTGTTAACATTCATGGTCACATTTTCAAAGTTGATTTTGTTGTTTTGGAACATGGGAATGCTGATGAACCGGAAGTTGTGTTTGGTAGAGATTTTATGGTTAAGACTAAGTGTAGGATTGATTTTGCAGTAGGAGAGATGATGATTGATGTGGATGATATGGTAGAAGAGAAGGTAGGAAAGGAAGAGATTGTTAAAATGGGAAAAGCGAATAGAAAGAAAACACCACTTAACAAACTTACCCAACCCTCCACCCCTAAGAATGAAAGTTCTTCATCATCTAAATCATCACCCAAATCACTACAAATTGTTAAACCGTTAAATCAAGAGCAAAAGGAAGCGATTTTGGAAAATTTGGAGATGAATTTTAATGAGCTTATGATGGAGAAGCCGGTGATTGATGTGTTGAACAATTACATGACCTATCGTAAGAAGTTGGATACAGTTATGATTGAAAGGGCTAGGTTAGAAGATAAGAATTTTGATGAGATTGCAATAGAGAGAATAGTTGAAAATGGGTTGCCTAAGAAGATGAGCGATCCGGGAAATTTTGTGTTGCCGATTAAAGTGAATGGGACAGGTGCGATGTATTCATTGGCAGACACGGGGTCAAGTGTGAATGTAATGCCGTATCCATTGTATAGGAGATTAGGAATTGCAAATCCTCAACCAAATCAATATAATCTTACTATGGCCGCTAATTCACGAGCAAAGGCAATGGGAGAAGTAAAGAATGTTAGAGTCCAAGTAGGGTATCAAGCCTTTTTGGCGGATTTTCTAGTACTAAACATTCCGGTGGATAAGGCGTTACCATTGTTGTTAGGTAGACCGTTTTTGAGAATGTGTGGAGCTATTATAGATATGAGGCTAGGTACTATGACTATTAATGATGGAATCTTGAAGCATACGTATTATCCCAAACATAGAGGAAAGATTGTTAAGGAAGTTCATGAAGAAGAAGAAGAAAAAGAAGACCACTTGGGTTGTTTTGAAGTGGGTAGAGATGAAGAAGGGAGGCCTAAATTTGGGCCGGTTGCTCCGAGTTACTTTGACATTGAAGATGAGATGGAAAGAGCTCTAGCTATGGAGGCTTTCTATAACCCTTTTAAAAATGTTTTTGTTTTTAACATGTTGACAGATTTTCTTGGATCCTTACCGGTCCACCTAAAGAATTTGGAATGGGGACCCGAAGGTTCTAGTGTTTACAAGAAGGAAGAAGGAGACGGAGATTGGCATGTGAATTTTGATATAGTTTGTCCGGAGGGAAGAAACTTTGCAAGGAGATTTAAAACGCAAAAGACTAACCGGAAATTGTCCGGGAAGTTTCAAAATGAAGACATATTGAGGCAAGAGTATTTTCAAGGATGAAAGATTCAAGTGAACAAGTTTGAAGAACAAGCACAAGGCTTGTGCAAGTTATTTGTTTGTTTTCTTTTTAATTCTTATGCATTTTGAGTATTTTTAATGTTTGCATTTAAGTTTAAGTTTAAGTTAAGACTTTTGTTTCTTTTTATGAAGTTATGAAGTTATGTTGTTAGTTAAGATTTCTTTTAGAGTTAGTTTGTTTAGATTAGTAGAAATAGATTTTGGATAACAAGTTGGTAGACTAGTGTGGTGGAGTATTTTTATACACAAAGAAAAAGCATTTTTGAGTAAAAACACTTCCACTTGATCTCACAAGTATCCTAAGGTGTTGGCAAGTAGAAAAGTGAAGTTTTTGCAAAAACTTAATCCAAATCGGTTGGATCAAATACTGATCGGATGGAGTTATATATATAAACTGAGAATTTCAAAAATCACAAAAACTTACACACACACACAATCCACCAAGCTTGGGATTCAAAAATTCGACCATTAGGAGATAATTAAGAGTTGCAGAAGAGTTCAAGGATCATCCATGGCACCAAAACAAGTAAGTAACATCATCAATTTGTGTTAATTAGGTTTTAATTCGGATTAATTGAATTAGGTCAAAATTTGGGTATTTTTGAGATAGTTCGAATTAAGATGTAATTTTTCTGGAAGAGATGGGTAAATGATTGAGGAATAGATTGCAAAAAGAATTAGATTGATTGATTAAGTTTTGAGGAAGAATTGATTGATTGAATTTTTGGATTGAATTGGGTCAAAACTTTGAATCAATTTAGGTTGCAATTGATGATTCCCAGATGTTATTTAGTTGATAATTAGTGATGTTAGGATGGTACATTGTGAGTTAGAACACTGATTTAGGAGTTTTGATTTTGTAGTGTTGTTGTGCTCTAGGATTGATTGAGAAATCATATGAATATGTTATGGATTGTTATAGGGATGAATGGGATATGTAGAAACCACTATAATTGATCAAATGCTGGATAGGAAAGAGTAGGAATTGATAGAATTGATTTTGAGTCGAAAGAAGAAAAAAATTTCTCACAGAAAGCCCCAACCGATTCGGTTGCGGGCCAGAACCGATCGGTTGGGCAGAGTAACTTACTCCATCCGATCGGATGGAGGCAATACCGATCGGATGGAGGGCTCGGTAAATGGAAATAAATTTTTTCAAAAACGAGTTTTTTTGACTTCTAAATCATGTAGCCTTGGTTCTTATGCTCTTACACTAACAAATAATTGTGTTTTCTACAGAGTTATGTTGTAGGTAGTTCACGTTCATCACGTGCGAGTGTTAACCCAATTGTGATCAAATATGTTAAAAGAAATGCGAAGAGTAAGGTCACATATACTCTTAATCCGAAGAGTAATGAAAATTTGAAGTTTAGCAAGTTAAGGAAGGAGGAAAAGCACACTTTTCGGGAGCGTCTTTCAAAGCTACAAGGTAGAAAGATTGCTAAGCCAAGGTTAGTTGATTGGGAATTGTTTGCAGATTATGAGTGTGAGGTTCAGTTGAGAAATATGATGAGGATGTCGTATGTGTATGAGGGTGATGGTGATAGTTTTGAAGATTTGTCGTGGGATAGAGCGTTTAGTATTTATGAGAATGTTAATCGTGAGTGGTGTTTGGAGTTTTTCTCTACATTTTATTTTGAAAGAAAGGTTGTTGATGTTATGGGAGATGTATGTATATGGTTTAGGCTTTGCGAAAACGAGCATGCCTACACGTTGCCAGAGTTTGCGGTTGCTTTAGGATTGTATGAGCAAGAGGAGATTGAGCATCGTGTGTTTGCACCTCATTTTGTGAGGTTGGTAACGAACCACAATGATTATGAAGTTATAGCAGAGTATTGGAACCGAGTTGGTGATCCGGGTTGCAATAGAAGGAACTCGTCAAGGTCGAGGAATCCTATTATGAATATTTTACAAAAATTGATCGCATGGGGAGTTTTACACAGGACGGGGAGTCGTGACAAGTGCAATCAACCGGATTTGTGGTTAATGAAATTGTTGGAGGAAGACAAGAATGGGAACGCGGCTTGGATTATAGCCGAATATCTTTCAAGAAGGGTACCAGGAATTAAGGATAATAGTGAGATTTGTGGAGGTCACTATGTGACCGCATTGGCAAGAAATTTGGGTTATTTTGAAGATGAGGAATTGGTGAAGTGTTTGGAGCCAACGGAAAGTGAAACGTGGGATGCCAAAAGTTTTGGTAGAGCATTGGATAGAAGAGGAAGAAAGTTGGGAGCTTGGACGGAACCAACGATGGCCGCACCACAACAAACTTACCAACAACCACCATACCAACCACCACCGAATATAAGGAATGTTCATGCACCGGGTAGTTTTGACTCAGGATGGGGGGATTGGAACAAGGAGTTAAACGAGATAGAGCGTAGGGACGCGTGGAGAGATTCTATGATGATGAGGCAGAATTACAACTACGATTATTCTATGCCAATGCTGCAACATGTGGCTCATGAAGCCAATTATGAGGTACCTCCCTACAACCCACCAAACGTTCCACCCTACCCGTTACAGTATGACCCATATCCTGGCCAATATCCTTACCCATATCCTGGGTACGCACCATTTCCTGAACCAGTGCCGGTTTATGGTAGAGTTCCTAATGTTGGAAGTTCGATTTATGATGTGGGTGGATCTTCATCAGGTGTTGGAAGAAAGAGGCAAAAAGTTTATACAGTTTTTGAAGGAGAAGAAAATTATGAGGAAGTAGAAGAAGAGGAGGACGAGGAGAGTGAAGATGAAAGAATTCATCCTGATGGCATGGATCACGATGATGAATGATCATCGGTGATTTGGTTAATCGATGGTCGTGTTTTAAAAAAACAAATGTTGGTCGAACAATTTCTATTTCTATGTTCTTAACTTAATTTTCTTAGGATTGATTTTATATGGTTTATGTTTAATTATTTATGGTTTATTTTTATCTATTTTGTTTGTTTTAGTATTTTTGTTTGTTTGTTTATTTGTTTCGTATATTTTTGCAGTTTTTTTTTTGCAGGGGAGAAGTACCAGAAGCTTATTGTTGATCAATACTTGGAGTTGGAAGAACTCATGTGCTTACTTATGATCAAATATGCGTATGCGAATTTTTCCCGGGTAGTACCTTTTTAACTAAATTTTTCCCATTTCCTTTACTTTTAAGTCCATTTTTATTACATTGAGGACAATGCAAAACTTAAGTGTGGGGGAGGGAAGAAAATAGGAAAAATTGGTTTAATTTTTTAATTTTTTTTAGGTTTAGTAGAATTTTGGATTCGAGTGACTAGAATGTGTTCGCCCTTGATTTTCTAGTTGTTTTCTTATATAGTTTGATTCAATGGTAAAAATGAGGCTATTTCAATTTTATTTTTTTGGAATTTAATCAAGTTATGAGAGCTATTTCAATTTTGGAAGCGATAACAGTTATTAGTACATGTTATAACCCACCTTAAATTGTGAGGATTTAAGCCTTTTTGTATAAAGCATTTCTTATGCTCTATATTTCGTTATGAGTGTGCCGGTGATTATGTTGATTCTAGAACTTGTACTTGTTATGCATTACGGTTAAAATTACTTTCGAGTGATAAAATTTATTCAAATGATAAGAGGCAAATTAGGATTTACACCAAATGGCCATCCGTTTACAAAAATATTTTTGCTGACCACATCGGTTAGTTATCCTAATATTTGGAACCCATTTGTTAGCATTAATATTTTTCGCTAGATACCCTTAGTTACACCTTCTGAGCCTATCTTTTCTTTTGTCACACCCCAAAAACGGCGCAGCGGAATGGCATTTACGGGGTATGACCTCATTGTCAAGAACACAAGGTGTCACAATAAAGAAATACTATATGTAATGCATAAAACAGATAATAGTCACAACTCCCGCAACTGGGATGAGTACAAATATCCAAATCATCATAAGTCTCAGAGCTAAACGTCATTACTAAACAATAACCAAATGCACCTTCACGACTTATAACCTGGAAGGGTCTTGACTAAGTCTTGCTAAGTCAGGCCAATACTCAACCTTCTAGTGTAACTTCAGTCTTAGCACCTAAAAATGGATACTCGAAAATGTCAACATAAAGTTAGTGAGCTCGTAGGTTTAAAAGTTGACCTACGATGCTGTGAATAATGGGTTGTAGGACAACAGTGAGCAAGATATACAAATATGAGCATACAGTAAGGATCACAAACTATCACAGGCTGCAAACCCGCATAATTGGTCCACACGTAGTCTGGGTGCCACATCCCAAATGAGGTACTGGATGCCACTTCCCAAAATGATGTAATGGGTGCTACTTCCCAAAATTATACTAACAATGTATCACTAGACAGTTGCGCACGTTCAAGATAAGACATACAATTTGAATTCACACAGTAAGGCACATATTGCAATCAAAACGCACATATTGTCCAAAATCATGAAAACAGTATAATCACAGCATGAAAACAGTTAAAATATCATTTGAGTACTATTTTCCCCCAAGGAAAACATAATGAAAAAGGGGCTACGAGAACTCACCTCCACAAGATATCGCAATGATAACGAAACAAATGCACAAGCTTGCTACGTAACCCGAGAGTCTTATCCGCGACCTAATTAATTAAGCCGTTTGAGAAAATATGATATGTACCGTATGCATATGAGTTTTAAAATGCAAAATGATTCTTATACACTTGAAATGAGTTTTTATGATTCAACACGAAATAAAATGAAAGTTATATAATTTATTTATTAAGTTTTGAGGTTTAAATATATATATATATATATATATATATATATATATATATATATATATATATATATATATATATATATATATATAAGAGAGAGAGAGAGAGAGAGAGAGAGAGATGGGATATTATGAGAAGGGGTCTTAAAATGAGAAGGGTGGGAAGGATTGTGGGAGTGACATGTGTCACTTTGCCACATCATCATTCCGCCAAAAAAAATTTTCCCGCCAAAAAAATAAATTTTTTTTTTGGGCAAAACAATTTTTTTTTTCCCGCCAAAATTTTTACTGCATCGTGATGCAGTAAAAATTATACTGCATCGTGATGCAGTAAAAAATTATACTGCATCGTGATGCAGTAACCGTAATGAAGTAAAAAAATATACTGCATCGTGATGCAGTAACCGTAATGCAGTAAAAATTTTGGCGGGAAAAAAAAAATTTTTTTGCCCAAAAAAAAATTTTTTTTTGGCGGGAAAAAAAAAAATTTCCCGCCAAAATTTTTACTGCATCACGATGCAGTAACCGTGATGCGGCATGATGATGTGGCATGGGGATGACACATGTCACTCCCACAATCCTTCCTACCCTTCTCATTTTAAGCCCCTTCTCATTGTATCCCTACCCTATAGATATATATATATATATATATATATATATATATATATATATATATATATATATATATATATATATATATATATATATATATGTTCTCGTAACTTCAAGAGTTCATAATTTCTTCGTTATAAGGCCGTTTTCGTCCATTCAAATTTCTAAGTCTAGATAATAACATCTAGTTTCAAAATATGATGGCCAAGGATGTTTAGGGAACGGTTTTCAAGGCCACTTGGGTCGAATAAGGGGCGGTTAGGCAGAAAAGTTTGGGCAAAAATGTGTTAGGTTTGCGGGTTCGTATTTCTTTCAAAAGTGGCCCATTTTACTTGTTTAAAATTGCTAAACTCAATCCTACGTTGTAACAAGGGTCGGTTTGGTCAAGTTTTTGAGGTCGAAAACATCACGCATTGAAACAGTCCGTCGTGTAATAAAAGTTAACTTGAACGGACCGTAATTTATTCATTTCTCGATGAAATAATGCGTTTTCAGAGTCTAAAATTATCTACATTAAATGTAGTTTTCAAATATCTAAGTAAAATATTTTTCCCGTGCACCCATTTTTCTGAATAAATCATTTTAAGGGCTGAAGTCAAAACTGTCAGGAAATTAGAGAATTTACCCAACTTCTTTTGGCTGTATCTTACTCGTTATTTACCGTCACGTGTCCATCCAACTCCCTAGACCTAATTTAAGATGTCCCCTAACACTTTCTAGTTTATCATTTTAGCTCAAAAGGTCTCGTGGTGTTTTTTTTTTCTGAATAGATTCGGATCTCAGAAAAGTGCAAACAGCAGGTCTTGGTTTTGTAGCACTTATTAAAAATAGTAAAACGTTTTATAAAATTTTGAAAAAATTTGTGAGACCTCCTAACACATACATATAAGTTTGTATCAACCAGATTTGTGTGAAAAATCGCATAGCTATTTTAATTGTGTCCAAGATTTGAGTCGAAATTTGGGACAACAAGAGTATATGTTTTGTTCTAAGTTTGGCGTACAGCTTCTCCTTCTTGAGCAGCTCTAGGATTATCTTCAGGTGCGTTTCATGTTTCTCTTTGGTCTTGGAATAGATCAATATGTCATCCATAAATATGATGAAAAATTTATCTAGGTATGGCCTGCAAACTCGATTCATCAGGTCCATGAAGACCGCAGGCGCATTTGTTAGTCCAAACGGCATAAACGTGAACTCGAAATGACCGTATCGAGTTCTAAACACGGTTTTTGGAATGTCATCTTCGTGTACTCGTAACTGATGGTAGCCGGAATGGAGATCTATCTTGGAGAAGTATCATGAACCTTGTAGTTGGTCCAATAGGTCGTCAATTCTCGGGAGAGGGTAACGGTTCTTAATGGTTAGTTTGTTCAGTTCCCGATAGTCGATGCACATCCTGAATGAACCATCCTTCTTCTTGAAAAACAGTACCGGTGCTCCTCATGGCGAAGAACTAGGTCGGATGAAACCTTAGTCTTGGAGTTCCTTGAGTTGATTAGACAACTCCTCCATCTCAGTAGGTACCAATCGGTAGGGAGACTTTGCAACCGGCATTGCTCCAGGAATTAAGTCTATCCGAAATTCAATCTCTCGCAAAGGGGGTAATCCGGATAAATTATCAGGAAACACTTCTAGGAAGTCTCGAACGACTGGGATATCTTCTAGTTTCTGTTTGTCTACCTTCATGCTCATGAGATGTTTCACGTTTTCTTCAAGTCTCTCTCCGTAGACCTTGAGTAATTCACCGTTGGGTAGTGGTATTCGGACCATCTTCTCGTGACACACTATTTCAGCCTTATTCTCATCCAGTCCATTCCCACAATCACGTCGAAACTTCCGTGCCCAAATGGTACTAAGTCGATGCTAAAGGTATGACCTTCTAATTCTAGTGTACACCCGCGAATGATCTCATTTGTTTCTACCTTTTAACCACTTGTTATTTCTATTTCGTAACTAAAGCCTAGCCCACTAGGTTTCATATTCAACAAATGCATGAACTCAGTGGAGAAAAAACTATAATCGGCACCAGAATCAAATATCATGGTAGCATCGTGGTTTTTTAAAGAGAACGTACCCGTCACAATGTTCGGGTCATGGCGTCCTTCCTCAGCGTTCATCACAAATACCCGACCGCGAGCTGGGTTACCATTGTTTCCACCATTCATATTGTTTCCACGATTCACATTGTTTCCACGGTTTGCACTGCCTACACGGTTAGCATTGTTCCCACCATTTGTTGCAGCCTGATTCTGGTAGTTATGCACTGGCGCCTGTGTCCTACCCAACCTAGGGCACATACTGCGAAGGTGATTCGGGCTTCCACACTCGTAATAAGTCCTTGGGTTAATGAAATTAACTGGTGCCACTGGGTTAGCTGGTGCCCTACAATCTTTCGCCATATGCCCAGGTCGCTTACAGTTGAAACATACCACCTGGCATGGCTTGGTCTCTGGATGGTGGTACTTGAATTTGTTACAATTGGGGAGAGAACCATGATATTCCTTCTTGACAGCGCCAGTTGCCACAAATCCTTTTCCCCACTTAGCTTTCTTATTGTTACCATTTGCTCCATCTTGCTTACTTTGCTCACTCACGGCTTTCCTCTTTTCACCACTCTTAGACAATGTCCCATTCCTGATCATCTCATCCATCAGGGCTGCAGATTTTAGTATCGCGCTCTGGATAGTAGCAGGCTCAGTTGCTTTCACCATTCCACGAATTTCAGGGGCCAACCCATAGATGTACCTTTCAATTCTCTTAGATTCAGGTGTGAGCATATGAGGTACTAATCTAGCGAGCTCATGGAATCGATCCGTATAAGCCACATGTCCGGTTCCCACCATGGTGTGATGGTAGAACTCATGTTCCAGTTTCTGCATCTCATTATCTGGACAATACTCCTCTCTTAACAATGCCTTAAATTCATCCCAACTTATCCCTATAGCAGCTTCTCTGCCCTTAGCCTGAATTTGCGTATTCCACCAAGTTAATGCCTTTCCAATCAAAGAACAAGCAGCATACTTCACCTTCTAATGACTCGCACACTCACTTATGTCAATCACTGACTCCATCTTCTCGACCCATCGAGTATAAGCTATCGCACCTCCAGTACCATCAAAGTCCATCGGTTTGCACACAGTAAACTCCTTGTAAGTACATCCTTTGTTACCGTTGTTGTGGTTTCCGTCATTGACGTGATCACTTCCACCGTTGTTGTCCGCTTGATCATTCCTACTCACGTTGTTCCCTTGGTTGCTGATATGGTCGCCAACTTGGGTGACAATAGTGGGTAGCAGCTCCCTTAGTTGTTGGGTGACAATGGTAGCAACATCAGGAGTCTCATTGCTGGCATCGTCGCTTCTCGTGCCGCGACCTCCTGCCCTACCTCCTCGTCCACCAGTCCTTCCACCCCTCGGTGGTGGAACACCTCAGTTAACTTGAGTCGACCTTCTTGGAGGCATGATTCTACAAAGTAGGACACTGGTAAACGTTAGATAGGAGATAGGTAGGATAGGTCGGTATACGTGTTGTGCTACTACACTTAACCTCCTATCTGACAATCCATGAATGTGATAAGTCCATGCCGCATCATGTTATCGTAAAAACGTTGGCCAGGCGTTTTTAAGATAGCATCATGCTGCATTTACTTATCATCATCAATTCGTGTCATACAATACACATAATTGCACACGTAACTCCTATAATGCAAACTATATGAGGATTCTTAGGTTATAGTCTAGGTTAAACCACCTAATTCTCTATAACCTTGGCTCTGATGCCAATCTGTCACACCCCTAAAACGGCGCAGCGGAATGGCGTTTACGGGGTATGACCTCATTGTCAAGAACACAAGGTGTCACAATAAAGAAATACTATATGTAATACATAAAACAGATAATAGTCACAACTCCCGCAACTGGGATGAGTACAAATATCCAAATCATCATAAGTCTCAGAGCTAAACGTCATTACTAAACAATAACCAAATGCACCTTCACGAGTTATAACCCGGAAGGGTCTTGACTAAGTCTTGCAAAGTCAGGCCAATACTCAACATTCTAGTGTAACTTCAGTCTTAGCACCTGAAAATGGATACTCGAAAATGTCAACATAAAGTTAGTGAGCTCGTAGGTTTAAAAGTTGACCTACGATGCTGTGAATAATGGGTTGTAGGACAACAGTGAGCAAGATATACAAATATGAGCATACAGTAAGGATCACAAACTATCACAGGCTGCAAACCCGCATAATTGGTCCACACGTAGTCTGGGTGCCACTTCCCAAATGAGGTACTGGATGCCACTTCCCAAAATTATGTACTGGGTGCTACTTCCCAAAATTATACTAACAATGTATCACTAGACAGTTGCGCACGTTCAAGATAAGACATATAATTTGAATTCACACAGTAAGGCACATATTGCAATCAAAACGCACATATTGTCCAAAATCATGAAAACAGTATAATTACAGCATGAAAACAGTTAAAATATCATTTGAGTACCATTTTCCCCCAAGGAAAACATAATGAAAAAGGGGCTATGAGAACTCACCTCCACAAGATATCGCAATGATAACGAAACAAATGCACAAGCTTGCTACGTAACCCGAGAGTCTTATCCGCGACCTAATTAATTAAGCCGTTTGAGAAAATATGATATGTACCGTATGCATATGAGTTTTAAAATGCAAAATGATTCTTATACACTTGAAATGAGTTTTTATGATTCAACACGAAATAAAACGAAAGTTATATTATTTATTTATTAAGTTTTAAGGTTTAAATATATATATATATATATATATATATATATATATATATATATATATATATATATATATATATATATATATATATATATATATATATATATGTGTGTGTGTGTGTGTGTGTGTGTGTGTGTGTGTGTTCTCGTAACTTCAAGAGTTCATAATTTCTTCATTATAAGGCCGTTTTCGTCCATTCAAATTTCTAAGCCAAGATAATAACATCTAGTTTCAAAATATGATGGCCAACGATGTTTAGGGAACGGTTTTCAAGGCAACTTGGGTCGAATAAGGGGCGGTTAGGCAGAAAAGTTTGGGCAGAAATGTGTTAGGTTTGCGGGTTCGTATTTCTTTCAAAAGTGGCCCGTTTTACGTGTTTAAAATTGCTAAACTCAATCCTACATGTATTTTATCTAAAGTAAATAGTTACGTTGTAACAAGGGTCGGTTTGGTCAAGTTTTTGAGGTCGAAAACATCACGCATTGAAACAGTCCGTCGTGTAATAAAAGTTAACTTGAACGGACCGTAATTTATTCATTTCTCAATGAAATAATGCGTTTTCAGAGTCTAAAATTATCTATATTAAATGTAGTTTTCAAATATCTAAGTCAAATATTTCTCCCGTGCACCCATTTTTCTGAATAAATCGTTTTAAGGGCTGAAGTCAAAACTGTCAGGAAACTAGAGAGTTTACCCAACTTCTTTTGGCTGTATCTTACTCGTTATTTACCGTCACGTGTCCATCCTACTCCCCTAGACCTAATTGAGGATGTCCCCTAACACTTTCTAGTTTATCATTTTAGCTCAAATGGTCTCGAAGTGGTGTTTTTTTTCCTGAATAGATTCGGATCTCAGAAAAGTGCAAATAGCAGGTCTTGGTTTTGTAGCACTTATTAAAAATAGTAAAACGTTTTATAAAATTTTGAAAAAATTTGTGAGACCTACTAACACATACATATAAGTTTATATCAACCAGATTTGTGTGGAAAATCGCATATCTATTTTAATTGTGTCCAAGATGTGAGTCGAAATTTGGGACAGCAAGAGTATATGTTTTGTTCTAAGTTTTAAAGAGAAGTATCAACATAACAAGTGTATATTAGCATGTCATAATAACATAAATGATGTAATATGAGTATGAAATGTATGAAAATAGATCTAGATTACTTACTTAGTTGTTCTATATGAGTGATGAGAACAAAGAAAACCAAGAATCTAACTAAACCTAAGTGAATACACCAAACCAAAACTTCCAGGATGCCTTAAAAACACTTGATTAAATGACTAAAGCACCAAGACTTGTCCTTGTTTTCCCCCCCTTGTGCTACTGCCGTATGTATGTGTGTATATGAGAGTGAAATTTGTTTGTGTTTTATGTGAAGATGAAATGGGAACTAGTGATCTTATAAGACAAAAACTCATTTAATCCAAGGATCAAATAAGCCAAAGACTTTGACTTCAACACCAAGACAATTTTCATGACCTCACCTTAGTACCAGTTTGTTAAACAAGGAGACAAAAAGCATGTGGGGGTGTGTTCGATCAGTTATGGATCAAAGGAGAGGGTGAGGTGAAGTTTTTGTTTTGTGTTGTGGTGTGATGACAAAATGGAGTAAGACAAACATCACAAGTGAACAAAGAACACACAAAGGGTGTGTTTTGGGTGGGATCGACCAAAAGACCAAAAAAGAAGAAGATAATTCATTTATTTTTTCAAATTTTTGTGTATTTACTTGTGTATTAAATTAGTTATGTAGCAAGGTAATGCAAAAATATATGTGTGTGTGACTAAACATAAACATGTATACGTTTTATGCAAAAGTTATAAAATAATGCAATGGCCTATAAAATATGTTATAAATGTCATGGTGTATTGATTAAATATAGGTTTACTTAGACTCGTGCGGGTACACGTTGAAGGTCGTTTTTTTTACAGTAAGCGGGATAGCCTCTCGATTTTAGTTTAAAGTATCACGTAAATGAAAATTAAATAAATAAATGCTTCGAGTTTGAGGTTGAGTAAGGACCTGAAAATGTGGTTGTTATATCTTTTGATTAAATCCAGAAAAATACAAAAAGATTTTACATCTTACACCTTTGCCTTACTCGAATCAAGTTCAATTGAAGTTCAAAAATATTTTTTTTTTATGATTGCATGTTGACCACACTTTGATATGTGTATGTGTTATTTCAATGACGAAGGAGGTCGCTACTCTTATTTGTATTTTTTTTATAGCGTGTGCTCATCCAAAGTGTGGGGGTGACTAAAAAGAAATGAGTTAAAAAAAGAAAAAAAAAAGTGAATAACCAATGAGCTATAGTATATAAATATAAGTTAGCCAATGAGCTATGAAGGAAGAAAGAAGTGAGTATGAGATGCAGAATAACAATCGAAGAAGTTTGGGAAGTGATCATTTGAGGTATAAAGAGTTGGGAACAGAATTTGGACTTGATTCTTATTTATTTTTCATTTTGTAGGAACCAATCATAAATAATTCCCATGTCTATTCCCCACCTTTTACCAATTACTTTATTCGTTGTTAGTTTTCGAGCATCCAGATTGAGTGATGGCTTTGTTTAGATATGTAGTGCATGGATGTGTAGTGACCATCCGGGTTTTTGAATAGTTGAAAAACATTGCAAGCGAGCTAGTGCGTATTTTGGTGACCATCCGTTATGCAAGTAATGTTGTCAGCGAACCAAGGTACAATCTAGTGACCATCCATTGCTTAGCTAATCAAGAATTCGTTGTTAGCGAGCTATTATATTCTTGTATGAAGTATTTGCACATTAGCCAGGTAAACTTTAACCCTTAACCTTAAACACGAATAAAAGACCTCTTTGATGTTTTATTTTGTTGTTTTGATACTTGTACAAGCTTATGGTAAGAAACATGAATCATGACTGAGCATTGAGTGATTTACCAATAAATTTACCCTTAGAGTGTTGAGTGAATTTAAAATTCCTTTGTGAGGTACTTAGTTATGTTATCAAGCTCAAACTAACTTGTTTATGTTTCAAGAATCTTTTCGCATTTAAATTAAAAATAGCAATTGTTCCTTTGGGATGGTTGTTGGATTTTTAGAATCATGATGACGATACCATTGAGATTAGTTTTTCTAAAAGCTAGACTTGCTCGAGGGCGAGCAAAACTCAAGTGTGGAGGAATTTGATAACGTTCAAAATGAACATGTTTTTAGTTACGTTATCAGTAGTTTTCTGCACTATATTTGGTTATATTTGTGTACATTTGTTACTAAATCATGAAAAAGTGTATATGCAAGTGAATATAGCCAAGTACAGGAAAAGATGACAAAAATATGAAGAATTGAAGTAGTTATGCACATTTGAAGATTCCCGAGATGAAAACGAGAGAGAAACCACATGAGAACTCAAGGATTTGATAATGTTGAAATTTCTACGTTCAAATATCAAGAAAAGATCGAGTTCTACGGAAGAAAGTAGTGCCACAACCAAGGATAAAGCTCGCGACAAGAAAAGAAAAGAAAAATAAAAAGTTGTGTATGGCAGAAGACTCCATCCGGTCGGATGGAGTCTGCATCCGGATCGGATGAAAGTCAGGGTATTTAACCGAGAAGCTCAACCGATCGGTTGGAGCCTAATACCGATCGGTTGGATGAAGAGGCTGTTACAAAGTTCCATTTAATGACGAATTTAAGCCCCATAATCATGGTGGATTATCATTTCCTAAATAATAACTAATATAGGACGTTTTTGCTTGAAGAGAAAGGGTTCTTGTACTTATATATAGGACCCTAGGCTAGTTTACAAAGTGTGACACCCCAAAACCTAGTAAAGGCTTGCACCAAGTCCTTACTAACTTATTATCATTGCCCGAAAGCTTAGAAACGCTGTGAAAACGTCCAGGAATACTAAGTTCAAGTCTCAATAGGTTGGTGTTGTGTGGAGTTGTTTACGTGTCTTGTTAAGCGATTGGAGGAGTGTGGTTGCTATAGTTCCACAATTCTAGTTCTTGTAATTCCAAAACTAGGTATCTCTTGTTTAAATTACTATGAACTACTTTTACTTTAAGTTGAATGAAAGAATGGTTTGTTACTTGTGTTTGATTATAATTGTTATGGAGTGATTTTTGGTATACTTGTGTGTATGATGTGACAATTGTTGGAGTATTCTTATTTTATAGTGATGCATGAAAACATGTCTTGTTTTATGAGTTTGTTGAAATACAATCTAATCTTGCTTAATTAGTTGGTTAAAACAGTTTTAAAGAATAAAAAGGGCCGAAAGGATTTTCTTTATGTTTTTATTCCAAAATGTTAGTGCACGAATTAATATGGGCTATGGTGTGTGACAAGCACCATATTAACTCATTAAAATGGATTTGGAAATGATTTCATCACGAGAAAGGGCCGAAAGGATTCGTAAGAATTCTTAAGATAAGAAATGCTTTTCAAACAACAAAGGGTTTAATAGAATTATCGTAATAGTTGAAAAGGCCGAATGGAATAAACTAGGAGATTGAATTCTTAGAGATGATTTTTCATGATAAAAACCATTGATTGTTAATCATTCATATTAAGTTGTGCATCACTCTAAGTTACACCAAACTTTGTAGATTACTCTATGCAATTAGTCAAGGTATTACACACAAGTATATGTTTTGTTTGATTGGATTCTATTTACTTTTTGAATTTTCACCAAATTGGATTGACAGCCCTTTTTGTAAAAAACTAGTTTTACTAAGTTCTAACACCAACTCCCATAGGACGATCTCGACTTACCCACCTTTACTACCGCGGATGAGTATACTTGCTCGTATGTGTTAATTAGAGAATTGGATAAATCGTGTTTATAAATTTTTAAAACTTGCACCCACGCGTAACACATATCAGTCCCCATGGCGAAGAACTAGGTCGGATGAAACCTTTGTCTTGGAGTTCCTTGAGTTGATTAGACAACTCCTCCATTTCAGTAGGTGCCAAGCGGTTGGGAGACTTTGCAATCGGCATTGCTCCAGGAATTAGGTTTATCTGAAATTCAACCTCTCGCGTAGGGGGTAATCCTGATAGGTCGTCGGGAAACACTTCTGGGAAGTCTCGAACGACTGGGATATCTTCTAGTTTCTGTTCGTCTTCCTCCGTGCTCATGAGATGTTTCACGTTTTCTTCAAGTCTCTCTCCATAGACTTTGAGTAATTCACCATTTGGTAGTGGTATTCGGACAATCTTCTCATGACACACTATTTCAGCCTTATTCTTGGACAACGAGTCCATTCCCATAATCACGTCGAAACTTTCGTGCCCAAATGGTATTAAGTCGATGCTAAAGGTATGACCTTCTAATTCTAGTGTACACCCGCGAATGATCTCATTTGTTTCTACCTTTTGACCACTTGCTATTTCAATTTTGTAACTAAAGCTTAGTCTACTGGGTTCCATATTCAACAGATGCATGAATTTAGTGGAGACAAAGCTATAATCGACACCAAAATCAAATAGCATAGTAGCATAGTGGTCGTTTAAAGAGAACGTACCCGTCACGATGTTCGGGTCCTGGCGTCCTTCTTCAGCGTTCATCACAAATACCCGACCACGAGCTGGGTTACCATTGTTTCCACCATTCACATTGTTTCCACGGTTCACTCTATTCCCACGGTTTGCATTGTCTACACGGTTAACATTGTTTCCACCAATTGCTATAGCCTGATTCTGGTTGTTATGCACTGGCGCCTTTGTCCTACCCAACCTTGGGCACATACTACGAAGATGATTCGGGCTCCCACACTCATAACAAACCTTCTGGTTAACGGTATTATCTGGTGTCACTTGCTTAGCCACTGCCCTATAATCGTTTGCCATACGACCAGGTTGCTTACAGTTAAAGCATACAACCTGGCATGGCTTGGTCTCTGGATGATGGTAGTTGCATTCGGTGCAATTGGGAAAGAACCATGATACTCCTTCTTGATGGCACCAGTTGCCACAAATCCTTTTCCCCACTTAGCTTTCTTATTATTACCATTTGCTTCAGCTTGCTTACTTGGCTCACTCACGGCCTTCCTCTTCTCACCACTCTTAGACAATGTCCCATTCCTGATCATCTCATCCGTCAGGGTTGCAGATTTCACTATCGCACTCTGGATAGTAGCAGGCTCAGTCGCTTTCACCATCCCACGAATTTCAGGGACCAACCCATAGATGTACCTTTCAATTCTCTTAGATTCAAGAGTGACCATATGAGGTAATAGTCTAGCGAGCTCATGGAACCGATCCGTATAAGCCGCATGACCAGCTCCCACCATGGTGTGATGGTAGAACTCATGTTCCAGTTTCTGCATCTCATTATCTGGACAATACTCCTCTCTTAACAATGCCTTAAATTCATCCCAACTCATCCCTATGGCAGCTTCTCCGCCCTTAGCCTGAATTTGCGTATTCCACCAAGTCAATGCTTTTCCAATCAATGAACATGTAGCATACTTCACCTTCTGATGACTCGCACACTCACTTATGTCGATCACTGACTCCCTCTTTTCGACCCACCGAGTATAAGCTATCGCACCTCCATTGCCATCAAAGTTCACCAGTTTGCACGCGGTAAATTCCTTGTAAGTGCACCCTTTGTTACCGTTGTTGTGGTTCCTGTCATTGACGTGATCACTTCCACCGTCGTTGTCCGCTTGATCATTCCCACTCACGTTGTTCCCTTGGTTGCTGATATGGTCGCCAACTTGGGTGACAATTGGTAGGTAGCAGTTCCCGTAGTTGTTGGGCGATAATGGTAGCAACATCAGGAGTCTCATTGATGGCATCGTCACTTCCCGTGCCGTGACCTCCTGCCCTACCTCCTCGTCCACCAGTCCTTCCACCCTTCGGTGGTGGAACACCTCAGTTAACTCGAGTCAACCTTCTTGGAGGCATGATTCTACAAAGTAGGACACTGGTAAACGTTAGATAGGAGATAGGTAGGATAGGTCGGTATACGTGTTGTGCTACTACACTTAACCTCCTATCTGACAATCCATGAATGTGATAAGTCCATGCCGCATCATGTTATCGTAAAAACGTTGGCCAGGCGTTTTTAAGATAGCATCATGCTGCATTTACTTATCATCATCACTTCGTGTCATAAAATACACATAATCGCACACGTAACTCCTAAAATGCAAACTATATGAGGATTCTTAGGTTATAGTCTAGGTTAAACCACCTAATTCTCTATAACCTTGGCCTCTGATACCAATCTGTCACACCCCAAAAATGGCGTAGCGGAATGGCATTCACGGGGTATGACCTCATAGTCAAGAACACAAGGTGTCACAATAGAGAAATACTAAATGTATAACATAAGACAGATAATCGTCGCAAACTCCCACAACTGGGATAAGTACAAAGATCCAAGATAACATAAGTCTCAAAATTAAACAACATCACTAGGAAATAACAAAATGCAACTTCACGAGATATAAACCGGAAAAAGGTCTTGTCTTAAGTCTTGCTAAGCTAGGCCAGTACTCAACCTTCTAGTGTAACTTCAGTCTTAGCACCTGAAAATGGATACTCGAAAATGTCAACATAAAGTTGGTGAGCTCGTAGGTTTAAAAGTTAACCCACGATGCTGTGAATAATGTATTGTAGGACAACAATGAGCAAGATATACAAATGTGAGCATACAATAAGGATCGCAAACTATCTTATGCTGTAAACCCGCATAATTGGTCCACACATAGTCTGGGTGCCACTTCCCAAATGATGTACTGGGTGCCACTTCCCAAAATGATATACTGGGTGCTACTTTCCAAAATTACACTAACAATGTATCACTAGACAGTTGCGCACTTTCAAGCTAAGTCATACAATTTGAATTCACACAGTAAGGCACATATTGCAATCAAAACACACATATTGTCCAAAATCATGAAAACAGTAGATCACAACATGAAAACATTCGAAAGCATTGAACCATTTCCACCCCAAGGTAAAAACACGTTAAAAAAATGGGGCTACGAGAACTCACCTCAATGAAGCCAAGCACAAACACAAATCTACAGAAGCAAGGTACTCAACACTACCAAGTATCGGCACTCACGGACTCGGCCCAACCTAATAATATAAACTCGCCTTAACATATATCTCCAAATGTAAAAGTTTCCAAAAGCTAATTATCCCCAAGTATATTCCATTTCCATTCCAAAATCTCTTTCTTATATTAGTTACTAGCGTTTGGTATCAACGGGTGTGCAGTGGACCCACAACATGACTCAAGGTTACTCACGCCAAACAAATGACCAAACGAACATGACTCACAAAACAATATTCCAATAACGAACACGCCAAGTTGTTGCGATATCCCAAACCGACTCTACTACTAAAACTCACAACCACTTAGCAAGAACCGAGATTCAATAATTATTTAAAGTTCTAGTAAGTTATACGGGCAAATTGACGGATGCTTATCGAATTCGACATTGATTCCACATAATCCTTAATCCCAATATTATAATAATAAAGTAATGTGTCTTGGTAAACGTGCCTTCAAAACATTTAATAACTCCTATTTACTTCAAACTTTCCATTTATAACATATCGTTTTTAAATAAAAAAACTTCCGTTAAATATTAAGTAACAAATGAGTTTTCGTTAATCAATATTTCCCGTTTTTAGTCGTTATTATTTATTTTCCATTTCTAGTTATATATACATTTCCAAACAAATATTTTTCGAGTTATTTCCGTTTCAAGTCATGAGTCCGAGTTTTCATTATTCTCTGGTCAAATAACCAACCATAATAATCCAATATCAATCATAAATTTCTAGTATCTCTTTTGGCTTGTCGAGGCCACAACGAGACTAATAAGTCTCAGCGACTCTCGACTTGGCTCAAATCAACATGGTTCAATATATATGATTATAACAATAATGCCGCAATATCAATCAACCGCCAACAATATTTTTTAACGGCCAAGAATCCTACGGCTCGTTATCTAACAACTCCTCAAATAATTCACGCAACAACAACAACCACAAGAATATATCCAGGCCGAGACCCTAGTGGTCTCGGCTCCAACTCTCGGCACCAAAATAACCAAATCGACCCTAAAGTCTCTACTCAACATCAATTCCAACAGCCGCAATATATATAAATTATAACAACCTGTATTCAAACCAGTATCCAATATATCCAATCCAAGTTTCAAATTAATACTCGTGTACTCGAGGGTTTTACCAAACCCTAAATCTACCAAAAATAGTCATGACACAAAAGTAATAATGACATACGCGACTCCCAAACTCGACTCGACCACAAATATATATAATAGATCTCGGCCGTGAGCTAAAGCTCACGGCTCAGCCTCGACAAGACCACCGCCGACACAACACAACCAAGGAATGATACCAAACATTTATTAGTGATTTTTAGTTAATAAAAAAACGTAAAACCCGTTCGTTTTTAACACCCAATCGAAACAAAACAGAAAAAATATACTCGACAAGCTCGAGTTGTTGCACACCGAGTCACAACCACGGGTGACTCGGTGTTACCCACCTTTAATACTCTCGGTTATGAACGGATCTTGGTCGAAAAACACTGAGGTGGCACGTGGTGATGGTAGGGGAAGGTTTTTGAGCGCGTACGGTGGTGAACGAGGATAAGGGGTTTAAAAAGTGAGGTTTGGTGGTGGCGATGTAAGAAGGGGAGGGGTGGTGATGGCGTACGGTGGTCACCAGATTGTTTGGCCGGAGAAGGAGATAGGGAGAGAGAGAAAAGTCGGCTGCTAGGGTGAAATGAGTGTGATATAACCCTAAATGGGTTATAAATTTTCCTTATATAGGCAAGGGACTAGATTTGAATGCCTAATGTCCCTCAGGGACTGAATTTGTAACTTGGGCGCGGGGTGGGAAGTGACATTCAGCCAAACTTTCTATAACACGTATTCGGGATAGATTTAAGCACCGAGACAACTTCTCGAGAAATTTTAATGTGTTCCACTGATTTTAGAATAATTTTTCCACTCAAAACGACTATAAATACGTCTATGTTTATTTAACGCGTCCAATAATCAATATTTCTTGTTTTTATTAGTTCTAACTGTGCCGACTCACGGAGTGCCTCACTGGGTACACAAGGAAATATTCATCACATTATGAAAGTCCATGATACATAAATCAAAATTCGGATAAAATATCCAACACATCCAAAAGTGATTACAAGTGATAAAATGTTCATTTTAAAACATAATGCGGTAATTTTGAAAAAGGCTCCCGAAATTTACCAGTTGTCACACACACTTTGTAAATGGCATGCAACTAAAATGTTATCCAATTATTAGGCTTTTCATAGTATCCAAAAAAAACACATTAAGACCATCAAACTAATAAGCAATCAAATGGACAAATCATGAATATATCTTGAAAAATGTTGAGGGTTAGTTCAAAGTTGCGTAACCAAACCAAAAACCGTAAGCATATTACCCACCAGTTTAAGTCTTTTAATCCTTGAGTAAATTTAGTCATCAACATAAACACTACTATTGAACCATAAGCAAAGTTGACTACTAATAAACTGTCTTAAATCCCAACCCTACTAATTTTCAAGAAATAGATCAAGTGTTTTGATTATAATGCTCAAATGGGTCTAATAAAAAATAGCTATAACAAAAATGGATTAACCACTTATAGAAAAATGAACAAAGGATGGTAATGATCCATTTTGACTCATTATCGAACCCACACTTTTTCGGAGTATATAAAAATGTGGTCAAATGAAGCTCATTATTATTATAAGGAGTTATTAATAGATCAAAAGCATGAAATCACAAAATAGTGATGCTTAGTGCCAACATTTTTTTGAATAAAAACAAGACTTAGTGTATTATAATGCAATTAAGGTAGTGTACAATTCAATTACATCGTGGTCGTCGTGGGTGGTGGTGGTGGTGGTGGTGGGTTCTGGGTGGAGGTGGTGGTGGTGAGTGGTACTGGGTGGTGGTGATGGGGTTTTGGGGAAATGTCAGGGACCAACTGTGTAATTGGAGTTTAGAAGAAAAGACGGAAATACCCATGTTGAAAAGTCAATTAACGAGGAAAACTAATTGTTGTTACATATAACGGAGGTCTTAGGACCAAACGGGAGTGAAATAAGAGACGGGGACTAAATGTGCAAGAACAGTAAAACAGGGGTCCAAATGTGGAAACGGGGCCAACTTGGGAGACGAACGGTGTAATTTACCTTTAATGTTTTCGTTAAAGATTATAATAATAAATTCAAGCAAGAGTAATATGTGTTGCAACATCATGTAAAATTGTAAATACCTATTTAGTAGAATTGTTTAATATATGTAAAACCTGCAACAAAATGATTCAGATGACCCAACAAAATGATTCGGAGATGACAACTGGGGCATTGGTCCAGTGGGTGAGGCTTTCATTCTTAAGTCAATAGACTCGGGTTCGAATCCCATCCCTGGCACTTTGCTCCCAGATAGGTACCAACCTCCGCAAAACCTATGGGCTCACTGGAGAGACTTTGTGGATAAGAGCTCAAGAGTCCGAGAGTCTCGGCTCACTCTAGTTGGTGCCCCACTAGGCCAGGAGAGTTGCCCGAAGCTATTCCTTGTGGGTTGGACAATGGCTGGTGCCAAAAGGCACCCGGGGTTAGGGTGTTCCCGCCAATCTACACCTTTTTTTTTGTGGAAAATGATTCGGAGATGAAGTCCTGCAGCAATACGCGACTCTAAATATACAACCTCTTAGGTTGCGGCTATCTCACAACTCACGAATATCATATGTTAAATGCCATTTTTTTTGAACGGCGGATTTTATTAACACAAATAGCAAGGAGCTATAAATTACAAAGAAACAATATGAGGGGTTTTAAGCCAATCATTCCAACTAAATGAAGCTTTATATCTAAAACGACACCAATAAAAAGATCGAGACACCATGTCTTCAAATATCGTTGTCTTTGACGGATTCTTCAAACCAAAGATTTTTTTATTCCGAAAAGACCAAAGATGCCACCACATAACATAGCAAACTCCTTCTTGTAACCTTTTGTGTTTGATAGGGAGGCGAAGATTCACAATCCAATCTGTTAATACAAATATCGTCTAAAAAATGTTATTTATATTTTACGGTCTTTGCTATATTTTGTTAACGACAATTATAAATTTTATTTTTAGCAAAGCATAAATATAGTTAAGTCTTTTATATTTATAGTCACAAGCTTTTTATAAACTCATTTACATGCTACATATATGATCACTAGTTACATTTATATACAGTTATATGTTACATACATTTACTTTTACATGTTACATTCATTTACAATTTAATTCTAAAAATGGAAATTGTACAATGACATCATGGCATGCATCACATAGATATCTTTAGGATATCATGAAGATCTTATGAATATCTTGGATTGATCTTCACTCAAAGATTAGATTTGGAAATATCTTGGTTAGATTTGGGAAAGATATTTGAAGATTTGTTGTCAGGCTCCCGCGGAACCAAACAACATAACGGACAGATCCCTTAAATTGGATCTGTCCCAACCGTAGCTTGCAATGGCAGTTGGCCTATAAATTGCAAGTCACGCATTCATGTTTTCTCATCACTCATAATCATAAACAACATTATACATTCTTTCATTCATTACTAACCCATTCATATTACATATTTCATTCTTAGTGATCTTTCTTTTGTAGCAAAGAGATCAAAGCATCACAAGCTTCAACTAAGCGTTGCAAGACTTGTTAGATTAGTCATAGTGTGAATTTATTGTTTTTCACCCATCATAGTTGTAACAAACTATCATATACCTCTGTTGTGATCGGTTAGTATTTTAGTCCTCAAAATACATAGAGTATCGGGAGTGGTTGTGCCCTTATAAAAGAACTCGGTATTTAGCTTTGTACCGGAAAAAGTATAAGCGACGTTTGTAAAGGTTTTCTCCGCCGAGAAGGGAGCTTATTTCTTAGTGAAGAAAAACTCTCGAGTTAGAGGCTCGAGGAGTGGAGTAGGGCAAGGAAGAGAGTCCTTGTAGACCGAACCACTATAAACATCCTTGTTGTGGTTTGATTGTTTCTTTCTCTACTTACTTGTTATATATTGTTTATTATTTCCATTACTTGAAATCACGTTAAGTATTCAAAGCAAAAGAATTTTAAATCGGTAAAACTATTCAACCCCCATTCTAGTTTTCCGCAATTGGCAACAGAGCTACGTTACTCAAGACTTTCAAAATATATTGTATTTTAAAACTTGAAACGATCCATGGATTTTGAAAACTTCAAAGAAGGGCAATCTATGCAAAGACCACCACTATTTGAACCAAATAGTTTTATATATTGGAAAAACCGCTTTGAAACTTATGTAAAATCAAAAGAAATAGATCTATGGTACATTATTATAGAAGGTGACCATAAAGCCATAATAAAAGATATATCAAGTGGTCGGGATGAGGATACATCACTTGTTCGTCACAGTGATGAGCAAAAGAAGTTGATTGCCAAAAATAATGAGGCTAAAATGATGCTTTATATTGCTTTACCTAGGAAAGAATATGAAAGAGTCTTTATGTGTAAAACCGCTAAAGATATTTGGCAATCTTTAATTATCTCTCATCAAGGGAACTCACAAGTCATGGATAACAAAATTGATCTTCGTGTTCAACAATATGAACAATTTTTTATCCCTGAACATGAGACCATTGATAGTGCATTTGCTAGGTTTAATACTATCATTACTTCTCTTAAAGCACTTGACGATTCTTTTTGTAGTAAGAACTTTGTCAGGAAATTTCTTAGAGCACTTCATTCGAAGTGGAGAGCAAAGGTGACGGCCATTGAAGAATCCAAGGATCTTTCAAGCATGTCACTTGACGAGCTGATAGGAAATCTCAAAGTTCATGAGATGGTAATGGAAAAGGATTCGGAGATAGTTAAAGGCAAAAAGGAAAAGGTCAAATCCATTGCCTTAAAAGCTAGGGTAGATTCAAGTGATGATGAAGAGTCTAGTTCGGGTAGCGAAGATGAAGAATAAGCCATGGCCTTAAGAGATTTCAAGTTCTTCAAGAGACGAGGAAAGTTCATAAGACAACCTCGAGAAGAAAAGAAATCCTTCCGGAAAGACCGTGATGATAAGAAAGGAAAAGGAGAAAGAAAGTGTTTTAGATGCGGAGATACAAGTCATCTAATAGGAGAGTGTCCTAAGCCACCCAAGAACAAAACTCAAAGAGCCTTTTTAAGTGGGGCTTGGAGTGACAGTGAAGATGATGACGAAGAGCCTAAGAATGACGAAGTTGCTCTCATCACTCATGACTTAGATGAGGTACATTCTGACTCATCATATTCTTCTATTGATGATGACACCTTACAAAAAGAATACAAAAATCTCTGTGAACTTAGCCTAAAAATCATTAAAAAAATAAGTTTTTGAAAACCAAAAATGAATTTCTAGAAAACGAAGTTTATGAATTAAAGGAAAAAGTTAAACGATTAGAAAAAGGTAAAGCTATTGACGAAGTATGTGTTTCATGTCAAGAGCTTAGACTAGAATTAGAAAAGATTAAAATCACACAGGATGCACTTATCAAAAAAACTCTAAGTTCAAAAGGTTTGATAAAAATATCAGTTGTGTAGATGAGATAATGAAAAGTCAAAAATTACCTCATGATAAAACTGGATTAGGCTTTATGAAACTAGGAGACTTAAGTAGTTTTAAGAAACAAGCCGTTAAAGTACAAGAAACTGTTCCAACAGTTTCAGAAACCCACGGAACCAAATCTTGGGTTCCGCCAGTAGTGGAGAAGGTATCCGTGGGAACTGTTGCTGAATAGAAAGCTTGCACCTCGGCCAGTACAGAGTTTGTTAAAGTCACAAGAAAACCTAGTACTAGCTCAACTGTTAACAAACAAAAACTAGCTGTTACTATAGGAGTAGGACAAGTTAGAAATGAATTTAGAGCTAAAACTACTCAACAAAGACCTAGGACTACTATTCCCAAACGCCCCTTTCCAAAAAGTAACTACAACACACAACCTCATTATCAAAATAGTTGGAACCCAAACTTTCCTAGGAATTATCAAAATCCCAACTACATGCCATGGAACCCTTATCCACTATTTCCATACATGAATTAAGATAATGGGATGTTTAACCCAAATGGACCCATGAGATATTGGGGACCAAATGCTTGAGTTTTTCTATAACTTAGGTATGCTTGAAAGTCGGTTTGGAACCCGACGAGTGGATAAAAGATAGCGGGTGTTCAAGGCACATGACGGGAAACAAGAGCCTTTTCTCAACCTACCAAGCATACGACGGAGGTAATGTTACATTTGGTAGCAAGCTTAAAAGCAAAATCGTCGAAAAAGGTACTATCTCTCATGACTCTCTCTCTATTGATGATGTTGCTCATGTTGATAACCTAGGTTTTAACTTAGTATTAGTCAACTATGCCGTAAAAAGTATGACGTCCTTTTCAGTGAAAATGGATGTAAAATAATTAAAGACGGTATAACCGTAGGTAAAGGTGTTTTGAAAAATAACGTATACGTTATGAAATTAGATAAAACATCTAAAGACAAACTTTGTCTTACCTCTCTAGACAATAACTCAACTCTTTGGCATAGATGCTTAGGCCACGCCAATATGAGACTAATCCAATCTTTATCATCTAAGGAACTCGTTAGGAACCTACCCAAGTTGAAATACGACCAACACTTTTGTGATGCTTGCAAAATTGGGAAACAAGTTCATAATAGCCATAAGGCTAAAAATATGGTGTCTACATCTAGGTGTCTAGAACTATTGCATATGGATTTGTTTGGTCCATCCGCTATACAAAGTTATGGAGGAAACTTCTACGCTTTGGTCATAGTAGATGATTATTCAAGATACACTTGGACTAAATTTTTGAAAACTAAAAATGAAGCTTTTGATAAATTTGAAATTCTAAGTAAGAAAATTCAAAATCAACTAGGAAATAGCATTGTGTCAATTAGAACGGACCACGGTCGTGAATTTGATAATGAAACTCAATTTGGAGCTTTTTGTGATGCTAATGGCAAAACACATAATTTCTCGGCTCCTCGAACTCCTTAACACTTCAAGAAATGAGTAGAACAATGCTAAATGAACAAAACATACCACAAATGTTTTGGTGTAACGCCGTTGACACATCCACCTATATCTTAAATAGAGTTTTAATAAGACCATTTTTGAATAAAACTCCATATGAACTTTATAGAGGCAAAAAGCCTACATTAGGATACTTTAGAGTTTTTGGAAGCAAGTGCTTCATTCTTAACACTAAGGACTATCTCACCAAATTTGACCCAAAGTCTTATGAAGGTGTATTCCTTGGATACTCGCAAAATAGTAAAGCCTATATCGTTTTGAACAAAGAAACCTTAAGAGTCGAGGAATCGTTGAACGTAACATTTGACGAAAGTCCACCTCCCTCTAAGCCATCACTTTTGGTAGATGATGACTTAGTTAAAAGTCAAATGGTTGAAAACCAAGAGAATTTAGATAATGACAAAGAAGATGAACCTTTAAATAGAGAAATAGTCAATGTCAAAGAATCTAAAAGTCATCCATTAGCTAATGTCATAGGAGAAATTAATGAAAGAACCTTAAGATCAAAAGTTCAAAATCAAAGTAATTTCTTTTGTTTCATTTCAACCATTGCGCCCAAAAATATAAATGAGGCTATAAAAGATGAATCTTGGGTTATAGCAATGCAAGAAGAATTAAACCAATTTATTAGAAATGATGTTTGGACATTAGTCCCTCAACCAAAATGTCAAACCATAATTGGAATAAAATGGGCGTTTAGAAATAAAATGGATGAAAATGGTGTAGTGTCTAGAAAAAAAGCTAGGCTAGTAGCTCAAGGCTATAATCAACAAGAAGGTATGGATTACGATGAAAAATTTGCTCCGGTTGCTAGGCTTGAGTCAATTAGATTATTACTTGCATATGCATGTGCACATGACTTTATACTTTTTCAAATGGATGTCAAAAGTGCATTTCTTAATGGTTTTATTAATGAGGAAGTGTATGTCGCACAACCTCCCGGCTTTGCCGACTTTGAAAAACCAAATCATGTCTACAAACTTAAAAAAGCTTTATACGAACTTAAGCAAGCACCAAAAGTATGGTATGATCGACTTAAGACATTCCTAGCTGAACATAAGTATACCATGGGACTAGTAGACAACACTCTTTTCACTAAGAAAAAGGGATCACATATTATCATAGTTCAAATATATGTGGATGACATCATATTTGGATCAACTTGTCAAGAGTTATGCGACGATTTCTCAAAAATCATGCATGACGAGTTTGAAATGAGTATGATGGGAGAACTAAACTTTTTCTTAGGACTCCAAATAAAACAATTAGAAGATGGGATATTCTTCAACCAATCTAAGTACATCAAAGATATGCTTAAGAAATTTGGTCTTGAAGATTCCAAACCTATGAAAACACCTATGACTTCGGAAACTAAACTCACAAAGGATGAAGAAGGTGAATCCGTAGATAGCACTAAATATAGAGGAATGATTGGTAGTCTACTCTATCTCACGGCTAGTAGACCCGACATTATGTTTAGTGTTTGTCTATGTGCTCGCTTTCAAGAAGATCCTAAAACATCCCATCTTGAAGCCGTAAAATGAATTTTTAGATACATTAAAGGTACTACACACTTAGGATTATGGTATCCCAAAGGAATTGAAACCATAGTGTATGCCGACTCGGACCATGTTGGTGACTATGTCGATAGAAAGAGTACGTGTCTACAGGAAAAGCATGTCAACAAGTACTTTGGATGAAACAAGCTCTCGTCAACTATGAGATTCAACTCAACGACGTTCCTATTCTATGCGACAACAAAGGAGCTATCGACCTTAGCAAGAATCCAGTTCAACATGCTAGAACCAAACACATAGAAATTCGTCATCACTTTCTACGCGACAGTGTTCAAAAAGGAAACATCTCAATCGAGAAAGTATCCTCAGAAGACAACATTGCCGATATCCTGACAAAACCTATTAAGAGAGAACCATTTAACCTTCTTAGACTTGGTTTAGGATTAATGGAACCAAATGTGTAGTTAAAACTTTAGCTCAAACCTTAGATTAACCAAACATAACCAAAAACCAAAACAGTCCCCGCGGAACCCTTCGACAACAAGGATGGAACCAAAAATTTGGTTCCGCCCCATCCGTGGGTTCCGGGGTTGGTTTTTACTTATATTTAACAAACATTCCTTTTCTTATTCCCACAACACATATGCAACTAGAACTCGTCCCATAACACACCATTCTCAGAATTTAGGTCGTCCCCTTCAACTAATTTGCGCTCTAATTCACACTGTAAGTATCCCAACTCTATTTACATTCCTGTTCTGAGTCTAGGATTTCTATTTCTTGCACAAAACCAAAACTTGGGGATTATGCATTGTAACCACCCGTAATTTTTCAAACATTATTTTAATAATAAAAATTAACTTATTATCATTTGACAATTTATTTGAGCATTTTTGAGTTTACATGATTATTTTGGGAAGTTATCTCACACACTGTAGTATACAGTAACCCTCCAAACTACTTAATTTTATCAAGTAAAGTAAAGTAATCACTTCCTGACACTTACTGGCAATTTATTTACAAAACCGAGAACTCATCTCGCTTTTCTAAAAAATGCGACACCACACGCGTACCGACACCACAATAGTAATGGCTTAAATTTTATAGTTAATTTTCGAAATCAATAACCTTTTTTTTAAACCATTTTTATAAAAACGATTCCAGAAATGTATTTCTCGTATTTTTACCAAACTGAGGTATCACGTTTAAAATTTAGCTCAACGGGACATGGAATACATGGGGCAAGAAATAAATCAAACCTACCCTTTATTCAATTAACACCACACCACTGTCCTATCACTTTCTTATCTCCTTTATCAGTATCCAAAGTTTTAATCTCTGCTCTTTCTTTCCCTTCTACCCAAACATGTTCACGGGGTCGTCTAAAATCCTGCAATGGAAAGAGACTGCAGCTAGATTCAGCCCTTCACAAGAGTTTGACCTCAAAAGCAGGTCGTAAGACTACTCCTATCTTTCTTTTTAATCTGATTGATGCAATAGAAGGGACACACAATCAAATCTCATAACCCACTCACACTTCTCTCTTTAGGGTAACTGCCAACTTCCAGCTGCCACCTTATTACTCCGGCCACCCTCCTCCACCTCTGCCGTACGATGCTTTCTACAACAAGAGGTCAAGAGATTGAGTTTTGGGTTCGAGTTGCGTTTGGGTCCATTTGGTTCGAGGTCACCACCACAGCCACCACGGCTGTCACCACCTCCACCACCATCGTCACCGTTTCCTTCCCCTTTTGATTCTCGATATGGTAAATCCTGAAACCCACGTTTATATATTTTCTTATTTTAACCGATTATATATAAACGAGTTAATAGTTTTCGTGGATATTAATTATGGTTAAAACATGTTAATATGGATTTTGTGTGGTAAGAAAATAACTTAAAAAGGGTGTTTTCTTGATCTGTGAACTGAGTCAATTCAACTTGGGCGAGTCGAGTTGACTCTGCTGAGTCAACTCGGTTAGGGTATGAGTCATGGCTACGTGTCACGGATTGTTTGGTTTGTATTGTTGCTCTCGGTCTGGTAAGAAACCACCTCATAGGGTGTGTTTGGTTTTGTTGTGAAACGGGTCGGGTTGGATACATTTGGTTTTGTTGTGAAACGGGTCGGGTTGGACCCATTTGGTTCCCAGATTTGGTTCGGTTAGTGTCTCAAAACACCACGAAGGTGTTGTGGACATAGGTTAGTCTATTTAGGTTGTTTTGTTGTGATAGTTGTTAATGTCGTTGGAGTCGGATTAGAGCAAAACCCGTAAGGGTGTTTGATTTCTTTTGGTCGAGTAGGAACCCCAAGAGGGTGATGCGTTTGGTCTATAAAAGTTGACCTGAGGCCTTGTGTCTTGGTGGTGAGCTCTTGGTCTCGGTTTGAGTGTGAGGCTGCTTATGTTATTACTAAGTTATCTGTTGTTATTTTTGGTCAATAAAACTCGATGTGAGCACTAGTTTTGCGTTGGGTCTCGGAAGTGGATTTATATTTATATGCGAATGTGTTAAGTTGATTTCGTCTGCTTGTGTTGGGATTAACGAAACAAACCATAAGGGTGGTCAGATATTTAAGCTAGGGTGCGTTTGTATATGCTTGTTTGGATTTGCTAAGGGTTCGACCACCACCCACATAGGGTGAGCTAGTTTTGTTTAACGACGAGACACCTAGAAGGGGTGCTCGTATTTCGTGTTTGCTTGTTCCGGTTTAGTCACTAAGACACCAAGGAGGTGTTTGTTACTGCGTTATGGTTGGTCAAAACCAAAAGGGTGCGTTTACAGTTTGTGGTCGCACATGTGTGTTTGAGTTAAGTGTGAATTGTTTTTAAAAATTGGTGTTGCATAGTACTAGATGTGTGTCTACTTTTCTTTATAAAACAAATCAAGGTGTATTTTTTTAGCTTAGTTATCAATTTATTTGGGTGCGTTTGTGTTAATTAGCTATGGGCCAAAGCCCAACGAATTAAAGGGGTGTGATAGTTTGTGAAGTGGGCTCATAAGCCAAACATCCATAATAATAGAGAAGTGTGTTAGTTATAAATTGTGATGTCAATTACATTGACTGACGTGAATAAATTATTTAACTTGGTGCATATTGGTACGTTTCGGATGTTACTTGGGAGTTGTGATTTGAACTTGGACAATACGAATACTTATATCGGATTAAAACCCCGGACACATTAGACTTGTAATGAATTAAATTATTGAACATGTATTAACATCTATTTGACATAGTGGACGTTTAATGGACTTAACATCGGACTAAGTAAATTTTGGATACATTATTAAATTAGTATATTTTAGTTTTTTTTACAAAGGTATTTGATTTAACGAACAAAAACAATAACGTTGAATTCAAAATTGTCAGAAAAGATTGTTTTGGAAAAAGTGATTTTTAATACAGTCATACAACTTGGGAATGTTGTATAAATGGGTGTGTCATGCCAAAATTTATAGAACTTCTTACACTCATACTTCTATTTCAAAACTGTTTATCTTTATGAAACCCGGCAATAATCGGACCTGATAGTTTTTAGTAACTTGTAAATCTTTACCATGTGATATACTAATTTGAGTGTTCATATAAAACTTAAATTACCTTTCTAAAACTTTATTGATTATTTCCAATCTATTTGGGATTATTGGGTAAACACCGTAACATATGAATTAGCTATTTTGTTGACATTTTCCTTGTCACTGTTTTTCCTTGACTTCGTTCGTCATTTCTTTCTCGACTCAAGTTCTCGTCCGTACTTTTCTCGACCGTGTCAATTTTCTATTCCTTTTTGGTGTGAGTATTCTTGAGTCTATACGCTTTCTTACCACCACACGAAACGTTAACATTAAACTTTTTACAAACTTATTCTGAGATAACTATATATATATTAGGTTGTGCCGATCCGGCACCGTTGTGCCTGTACCCTTGATACCGTTGTATTTTGCTCTTGATGCCAGTTGTGACCATTATGATATTTTGCGTTGCTGCAAGCTAAGGTGAGTTCATGGCCCCTACCTTTACTTGTTTTATAAATGTCTTGGGGGAGAATACATGCTCGTTTTTAATTAAACTCAATGTTTGTTCTTATTTGAAAACAATGATTTATTTACTTATTGCACACTGGTTTACTTTACGCTGAACACAAGTGATTGAATATTATATGTGAGTTTATAGCCCCACTCTATTTATACTTGTTTTACAACTATAGGGTGAGAAACATGCAAAACATTTACGGACTACATTACTGTTTATATTCTCGAACTATTACGTAGGATTAGCCTAAGACACTGAATCTCACATGCCCAAACTCATGAACCGTCAATTCCTGCGGGGAAGCGCGAATGCTATAAATAGATCTATTGGGGTTGACACCCTCGTTCGGTTTGACCGGATAGGCAAATGCGAGCGTATAACATGTCGAAACACGAGTGTCACGGGATAGGCACTTGCAAGGGCTTTATTTAACGTGCTTCTAGAGCACGCAAACTGTCAAGCTTCAGTTGCATGAGCTTAGAACTAGTGTAATAGACTATTTTATTTGATTTAGGGTCACATACCCTACACATGGTCCACATCTCTAATTTTTCTTTAAGGTAAACTTTATTTTCATGACATTGTGAGCGACACAATGGTCACAAAGCTTTTATGGAACTCACAATATTTTTACTGCCTTATCATAAACCTATGAACTCACCAACCTCGTGTTGACACTTTTAGCATGTATTTTCAGGTTTAAGGCGATAACCTAGTTGTGGAGGCTTTTGGCATGGCATAGCATAGTCATAGAAGACTCTGATGTATTTGGGACCGCTTGATTTCTTTTATGGGCTTATATTTCCGCACCGTTTTTGAAATGTTGTAAACAAATTACTTTTGAATATGAAATCTATTTTTAACGGTTGAGGTAAAACCGTTCTTTGTACCTTGTGTTGTAATACCAATTTAGTAGCACCTAAACATGTATGCTTTCGCTAAATTAGATTTTGGGGGTGTTACAGATTGCTATCAGAGCCAGGTTTATAGAGAACTGGGTATTTTTAAAACCTAGACTATAACTGATTTTACGAAAACTTAAACCTATGACCGCCACATGCCTGCCTGCAAAGCTGATGCCTCAGTTGTGATTTTTATTGCTAATATAATTGATGAAATGTGCACATTGTTATCAGATAAGTATATCCATCTATTTTCGCTATCTACTATAAGTATCTTCGACATACTTATGCACACACATCGTACTCGTCGTAGCATTACGCCTTTTCTCTACGCAATCTCATCAATCGCCCTCAAGTGTGGACATTCGCCTTAGTTATTTAAGCAGCTTTTAAAAGTAAGGGACATATTACTGGTGTAACTGAGCTGAGTATTTCAAAATTTATTGAACCTCGGTGGAATATAGACTGATCACCTATATTCGACCAGGGATAGTGGGACATAGCCTGATCACCTATGTCTGACTGAGAGGTGAGTATTTCTAAATTTATTGAACCTCGGTGGAATATAGACTGATCACCTATATTCGACCAGGGATAGTGGGACATAGCCTGATAACCTATGTCTGACTGAGAGGTAAATTTTGCGATACTGAGAGTAGTTATACTAGAATTATGTCCAGATTGATTTCCTACTTGATCTCTGTAAGTGTTAAAATTTGTGTGTGTGTACATAATCATTGCCTAACATGAACATTCACATCTACACACAACACACTGGCATCACAACACCTTATGAACCGTAATACACCCAGCACCGATATACTTCTCCATTTATATGGAATTTCTGTTTGTCGCCATCTGACCGTAATTTGCATCGGGTCGGTTAGACCCGATTAGCACCGTTTGAATCCAAGTTGCTTATTTGTAACTCCTCGAGATCGTAATAAGCCCATTTGAGCTTATTGGAGTATTGGATTTGATTTTGGCTACGTTTGGTACTTGTTTTGGCTATGTTTGAATTTGGACCTCATTCCGGATTTGGAATTATTATTCAGCTTTGTTTTGTTGTGGTTTAGTTACAGTCACCTCCACCTCAAACCCTACACTCAACCGATGTTGTACCTTCCGCGTTAAGTGCTAGGTACACTCATGAGACAACCAACTGATTGCTAGTAGCAATCAACATCCTCCTTAAGAGTCGTACTCTGAACTTGCCAAACTCCCCATACGACAGAGATTCTATGCCCGACAGAAACCTTAAGACTTTAAGGAATAACATGAACCGCGTTCCTTGGGACAATCACCTAAAATTTTCTCTCGTCTCTCGGGAATATCAGTTATTTTTGTTACCTTCTCATAAAATAATAAACCATGTCGCTAACACCATTCAAACTGTTTTCGATTATTCTATAGAACATATCGCGGTCACCCTACGAATGTTTTACCGCTACTTTATGAGATCAAAAATTCCGACCTTACAACTATTTTGTAAACAACGAATGGTTCTCGTTCTATAAACTGTTTTACAAATCATTTCACAAGTTATTTTATAAACCGATTTGTTGTCTTGCTACTATATCACAAAACTAAACTACAATTTTGCTACTAATTGCAAATAATAAATTGTCTTCCTATTACTTTATAAACTGTCGTACAACCCATTTTGTAAACTATTTTGCAATCACCCGGTGAACTATCCACCCACCTGGAAAGCATTATATTACTACCTCTTGGTACTATTAAAGTAAATTAAATGCCTATGTTTATGAAATCTGATGCGTGGTTTTGTAACCTTACAACAGGTTTTACCTCTCGAGGGATCTCAAGAGGCTTACAACCCCACCAGGCAGTGTACCTGACCGATGTAGTATAGTGTAGTGGTAAGTACGGGGGATTGATCGTTCTCCACAGGGAATAGTGTTCGTTAGGTGTGAAAGGCTACTCCAATTAGGTCTAAGGGTTGAGGAAGATTCTTTTTATGTTTTTTATAGTTTTATGAAAGCAAGTAAAATCTCGGGTTTGAAGGAGTGGGCGGAATTAGTTGCTAGTCAACTAACCCAAATTACTACGAATGCAAATAAAATAAATAACTGAAAATAAAATGTGGTGAGAAACTTATGTGTAGAGAAATGTGTTTACTTAGATTTCCTTACTCCCTAACTATCTTTTACCGGTTAATTAGTGTGTATTAGTTGCGTGGATGACGGGTGTATTCCTTAATACCATTCGTGGGGTGGCGTACTTACTTCCCCAAACTCTACAAGCTCCTACTTCACTCCTATGTCGAGCCGGCTAGGAAGCTCCTAACATGGGATCACTAGAATTCGCTTGTGCATTAAATACAACCATAAAAACCTTTAGTACGCATTTGGTTCATGTTTCTTAAGACGTTCAAGCAAGTTACCGAATAGGAAGTTAGCCAGTTTTCTTAAGCCTAACATAGATAAACAATCATCCAATACAACTAATAACACACTAACAACCAATAATCAATAGCTAGGTTTCATTAGATCTAAGCAAACACAAGATAAATTTAGCCTAACATGTTAAACAAAAGACAAGAATAAGATAGAATCAAACAACACATAGACATATTGAATGATTAATTGATAACTTATCTTTCAATGAAACATGGAAGATCTCAAGGCAAAAAGCCCTGAAAAAGTAGCTAAAATCGTCTTAGGGTTTTCTCCCAAAATTCCACACACTAAGCTCTCTCTTATGACAAAAAATTAGAAAACTATATATAGATTTTTGGATCTGACGGCGTCACCTTATGGAGTGTGACGCCGTCACCCTCGCCGCTTTTAGGGTTCCCGGATGACCATCTTGACGCCGTCCCTCTTTAGCTCTTCAAAAATCCATTCTGGCTTATCAAGGCTTGACGCCGTCGAACCATGAACGTGACGCCGTCCCCTTATGATTTAAGCCGTGACGCCCTTGATCAAGTTAAAGCGTGACGCCGTCAGAATTCACATGCTATTTTCACTGGCCCGTCATGAGTAAATTTCACGTCCAACTTTCTTGCCAAGGCATGACGCCGTCTGGGGTTAAATGTGACGCCGTCAAAGGTGACTTTTAGCCGATTTTTGAGACTTTGCCGTTTTCTTCACTTTAATGCTCCAAAAACGACCAAAATGCCTCCTTTTCCAGATTTCTCCTCAAAAGTACCTAAAATGACAAAAGGAACGATTTAGGGCAATATTTGATCAAATAAATACGATTTAAGGCTTAAATGACCCCTTAAAAGCGGTACACTTTTCGCTTCATCAAATACCCTTACACTTGAGATTTGCTTGTCCTCAAGCAAATGTGCTTTTATTCTAATTAAAATACAAGTTAGGGGTCATTTAATGCTAACATAAAAGTAATTACAACAAATATTCGTTCCACTTCAATCATAATAAGCACGGAGATTATAAACTAGCACCTCACAAGTAGTGTTTAGATACTCACATCTCTCAAGTGTCATCAAAATAAATATCATAAATGAAAACGGAAAATATCTCTCATTACCTGTCATAGCAAATAGATTACCATAGGCTTGGGAAAGGATCGAAAACCTCCTCCACTAGGCGTAAGCACCTAAGATAAACTATCAAAGAGGGCTTTTAAATGGGTTATAACGTTAGGTGTAGGGAAAAGGAAAAACAGTTTGGTTGGATAAAGGATATTTTACTGGTGGCGAGTTAAAGATCTTGATTAATTACATGTACTATACAATGTTGCTAAGCCAAGACTAGACTCGATCTTAAGCTAGAAACGAAATAACAAAATAACAAAAAAACATAAAATAAACATAAAATGAAACGGGATGGTAGTCCGTATGTTTTTTCTATTCTACATTTTCTCATTTGTTTTGTAATTTTCTTGATTTTTTTTTTTTTTTTTTTTTTTTTTTTTTTTTTTTTTTTTTTTGCATACACTCTTGCCCTACCATCCAAAATAATACATCATAGGGGCATTGCATCCCCCTTACACTTATACTTTTACATAACTTTACAAATACTAATCTAATGACTCGAATTAAGATAATTGAAAAACTTGGAGTACTTTTAAAACATTTAGCACATATGGGGGTAATAAATGATGTTCTTCCCCATTACTCCATTATACTAGTACTTTACCCATGAGTCCCAATCGTCCCAAAACAATATGTACAAGGATATGACTCGACTTAGCAACCATGTAATCAACTAGATAATTAACTTGGGTTTAAACAAATGTTGACACAATAATGCACTAAAAATGAGTGCATACAAGGTAGGCTAAGGCGATTTGGGTGTACATTTAAGTGGGGTGTAAACAAATTCTTCCTTTAAGTAAAATGCTTAAAGGTGAAACGAAAAGATAGGCTCTGAGGGGTGTACTAGGGGTATCGTGTACTAAAAATGAGTACAACGCAAAGGGTGTGGGAGAATTACTTGACCAATGTAGCCAATGTAATTATAACAAAAACACAGGTGTAAAACAATGGGTTAATCCTAATGCCTCTTATCATGTAGTAAATCTAACTACACGAATGTAGTCTCACTTGTGGCCTCGGAATGGTCCTAACGCAAGTTCTAGAATCTAAGTGCTACCGGTACACACATCATAGCATAAATGCTTTTCCTACCAATTCTAGGGGCGAACCTCACATATTTGGGGGTGGAAAATTTTTTAGTGGTACGGTTTTTGTGCTAGTCATATAACTCCTATCCGTGAGACGCTCATTAAGATCAAAGCTTCACTCCTATATGTTGTAAAAAATTTTAAATTTGGCACTAAAATTACCCTAACAGGTATTTTTCTCAGTTTTATTACACATCTACTATTAAACAAACAAAAATCAAGCGTAATAGCATTCTCTAATCGTACTTTTACCCCCCTTACACTTAAGATGAACATTGTCCCCAATGTTCAAATAACAAGATGTAAAAGCATAAAGTAAAAGAATGAAATCAAATACTCCCCTGATTCGCTCGGTGGATAATGAAATTACACGGTTAAATCTTCCTCCAAAGAGAATGTTGAAGCTCCATGACTAATGCATCGCCATAAGCTTGATTCCATAAACATCTCCTTGTCCAAAATAACCTGTTAAACCTGAGAAAACAAACACGAAAACCTGCATAACATCGGCGGGAAAAATCTATATATAAGGATATAATGCTTGTGGACTGATAATTTTGCAGATTCCTGGAGATTATAAGTTGGAGATTTAATAAAAACTTTTTATGAAAACAAAACTTTCAAAAATTTCTGGAAATTAAATCTGACGCCGTCAGGTTATAACCCCTGACGCCGTCAGAAATGACCTGACAAAAATTTTCATTTTAAGTTTCCGGAAAATTTCTGAAAAAACCTTTACCTTACTTCCTGGAAATCCTGCAAAACATCATTATGACTCGATACAAGCATTTGACTCAAACAAATACGAATATGTATGCTAAATTATTATTATTACGATTCATGTTCATATGTGTTCTAATAAACCGATTTAGATTTCCCTTACACTTAACTTTTGCAAAATACCTTTATATGTAGTTAAGACGAAGTTAAAAACAACATAAAGCATTTTCACAATTTACTTTTGAACATGAATCAATAATGATAAAAATTAAACACACATACGGAAACAAATAAAATCAAACAAACAAATAAATAAACACACAAAGCAAATGAAACAAATAAAGCTTGGGTTGCCTCCCAAGAAGCGGTTTTCTTTATTAACGAGTCTTGTAGCTAGACTCAAAGTCACGTACATTACGTGACTCCATCATCGGTCACGGTTCCTAGGCCATTCTCCTTCCCGGTTCTATATTCCGGTCCTAATTTCAAACAATCCTTGTAGAAACCGAATATCCTTTCCATAACATAGTCTACTCCTTTACTTCTATCCTTATCATTCCTATAGTAGACCGCTTGTTTAAGCTCCTTCTCAACATTTGACAAGTGTTGGAATTGTTCTATCTTATATGGCATTTGGTAGCTTACTTCATCGGTCTCATCCTTAAATCTAACTATCCCTAAGGAAGGTTCATAAGTCATTCTAGAGACCTCAACAAATGGTTTTCCAAAAACCACTTGAGTCAAGGATGCATCGACTATTGGACGGATATCTTCTACAATTACAAAGTCGGTGACATAGGTGAAGTTTCCTACATAAACCGGTAATCCCTTAACTCTTCTCGTGAAGTTACTCATCCAACCCTTGTCAGGGAACATCCTATACCCAAGTTGATTCTTCATTATCAAGTTGTAGTGGGCTCTAGTCATGATGTTTATGGGTGATCTAAGGTCGATGTAAGCTTTCCACACATGTAGATGTCCAATGTTGCATGGTATGTTGAGATTAGAAGGGTCGCCTATTTCTATGATTGGTCTACCTAGGAAGTATGGTGTCTCGGGGTCATCAAACAAGTTTGTATGATATGCGCGCTCTTCCTTAGTGGGTAGCCTATTGAAGTAGTCCTCATCATTATCTACTTCTTCAATCTCACTTGTCCTAACTTCCTTATCAACCTCGACTTTCTTATCCTCATCCTTAGGCTCACTATTATCCTCATTCCTATCAATTGGTTTAATAGTGACAATGTTGACAAAGTGGACGTGTTTGGATGAAGAGGGGTCTTTTACTTGGGGTCCGCTATTTGTGTTCCTAGCGTCCTTATGTGGAGGTGATAGCACTTGGTTATTGAGGGCTTTCAATAAGTTGTCAATTTTGTTGGTCATCTCTGTTTGTTGTTGATTGAATTCGGTCTCGAATCTAGCTATCCGAGCTTCTTGAGATGCCATAAACTGGGAAATCAATCCTTCAAAGTTATTGGTACTACCATTGCCGGAAGGATTGTTGTTGAAAGTACGGTTCGAGTTGGAACCGCTTGATTGGAAACGATTAGGTGGGTTGGAAGAATTGGTTTGTTGTGAGTTTTGGTTTTGTTTCCACCTAAGGTTCGGGTGATTTTTCCATGAAGGGTTGTATGTATCACCGTAATGGTTTGGCTCGGGTTTGAAAGTGTACCACTTGTCTCCCGCTTCGTCGGTACGCGAGGATGCGTAGTCCACAAAAGCTTGTTCGGGGAGTTCCATGCAATCACGAGTGTCGTGGGGACCACTACATAATTCACATGAAGAAGTGATTTTGTTCACTTGGCTTGAAGGTTTAGGAGCCTCGTAGGATTTCATGAGAAACTTGACTTGGTCTTCAAGTTCTATGATCCTACGGTCGGAAGTGCTTGAATTATTCGAAGGCAAAGATATTGCCTTGACCGTTTTATTCAAATCACGGGGATCACTCCAACTTTCGTTGTCATAAAGAGCAAGATCCTCTAGGAGAGCCCATGATTGTTCCGACACTTAGATCACGTAGCTTGCCACCGGCCGATTGGTCAATGGTTTGCCTCGTGGAGAGATTGATATGGTCATAGAAGATTTGGACTTGGAGCCAAAGTTCTATGCCATGGTGAGGGACTTTTTGGAGTAAGTCCTTGAATCGAGTCCATGCCTCGTAGAGAGTTTCGCCTTGACGTTGTTGGAACATCAAGATATCATTCCTTAGCTTGGTAGTTCTTCCCGGTGGGAAAAACTGAGCAAGGAAACGAGTGGTGAGATCATCCCAAGAGGTGATGGATCCTGCGGGTTGACGTTCTAGCCACTGACTAGCTTGGTCCCGCAAAGAGAATTGGAAGAGACGCAATCGGGTCGTCTCTCGAGTGGCAACATCAAGGTCTATAGAATCAACGATTTTAAGAAAGTCCTTGAGATGTTGATTAGGATCTTCAGAACGAAGTCCATGGAATGCGCATCCGCTTTGCACCAACCGGATGGTGTCGGATCGCAAGGGTGTGATATTGGCTCCTTGAGTGAGCTCAATGGTGTTTCGATAGCCATGGTGGCTAGGACGGGAATACTCTCCTAAAGTACGGGCTCTAGGAGGTGGTGGGTGTTGTGGTGGTGGGTTGTGTGGGTTAAGGATATTACCATCTTCCATGATGTCGGATGGTATGGTTACGAACAAAGACACGAAGAAAATAGATAGACTAAAGAAAACCTAGAAAAATAAAATAAAAATCTCACTAGAAAGGAATCTAGTGAGTAGACCTAATAGAAATAAAAATTCAACCTAAACAATAACTATTCCCCGGCAGCGGCGCCAAAAACTTGATGCGTGGTTTTGTAACCTTACAACAGGTTTTACCTCTCGAGGGATCTCAAGAGGCTTACAACCCCACCAGGCAGTGTACCTGACCGATGTAGTATAGTGTAGTGGTAAGTACGGGGGATTGATCGTTCTCCACAGGGAATAGTGTTCGTTAGGTGTGAAAGGCTACTCCAATTAGGTCTAAGGGTTGAGGAAGATTCTTTTTATGTTTTTTATAGTTTTATGAAAGCAAGTAAAATCTCGGGTTTGAAGGAGTGGGCGGAATTAGTTGCTAGTCAACTAACCCAAATTACTACGAATGCAAATAAAATAAATAACTGAAAATAAAATGTGGTGAGAAACTTATGTGTAGAGAAATGTGTTTACTTAGATTTCCTTACTCCCTAACTATCTTTTACCGGTTAATTAGTGTGTATTAGTTGCGTGGATGACGGGTGTATTCCTTAATACCATTCGTGGGGTGGCGTACTTACTTCCCCAAACTCTACAAGCTCCTACTTCACTCCTATGTCGAGCCGGCTAGGAAGCTCCTAACATGGGATCACTAGAATTCGCTTGTGCATTAAATACAACCATAAAAACCTTTAGTACGCATTTGGTTCATGTTTCTTAAGACGTTCAAGCAAGTTACCGAATAGGAAGTTAGCCAGTTTTCTTAAGCCTAACATAGATAAACAATCATCCAATACAACTAATAACACACTAACAACCAATAATCAATAGCTAGGTTTCATTAGATCTAAGCAAACACAAGATAAATTTAGCCTAACATGTTAAACAAAAGACAAGAATAAGATAGAATCAAACAACACATAGACATATTGAATGATTAATTGATAACTTATCTTTCAATGAAACATGGAAGATCTCAAGGCAAAAAGCCCTGAAAAAGTAGCTAAAATCGTCTTAGGGTTTTCTCCCAAAATTCCACACACTAAGCTCTCTCTTATGACAAAAAATTAGAAAACTATATATAGATTTTTGGATCTGACGGCGTCACCTTATGGAGTGTGACGCCGTCACCTCGCCGCTTTTAGGGTTCCCGGATGACCATCTTGACGCCGTCCCTCTTTAGCTCTTCAAAAATCCATTCTGGCTTATCAAGGCTTGACGCCGTCGAACCATGAACGTGACGCCGTCCCCTTATGATTTAAGCCGTGACGCCCTTGATCAAGTTAAAGCGTGACGCCGTCAGAATTCACATGCTATTTTCACTGGCCCGTCATGAGTAAATTTCACGTCCAACTTTCTTGCCAAGGCATGACGCCGTCTGGGGTTAAATGTGACGCCGTCAAAGGTGACTTTTAGCCGATTTTTGAGACTTTGCCGTTTTCTTCACTTTAATGCTCCAAAAACGTCCAAAATGCCTCCTTTTCCAGATTTCTCCTCAAAAGTACCTAAAATGACAAAAGGAACGATTTAGGGCAATATTTGATCAAATAAATACGATTTAAGGCTTAAATGACCCCTTAAAAGCGGTACACTTTTCGCTTCATCAAAATCCGTAGTGGTATCCTTATAAAACACTCATTTTGATGCGTAAAATTCTTCTGCTCAAACTTTATCAAACTTTTGTTAAGGAATGTCAGACGTCAATTTTTGTGAAAATTATCTTATCCACACCATCATTAAAAACCGTTTTACAAAATTTTAAATCTTCTGAAACCATGTCACCCTATGTACCTATTGATCTCTAACAAAGGAATGTGTATTAGTTGGAAAGTTATTTTGGCTAAATTCGTATAAAGACCTACTCAAATACAGTTTTCGAACAAGATTTTTATCCATCCCTATGAGAAGGAAAAACACACAACTCCAGATCAAACCTTGAAAACCAGTCATCATGCCATTTTATCACTCTAAATCAAAACATGTTAAAAACTTCGTGCCACTAGGGAATGGACCATAGCTGGGAGTAGGATCGAGAAAATTTGAGGTGCCCACACTAACAAGGTTGTGAAAAATCGTGAAGCTACGACTAGAACTGCCATCCTATTAAACTTGCTTCAGAAATCATTGTAACTCACCAAATCACAAAAAGGGTAAAACCAATGGCAGACAATCTGGGTACCCTCCCACAAACAAAGAGAAACCCTTAAACAGCCTGGTGAGACCCAAATCTGTTGTGAGTACCAACATCTCTTCCCATACACCAATTTATCAGATAACATAAACTGAAATCCGGGACGGATTTCACGTTAAGGAGGGTAGACTGTAACCACCCGTAATTTTCCAAATATTATTTTAATAATAAAAATTAACTTATTATCATTTGACAATTTATTTGAGCATTTTTGAGTTTACATGATTATTTCAGAAAGTTATCTCGCACACTGTAGCATACAGTAACCCTCCAAACTACTTAATTTTATCAAGAAAAGTAAAGTAATCACTTCCTGACACTTACTGGCAATTTATTTACAAAACCGAGAAGTCATCTCGCTTTTCTGAAAAACGCGACACCACAGTAGTAATGGCTTAAATTTTATAGTTAATTTTCGGAATCAATAACCTTGTTTTAAACCATTTTTATAAAAACGTTTCCAGAAGTGTATTTCTCGTATTTTTACCAAACCGAGGTATTACGTTTAAAATTTAGCTCAACGGGACATGGAATACACGGGCCAAGAAATAAATCAAACCTACCCTTTATTCAATTAACACCACACCACTGTCCTATCACTTTCTTATCTCCTTTTTCAGTAACCAAAGTTTTAATCTCTGCTCTTTCTTTCCCTTCTTCCCAAACATGTTCACGGGGTCGTCTAAAATCCTGCAATGGAAAGAGACTGCAGCTAGATTCAGCCCTTTACAAGAGTTTGACCTCAAAAGCAGGTCGTAAGACTACTCCTTTCTTTCTTTTTAAACCGGTCGATGCAACAGAAGGGACACACACTCAAATCTCATAACCCACTCACACTTCTCTCTTTTGGGTAACTGCCAACTTCTAGCCGCCACCTTATTACTCCGGCTACCCTCCTACACCTCTGCCGTACAATGCTTTCTACAACAAGAGGTCAAGAGATTGAGTTTTGGGTTCGAGTTGTGTTTGGGTCCGTTTGGTTCGAGGTCACCACCAAAGCCACCACGGCTGTCACCACCTCCACCACCATCGTCACCGTCTCCTTCCCCTTTTGTTTCTCAATATGGTAAATCGTGAAACCCACGTGTATATATTTTCTTGTTTTAACCGATTATATATAAACGAGTTAATAGTTTTCGTGGATATTAATTATGGTTAAAACGTGTTAATATGGATTTTGTGTGGTAAGAAAATAACTTAAAAAGGGTGTTTGCTTGATCTGTGAACTGAGTCAACTCAACTTAGGCTCGTCGAGTTGACTCAGTCGATTCAACTCGGTTAGGGTATGAGTCATGGCTACGAGTCACGGATTGTTTGGATTGTATTGTCGCTCTCGGTCTGGTAAGAAACCACCTCGTAGGGTGTGTTTGGCTTTGCTGTGAAACGGGTCGGGTTGGACCCATTTGGTTCCCAGATTTGGTTCGGTTAGTGTCTCGAAACACCACGAAGGTGTTGTGGACATGGGTTAGTCTATTTAGGTTGTTTTGTTGTGATAGTTGTTAATGTCGTTGGAGTCAGATTACAGCAAAACCCGTAAGGGTGTTTGATTTCTTTTGGTCGAGTAGGAACCCCAAGAGGGTGATGCGTTTGGTCTATAAAAGTTGAGCCGAGGCCCTTGTGGCTTGGTGGTGAGCTCTTGGTATCGGTTTGAGTGTGAGGCTTCTTATGTTATTACTAAGTTATCTGTTGTTATTGTTGGTCAATAAAACTCGATGTGAGTACTGATTTTGCGTTGGGTCTCGGAATTGGATTTATACGTATATGCGAATGTGTTGAGTTGATTTCATCTGCTTGTGTTGGGATTAACGAAACAAACCATAAGGGTGGTCAGGTATTTAAGCTAGGGTGCATTTGAATATGCTTGTTTGGATTTGCTAAGGGTTCGACCACTACCCACATAGGGTGAGCTGGTTTTGTTTAATGATGAGACACCTAGAAGGGGTGCACGTATTTCGTGTTTGCTTGTTCCGGTTTAGTCACTAAGACACCAAGGAGGTGTTTGTTACTGTGTTATGGTTGGTCAAAACCAAAAGGGTGCGTTTACAGTTTGTGGTCGCACATGTGTGTTTGAGTTAAGTGTGAATTGTTCTTAAAAATTGGTGTTGCATAGTACTAGAAGTGTGTCTGCGTTTCTTTATAAAACAAATCAAGGTGTATTTGTTTTAGCTTAGTTATCAATTTATTTGGATGCGTTTGCGTCAATTAGCTATGGGCCAAAGCACGACGAATTAAAGGGGTGTGATAGTTTGTGAAGTGGGCTCATAAGCCCAACATCCATAATAATAGAGAAGTGTGTTAGTTTTAAATTGTGATGTCAAATACATTGACTGACGTGAATAAATTATTTAACTTGGTGCATATTGGTACGTTTCGGATGTTACTTGGGAGTTGTGATTTGAACTTGGACAATACGAATACTTATACCGGATTAAATCTCCGGACACATTAGACTTGTAATGAATTAAATTATTGAACATGTATTAACATCTATTCGACATAGCGCACGTTTAATGGACTTAACATCGGACTAAGTAAATTTTGGATACATTATTAAATTAGTATATTTTAGTTTTTTTTACAAAGGTGTTTGATTTAACGAACCAAAACAATAACGTTGAATTCGAAATTGTCGGAAAAGATTGTTTTGGAAAAAGTGATTTTTAATTCAGTCATACAACTTGGGAATGTTGTATAAATGGGTGTGTCATACCGAAATTTATAGAACTTCCTACACTCATACTTCTATTTCAAAACCGTTTATCTTTATGAAACCCGGCAATAATCGAACCTGATAGTTTTTAGTAACTTGTAAATCTTTACCATGTGATATACTAATTTGAGTGTTCATATAAAACTTAAATTACCTTTCTAAACCTTTATTGATTATTTCCAAACTATTTGGGAAAATTTGGTAAACACCGTAACATATTAATTAGCTATTTTTGTTGACATTTTCCTTTGTCACTGTTTTTCCTTGACTTCGTTCGTCATTCCTTTCTCGACTCAAGTTCTCGTCCGTACTTTTCTCGATTGTGTCGATTTTCTATTCCTTTTTGGCATGAGTATTCTTGAGTCTATACGCTTTCTTACACCACATGAAAAGTTAACATTAAACTTTTTACAAACTTTAATACGAGTAATCCACGAAAACTAAGACGCTTGTTTTTTTTTTTTATAAAAAAACTCGTTACTTTACGAGACGTATTCTGAGATAACTATATATATATATATATTAGGTTGTGCCGATCCGGCATCGTTTTGCCTGTACTCTCGATACCGTTGTATTTTGCTCTTGATGCCACTTGTGACCATTATGATATTTTGCGTTGCTGCAATTTAAGGTGAGTTCATGGCCCCTACCTTTACTTGTTTTATAAATGTCTTGGGGGAGAATACATGCTCGTTTTTAATTAAACTCAATGCTTGTTCTTATTTGAAAACAATGATTTATTTACTTATCGCACACTGGTTTACCTTTCGCTGAACACAAGTGATTGAATATTATATGTGAGTTTATAGCCCCACTCTATTTATACTTGTTTTACAACTATGGGGTGAAAAATATGCAAAACATTTACGGACTATATTACTGTTTATATTCTCGAACTATTACGTAGGATTAGCCTAAGACACTGAATCTCACATGCCCAAACTCATGAACCGTCAATTCCTGCGGGGAAGCGCGAATGCTATAAATAGATCTATTGGGGTTGACACCCTCGTTCGGTTTGACCGGATAGGCAAATGCGAGCGTATAACATGTCGAAACACGAGTGTCACGGGATAGGCACTTGCAAGGGCTTTATTTAACGTGCTTCTAGAGCACGCAAACTGTCAAGCTTCAGTTTTATGAACTTAGAGCTAGCGTAATAGACTATTTTATTTGATTTAGGGTCACATACCCTACACATGGTCCACATGTCTAATTTTTCTTTTAGGTAAACTTTATTTTCATGACATTGTGAGCGACACAATGGTCACAAAGCTTTTATGGAACTCACAGTATTTTTACTGCCTTATCATAAACCTATGAAATCACCAACCTCGTGTTGACACTTTTAGCATGTATTTTTAGGTTTAAGGCGATAACCTAGTTGTGGAGGCTTTTGGCATCGCATGGCATGGTCATAGAAGACTCTAATGTATTTGAGACCGCTTGATTTCTTTTATGGGCTTATATTTCCGCACCGTTTTTGAAATGTTGTAAACAAATCACTTTTGAATATGAAATCTATTTCTAACGGTTGAGGTAAAACCGTTCTTTGTACCTTGTGTTGTAATACCAATTTCGTAGCACCCAAACATGTATGCTTCCGCTAAATCAGATTTTGGTGGTGTTACATGCATCTTTTTGATTAATCATGAAGCATATTCTCTAAATTACATAATAAATCATGTTTTCCATAGTTAGGAATTGCATCTTGTAGGACATTATCATAATTCACTAAAAACCCCATGTGAAATTTTTTTATAAAAATCTTCTCACTATTAGGAAAAATGATTTTTCACATTGTTCATACAAATAAAAACGTTATGTTTAAAACATCATTTGCATAATGTCTCTTGAATGCTAAAGGAAATACATAACTAATATGTATTTTCGGGTACATTCAATCGAAGCTACATTGAATTAGGAGCGTTTGGGTTATCTCTCATTTTATTATAAAATTTGCTAAATGAAATTTTCATGCATTAAAAAGAGTCGAGATAACCGCACCTCTACATTGTCCCCATATAGGCACACACTAGAACATTATATCTAAACTCTCGTTAGTTTTAACTAAACTATGTAATTTTTGTATCTAGGATAAATCATGCCTCCCGCAACCTTCTACGATCACAAGGATACCCTTAACTACCTCCCAAAACACCATAAGACTAAGGGACTTACACTGGAACAAGTAAAAATCTTTAAGGCCTTAGAAAAGAGATATGTTCACGAGGGTAGAACCATAGACCCTTCCTTTATAGAAGGAACCAACATCCGCCAACAACTAGTTACCATTCAATTTGATTGCCTCTTGGACATTGACGAACCAATATGTCCTAGATTTATATTAGAGTTGTATGCTAGTGTTGTTCTTAGCTCAAATGATTATGGTCTCATCTTCATTAATTTCAAAGTCAATCAATCCCAATTCAACATTCCCTTAATCCAATTTGTGGAAGTCCTTGGAATTCCGGGTGAAGGTACTTGCCTTTATTCGGATAAATGGTCTTTGTCAACCCTTGATTCTATTGTCAATCGTATGCCTCCATACGACACTCCTTTGACACCAAAAGAGACTATCCGAGACCATCTCTTCCTCCCTAGAACTTCCCACACTAGGACCACCCGACAAGGCAATGAGGTGGAGCTAAATGAACTTAGGCCATAATTAAAGAAATGGAAAGAAATTCTTCGGGCCAACGTCTTGTGCACCATAGGGAATAGAGACCACATCAATGCTTGCCTATGCTACATGCTCTATTACTTGTCGACTCATCAACCCTTCAATCTTGCCTACTATGTCACCAAGAGGATAGCCGACATACCAGTGTTAGGAACCACCGCTCTTCCGTACGGGACGCTTCTCACCCGTCTTTTTAGAGCCTTTGCACCTATCCCTCTAAATGCTAGGGGTTTTTGCCCTGACTACTCCCTCATTCCCCACACATTTGTACCCTTTAATGATAAGAGAGTAGCCAAATTAAAAGGAAAATGTCCTCATCCACCAACCTCCTCATCTTTATCATCTATGAGCGAGGATGACGGACTCCCAAACTCTAGGCTTCCACCTCTAGAATATATGAACCAACTTCCACCCATTGAACAACAAACTGAAGAGTTCAAGCAAATGAGAGGGATGTTCAATGTGACAAATGGTAATTTTCACGTTGTTAATTAATAATAAATGGTTATTTATTATTTTTAAGCTGAGCATTTCTATGCGCGTTTGCATGTTTTTGAGTATTTTTGAGCATTTTTGGGAGCTGTTCCGCATAATGTAGCTTACAGTCACTGCAAAAAAAGTTTATTTTTGTCAGTAAGCATAAATTATTCCATTTCTGATAGTTACTGACAAGTTTTGTAATTTACTGAGAGCTTTCTCGTAATTACTGAAAAAGCAACCGCACACGCGTACCGACAGCACAGTATATATGGTAACAGTCAAATAAATATATTTTTGAGTCAGTAATAATATTTTATTACATTTCTGACAAAAACGTAGATAAAAACTTGATGTGCGTGTCGTTGTGTTCAAGTTTTAAAATTTATAAACACGATTTATCCAATTCTCTAATCACACATACGAGCAAGTATACTCGTCCGTGGTAGTAAAGGTGGGTAAGTCGAGATCGCCCCAAGGGAATTGGGGTTTAGGTTTAGTAAAATAAGTTTTAGCAAAAAGGGTGTCAATCCAATTTGAAGTAAATTCAAAAGCAAGCAAGGTTCAATCAATCAAAAACAAATATACTTGTGTGTGATTCTATGACCAATTGTTTAGAGCAACCAACCAAGTTGGATGTGACTTGTAGTGATGCACAACTTAATATGAATGATTCACAATCAATGGTTTTTATCATGAGAAATCATATTTAGAATTCAATCTCCTAGTTAATTCCTTTCGGCCTTGATTAACTATTACGACAATTCTTTTAAGCTTTTTGTTGTTTGAAATCATTTCTTATCTTAAGAATTCCTACGAATCCTTTCGGCCTTTTTCGTGATGAAATCGTTTCCAAATCCATTTTAATGAGTCAAGATGGTGTTTGTCACACACCATAATCCATACTAATTCGTGCACTAACTTTTTGGAATAAAAACATAAAGAAAACTCCTTTTGGCCTTTGTTAGTCTTTAACATTGTTTTTACCAACCAATTAAGCAAGATTAGATTGTATCCCAACAAACTCATAAAACAAGATATGTTTTCATGCATCACTATGATAAGATTACTCCAACAATTGTCACACCATACACACACAAGTACAACCAAAATCACTCCATAACAATCATAATAAAACACAAGTAATTAACCAAACTTTCATTCATCTTATAGTAAAAGTAAAAGTAGTTCATAATAACTCAACAAGAAATACCTAATCGATGAATTACAAGAACTAGAATTGTGGAACTATAGCAATCCACACTCCTCCAATCGCCTTTGATTACACGTAAACAACTCCACACACGGACACAACTCTTGAGAATCGAACTCAAGGCTTCCTGGACGTTTTCACAGCAACTACAAGCTTTCGGGTAATAATAATAAGTTAGTTAGACTTGGTGTAAGCCTTACTCGATTTGCCTTTTGGGTTGTCACCTCCCAAAAACTTCTCTCTTTGTAAACTAGCCAAGGGTTTCTTAAATAAGTGAGGAAACCCTTATTCTCCAAGCAAAAACGTCCAATATCAGTAAATAGCAGAGAAATGATAAGCCTCAATGATTATGGGGCTTAACTTCTTCATTAAATGCAACTTTGTAACTCCAGTGTCGGCCAACCGATCGGTATTTGGCTCCAACCGATCGGTTGGAGCTCTCGGTAAAATAACCTTCTCCCATCCGATTCGGATGCGGGTGCCATCCGATCGGATGGATCACTCTGCCATACAACTTTATTTTTTCATTCTCTTTTCTTGTTACGTGCTTGATCCTTCGCTGTACCACTACTTCCTATCATAGAACTTGATCTTTTCTTGATATATAAGCATGGAAATCTTGAACTAATCAAATCCTTGAAGTATCGCGTGGTTTCTTTCTCGTAATTCTCCAAATGTGCATAATCTCTTCATTTCTTCGTCTTTTCCTCAACTTTTCCTATACTTGGCTATATTTACTTGCATACACACTTTTTCATCATTTAGCAACAAATACACATAAATATAACCAAATATGATGCACAAAACTAGCAATAACGCGCCCAAAAACATGTTAGATTTAAGCGTTATCAAATCCCCCACACTTTGAGTTCTGCTCGCCCTCGAGCAAGTCTAATTTTTAGAAAAACTGAACTCAATGGCGTCTTTATTATGATTATAAAAAGCTAACAACTATCCCAATAGGACAATTGTTATTTTACTTTAATTATGAAAAATCCTTGAAATATACGCAAGTTAAATCGAGCTTGATAACATCACTAAGCACCTCACAAAGGAAATTTTAAATTCACACAACACTCGAAGGTATATTTGATTGTAAATCACTCAATCGCTCAGTCATGATTCATGTTTCTTACCATAAGCTTGTACTTGTATCAAAACAACAAAATAAAACATGAAAGAGGTCTTTTATTTGGTTTTAGGTTGAAGGGTTTTGATTACCTAGTTAATGTGTAAATACTTCATACAAGAACATCATAGCTCGCTAACAACGAATCTTTGTTTAGTTAAGCAACGGATGGTCACTAGTTTGTTCCTTGGTTTGCTAACAATGTTACATGCATAACGGATGGTCACCAATTTACTCACTAGATCGCTAACAACATTTCTCAACTATTCAAAAACTCGGATGGTCACCAGAACATCCATGTACTACATATCTCAACAAAGCCATCACTAAATCCGGATGTTGGAAAGCTAACAACGAATAAAGTAATTGGTAAGGGTAAGGATAAGACATGGGAATTTTGATTTGGTTCTACAAAAAAAAAAAAAAAAATCAAATAAGAATCAAGTCCAAATTCCGTCCCAAACTCTTTATATCACAAATGATTACTCCACCAAACTTCTTCGATTGTTATTCCGAATTTCATATAAAATCTTCCCTTCCTTAATAGCTCATTGACTATTTTATTTTCATCATTCCATACTTTCATAGCTCATTGGCTTTCTCTCTTTTTTATTTATTTATTTTTTTTCAACACAACGTCCCCCCCCCCCCCCCCCCCCGCACTTTGGATGAGCACACGCTACAAAAAATACAAATAAGAGTAGCGACCTCCTTCTTCATTGAAATAACATATACACATACAAGGTGTGGTCAACATGCAATCCTCAAAATAAATAGTTTTGGACTACATTTGAACTTGATTCGGGAAAGTCTAAGGTGTAAGGTGTAAAATCTTTTTGTACTTTTTTGGATTTAATCAAAAGAACAGATAGGCTCAAAAGGGTATAACTAAGGGTATCTAGCGTATAAGATAACGCTAACAAATGGGTTCCAATTACTTAGGACAACTAACCAATGCGGTTAGCAAAAATAAATTGTAAACGGAAGGCCATTTGGTGAAAAATCCTAATTTGCCTCTTATCATTTGAATATATTTTATTACTTGAAAGTAATTTTAACCGTAATGCATAACAAGTACAAGTTCTAGAATCAACATAATCACCGGTACACTCATAACGAAATATAAAGCATAAGAATTGCTTTATACAAAAAGGCTTAAATCCTCCCAATTTAAGGTGGTGATAAAATGTACTAGAAATAGTCATCAATACCTCTCATAGCTTGATTACATTCCAAAAAATTTTAAAATAGCCTTATTTTTACCATTGAATCAATTCATCTAACAACTAGAAAAAAAATCAAGGACGAACACATTCTAGTTACTTGAATTCCAAAATCTACTAAATCAAAAATTAAAATTAAAACGATTTTCCTATTTCTTCCCTCCCCCACACTTAAGTTTTGCATTGTCCTCAATGTAATAAAACGAACTTCAAAGTAAAGGAAATAGGAAAAAGAAATAGAGAAAAATAAATAAGCACTACCCGGGAAAAAAAATTCGCATAGGCTTATTTGATCATAAGTAGGCACATGAGTTCTTCTAACTCCAAATATTTAATCAACACTAAGCTTCCGTCAATTCTTCCCCTGCAAACACTGCAAACACTATACTCGAAACAACAAAACAAAATACCAAACCAAATATAAAATAAAATAAAAATAAAAATAATCCAAAACAAACCAAAATCATAACCATAAATCCTACGAAAGTTAAGTTAAAGAAATAGAAATAGAAATTGTTCAACCATCATTGTCTTTTAAGACATAACCATTTATCAACCATCCCAAGTTGTTATTTGTTGCACATCTAGGACTTCTGGAAGTCCTCTTAGCTTTCCATCCCTGCTTTCTCGAAGATTTGTGAACCCTTTGATGTCAATATTCAATGGAGTAACCGGTTCACTAAAAACACTCATCTCTTCACCAATAAATAGCCCAAGATTCTCATCAAATTCCTTAACTCCATTTCACATTCATATTCATGAAATAAACTCCAATCAACTAACCTTGGTTTAGCAAGTCTTCTCCCTTGTAACTTCGAAAGACGCTCACAAAAAGCGTGCTTTTCCTCTCTCCCCAAGTTGCTAAACTTCAAATTTTCATTACGCTCCTGATTAAGAGTGTACTTGACCTTTTCTCTCGCATTCCTTTTTATGTACTTCGCTACAATCGCATTACCATCTCCACATGACGAACTTGATCCTCCTGCAAGATAACTCTGTAGAAAAACACAAACATATGATAGAATAAGAGCATTGAAACTAAGCATGCATGATCTGGAAGTCTAAAAATTGAACCTTTGAAAAATCAATTTTCATCACAGAAAGTTCCATCCGATCGGTATTTAATCTAACCGAATCGGATAGACTGAATACTAGCCTCCAACCGATCGGTAATGCCCCGCAACCGAATCGGTTGGGCATTCTGTTACAAAATTTTTACTTTGTTCTACTTCCAATCGATTCTAACAAATCCTACTCTTCCCTATCCTGCATTTGATCAATTACTATGGTCTCTACATATCCCACTTATCTCCAAATCATATCCATAACATACTCGCATGATCAATCTTAGAACATATGAACATATGAACACTTTCAAAAATCAAAACCTTATCAATGTTCTAATCCACAATGCATCATCCTAAAAACATTAATTAACATCTAAACAACATCTAGAAATCATCACTTTCAACCCAGAATTGATTCAAAGTTTCGACCCATTTGATCTAAAAATCCAATCAATTCATTCTTTCTCAAAACTTAATCAATCTATCTCATTCTTTTTGCAATGAATTCCTCAATAATTTACCCATCTATTCCAGAAAAATTACATCTTAATTCGAACTACATCAAAAAGGCCCAAACTTTGACCTAAATCAATCAACTCGAATTAAAACTTAATTGATACAATTTAATGATGTTACTTACTTGCTTAGGTGCCATTGATGATCTTTCAACTCTCCTGCAACTCTTAATAGCCTTCTAATGGTCGAATTAATGAACCCCAAGTGTAGTGGAATGAGTGTGTGTGTTTTTTTTTATGATTTTTGAAATCTTGGGTATATATACTTCACTCCATCCGATCAGTATTTCAACCAACCGATTCGGATTGAATTTTTGCAAAACTCACTTTTTCTCCTTTCTTTCAACACCTTGACTCTTGTAAGAACAAAATGAGAAACATTTTCACTATTCCAAAATACCTCTTTTTAAGCATGAAAAAAAATACCCAACACACTTATTCTACCAATTTGTTATTCAATCTATCTCTACAACTTCTAAAACAAAACTTATCTGTATAAATTAAAACTCAATAAAACCAAGATAACCAAAAGGTCTTAACTTAACTCAAACTTAAATGCAAATATTAAACTACTAAAAATGCATTAAAAATAAATAAAACAAACAAACACTAGCACAAGCCTTGTGCTTTTATTCTTCAACTTTTGTCTTCATCCTTCAAAATATTCATGCTTCAAGATGTCTTCATTTTGAAATTTGCCGGACAACTCCCGATTAGTCACTTGCGTTTTAAACTTCCTTGCAAAATTTCTTCCATCCGGACAAACTATATCAAACTTCACATGCCATTCTCCATCACCTTCTTCCTTCTTGTAAACACTAGCTCCTCCGGGTCCCCATTCCAAATTCTTCAATTGAACCGGTAAAGATCCAAGAAAATCTGTCAATTTATTGAACACAAAAACATTTTTGAATGGGTTATAGAAAACCTCCATAGCTAAAGCTCTTTCCAACTCATCTTCAATACCAAAGAAACTAGGGACAATCGGCCCATATTTAGGTCTTCCCTCTTCATCTCTACCAACTTAGAAACAACCTAAATGATCTTCTTCTTCTTCATCTTCATGCACTTCCTTCACAATCTTGCCTCTAGGTCTAGGATAGTAAGTATGCTTCAAGATTCCATCACTAATAGTCATAGTACCTCTACCCATATCTATAATAGCTCCGCAAGTTCTCAAAAATGTTCTTCCTAACAACAATGGTAACTCCTTATCCACCGGAATATTAAGCACAAGAAAATCGGCTAAGAAAGCTTGATATCCTACTTGGACTCGAACATTCTTCACTTCTCCCATTGCTTTTGCTCTTGAATTATCAGCCATAGTAAGATTATATTGATTTGGTTGAGGATTACCAAGTCCTAATCTTTTGTATAATGGATACGGCATCACATTCAAACTTGCTCCTGTATCGGCCAATGCATACATCGCATCGGTTCCATTTACCTTAATTGGTAACATGAAATTTCCCGGATCGCTCTCTTTCTTAGGCAACCCATTCTCAACTATCCTTTCCCTTGCAAACTCATCAAAATTCTTATCCTCTAGCCTAGCTGTTGCCATCATAACCGCATCTAATTTCTTACGATAAGTCATGTAATTGTTCAACACTTCTATAACCGGCTTCTCTTCCATAAGCTCCTTAAACTTCATTTCTAAGTTTTCCAAAACTGCTTCCTTCTGCTCTTGAGTCAATGGTTTAACTTCTTGGGGTGATTTGGGTGGTGAACTTGATGAAGAACTCTCATTCTTAGGGGTGGAGGGTTGGGTAAGTTTGTTAAGTGGTGCTTTCTTTCGATTTGCCTTTACCATTTTCACAATCTCTCCTTTACCTTCCTTCTTCTCTACCATCTCATCATCTACATCAATTCTCATCTCTCCTAAAGCAAAATCAACCCTACATTTAGTCTTAACCATAAAATTTCTACCAAACATCACTTCTGGTTCACCCGCATTTCCATATTCCAACACAACAAAGTCAATCTTGAAAACATGACCATGAATATTAACATTCACATCTCGCACTATCTTTCTCCCATAATCTTCATAATCAAGCCTAACAAAGCCAAGCTTACCAAGCATCTCCTCCGTAATATAATTTTAACCATACTCCATATTAAGTTGAGCATCCCAAGCTTTAATGCCTTCTACACCACATGGTGTAGCATACCTCATAAATGGTACATCAAACTCTCTAGGCGGTGCTTGTGTAAACACAACTACTCTTTTCTCCTTAGGTAAACAAAAAATGCTTTCGCCAACTTCTTCTTTTCCTTCTAAACCAACCTTAGCTTCGTCCAAAATACTTTCCAATTTCTCCAAAGAATCACCTGAATCTTTCAACATCTCTTCCAAATTCCTCAAGTACTCCGAAACATTGCTTAAACTCTCCATTCTACTTAAGCACTAACTATAACATAACCACAAAAACAAAAATCCAAACTATTAGCGTGAGGGTTAGTTATAATCGAATCATATCCAAATGTAAAACCAAAACAAGCAAACAAACAACTTCAAACTATTAAAACATCAAAACAACTGAAAATTAAAAATCACAAAAACTTTTACCGAGGCAACCATCTGATCGGTATTACATTCCATCCGATCGGATGGACAAAATGCAAAAATGAAATCGCCCCAACCGAATCGGATGCGGGCAGCGTCCGATCGGTTAGATCGAAAAACTTAAAAAAAACTTTTTTTTTTTTTTTTTTTTTTTTTTTTATTTATTGATTTATTATTAATATATTATATATTAAAACTTAAACTTATAACCCTTTTTTTTTTTTTTTTTTTTTTTTTTTTTTTTTTTTTTTTTTTTTTTTTTTGCTTTTTAAGAAGAAACTAAATAATTAAAATTTAACTAATTAATAAAAACTAAAACTTAACTACCAATCATTAAACTAATTAATCAACTTTTAACCTTAACTTAATAATCATAAAACTAATTATCAACACATTTAATAAAAACTATTAAACTACCACACATTAATCCAAAAATTAACTAAATTAACTAAGCATTTATCATATTAAAACTCTTCTAATAACCTTAAATTAATTATCCTAATTAATCTACTACTTAAACTAATTAATCATAGCATTAATGAAACATAAAAACTGAAAGATAACAAAAATTACTAAAACAAAAACTTTTACCGAGACCACCAACCGATCGGATGGGCATCCATCCGATTCGGTTGGTTCCGAACCAAACTTTTTTTTTTTTTTTTTTTTTTTTTTTTTTTTTTTTTTTTTTTTTTTTTTTTAAACTTAAAAAAAACTATGCTACTAAGCCCAACTACCAAGAAAATCTTAACAATTCCCCGGCAGCGGCGCCAAAAACTTGATGTGCGTGTCGTTGTGTTCAAGTTTTAAAATTTATAAACACGATTTATCCAATTCTCTAATCACACATACGAGCAAGTATACTCATCCATGGTAGTAAAGGTGGGTAAGTCGAGATCGTCCCAAGGGAATTGGGGTTTAGGTTTAGTAAAATAAGTTTTAGCAAAAAGGGTGTCAATCCAATTTGAAGTAAATTCAAAAGCAAGCAAGGTTCAATCAATCAAAAACAAATATACTTGTGTGTGATTCTATGACCAATTGTTTAGAGCAACCAACCAAGTTGGATGTGACTTGTAGTGATGCACAACTTAATATGAATGATTCACAATCAATGGTTTTTATCATGAGAAATCATATCTAGAATTCAATCTCCTAGTTAATTCCTTTCGGCCTTGATTAACTATTACGACAATTCTTTTAAGCTTTTTGTTGTTTGAAAACATTTCTTATCTTAAGAATTCCTACGAATCCTTTCGGCCTTTTTCGTGATGAAATCGTTTCCAAATCCATTTTAATGAGTCAAGATGGTGTTTGTCACACACCATAATCCATCACTAACATTTTGGAATAAAAACATAAATAAAACTCCTTTCGGCATTTGTTAGTCTTTAACATTGTTTTTACCAACCAATTAAGCAAGATTAGATTGTATCCCAACAAACTCATAAAACAAGATATGTTTTCATGCATCACTATGATAAGATTACTCCAACAATTGTCACACCATACACACACAAGTACAACCAAAATCACTCCATAACAATCATAATAAAACACAAGTAATTAACCAAACTTTCATTCATCTTATAGTAAAAGTAAAAGTAGTTCATAATAACTCAACAAGAAATACCTAATCGATGAATTACAAGAACTAGAATTGTGGAACTATAGCAATCCACACTCCTCCAATCGCCTTTGATTACACGTAAACAACTCCACACACGGACACAACTCTTGAGACTCGAACTCAAGGCTTCCTGGACGTTTTCACAGCAACTACAAGCTTTTGGGCAATAATAATAAGTTAGTTAGACTTGGTGTAAGCCTTACTCGATTTGCCTTTTGGGTTGTCACCTCCCAAAAACTTCCCTCTTTGTAAACTAGCCAAGGGTTTCTTAAATAAGTGAGGAAACCCTTATTCTCCAAACAAAAACGTCCAATATCAGTAAATAGCAGAGAAATGATAAGCCTCAATGATTATGGGGATTAACTTCTTCATTAAATGCAACTTTGTAACTCCAGCGTCGGCCAACCGATCGGTATTTGGCTCCAACCGATCGGTTGGAGCTCTCGGTAAAATAACCTTCTCCCATCCGATTCGGATGCGGGTGCCATCCGATCGGATGGATCACTCTGCCATACAACTTTATTTTTTCATTCTCTTTTCTTGTTACGTGCTTGATCCTTCGCTGTACCACTACTTCCTATCATAGAACTTGATCTTTTCTTGATATATAAGCATGGAAATCTTGAACTAATCAAATCCTTGAAGTATCGCGTGGTTTCTTTCTCGTAATTCTCCAAATGTGCATAATCTCTTCATTTCTTCGTCTTTTCCTCAACTTTTCCTGTACTTGGCTATATTTACTTGCATACACACTTTTTCATCATTTAGCAACAAATACACATAAATATAACCAAATATGATGCACAAAACTAGCAATAACGCGCCCAAAAACATGTTAGATTTAAGCGTTATCAAAACTTTATTTTACATATACGTGTCCGAAAGACGTCAAACCATGACTTTACGGTAACATTTAAGCTTAAACCGACACACGATACACCAACGAGGATCAAAAATACACTCAATACTCCCTCCTATGAGCCGTGTACAACACATGCAAGGTGACAAAAGATTTTTATAAACATTATATCGTTAGTGGAGGCTTGCTAATTATTTTGTATTTATACCACATTTGGCTACTATCATTTTTACACATACATTTCATCTAAAAACATTACCTAGATCATAATTTCCATCTTCATTCCCAAAACTCACGGCTACAACCAAGAAATACAAGATCCATAAATTTTTGTTCAAGTTATAAACAATCGGGGTGTACATTCAAGTGTTTTTGGTTAATCGGAACGTGCTTTGGATAAATTTGGTGCAATTTGAGTTATTTTCTTGGTCCTCTAGACCTCGTTAACACACACCCTTGGTGAGCACACATCAAAACTTTTCTAATCTTGTTGATTTCATGTTCATTTGATGTCTAATGTTATTACCAAATGCTAAATGTGTATGTTTTGCTAAAATGAAAAAAAGCTGGGGTTGATATATATATACATGTTGCTCGAATTTTATGAAATGTTTGTAAAAATTAGAGTATTTCTTGCTTGTGTGGTAAATCTTGTTATATGTGGTACTAGTTTGATGATACAAATGTGATTATTGTTAATTACGCGAGTTTAAGGCGATATATACACTTTTATGAGTATATATATAAATCAGCTACAATTAAAAATACAAAATTATTGAGGTTTTGAAAAACATTAAATTTTGGCTCAAGTGGTGAAGTGGTGAAAATTATGCTTGAAGACTTAAATTGGAATACTTATCGAATTACCCGTAATTAATTGTGTTTAACTAGTAATAACACCATATTTGGTCGAATGGTATATTTTGGGTCGAATAGCACATATTTTGACCAAGTTTGACTTTTTAGCTTAATAACTTAATTATAAGTGCTTAATTAGTTTAAATAAATTTTGATATGTAATTAATATTACTAATAAGAAAATTGAGCTTAAATAAATATTTTGGGCCTAGGGGTGTTCGTGGACTGTTGGGCCGAGCCCAATACGAAACCCAACCAAATTGACTTTTTGACCAAACGCGATATTGAACGTGTTAAATTGATTTTTAGAAATATAACAATATATATATCATAACCTAAAAAGGCTAAATGGTTTTCGGGCTAAAATTGGACTATTGGGCCTGTTGGGAATTAAATATTCTGAAGTTTAAGTATCGAGAAAATCTCTCAAGTGATTAAATCTGGTAGCAGTAGAATTAAGTCTGGTGAGTTCCAAAGTTAAGTCTGTTGGTTATCTGCTGGTTAAGTCTGGTCGTTGAAGTTAAGTCTGGTGGTTAAGTCAAGTGTTAATTCTGGTGACTATCAGAGTTAAGTCTGCTTGATGAAGATATTAAGTCTGGTTGACTAAAATTCAATAATACACGGTAGATAATATCTTACCCCATGTGCTCAGTCTTTATCTTATACTCACAGAACAAGTTGTAAACATAGATACATGTTGTATCTTAGTTACTGACACACATAAGATAAGCTAGCAAGTTGTTTGACAAGACTTAACAGTTATTGTAAAGATCTTTCTTATGTTATAAAAGAAAGATCTTAGACTAGAGATATAAGTGTGTGTTAAACTTATAGTTTAAAATATATCTCTCAAGAACATAGAACAAAAACAATATCACAAGATATAGAAACATAAGATTCAAGGTTGTAACCCTAGTGATAACTCAAGATCACTCATATTATTATCTTAATAATATTGAATCGTTTGGTGATAAGCTTTCATTGTTCATTGTCATATAACAAACACAACTGTTCCATTTCCATAACCATAATATCCTTCTAAGTGTGATTAAATAGATTCCGCATACTTAATCATATTCACTCAATATATCATATACACAAAGTACAAAAGGTTTAACCACCTTATAGTGTATCGAATCCCAACAAGTGGTATCAGAGCGAGGCTGATATTATTGATTTAGAAGAAGAAGCTTAAGAAATGGATGTTCAAGATACTGCTACAAATGTTGCTGCAAAGTTGCCCATGATCAAACAGAATGAGTTTGAGTTATGGAGGTTGAGAATATAGCAATATTTCATGGTCCAAGATTATGCTCTTTGGGATATCATTCTGTATGGTGATTCATTTACACTAGGTTATACAGATGTTATTCTTGAAGGCAAAACTGAAAGAAAAAGGAATACTGGACCATCTAACAATGATGAAAAGATACAGAAGAGGAATGATCAAAAGGCAAGAAACTTGTTGCTTATGACCATTCCTAGTGAACAAATGCTATCTTTTAGCAAGTATCCAGATGCAAAAACTCTTTTTGAAGAGATTTGTGCATGGTTTGGTGGTAATGAAGCTACCAAGAAAACACAGAAGACATTGCTAAAACAACAATTTGAAAACTTTAGTTCAAATAGCAATGAATCACTTGATAAGCTGTTCTCAAGATTACATAAGCTTGTCAGTCAGTTAGCTATGTTGGGTGTTGAGATAGCCAAGGAAGATCTCAACATGAAGTTTTTGAGAAGCCTACCTGATGACTTCCATACTCATGTGGTTTTCTGGATGAACAAACCAGACATTGAAGTCATGAAACTCAATGATTTGTTCAATAACTTTAAAATTGTTGAACAAAGTCTAAAGAAGTCTGGAATCTATAGTACTAGTTCTGGGAATGTGGCACTCTTGTCATCTCCTAGTATTAGTAAGTCAGATGAGGTAGATGAAGAAGTAGGTGTTTCTACTGCTATCTATGGTGGTCCTTCTACTAGTTCACAAAAGAATGTTGCAGGACTTGGAGATCCGGCATTCTATGTATTCATGTCTAGTCAAACTAGTGGTTCTCCTCTAACTCATGAAGATCTTGATCAGTTGGATGATAATGATTTGGAAGAGATGGACATCAAATGGCAAGTTGCTTTACTTAGCATGAGGGCTAAGAAGTTCTGGCAGAGAACTGGTAAGCAGATTACCATTGATGGTAATGAAACTGCTGGGTTTGATAAGAAGAAAGTAGAGTGTTTCAACTGTCACAGGTTAGGACACTTTGCTAAAGAATGTAGAAACCCAAGGAAGCAGGACAATAGAAGCACATGGTATAGGCAAGAGAAGAAGAAGGAAATCACAGTTGAAGAACCAAGGGCTATGCTAGCCATAGATGGTATCAACTATGATTGGAGCTTCATGGCTGATGAAGTGGAAGCACCAACAAATGCTGCACTGGTGGCCACTGAGACTGCTCTAATGGCCTTTTCTGATTCAGAGGTAAATTCCATAATTAAATGTACTGAATCATGTTCTGCTCTTAAAGCTTATGAAGATCTTAAAAAGAGATTTGATGATCAACTAGAACAATTATATGATGCATTAGCCAACTTAGGTAATCATAAAAGAGGTATATCTGTTGTTGAAAAATAGCTTGTACATTATCAAGAAAATGAGTCTAAGTTTGCTGATGACATGAATGCTCTTCAAAGAAAAATAGATTTTCAAGCTGAAATAATTTGCTCAGAAAGAGCAGCTCTAGCTAAAGCCCTAAATAACAGTGAAAATATTAAGATAACAGTAGATGCTTTAGCTTATGCCTCAGATGGAATGAATAAGATTTGGGAAACTCAAGTAATCAATAAAGCTAAGTCTGGTTTAGGATACAAATCTGTTCCTCCACCATACAGAGGTGTTCCTTCACCTCCAGGTATTGACCTAGCACACACAGGTTTTGCTGAGTTTCAAGAACCAATAATGGAATATGGTTCTAAGTCTACTGAGGGTCCTAAGATAGAAAAAGTAAGTGAGAGTTTAAATAAAACTTCACTTCTTCAGGACAAGGTGTCCTTTGTTAAGAAAGGAGATGCTATAGTTGTTGAGGATTGTACAACTGATAGTGATGAAGATGAACAAGTTATGTCTAAACCTGAAAAAGTTAAGAAAGCAGGAACAAAGGTTCCTAAAGTGGTCAAAAAGGATACTGATAGGCCTAAATCAAACATTAAACATGTTAGGCAACCAGTTAAGTATTGTGAACAATACAGATCCACTAGCAAGCCCAGAGGTAACCAAAGAAATTGGAATAACCTCAAGTCTAACCAATTAGGTGATGACTTTGCTTTTTCCAACAAAGCTTGTTATACATGTGGTAGTTTTGACCATCTTGCAGCTTTCTGCAACCATTGGGTATCTGGGTATGAAAACAATAGAGTGAACTACAAAAGGCAAACACCTAAATCTCATTTTCACTCTAGTTCTAAGGTTAACAGAACTAAACCCACAACAGTCTCTGTTAAGTCTGGCTTCAATAAAGATAATTCTGCTAGACCATATATGACTGTTTACCCAAAATCAACAGCTAAGGGTGCAAAAACATCTTACAAACATGCACCAAAGTCTGTTCAAAGGCCTATTCAAACAAAAGCAGTGGTCCAAAAACAAATTTGGAAACAAAAGGGGACAACTACAAAGTCAGCAGTTAATTCTGCTAAGCCAGCAGTTAATTCTGCTAGGCAAGCAGTTAATTCTGGTAGGCAAGTAGTTAAGTCTGCTGCTTGGGCAAAGAGGGAAAATGCTGTTAAGGCCTCAGCATGTTGGGTTTGGAATTCAACTAAATCCAATGTTGCATCAACTGTTCTAAAAAGATTAAATTACATTGATGTAAGAGGCAGATCCAAGTCAGTAATGGCTTGGGTCCCCAAAAGAAACTAATACTTCTCATTTATGTGCAGGAACATTCAATTGATCAACAAGAGGATCAAGGATACTCAGATAGTGGATGTTCTAGGCACATGATAGGAAACAAGTCCTATCTTTCTGATTTTCAAACATTAGATGGTGGCTATGTTACCTTTGGAGGAGGTGTTGGTGGCAAAATTTCCGGTAAAGGTACCATTAAAACTGGAAATTTAGATTTTGAAGATGTGTACTATGTACAAGAGCTAAATTATAATCTTTTTAGTGTCTCACAAATGTGTGACAAAAAGAACAAACTTCTTTTCTGTGAGACTGAATGTCTTGTACTTTCTCCTGATTTTAAGATGCCTGATGAAAGTCAAGTACTTCTTAAAATTCCTAGAAAGGGCAATATGTACAGTGTTGACATGAAGAACATTGTTCCTAAAAAGGATTTAACTTGTCTTGTTGCAAAGGCCACATTGGATGAATCAATGAAATGGAATAGAAGGCTTGGTCATATTAATTTTAAAACCATAAATCAGATTGTTAAGAATGGTTTGGTAAGAGGTTTACCTCACAAAAGATTTGAAAATGATCAAACACGCATTGCTTGTCTTAAAGGCAAACAACACAAAGCCACTTGTAAGCCCAAGATTTTTAACTCTATCAATCAATCATTGTCTATGCTTCATATGGACTTATTTGGACCTATTTCAGTAAGTAGTATAATGCATAAGAGATATTGTCTTGTTATAATTGATGACTATACCAGATTTACATGGGTTTTATTTTTAGGTTCTAAGGATGAAACTTCTAGCATTCTTAAGACATTCATTACACAGATAGAAAACCAAGTAGATAAGAAAGTGAAAGTCATTAGATGTGATAATGGGACAGAGTTTAAGAATAGAGTTATGGATGATTTCTGCAAACAAAAAGGTATTAGGAGAGAATTTAGTGTTGCTAGAACTCCACAACATAATGGTGTTGTTGAGAGAAATAATAGAACACTAATAGAAGCTGCTAGAACTATGTTAGCTGATTCTAAGCAACCTATAACTTTTTGGGCTGAAGCAGTCAACACTGTTTGCTATGTTCAAAATAGAGTTTTAGTTGTACAGCCTCACAATAAGACATCATATGAACTTTTTAGAGGTAGAACTCATGCAATAGGATTTCTTAGACCTTTTGGATGTCATGTGACAATTCTCAATACCTTAGACCATTTAGGAAAATTCGATGGTAAAGCAGATGAAGGTTTCTTTGTTGGATATTCTCTTAATAGCAAAGCATTTAGAGTATACAACTCAAGAACCAGGATTGTAGAAGAAAATCTACATGTGGAGTTTTTGGAAGATAAATCCAATGTAGAAGGTCAAGGACCAAAATGGCTATTTGATCTTGAAACTCTTACCAAATCAATGAATTATGTGCATGTTGTTGCAAAAACTAATGATTTTTCAGGTTCACAAGCAACAGATGAGGCAAGGTTAGAAAAGGAGACAAACCAAGATCATGTTTGGATGCCAATATGGTCAAGTGCAAGTGTGGTTTCAACTTCAACACATGATGAATTTTCTTCTAGTAAAGCTAAAGAAGATGTTGAAGATAAAAGCAAAGAAGATGGAACAAAGGAACAAGAAAATAGTTCTGCTGTTGATAATGCTGCTGAAACAGACTTAACTGAAGAAGCAGACTTAACAAAGGAAGCAGAATTAACAGACGATGAGGTGGATTTGAGCAATCTCCCACCAAACTATCATGTTCCACTTACACCACAAACCAGAATTCACAAGGTCCACTCCCTAGAAAATGAGATAGGAGATGTACAATCAGGGGTGAAGACAAGACAACAATTGATTTCTTCAGACCAACAAGGGCTTATTGATGCCCTTTATGCTTCAAAACAGCATGAGTTTTCAAATTCTTGATTGTTTGTATGTTTTCTCTCACAAGCTGAACCAAAGAACATTCTGAAAACCTTAGATGATTCTAGCTGGGTAGAAGCTATGCAAGAGGAGCTTCTTCAGTTCAAGATTCAGAAAGTTTGGGTGCTAGTTGATTTACCTAAGGATGCAAAGGTAATTGGCACAAGATGGGTTTTCAAGAATAAAAGGGATGAAAGGGGAATAGTGATTAGGAATAAGGCTAGATTAGTAGCCAAAGGGTAAACACAACAAGAAGGTATAGACTATGATGAATTTTTTGCTCCAGTAGCAAGACTTGAGGCAATTAGGCTTTTCTTAGCTTATGCTTCATTTTTAGGCTTCACAGTTTACCAAATGGATGTTAAAAGTGCATTTCTATATGGCACAATTGAAGAAGAGGTGTATGTCTTACAACCTACAGGGTTCATTGATCCTGACGATCCAGACAAAGTGTACAGAGTTGTTAAGGCTCTTTATGGCCTTCATCAGGCACCTAGAGCTTGGTATGAAACACTGGCTTCCTATTTAAAAGAGAATGGATTTCAAAGAGGAAAGATTGATCAGGCACTTTTCATCAAACAGCACAAGAAGGATCTTCTGTTAGTGCAGGTGTATGTGGATGACATTATCTTTGGATCTACAAGGAAGGAGATGTGTTTGGAGTTTGAGAATCTTATGCATGATAAGTTTCAGATGAGTTCCATGGGGGAACTTACATTCTTTTTGGGTTTGCAAGTTAAACAGTCATATGAAGGCATATTTATTAATCAAGATAAATATGTTGCTGAAATTCTTAGAAAGTTCAACTTTGCTGATTCAAAAATGGCAAGCACACCAATGGATTCTGAGAAACAACTTCCAAAATATTTAGATGGATAAAATGTGGATGTACACACATACAGATCTATGATGCATCTCACATGATCAAGACCTGACATCATGTTCTCTGTTTGTGCTTGTGCAAGATTTCAAGTAACTCCAAAGGTTTCTCATTTAACAGCAGTCAAGAGGATTTTTAGATATCTCAAGGGTCAACCTAGGTTGGGTCTATGGTATTCAAGAGAATCACCTTTTGATTTGGTAGCATTTTCGGATAGTGATTATGCTGGTGCTAGCTTAGACAGAAAGTCAACAACTGGAGGATGTCAATTCCTTGGGTGTAGACTTATCTCATGGCAGTGTAAGAAGCAAACAACTGTGGCTACTTCAACAACTGAAGCTGAATATGTAGCTGCTGCAAGTTGCTGTGCTCAAGTCTTGTGGCTTCAAAACCAACTTCTTGACTATGGGTACAATTTTATGAACACTGTCATTCATATTGATAATAGTAGTACAATTTGCATTATTAAAAATCCGGTACAACATTCTAAAACAAAACACATTGAAATTAGACATCATTTTATTAGAGATTGCAATGAGAAAAAGTTAATTCAAGTAATGAAAATTGCTTCAGAACATAATTTTGTAGATCTACTAAAACAAAAGCTTTTGATGTTGGAAGGTTTCAGTACTTGGTAGCAAGTATTGGAATGCTTAATACTTAAATTTTTCAATCTATGTGTTTTTATATACCAATGTGGTTAATTCTGGTGATTACTCAGTTAATTCTGGTGGTTACTCAATTAAGTCTGGTAGTTAAATTTTTGCTTGTGCTGTTGTCTTTGTAAATTTGTACTATCTATTACTTTAAAATTGTGTTATTTCATACAGTTAGTCATATGTTTATTCTAATACAAGACAAGTGCTTTGTACATTGTTCTTTTGGTTTTAGACTAACAATTTCAGGTATAAACATTTGAGCACAAAGGAAGTTTTCAAGTGAAACGGAAGCAGCAGAATGTTATATCAGTTGCTTATATAACAGGTTTATGATGGACTGAGTTTGGGAATTCTTAACAAAGGTTTATACCTTAGTTTTTTAATTCTTTAAAACTACTTTCTTGAAACCTGGTTATCATATTTCACATTGAATTGATGACTTAGTTGATCAGACAGTAACTGATTCAACTCACTTTCTATCATTTTATACTTCTAAGTATAATGAGCAAGTCTAAGGACATCTGATAGAAAGAACAGCTAGTAAAAGTGAATCTAACACTTGTGTTAGAGGCAACAATTGCTATGAGCTGGAAACCCTGTCAAGAAAGCCTTTTGAATAGGTTTATCTTTACACAGGCAGTTATTTATAACTGAAAACATTGGTTCTCACACAACCAGAGGTTGCTTTAAACTGAAATCTTGATTAAGTGTCTGTTATACACTTAATCCCTTCAAAATGGTTGAAAGCAGTATGATTTTTCATATTAAATCATATGCATACTGCTAAAAGTCAAAAAATTTCTTAAAAGAATTTTTGAAATAAAAATGACTCAGACAACCATCAACTAATGGATTATGAGTTATTGCCCCATGAATTACCTCTCATAGGAGTTAACACACCTAGAAGTGATGAGGGCAGCCAATTAAACTCTTAAGGAATTGATGGCTACATGTACAACATTGTCTGATAACAAGTTCTAATGAATAGCTCAGATGATAGGGAGAGATACATTGTGAGAGATCTTCCAAACAGGAGAGGAAATGTTATTTGCATCTCAGGGGAGGAAACATCTCAGGGGAGGAAATAAAGTTGGAAGTTTAACAAATGAAAGGGAGGAAAAGACGAGAGCATACAAGATGATGAGGAAGTTGAAAATGACAAGAATAGAGCTGATTCTAGAGTATTCTATATATTCAAAAGGGATGAAGCATTCCAAAGGAGAAAGTTCTATCTAGGTCAAACGAAGAAAGCTTTCAGTTTCAATTTCAGTTCACTACGTTTGTTCATCACTTGCAAAGGCATGCTGATAGATGATTTCACTTGTTGAAACAAGTATCCAAGATACACAACACCATTGCCTCTTATAATTCCGCCATCCAAGGAAATTGCACCATCTTTTAGGTCAATGTTTGAAGCCTAAAGATATGTGTATTGATATTGTTGAAGTCAAAGATCAGAAAGCAGATGAGTTACTGAGATAGATATTAATCTTTCAGAATAGAAGAAAGTTCAGTCCAAGGGTCTGACTATGAAGTGTTTGAAAGATCTTCACAATCCATAATTTAATTCAGAAACATGTTGAAATGGATTCACATGTTTAGGGGAGGATTGTTGGGAATTAAATATTCTGAAGTTTAAGTATCGGGAAAATCTCTCAAGTGATTAAATCTGGTAGCATTATAATTAAGTCTGGTGAGTTCCAAAGTTAAGTCAGCTGGTTATCTGCTGGTTAAGTCTGGTCCTTGAAGTTAAGTCTGGTGGTTAAGTCAAGTGTTAATTCTGGTGACTATCAGAGTTAAGTCTGCTTGATGAAGATATTAAGTCTGGTTGACTAAAAGTCAATAATACACGGTAGATAATATCTTACCCCATGTGCTCAGTCTTTATCTTATACTCACAGAACAAGTTGTAAACATAGATACATGTTGTATCTTAGTTACTAACACACATAAGATAAGCTAGCAAGTTGTTTGACAAGACTTAACATTATTGTAAAGATCTTTCTTAGACTAGAGATATAAGTGTGTGTTAAACTTATAGTGCAAAATATATCTCTCAAGAACATAGAACAAAAACAATATCAAAAGATATAGAAACATAAGATTCAAGGTTGTAACCCTAGTGATAACTCAAGATCACTCGTATTATTATCTTAATAATATTGAATCGTTTGGTGATAAGCTTTCATTGTTCATTGTCATATAACAAACACAACTGTTCCATTTCCATAACCATAATAACCTTCTAAGTGTGATTAAGTAGATTCCGCATACTTAATCATATTCACTCAATATATCATATACACAAAGTACAAAAGGTTTAACCACCTTATAGTGTATCGAATCCCAACAGGGCCTAATAAGGGCTTTTGGCCCAATTTAATGAACGTTGACGTTTGTTGACTTTTAAAGTCATTTTGACTAAACGTTGACTTTGTATCGAAATCTATTATTAATAAGTAAATGTAACGATGACGATATTTATAACAATAAATATACTTATAACGACTAATATATATATTACGGACTAATTTTGCAAATATAGTTAACGAAACGAGTTAATTGAGGAAATTGCAACACTTGGGGTAAAATGCATACGTTTGAATATACGAATGGGTCATGCCCAATTTTCCTAAATTTTCAACACTTAGAGTATTTTGATAAAAATACTCATACTTACTTAGTTTTCTAAATACTTGACATTTATTTCAAATTTCTTATAATTAAAATTATATTATAAATAATAAACAATATTTATAATATAATATTCCTTCACTAACACTATTATTATATTAATTTCTCAAAATCTATTTAATTAATTATAAACCCCAATTAATTAATTATAAACCCCAATGAATACTAGCACGGAAGTTCCGTCACACGTATTCCCACCGTACACTTTCACCATGAGCCACCACCAGGAGTCTTTACGATAAACCATTTTTGGAAATTATATTACCACACAACAAGCAAGAAATACACGAGCACATGGTCACGAGTAAACTTTTCAAATGAGTCAAAACAAATATGAATAGTACGCTAAGACTTACTAAACTAATTTAGGTCGCTTGTCAGAGCGGTTGCACTGTTTTGGTTGATTGATTAGCAGGTTGCTATTGTTTTAAGGTGAGTTTATAGCCCCATACTTTTATGCGTTTTGTTTATTAAACCTTAGGGTGAGAAACATGCAAAACTATTTTCATGGACCAAAGTTGGATTTTGTTTTTATACACACTTGTATGCAGAAACCTAAGTTTAGCTTAATCCCATTGCGCCCACTATCATCAACCGTCAATTCCGGTTAGGAAACGCGTGTGATATAAATAGATCTATTGGGGATGACACCCCCGTTCAGTTGGCTCGGCATAGTCAATGCGAACGTATACCATATGAAATTTGGCCGAGTGTCTGGAGATTAACACTCGCGGGCACCCTTTTATTTACTAATGCTAGCTTGGCATGCTGTATGCCTAGTTCAGTTAGATGAGACTTAGTGTTTGCATAGCGGGATAGTGTGTTATTGCTGAATTGTGTTATTGCTGAATATTGCTATGGTCCATATGTGCTTCTTTACTTTAAACCTATGAACTCACCAGCGTTAGCTAACTTTTAGCATGTTTTTTTCAGGAAACTGAGGTGTGTTTACTGAAGGTAGGGCATGGCGATGGTCATAATAATTGATGGAAATGTTTTTATTGTTGCGTTAACTCTGAAAATTTGGATCGCTTTGTTAAATGGGCTACATTTTATTTGAAATGAATTTTATGTAAGACAATATGACTTTGAATATCTAATGTATTTTAAAACGGATTTTTAATCCGTTCTCTCTATATTTTGTGTTGTGATTATCGATTTAATAGCACCCAAAGTGTATGCTTCCACAATATCTTGATTTTGGGGGTGTTACAAATTGGTATTCAGAGCCTAGGTTATAGAGAACTAGGTTTATAAAAACCTTAAACTATAACCGATTTATGAAAAACTTTTCCTTATGACCGCCAGATGCCTGCCAGCTTAGCTTGCTATGATTTGAGCGTTATTTTCTTTATTTGATTAAGTGTTATGATATGCAATTTGAGTATTTTATTAAGCATATATGATATAAGTATTTTCTATATACTTACACGTGTCGCATCATATTTGCCACAGACTATGTCTCTCCCTTCCGATGTACATGATGAGTTATCTACTGCTGGACACACTTCTCTGTTGCGACGACCAGTTCCATTTGCGGATGACCCATTGATGAAGGTTGTCAGAGCCGCTGCTCAGCCACCCATTCCAACTCAGCATACACACACCACTCCAGTGTCTACCTCACCATATTTACCCCGCTACACCACAGCTCACCGCTCATCCCCAGCCGAGCTTTACACTTTCACCCAGCATGTTCAGGATACCCTACCTATCTGACGTCGGGCTTCATATAGGTGAGTCCGTGGACGTCACCTCCAGCTATCATCTGTGCTATCTTCACCTAGGAGGAGGACCCGACCAGATTATGAGGGTACCCCTACTGCATCACCATCTCAGTCACCCATGTCATCTCTAGATCATTCCCCTCCCAGCCAGAGACTTAGGAGATCTATTGAGTCTTACTCAGATGAGGATGAGGATCCAGTGAAGGATCCAGAGCAGGTTCAGGATGAGCCTACCCCAGCTGTGATAGCACCTATTGAGCACACTCCTGTCTGTGCAGATGATGACAGGGACAGAGATTCACCTATGGATTTGGATCAGGTGGTGATGCCACGGGATGGTAAGGGCATTATAGAGGATGTGCAGGGTATATTTGAGGTAGGGCAGAGTTCCAGGGATGCCTAGATACAGGATGTGAGTGACAGTCAGTGGATGGATATTGCTTGTGATATCAGCACGGGTGTACGTGCAGCTAGCCTAGAGTACACACCGTCATCTCCTTCGTTTATACCACCTCCATCTCTGATGCCTACTCCACTTCCATCACCAGTGGTTTCTCCACTTGCAGAGCTCGAGGAACCCACTGAGATGGAGCAGATATGGATTCAGCTGGCGAATCAGGCCAGTTTACTTGATGTGCACTCAGACCAGATCGAGAGGTTGGAGCAGTCTGACCGTATTCAGAGTGTGGAGAGGAGGATTGGGACTGTTGACAGGGCTGCTTGTGTGTTGTTTGAGGAGATGTATTCTGATCGACGTGTGATGATCGGACTGAGAGCTAGATTGGATGCGTTGGAGAGATTGCATGGTAGATAACTTAGGACCAGGATGCAGGGAATGTTTAGGAGAGCTAGAGGTGTTGATCGTACTCAGTGGTAGAGGATTATGACTGCAGAGTATACGATTGGAGCAGTGATGAGAGAGAATCAGGAGTTGAGAGACCGTGTTGGGCAGTTGGAGACTACCATTGGAGGAATGACTTTAGCATTTGAGCAGTTACGCCTAGATAGTGACCGAGCCTAGAGTAGTTGTAGTCGATGATGTATTCGTTAGGTTGATTAGTTATCATTTAGTATTCCAGCACTAACTTTTAACCATGCTTGTAATTTTGTAAACCGTTATCCTTTCGATATATATATAACAAGCTTGGTTTTCTATCCGATTATTCGTTTTTTCTCTGTGGTTGACTTTATTCTTGTGTTCTGTTGCACTATCCATATATTCATATGACTCTTTCCTTCCATAATCGAGATCTCATTTATCGCTATCTTTTTGTGATGCAGATAAATGGCACCCAAATGAAAGTCAACCAGAGTTACACGAGGACAAACTGCTAACACACCTACTCCAACAAGGACAGTAAGGGGAAGGACTGCTGAGAATGCCGCCCCGGCTAGAGCCGCACAGGGCCAAGTTGCTGAGAACGCCGCCCCAACTAGGGCCGCAGCAAATCCACCAGTGGTGAATCAAGCAACTCTGGATCAGCTAGTTACTGATCGTGTGGCCACCGCTCTCGCAGCTGCAAACAATTCAACCACCAACACCGGAACATCAAGGCCAGTGACCAATAGCCGTGGTTGTACTTACTCTGAATTCCAAAAGATTATGGTTGGAGGATTCGGAGGAACAGTGGGAGCCGTTGGCCTGACTAGATGGATTGAGAAGCTAGAAATCGTGTTTCGCATCAGTGGTTGTAATGATGACGACAAGGTAAAGTATGCATCTTTCACTTTCATGGATGCCGCTTTGACCTGGTGGAACAACTACATGAAATCTGCCAACATGGATGTTGCTCATGCTATGTCGTGGGAAGACTTTAAGGAATTAGTACTTAGGAAATATTGCCCAAGAAATGAGGTCAAGAAGTTGGAAATAGAATTTTGGAATTTGAAAGTGCAGAACAACAATATGGCTGCTTACAACCAGAGATTTCAGGAGCTGGCTTTGCTATGTCCTGAAATGGTTCAGACTGAGGCAAGGTTGATAGAGAGGTATATCGGTGGTTTATCAAAGTCCATAAGAGGTGATGTGACTACCTCGAGAGCTGCAGATCTTCATGAAACCATGGAGATAGCAAACAAGTTGATGGATCAAGAACTGGAGGATGTCCCAGAAAAGAGTGCTGACCACAAGAGGAAATGGGAAGATCACTCAAAGGGTAGTGACAGCAAATCTCAGAACAAAAGACAGGATGTAGCCAAAGCTTACTGATGAACTCAAATAAGTACATTTTATTACTATCATTTATCCTATTAATTTGACTTGTTTTACTATATTATGTATGAGGATTGATACTTAATCGTTTACTTTTGTAATTCTCAGGTAAAAACAAGCATTTGGTGAAACTTGGCGATTTTGGACTAATAATGGAGCAAAACGTGCATAAAGTGAAGAGTCTACTGAAATGAAGAAGGTCAAGACTAATCTGCTCCAGATGCGCCGCATCTCACTATCAACATGCGCCGCATCTCTATCAAGATATCACCAGATACGATCCAAGATACAAGAGGACATGCGCCGCATCTAATAAAGAGTTACGCCGCATCTTCTGGCGGTGTACGAATATTCCTGAATATTATAATCTTGGACCCCACGCGAAGTTAAGTACATGCGCCGCATCTACTTAAGTAGATGCGCCGCATCTTTCCTCAGACACAAACTATAAATACCCCGTAGACCAGACGCAAAAAAAAGAGAGAGATTCGGAAGTTCGAAAACCTAAAAACCGAACAGAAGAGAAGGACGAATTCAGTCAAGAAGGCAGCACAAGACACACCCAAATCGAAGATACAAGAGCTGTAAGAAGGTGCTGCATGTATTTAATTCATTAAGTAGTTTTGTTTTATTGTTTTAGCAAACTTTAATTCATCAGGATTGGTGGCTTGTGTAATGTGACAACGGAAAGATTGCACTCCCTTTAATACTTGCTTTCCCATCAATTAAAGTTTATATGTTGATGTCTTTGGTTACTACTTATTAGTGCATTGACCACCTCTGTGTTTATTAGTGGCTTGCGGGCACCCGACTGCGGGACAAGGTGTGGCTCCCACGGTTGTTTCTAAATTGATCACTTAGGAATAACTTTTAGACATAAGTCGTCATTAAGGGTTTACTCGCCGATGAGAATAGGACCAACGAGAAAGGGTTAATTACATACACTTCATATAAAGCTATCAATAAAACAAGTGACAATCTACTTAATCATAAGGACAGCCCTCTTATTGTCTCTAGTATCTATCTGTGTACGTGTGTGCTACTTGCTGATTCGTGCCTATTTGTTTATTTTATTATTTAATTGCAAACAAAACTGTGCCAGTCTCTCAGGCTGAAACCCCCTTGCGTTAGGATATTAAAATACTGATTAGATTAACGAGATTATACGTTCCACTCTTAGTGATCGACACTCTACTTACCATTATCTTCATACTGACCGGGTACACTGCTCGTTAAGTGTGTGTGTTATTGATAAGTCGGCTAAATATAAATTTAAAACTTGAGTAGGCATTAAAACTGCTAAACCGCAACGACACATCACGCGCATCAAGTTTTTTGGCGCCGCTGCCGGGGAGTGAATTGTTATTATCTGTTAATTTGATTAGTATTTTAATTAGGTTGTTTTTCTTTTTATTAGATTAATTGCATCATTGTACTATTTTGCATATTTGTTGTATTGTGTGTTATTTGTTTGCTTTTGTTTTTATTTTTGTGTGTTTTATTTTTTGTTTCGTGTGTTTTATTTTTTGTTTTTATTTTTCGTATTTTTCTGTTCTGCTATCGTTGTACTGTGCTAAATCAAACGATACGGCGCATCTGATCTCTCAGATACGGCGTATTGCGTTTAATTTTTTTAATACAACGCGTTTAATTAATTCGATACGACGCATCTTTTCCCCAAGATACGGCGTATCTGTTTTTAACAAGAAAATTTTTCTAAGCGATAAAGTAATACGACGCATCTGCTTTTGTAGATACGGCGTATCTGTTTTGATAAAAATTTTTTCTAAACGTTAACGCCATACGACGCATCTGCTTTCGCAGATACGGCGTATCTATTATTTTAATTAAAAACAGTTTGCGAATTATTAAACAAAATACGGCGTATCGATTTCCGTCGATACGGCGCATCTTACTGAATCAAAAATCTTTTATTTTTAAACGTAACGAAAATACGGCGCATTAACTTTCGTTAATACGACGCATTTAATTTTAATTAGATAAATTGATTTTTGATTAATTGATTCGATACGGCGCATTCGTAAATTCTAAGCGGCGTATCTATTTTCTGAATAAAGTCTGATTAAATTTTAACGTATTAAGATACGGCGTATCCAACTCTTTGGATACGGCGCATCGTCTGCAGATATCAGTAACTTTAATTTTTCGTATTCCGTTTTCGTTATTAATTATCTGATATATTACTTTCTCGAGCATACCCTACTGATGCTTTTCGTGATTGTTTCAGAAGGATAATGGAAGGATACGGAGAGCTAATTGACTTCGACTTCGAAACCAATTTTATGAATGAAGTATTAGTGCATGAAAAAACACCCGAACATCACAATGGGGATTACATTGAACTTAATGACCTTAATGGACCTATGGAATCCAATGACCTGTTCATGGTTGATGCTGAATCTGAGTTAGAAGAAGGAGAAATTGTGGATAGTCCAAGAGTCAACGTTATTAATACTAGGAATTACGATGAATTTGAGGGATATGATGGTTCTTGGGATTATGGTAGAAGGATCCACGCCAATTGTGCTTACAATTTGCAATTCCCATGCATGATTGGATACAAATGTATTGACGCCAATTTCTTTCCTATTTTGCCGATCAATGTTATGTCAAGAAGCTTTTACAATTCTATTATGAGAAATAAAGTGGAGTGTAGGGGAAAGAATGTAGTTGGAGCCTTCATTAATGTCCCGATCTTCGTTGGACGCTTTACTATTGTAACTGAGTTCGCCGTTGTTGAAGACATGAATGCCTATCGTGACAGCAGTATGGGCGACGTGATTGTTGGAAAACCATTCTGTAGGGAGATTACTATTAATGCAAAGCGATTTGAAGGAAAGATCACCTTTCAATGTGGAAGCGACGTTATCACTTATATGATGCCCCGAACTCACCCTGGATTTAAACATGCTACTAATAGGGTCTGCCACAAATTCTCTCCATTCCTTTTTATTAGTAATGATGACATGAAGAGAGGGATTGAATACCCGTACCAGATGATGGAAGGATTCTATAAAGGAGTTTTGAACTTGGGACCTGAATATATACGTGACGAATTAGTTGCTAAGTGGATCCTACGCGGCAATGTAGGAGTCAATGATCGATACTAAAGAGCTGAACGTGAGTCTAACTTGAAGACTCTGGAATAAAGACAAGTGCTGACCGGGAGACAACCCGGATTTATCATTTATCATTCTGTTTTCTGTGTCGAGTCAGTCCAGGCCGCACGAAGATACGGCGCATCTCAGTCCTGAGATGCGACGCATCCTCTGCAATGGTCATATCTTATTTTATTTTTCTGCATTTTAATTTTCGACTTTAAAACTATTTATCAGTTTATTTTAATGCGGCGCATCCCTGGTTAAGGATGCGGCGCATCTTTATTCTGATCCGTATTTATTCCAGGCTCGATACGGCGTATCTTCTTCAATAAGATACGGCGCATCGACTGACCTGATGATTTTCAGTTTTAATTTTTAAGTTTTATTTTTCCTAACTACTAATGTATTATGCAAGTTGAACCTTTCTTATCTTAGGTGTGTTTTAAAGTGTTGGTGGTATTATAGTTTCCTGGATTTCCTGTGGATAAATCAAGTATGAAGCTTTAACGTTCTAATCCACAAGAAGTTGATTTTTGCTCTTACACTAATGGAGGATCATACCGAGCAAATCTCAGGGGAGTTTTTCCGTTCTAATTCTTTTTATTTCCAGTTTTTAACCTTTTATACAAACAACGAGGACGTTGTTTAACTTAAGTGGGGGGATAGGAGAATTAGAACACTTAACAATTACTTGTCCTAGACTTTTTCAAAAATTATGCTTAAAATGTGCTTAATATATCAAACTTAAAAAAAAAAAATTTTAGCATGTTTTTGTTTAAGATCTAAGTTGCATAACTGCACACAAGACGTTATTTTCAAAAATTGTGATTTTTCAAAATTCACAAATCTATGAGTGTGCCGGTGACTTGTAAACTTTAGAACTTGGCTTGTATACTATTCGAGACCACCATAATGAGTATTATTTATATAATTGGAATGACTTGTCTAAATTGGTAAAATTCTAGGATTACACCAAATAGCCTTTATATGTTATGTGTTATTAACTAACTACACTGGTTAGTTAACCCCCGTATAAACCCTTTTGTTACTCTCATTTTTAGAGTAAGATACCCCTAGAAAAACCCTCAGAGCCATTCCTTTCGTTTCTTACACCTATGTTTAAAATGTTTCGTTACACCCTTACACCTTAGCCTACCCTGTAGATTAGAATCCGTGGTTGGTTAATTGCTATAGGCAGAGTGTGTTTCCTTACATTACCTGTGTTCGCGTGCGTAATTCATTATATATGGTTAGGTCGGGAAATTGCACAATGCAAATTGGAGTGAAAGTAAATATTGTATATTTTTGAGTTTATTTTTCGTGTGTTTACTACTTTCACTATTACCATTATTTCTGAAGTATGAAAAGTATGAATAAAAATTATCCGGAAAGAAAGTTGTAGTGATGTGGTGAAATTTTACACATCTATGTTTATGTTTCAATTAAAGTTTAAAAAAAAAAAAAAAAAAAAAAAAAAAAAAAAAAAAAAAAAAAAAAAGAAGAAAAGAAAAAGAAAGAAAAAAAAGAGTTGGATGTTTATTTTAAGCCAACGATGTAAAGTTATGTAAGTGGTCGATATCGCCACTATTTGTTGTACTATATCTATGGATTGAATGGGAATTGGCAGTTATGGGAACGCCAATTAAGGATTATTCTTTGATTAAGATTTTGTTGAGTATAATTCGTGTCTACCTAAAGCGTGTGTTTCAAGTGTTAAAGCGTGAGTTATTCAATGATATGAGTCTTATTCATGGGATGGTTGGGATAGTGATTAACCACACTTAGGATTTTAATTTATTTGTTTTGTTTATTTTTATTTTTACACCAATTTATATCCCAAAAATTATCCATACCCTGTATTATTCTTTATCCAACCAAACCTTTGATTTATTGAGATTAGGGATTTGAGCAATCTTAAGTATCGTAGTCGTGGATTCGGCTATGTATTTATGATTTTGTCGCCCTTTTTGATATATTATTATTGGTGAAGTTTGGACCTATCTTTAGCCTATTCGAGTTAAGGATTTGAGCAATTGCAAGTATCGTGTTCGTGGATTCGATCATGTATTTGTGATTTTGTCGCCTTTTCTGGAATTTGAGATCGATAGTGAAATGAGAATAATTAACCCTTAAGCCTAAAAACCCTTTTTACCGCTTTAGACTTGTTATTCCTTAGCTTTAGTGGTGGAGATGTGTATACTTGCCAAGCTTATGATAGAATATTCGTCGCGACTGGACAGTTAAACGATTAGATTTGCTTTTATCGACTTATTTTATTTTACTTCTAATTCGTTAAGTGTTTAGTTGTGTGATTACGAAATAAACGAATACATGCTTAAATATAAAAATAAATCCTAACATCTTTTAGGATACATTTTCATGAGATTTAATCTAAGGTTTACTTGGGGACAAGTAAAGCTCAAGTGGGGGGATATTTGATGAACTCAAATAAGTACATTTTATTACTATCATTTATCCTATTAATTTGACTTGTTTTACTATATTATGTATGAGGATTGATACTTAATCGTTTACTTTTGTAATTCTCAGGTAAAAACAAGCATTTGGTGAAACTTGGCGATTTTGGACTAATAATGGAGCAAAACGTGCATAAAGTGAAGAGTCTACTGAAATGAAGAAGGTCAAGACTAATCTGCTCCAGATGCGCCGCATCTCACTATCAACATGCGCCGCATCTCTATCAAGATATCACCAGATACGATCCAAGATACAAGAGGACATGCGCCGCATCTAATAAAGAGTTACGCCGCATCTTCTGGCGGTGTACGAATATTCCTGAATATTATAATCTTGGACCCCACGCGAAGTTAAGTACATGCGCCGCATCTACTTAAGTAGATGCGCCGCATCTTTCCTCAGACACAAACTATAAATACCCCGTAGACCAGACGCAAAAAAAAGAGAGAGATTCGGAAGTTCGAAAACCTAAAAACCGAACAGAAGAGAAGGACGAATTCAGTCAAGAAGGCAGCACAAGACACACCCAAATCGAAGATACAAGAGCTGTAAGAAGGTGCTGCATGTATTTAATTCATTAAGTAGTTTTGTTTTATTGTTTTAGCAAACTTTAATTCATCAGGATTGGTGGCTTGTGTAATGTGACAACGGAAAGATTGCACTCCCTTTAATACTTGCTTTCCCATCAATTAAAGTTTATATGTTGATGTCTTTGGTTACTACTTATTAGTGCATTGACCACCTCTGTGTTTATTAGTGGCTTGCGGGCACCCGACTGCGGGACAAGGTGTGGCTCCCACGGTTGTTTCTAAATTGATCACTTAGGAATAACTTTTAGACATAAGTCGTCATTAAGGGTTTACTCGCCGATGAGAATAGGACCAACGAGAAAGGGTTAATTACATACACTTCATATAAAGCTATCAATAAAACAAGTGACAATCTACTTAATCATAAGGACAGCCCTCTTATTGTCTCTAGTATCTATCTGTGTACGTGTGTGCTACTTGCTGATTCGTGCCTATTTGTTTATTTTATTATTTAATTGCAAACAAAACTGTGCCAGTCTCTCAGGCTGAAACCCCCTTGCGTTAGGATATTAAAATACTGATTAGATTAACGAGATTATACGTTCCACTCTTAGTGATCGACACTCTACTTACCATTATCTTCATACTGACCGGGTACACTGCTCGTTAAGTGTGTGTGTTATTGATAAGTCGGCTAAATATAAATTTAAAACTTGAGTAGGCATTAAAACTGCTAAACCGCAACGACACATCACGCGCATCATGTAGCCAAAGCTTACGCAGCTGGTTCAGGTGATAAGAGGGGGTATGATAGGAATGCACCTCTTTGTAACCGCTGTAAGCTACATCACAAGGGATAGTGCACAGTGAAATGTCACAACTGCCAGAGAGTAGGACATTTGGCCAAGAACTGTAGGTCAAGACCCCTAGCCACCGCTCAAGCAGCACCACCCCACAACCGTAGGGCGAAAGTATCCTGCTTTGGGTGCGGTGAATAGGGTCATTACCGAAATGAGTGCAACAAACCCAGAAACCAGGGAAATGGTGGTGGACCAGGTAACCAGATAGCAGTGGTCAACAATGGAAACCAGGGCAATGGAGAAGGAGCCCGTGGAAGAGTTTATGTTGTGGGCAGAAGGGAAGCCCAGGATGACCCAAATGTGGTGACGGGTACGTTTCTTTTAAATAATCGTTATGCTTCAGTACTATTCGATACGGGAGCAGATAGAAGTTTTGTGTCGACTGCTTTTGGCCCTTTAATTGATATAGCCCCAACCACCTTAGATAATGTCTTCGACATAGAACTAGCTAACGAAAACCTAGAAAGAGTAGATACCATTATAAGGGGTTGCAATCTAAATTTATTAAACCACCCATTCAATATTGACCTTATGCCAGTAGAGTTGGGTAGTTTTGACGTCATCATAGGGCTTGATTGGCTATTGAAATATCATGCCGTCATCATCTGTGATGAAAAGATCGTCAGAGTACCCTATGGGAACGAAGTCCTGATAATTGAAGAAGATCAGAGCGATCGTGCGCGTTCGTCAAGATTGAGCATCATCTCGTGTACGAAGGTGCAGAAGTGCATTGAGAAAGGATGCCACCTATTTCTAGCTCACGTTCCTGAGAAAAAGGAAAAGGAGCCCGGAGAGAAACGATTGGAAGATGTGCCAATCGTAAGGGATTTCCCAGAAGTTTTTCCAAAAGACCTACCTGGACTCCCACCGGCCAGACAAATCGAATTTCAAATCGATTTGGTGCCAGGAGCCGTGCCTATAGCGCGAGCACCCTATCGGTTAGCACCAACGGAGTTACAGGAGCTGTCTGATCAGTTAGCTGAACTGTCTGGAAAAGGTTTTATCAGACCGAGTTCTTCGCCGTGGGGAGCTCCGGTCTTGTTTGTTAAGAAGAAGGATGGATCCTTCAGGATGTGTATTGACTATCAAGAGCTGAATAAGCTAGCCATCAAGAATAGGTACCCACTCCCGAGAATTGACAATTTATTTGATCAGTTGCAAGGTTCATCAGTTTATTCGAAGATAGACCTGAGATCAGGTTATCACAAACTCCGAGTCCGGGAAGAGGATATCCCGAAGACCGCGTTCCGAACCCGGTATGGCCATTACGAATTCCAAGTTATGCCATTCGGCTTGACTAATGCTTTAATACCTGAAATTCAGATAATATGTAAAATGACCAAAATGCCCTTACGACTTTAAAATTTAATTAAAAGCTATTATAAGCATCAAATTAATTCGAACTATATTAAATAAATTATATATAAAATAAAATAAAATTAAGACAAGTCATTTTATAATTTTTACTTGTCCAAAATAATATTGTACTACCTTACAACATATGTGAACCGAATTATGTGTTAATTTTAATTAGTTATGTTTTAAAATTATATTAAAAGTAAGGATAATCATAACTAAATAAGGATAATGATCAAGCCAATCAAAATTATGATTTTTGTTAACTAAAATAGGCCGAGACTTATGCAGGCCCTCTCCTAGGATCGGATCTCTCATTCTATATAATTATTTCACTTATTTTCTTCCTATTTTGCAAACCGAGAAAACCAAAACCACAAAATAATTCGTGCATTGTTCCTGCGATTTTCTGGAGATCAAAGAGTATTTTTCCTGAGTTCATTCTAGTGCTAGGAAGGCTAGAAAAATAGTACTTCGATTTATAGGGGCCTGGATTCATTGGTGTCGAATTTTGTTTCATACGTGAGGTAAAATCCATTTTAATTCATACGATCCCTTTTAAATTCGTTTTCCATTTTTCCTGTGTTCCTCATATCATATGTGATCTGTGAAAAATGATTCCAAGGTTGTTTGGTCGCGTTTGTACTCGTGGGGAATTTTGGTGTCGATTTAAGCAAACCGTGTGATATTATTTCTCATCTTCCATTCGATCACTCTAAGCTCACTCTGGTATTTTTCTCATGATCTCTACATCACATAAGGTCTGTATAAAATGATAAAAACGAACCATGCAAGATCTATGAGTCGTATATGAATTAACGAGTTATTAAACCCTAAAAACGTAATTATTCTATATATATTGCATGCAATTTTTCTGAGGTGTGTATTTATTTTTCCTGGGTTCTATATGCATAATATAACATGAGAAAAATGATAATCGAATTTATAGAGGTCTAGATCATGTCTTGTGGATTTTGTTTCTAATCGGTTTATAAAAAAATAAAGGAAACAAGAAAAAAATAATGCAATCGATCTAGGGTTAGGGTTTTGGGTATAGAATCTGGTCATTAATTATGTTTTAAGGTTGTAATGATTATGGAGTAATGATTGGAAATTAATATTAGGGTTTAGTTTGGTTTTGGTAATTAACGATTGAAGATAAAAATATAAGGGGCTGTTTCGTAATTTCTAAAACTCATGGGGTATTTTTGTAATATGTTTTGATCAGGGACTAATCATGTAAAAATATAAAATAAGGGCCATGTGTGTTAGATTTGTAATTAAAAAGGTTTAAAGGGTAAATATATATAATTGTTATTCGAATTACATTTTAGTAAACTAGAGGGACTAAAAAGGTAAATTCTGGAAACTTGAAGTTATTTTGAGTAAATAATAATGTTAAGAGTGTTTTGTGTAATTTTGAGTATTTATGGGCCTAATGTGTAATTATTATGGAATTATGATTGAAATTATAAGTTTTGTAAACTTAAGGGACTAATTGTGTAAATTCTGAAATCTGAGGGGCTGAATAGTACTATATGTAAATTCTGATGTGACATTCTGAAATTTGGTAAAATAATATGCTTGTTTGGTAAATATGGATATTAGAGGGATTAAATCATGAATTATGTAAATATAAGGTTGGTTTTGTAAATATTGTAACTAGAGGGGTATAAACTGTAAATTATGAAACTAAAGGGTTTGTGATGTCATTCTGAACAAAATGTGTATTAAATCAGTAACTTGAAGTATTTTCATGTTATCCCTTTGAAATTGATGAAATTACAATTAAAACCCTAAACTATGTATACTTGTCATAATTAACCCTAAACTTTTGTAATTTGATAAAATATAATTAATTCCATAATAATCTTGAAATAAGAACTTAACCTAATTTGGGATGCTAATATCTTACTAAACGTGGAAATCTGTTAATTATAGAAACTTACTAAATCTGGAAAGTTACTAAAAATAGAAAGTTACTAAATCTGGAAAGTTACGAAAAATGGAAGGTTAACTAAAATAGTAAGTTGGACTTGAACCCCTTTGTAATTTCGTTTTCTACTTCTTTAGGTGTGAAGAAGGAGAAGCACTGATCTCTGTTCCGTGTTTGCTTATTTTTCTGTTTGCTTGTCATAAGGTACAGATATTCCGCTCTCTTTCAGTAAGGGCAATTTCCTTCTCTTAACTTTGATTCTGATCTCTGTTTCATATTAGGATTCCCTAAGCCATTGCTATGTTCCCTTTGTTTGTGAACCTTTGATATGATCCCTTATTCTGTGAACTCTGATTTGAACCTGATTTATTTCTGAACCTCTGATATATATTACTCCTGAAATATTTGACATGAACCTTTTGACATGAACATTTATTTATGACCCTCTGATATGATATCTGACTCTGACCACGGTTTGATACCCGAGCCAACTCACTAGGCATGAGGTGTTCATGTCCTTGTCATTGATGCACCGATGGCTTGACTCTAGGGTAGGAGAGAGATGACCTATCCCGTCCCTGACTTTATTTTATCTGGCGTGTATTGGTAGACTCTGGCCACCTGGGGCATATGGATGCATCCTAGATTTGTTCTGTCTCTGTTATCTGTTATTATTTACTGTTTACATGTATACCTCTGGTGACTGATGGTGTGTGCGATACACGTCTTTCACAACCTATGGGAGCTGATCACTCCATATATATATTTGATACATGAGGTCACCCCTCATATTATCTGGTTACTTGAGAGGCATCCCCTCTGGATTACTGATATGGCTATATGATTATGATATCTCTGTGTTCTGGGCTCGTGGTGGATTACTGTTCCTTTACTTTACTTTTCCTTTATCTTTGCTTTTCCTTACCTTTTTCCCTTTATCCTTATTCATTTCTGTATTCTGATTATGTCTGTTGATCTGTATTCCTGATTTCTCTGCACTTGTATCCATTACTGCTTTGTTATTATTATATCTGTTCACTGAGCTCTCGTAGCTCAGCCGCATTTCTTTTCCTGCGGCAGGTACTTAAGCTAGGAGCTGGGTTTTAGCTTTGGGATGAGAGCGACTTGTGTGAAGCTTAGACTTTAGACATTCTAGCTTTACCATTTGGATTTTGATTCTGTTATGCCATTGTTTGGGCATTTTGAATTTATGTACGTCAGTTTATTTCTGTATTCACTTCTGGCATAAGTCATGTTGACTTATTTTCCTTTTATCATTAATGTTATAGACTTATGATGTTTTGGATTGAATGCTTGTAATCTGATATGAAACCATTGTTGTGATATCTTTACCCTTGTCGGGTTGGGGTGTTACAATTTATGGTATCAGAGAATAGGCATCCGAAACCCTTAGAGCTTAGGCTCATGACCTGTGAGGATTGGGTAGAAATTAGGTTTCCTTTCGCGCACTCTTTTCCTGTTTTGCTCTGTCATGTCTTATTGATCTGCTCTGCCATATTCTGTTTGAGTTTGCTAATCATTTTCGTGATCGTTTAGATGGTGAGTACGTGTTTTACCCAGTACACTGATGGACAGGATGGCACTAATTTCGAGACCATGATAGCCGATGCGATGGCTGTTGCTCTTCCTCAGTTGGTGACCCAAGTCACCAATAACATCAGAAATGGTGCGGGTTCATCAAGTGGAGGTGGTGGCAGTGCTCCACCCACTGCTCCACCTGTTGGTATTCATGTTTGGATCGAAAGGTTCAATAAGCTCAAGCCTCTATCTTTCAGGTCTGCTGCCACTCCCACTGAGGCAGAGGACTGGATCACCCATGTTGAGAAGTTGTTTAGGGTCTTGGGATGCGCGGATGAATTCAAGACGCGCTTGGCTACGTTTAAATTGGAGGGTGATGCGCTGAGTTGGTGGACAGCGTATGTTCAGTCACAGGAAGAGGATTTCGCTGATACTTGTTCTTGGGAGGATTTCTGTGGTATATTCTATAAGCAGTATATTCCGGTGTCTGAGCAGCAGAGGTACGAACGTGAGTATGGGACTATTCGTCAGATGGATCGAGAGTCGTCGGGGGAATTCATGCAGAGGTTCATGAGGCTGGCTAGTTTTGTTGGGCCAGAGGTTACGGGTAATGCTTTTCGTCAGGCTAAACACTTTAAATGGGCATTGAAGAAGTGGGTGTTGGAGCGTATTGTGAACACCGAGTATGAGGATGTTGCTGCAGTGGCGAATGATGCCCGCAACATTGAGATGTTGCATGCTGATGGAGGTTGGAATAAGAGAGACAGGGATGGTAATCGTGTGAACTTCAGGGAACAGGGTCGTCAGGAACCGAGTCAGGATCATAGGGGTCGTCAGGACCAGGGGCACGAGCAGAAGGGTCGTCAGGACCGGGATTCTTATCAGAGGCGTCAGGATTTTAGGTGTCAGGATCGGCGGGATTCTGGTAGGTATGGGAATGACCGGCAGGGTCATGGTGGTAACTACCCGCGTCGGGGTTTTCAGCAGAGTCAGCATAGTCGGGGTTCTGGATCGGGTTCTCTGAGGGGGCCAACTGAGAGTTTACCTTGTCATCCTATCTGTGTTACATGTGGGAAAGGTCATTCCGGGGCGTGTCGTAAGGCTTCGGGTACTTGTTTTAGATGTGGATCGGCTGAGCATCGAGTGCGGGACTGTCCTAAGCAGAATCCGACACAAGCTGGAAACTATCTTCTTCCTCCTCCTCCTCCCCTACCGAATACAGGTCGTGTGTTTTCGACCACTCGGGACCAGGCAGCTAAGGCGTCAGGTACCATTACTGGCATTCTGTATATTGGTGATTTTACTGTTTACGCGCTTTTTGACACTAGAGCAACACATTCTATCATATCTGTGAAACAAGCTAAGAAACTGAATATACCTTCAACACCACTAAATAACCAAATTGCTATATCTACCCCAATGAAAAATTATATCCTTATCGACCATGAATATTTGAACTGTCCATTACGCTTCGATGATCGGATTCGTCCGGCAAACTTACTTCCTCTGTACATGATTGATTTTGATGTCATTCTGGGTATGGATTGGTTGGCTTTCCATCGAGCAACCATTGACTGCCACGCCAGAAAGGTGATTTTTGGTGATCTAAATAATCCTGAATTCGTGTATCATGAGTCTCGCCCTCTGAAATCTGTTAAAATCATCTCTGCTATGAAAGCACGAACTCTGATATCTCATGGTTGCCAAGGCCATTTGGCTTCTGTTAAAGATTCATCTGTAGAAAGCCCTGATGTTGCTAGCGTTCCCATTGTTGGGGATTTTGCTGATGTTTTTCCTGATGAACTTCCTGGTCTTCCTCCGGCTAGAGAAGTGAAATTTTCTATTGATCTGATTCCCGGTGCCGAACCTATCTCTAAGGCTCCGTACCGGATGGCACCTGTTGAACTGAAAGAGTTGAAGGAGCAATTGGAAGAGTTGCTAGAGTGTGGTTTTATTCGGCCTAGTGTATCACCATGGGGCGCACCTGTTCTGTTTGTGAAGAAGAAGGACGGTAGTATGCAGTTGTGCATTGATTATCGTGAGTTGAATCGTATTACCATCCGAAACCGTTATCCGCTTCCTGGCATTGATGACTTGTTTGATCAGCTACAAGGAGCCAAGGTGTTCTCTAAAATCGACTTGCGATCTGGTTATCACCAATTGCGAGTTAAAGAGCAGGATGTCTCTAAGACTGCTTTCCGTACCCGTTATGGACACTATGAGTTTCTGGTTATGCCTTTTGGCTTAACAAATGCTCCTGCGGTGTTTATGGATTTGATGAACCGGGTCTTTCATGAATTTCTTGATAAGTTCGTCATTGTTTTCATTGATGATATTCTGGTGTATTCTAAATCGTCTGAGGAGCACGGGCAGCATTTGCGTATTGTTCTGGGTATTCTGAGGCCGCAGAAATTATTCGCGAAATTTTCCAAGTGTGAGTTCTGGCTGAACCAAGTAGCTTTCCTTGGTCACATTGTGTCTGCAGATGGTATCACCATGGATCCATCTAAGGTTGAGGCTATCACCAAGTGGCCGAGACCTACCACTATGACTGAAGTCAGGAGTTTTCTGGGATTAGCTGGCTATTACAGGCGTTTCGTTGAAGGATTTTCGAAGTTGGCTTTACCTTTGACTCAATTTATGCAAAAGGGTGAAAAGTTTGTATGGACGGATGAACGTAAGCAGAGTTTTGAAGATTTGAAACGGCGTTTGGTGTCTGCACCTATTCTGATCTTATCGTCTGGTTCTGGAGGTTTTCAGATCTATAGTGATGCGTCTAAGAAAGGTTTAGGCTGTGTGCTTATGCAGCACGGCAAGGTGATTGCCTATGCTTCTCGGCAATTGAAACCCTATGAAGAAAATTATCCGACCCACGATCTCGAATTAGCAGCTGTTGTGTTTGCTTTGAAAATCTGGAGACATTACTTGTACGGTGAATCATGTGATATCTTCACAGATCACAAGAGTCTCAAATACATCTTTACTCAGAAGGAGCTTAATATGAGGCAGAGGAGATGGTTAGAACATCTTAAGGATTATGACGCGAATATCCAGTATCATCCAGGCAAGGCAAATGTTGTTGCCGATGCCCTTAGTCGAAAATCGGGTATGATTGCTAGCTTGGAGATTGATTCCCATATTCTCAGGGAGTTAGAGCGATTAGATGTTGAATTATGTATTCGACGCGATGTTGGGTACTGGGCTAGTTTGAAAGTTGAATCAAATCTGATGTTGCGTATTAAAGAGGCTCAGAAGGATGATGGTGAGCTTTGGGCTATCGTGCAGAATGTTGAACAGGGTAAGCAGACTGAGTTCAGAGTTGATGATGATGGAGTGGTATGGTATGAGGATCGCTTATGTGTGCCTAATGATCCTGATTTGCGTGAGGCTGTGTTAACTGAGGCTCATAGTTCTCCTTTTTCTATTCATCCTGGTTCTACCAAGATGTATCGGGATCTTAAACAGCATTTCTGGTGGAACGGTATGAAGCAGGACGTGGCTTTGTTTGTGGCTAGGTGTATGACTTGTCAGCAGGTCAAGATTGAACACCAGCGGGCTAGTGGACTGTTACAGCCTTTGGAGATTCCTGCTTGGAAATGGGATGAAATTTCCATGGATTTTGTTTCTGGTCTGCCTTTGACTCGTAGAAGACATGATGCGATTTGGGTGGTCGTTGATCGGCTAACTAAATCTGCTCATTTCTTACCCATCCGTATGACCTATAGTATCAGTAAGTTGGCGGAGATTTTTCAGCAGGAGATTTTCCGATTGCATGGTACTCCTTCGTCTATTGTTTCAGATCGAGATCCTCGTTTCACTTCGCGTTTCTGGAAAGGACTCCATAAAGCTTGGGGCGTTCGCCTTAAGTTTAGTACTGCTTTCCATCCCCAAACTGATGGTCAATCTGAGAGAACCATTCAGACTTTGGAAGATACGTTACGGGCTTGTGCTTTGGAATGGACCGGTAGTTAGGACGAGTATTTGTGTCTAGTGGAGTTTGCGTATAACAACAGTTGGCATGCGAGTATTCGAATGGCTCCTTTCGAGATGTTGTATGGTAGGAAGTGTAGGGCTCCGGTTTGTTGGAATGAAGTGGGTGAACGTATTATTGAGGGACCTGAGATGATCGAGATCACTAATGAAAAGGTAGCTGTTGCTAGGGAGAAATTGAAGGAGGCGCGTACTCGTCAGAAGAGTTATGCTGATAAACACCGTCATGATCTGGAATTTAATGTAGGTGATCGGGTATTTCTGAAAGTATCTCCTTTCCGTGGGGTTAAGCGTTTTGGAATCAAGGGCAAGTTGAGTCCTCGATTTATTGGTCCTTTTGAAATTCTGGAGCGTATTGGAGAGGTTTCGTATCGTTTAGCTTTGCCTCCTTAGTTATCGCATGTGCATAATGTTTTCCATGTATCTCTTCTGAGGGGATACAATTATCATCCGTTGCATGTAGTATCATATCCGCTTGATCAGATCCGGCCTGATATGTCTTTATCTGAAGAGCCGGAAGCGGTTCTGGATCGTCAGGAATGAGTCATGAGAAATAAAGTCATTCCGTTTGTAAAGATTCTTTGGAAGAACTACCCAGAGCGTGAGGCTACCTGGGAAACCGAGGAATCGATATGAGCTAGTTATCCGCATTTCTTGTTCTGATCTGGTATGTCCTTGTTTTGTTTCCGTTCCTTTTTCATTTCTGATTCATTGCAAATTTAGAGGACGAAATTTTTTTTGTTAGTGGGGAAGAAGTTGTAATACCTGAAATTCAGATAACATGTAAAATGACCAAAATGCCCTTACGACTTTAAAATTTAATTAAAAGCTATTATAAGCATCAAATTAATTCGAACTATATTAAATAAATTATATATAAAATAAAATAAAATTAAGACAAGTCATTTTATAATTTTTACTTGTCCAAAATAATATTGTACTACCTTACAACATATGTGAACCGAATTATGTGTTAATTTTAATTAGTTATGTTTTAAAATTATATTAAAAGTAAGGATAATCATAACTAAATAATGATAATGATCAAGCTAATCAAAATTCTGATTTTTGTTAACTAAAATAGGCCGAGACTTATGCAGGCCCTCCCCTAGGATCGGATCTCTCATTCTATATAATTATTTCACTTATTTTCTTCCTATTTTGCAAACCGAGAAAACCAAAACCATAAAATAATTTGTGCATTGTTCCTGCGATTTTCTGGAGATCAAAGAGTATTTTTCCTGAGTTCATTCTAGTGCTAGGAAGGCTAGAAAAATAGTACTTCGATTTATAGGGGCCTGGATTCATTGGTGTCGAATTTTGTTTCATACGTGAGGTAAAATCCATTTTAATTCATACGATCCATTTTAAATTCGTTTTCCATTTTTCCTGTGTTCCTCATATCATATTAGATCTGTGAAAAATGATTCCAAGGTTGTTTGGTCGCGTTTGTGCTCGTGGGGAATTTTGGTGTCGATTTAAGCAAACCGTGTGATATTATTTCTCATCTTCCATTCGATCACTCTAAGCTCACTCTGGTATTTTTCTCATGATCTCTACATTACATAAGGTCTGTATAAAATGATAAAAATGAACCATGCAAGATCTATGAGTCGTATATGAATTAACGAGTTATTAAACCCTAAAAACGTAATTATTCTATATATATTGCATGCGATTTTTCTGAGGTGTGTATTTATTTTTCCTGGGTTCTATATGCATAATATAACATGAGAAAAATGATAATCAAATTTATAGAGGTCTAGATCATGTCTTGTGGATTTTTTTTCTAATCAGTTTATAAAAAAATAAAGGAAACAAGAAAAAAAATAATGCAATCGATCTAGGGTTAGGGTTTTGGGTATAGAATCTGGTCATTAATTATGTTTTCAGGTTGTAATAATTATGGAGTAATGATTGGAAATTAATATTAGGGTTTAGTTTGGTTTTGGTAATTAACGATTGAAGATAAAAATATAAGGGGCTGTTTCATAATTTCTAAAACTCATGGGGTATTTTTATAATATGTTTTGATCAGGGACTAATCATGTAAAAATATAAAATAAGGGCCATGTGTGTTAGATTTGTAATTAAAAAGGTTTAAAGGGTAAATATATATAATTGTTATTCGAATTACATTTTAGTAAACTAGAGGGACTAAAAAGGTAAATTCTGGAAACTTGAAGTTATTTTGAGTAAATAATAATGTTAAGAGTGTTTTGTGTAATTTTGAGTATTTATGGGCCTAATGTGTAATTATTATGGAATTATGATTGAAATTATAAGTTTTGTAAACTTAAGGGACTAATTGTGTAAATTCTGAAATCTGAGGGGCTGAATAGTACTATATGTAAATTCTGATGTGACATTCTGAAATTTGGTAAAATAATATGCTTGTTTGGTAAATATGGATATTAGAGGGATTAAATCATGAATTATGTAAATATAAGGTTGGTTTTGTAAATATTGTAACTAGAGGGGTATAAACTGTAAATTATGAAACTAAAGGGTTTGTGATGTCATTCTGAACAAAATGTGTATTAAATCAGTAACTTGAAGTATTTTCATGTTATCCCTTTGAAATTGATGAAATTACAATTAAAACCCTAAACTATGTATACTTGTCATAATTAACTCTAAACTTTTGTAATTTGATAAAATATAATTAATTCCATAATAATCTTGAAATAAGAACTTAACCTAATTTGGGATGCTAATATCTTACTAAACGTGGAAATCTGTTAATTATAGAAACTTACTAAATCTGGAAAGTTACTAAAAATAGAAAGTTACTAAATCTGGAAAGTTACTAAAAATGGAAGGTTAACTAAAATAGTAAGTTGGACTCGAACCCCTTTGTAATTTCGTCTTCTACTTCTTTAGGTGTGAAAAAGGAGAAGCACTGATCTCTGTTCCGTGTTTGCTTATTTTTCTGTTTGCTTGTCATAAGGTACAGATATTCCGCCCTCTTTCAGTAAGGGCAATTTCCTTCTCTTAACTTTGATTCTGATCTCTATTTCATATTAGGATTCCCTAAGCCATTGCTATGTTCCCTTTGTTTGTGAACCTTTGATATGATCCCTTATTCTGTGAACTCTTATTTGAACCTGATTTATTTCTGAACCTCTGATATATATTACTCCTGAAATATTTGACATGAACCTTTTGACATGAACCTTTATTTATGACCCACTGATATGATATCTGACTCTGACCACGGTTTGATACCCGAGCCAACTCACTAGGCATGAGGTGTTCATGTCCTTGTCATTGATGCACCGATGGCTTGACTCTAGGGTAGGAGAGAGATGATCTATCCCGTCCCTGACTTTATTTTATCTGGCGTGTATTGGTAGACTCTGGCCACCTGGGGCGTATGGATGCATCCTAGATTTGTTCTATCTCTGTTATCTGTTATTATTTACTATTTACATGTATACCTCTGGTGACTGATGGTGTGTGCGATACACGTTTTTCACAACCTCTGGGAGCTGATCACTCCATATATATATTTGATACATGAGGTCACCCCTCATATTATCTGGTTAATTGAGAGGCATCCCCTCTGGATTACTGATATGGCTATATGATTATGATATCTCTGTGTTCTGGGCTCGTGGTGGATTACTGTTCCTTTACTTTACTTTTCCTTTATCTTTGCTTTTCCTTACCTTTTTCCCTTTATCCTTATTCATTTCTGTATTCTGATTATGTCTGTTGATCTGTATTCCTGATTTCTCTGCACTTGTATCCGTTACTGCTTTGTTATTATTATATCTGTTCACTGAGCTCTCGTAGCTCAGCCGCATTTCTTTTCCTGCGGCAGGTACTTAAGCTAGGAGCTGGGTTTTAGCTTTAGGATGAGAGCGACTTGTGTGAAGCTTAGACTTTAGACATTCTAGCTTTACCATTTGGATTTTGATTCTATTATGCCATTGTTTGGGCATTTTGAATTTATGTACTTCGGTTTATTTCCCTATTCACTTCTGGCATAAGTCATGTTGACTTATTTTCCTTTTATCATTAATGTTATAGACTTATGATGTTTTGGATTGAATGCTTGTAATCTGATATGAAACCATTGTTGTGATATCTTTACACTTGTCGGGTTGGGGTGTTACAAATGCACCAGCAGTATTCATGGATCTCATGAATCGGGTGTGTAAGCCGTATTTGGATAAATTCGTAATAGTATTCATTAACGACATCCTGATATATTCCAAGAATGAGAAAGAGCATGAGGAATATCTCAAGCTAATTCTGGAATTATTGAAAAAGGAGGAGTTATATGCTAGTTTTTCAAAGTGTGAGTTCTGGATATCGACTGTGCAGTTTCTGGGTCATGTGATAGATAGTCAGGGCATACACGTGGATCCCGCCAAGATTGAGGCAATAAAGGATTGGGCAACGCCCACAACGCCTACTGAAATACGACAATTTTTAGGACTTGCCGGCTATTACTGAAGGTTTATTGAAGGTTTTTCTAAGATAGCTAAGGAAAGATTGTGTAGTGCACCTATTTTAGCCTTACCCGAGGGTAGTGAAGATTTTGTTGTGTACTGTGACGCATCACACAAAGGTTTGGGAGCTGTGCTGATGTAGAGAGAGAAGGTGATAGCATATGCTTCTCAACAGCTTAAAACCCATGAGAAAAACTACACAACCCATGACCTAGAGTTAGGATCAGTCGTGTTTGCTCTTAGAATTTGGAGGCACTATCTTTATGGTACTAAGTGCGTGGTGTATACCGACCACAAAAGTCTACAGCACATCTTGAACCAGAAGGAGCTGAACATGAGACAGCGCCGATGGTTGAAATTGCTTTGAGACTATGATTGTGAGATCCGTTACCACCCAGGCAAGGCAAATGTGGTTGCCGACGCCCTCAGCAGAAAAGAGCGGATCAAACCCCTCAGAGTCAGATCGTTAGGGATGACGATCAGTTCACCGCTTCCAGCGAAAATTCATGAGGCTCAGAGTGAGGCACTCAAGGATGAAAACCGACCACTTGAGAAAATTTACGGAATACTATAGAGTGAGAATGGCTTCGTAAAAAGATCCGATGGAGTTTTGTGTTATAGGGACAGGTGTTGGATCCCACTACATGGAGGAATTCGTGATTTGATTATGCACGAATCCCATAAATCCAAGTACTCCATCCATCCAGGGTCTGACAAGATGTATTTAGATCTGAAGAAGTTGTATTGGTGGCCAAACATGAAGGCTGATATAGTTGAGTACGTCAGTAAATGTTTAACGTGCTCGAAGGTTAAGGCTGAACACCAGAGACCATCCGGTCTGCTTGTTCAACCTGAAATCCCAGAATGGAAATGAGAGCGTATCACTATGGATTTTATCACCAAGCTGCCTAAGACGTCGAGCGGTTATGACACGATCTGGGTGATCGTTGACCGTCTCACTAAATCAGCTCATTTCCTTCCTATAAAGGAATATGATAGCATGGACAAACTCGCGCGACTATATGTGAAGGAAATTGTCGCAAGGCATGGTGTGCCTGTCTCTATTATCTTTGATCGAGACAGCCGATTCACGTCTAACTTCTGGAGGTCGCTTCAGGACGCATTGGGAACCGACCTTGACATGAGTACAGCTTATCATCCTCAGACTAATGGTCAGAGTGAAAGGACCATCCAGACATTACAGGACATGCTGAGAGCCTGTTTGATTGACTTCGGGAACGGCTAGGATAGGCATTTTCCTTTAGCCGAGTTTTCCTACAACAACAGTGTAACCACTATGAAAATCCCACATTAAAATAAACTATCTCTCAGAATACTTATCCTTTTCTACATGAATTTTTTTATTATTATTATCTGATCATAATTATTATCTTATGTGACGTAGATCACATCCTCAATAAACGTGCTCGCATGCAACCTAACCTCAATGTATTTAATGTTTATTTTATTTTTCATATGAAACCTTAAGATATCTCATTTGCCACTTTACGTTAATTCATTAAACGTACGTATGAACTAAATATTTCTTATCCAATAAAGTTCCTATAAAACTCTAAACTATCATAATAATAAATGTAAGCAACAAAACCCTAAAAATACTAAAGTACAACTCATTCAACTAAGGTACAAGCATCTAAAGCCCAGAAACCCTAATTCCGTTTTAACTTCCGATAAAACCCTAATTTTATAAAACTATGATCTTATGTACTAAATTTACAAACCCTAATTTATTTGTACGAGATTTTTACAAAATATAAATGTACAAGTCTTCGAAGACAAATGTACAAGTCTTTTATGCATAAAAACCATATATTAATAAAAATCCTATTAAAACCCTAAATATATTTATTTTAAAGCACAATTTACAAGTCTTTCATACATAAGTCTTAAAAATAAATTTTTCTAAACTCACTAATTATAAGTACAAGTCCCTAAACCTAGTGTACAAGTGCCTAATGCACAAAATCCAAAAATCTCATTTATATACTTTATAACTTAATAAAAACTAACATATTATTAATAAAAATTAACCTAACACTAAACATATATTTTTCCTATTTTCTAAACCTTAGTACAACTCTCCTAAGCTTATGGTACAACTCATTTAAGCCTAACATAATTTTCTTTTCCAACATACATAATTCGACATATGTAATTTAAAAACAAAACTTAATTATTTTTCTATTTAACAAATAATTAAAGTAAACCCTAGAAACTAATTTAGTTACATCCTAACCCTAGAGTACCACATGATAAAGCCTAAATGTACAACCCTACAAAGGCCATTCGAGCCTAACCCTAACATCCTAGTTCGAATCCCACCATCATCAAACTAAACCTTTCCTTTTAAAAACTCTAAACAACCTATACATCACATGTTGTCTTCTATGGTCTCAAAACCTTCCACATCTCCATATCTCTAGAAGCTAACCCTAAGTCAAAGTTTGTAGGAAACATACAAGGAGAGGGAACTTCCACATCTCCATTCCCTCCCCCTCCTTCCATGTGGCGTCCAAGGGATAATCCACACCTCCTTGTCTCCCATTTCTTACCTCATAAGAAGCCTAGAACAATATAGAAAACCTAGCTCTCATTTCCTCTATAAATTCGATCCATATATCTCATTTCCTTTCCATATAACTCGACAAACAACACAACAGCCCACACACTCATTCTCCACTGATCAAACAAGCCTTATACAAGTCTAATAAAACCCTAAGAAGCCTAAGAAGAAGGAGGAAACCCTTGTGTCCATTTCCAAGTCCAAATCGCCACAAATTTTCCCTAATCGATTAATATAGCTAGGTAAGTATTCTAATTCTTTTTCATTCCTTTTTACATACTTATTATACTCTTAAAAATATCACTAAGTATGCCCTAAAAAGAAACTAGGTTAAAAACTTAATTTTCCTTTTCTTTTTCTTTTTGATCGAACCGACCAGACACCCTCTTATATTTTTAGTAAAAACAAATTTAAGAATCCTTAAAACACACTAGAGTTGGATTAAACATGAACAAGACCATGTTAATATGTGAAGAAAACAAGTTATAACATTTAAAAACCAAAAACTATTTCATTTTTCTTTTCTTTTCTTTCTGTCGCATCACCAACAGATCGCCCACTTTGGACCTCGAATTCACCCATCAAACGAACCCTAAAAATTCCAGATTTTTGATATGTTAAAGATCACCTAGCTATCTAATTTTAGGGAAAAGAACGGAGTAAAAAGCTCGAGTATTCATCAAGATATTTGTCTTTCTTTTCTGCCCAAATCTGCGATCAAACGCACCCTTAATAAAATTATTTTGAGCTCGTAAGCTCGCATCACGAGCTGAAAACTTGTAAGAATGATAATTATAAACTAATAATAAAGTGTGTAAGAGAGTCGTAAAAAGTTTTGCCTTTTTCCGTAACGTATAACGTATTTTATAAAAATAAGGATGTCGTGGGTAACGCCTTGCGAGTCTCAGGGGTATTTTCTGCCAAAACTTTAATTAGATTTATAACAAGGACTTGATTTGCTGTCGATTTGCAACTCAAGGGTAAAAAGTGTCATTTTGAAAACTATAAGGTAGAAACTGTCATTTGACCAAAGTTGAGGGGTAAAAGTTGTAATTTTATAAAAGTTAAGGAGTAAAAACTGTCATTTTATGAAAGTGCAGGGGTACAATTTGTCAATATGTGAAACTATAAGGGAGAAAGCGTAACATTTTATAATAATAATAATAATAATAATAATAATAATAATAATAATAATAATAATAATAATAATAATATAATAATAATAATAATTATTATTATTATTATTATTATTATTATTATTATTATTATTATTATTATTATTTTTATTATATCTATATAATTCGATTTGATTAATAAACGAAATACGATAACAAACGAACGAAATATATATTTAACGAACAGATGGAATGAAAGCATAAAAAAAAATTAGAAATAAGATTAAAACTTATAACTTTTGAATAGACTTCATGTTGTCCCAAATTAACATTTAATCGACAACCGAAAACGTTACGAACGAATAATAAAACTTATATATATTCAGAAACGATTACTGTTAGGATTTATATTTTTTAGAAGTGATGGTCATTTATCTTTTATGTAGATTTGGTTGGTGTGTCGATCAAAAGAAAATAGTATAGTATATGTAAGGCTTGTGTTGGACTTTGTTTAGCATTGTTCAAATATTATATTCAAGCCCAAGTCCAACACAAGCCCATCCAAGCCCAAAGGAAAGCCTTTAGGGCAACACTTCCCAACTATAAATACATCACTCCCACCACATTTAGATGTGCGCATTAGAGAGTGTAAGGTGGGAGTGTGTGTATTGCCTCTTTGTATCTCTTTCTTTTCTATACCTAATCTAATATACTACTCGTACCATTTCTTTCTTCTGTGTCGCCTCTTATATTCTCTTTATTTCTTATTCTCATCTTAATCTACATCTCATCTATCTTTATCTTTTATCTATTACTAGTTATAATGTCCGCGCACGCGCGCACGCGCGGGGTTTTTTCTAAAATTTTCAATAATGTATTTTTATTTATTAAAAAACAAATAACTTAATTTTTGTTTTTTGTATTAATTACGATTCTTATTTTTTATTTATAATTATATTTGATGTACGTGGTAAAAGTTCGTACATAGTACTTTCATAGATATTTATCATTTTTATATACACATTTGTTTAACTACGGCATGTTGAAACCATTTAAAACTGTTTTAAAATTGAAAATCCTAATTCACATTTAAAATACAAATATATCGTTTGATAGTTCATCTTATTGAAACATATCATCCAATTAATGTGATAAGCAACTAATTAAGTTAACTATACAGAAAGGTGGCAATTTGTCTTTTGTAAAAAAATGATCCGCTAATCGATGGGCGTGATGGTATACTCTAGAAGCAATGCAAAACCGCGCCTTTATGAGCTTCACTAAGCAACACCCAAACAACCCTTCTGGGCATAGTCCCAGGAAGAAAACCTCTTTGACTATTAAAAAACCCATTGCTTAAAAGCTTAGAAAAGAAATACAATGAAATTGCATTTAAATTTCTATCTCGAATCAAACATGTTGCTTATCGATTTTGTAAGTCTGAAGGGGCAATAATCATACCAAAAGAGATGAGATACAGTCATGAGAACAATTGAGGGTATTATAATTTAATTTCTATTGGTTTCTCGACTAATATAAAACATCACAACCATAATTTAACTTCTATTGGTTTCTCGAACACATACATGTCCAAGCGGCAATAGCATCGAAGCATGCTCGATCAGACTTGAACTGCAACACGACCTTCGATTCCAAATAGAGATAGACGAAATGGTCCGTCGCGTGAGTCAAGTATGACCCTGTAAAAATGGAACCCACAACATCATATGTGGGTCGTCAACACTATAATATCGGGAACGTAAGATAAATATATACTCAAGTTGCAAGCTTTATATTGTCTCATTTTATAGAACTAATTAAAATAATATATACTCAAGTTGCGGCTAAGGTACTTACATAACCAAATCTGACCCATTGCATCAAATGCACATTCGAATTCATCAACGCCTTCAATAGCAGCTTTAGGCCTACATAAAAACGAACAAAAAATAATCTAAAAGAAGCATGTTAATCATCTCATGCACACACACACAAACAAAGAGAGAGATACCATATTCGTCTATGTACATGGGAAGAATTCCTAAAGAATTATCAAAAGGCATTACAATTTACTTATAAATATGTTGGACCTTAAAGCTTTTTTTTTTTTTTTTTTTTTTTTTTCGTGCAAGTACCTGATTATTGAGATAAGTAATTCCAAATATCAAAACTTTGGCTGAATAGCTACAATCAAAACCCTCCCTGGTATGTACATATTCATGAACTTATTATATAATAAAAGCATCACACATACGAAAAATGGTCGAAGAATATGATAAACGTATTCATGCTGCTCTAAACATGTATTTACCTCAACACCACTGCATAAATTTTGGCCACTGAAAGAGCATGTCTATGGAAAATCGGTTAATTGTCTGTTTAACCTCAACAGGTCAAACGTATTGTCATGGGAAATTACCGGATTCAGGTTCCAGCATGGCCATTGCTTTTGTAGACAATGAAGAGAATTATATCATAGTCGCCTGGTAATATAACCGATGTATATTGTGGCCGCAACATCATCAACCAAAATCCCATCATCTCCTTTCACTAAATATTGCATAGTAACTCCATCGGGATTATTAGAAGACGTTCCCGTTAAACCCATTCCATATTAACCAAATACTGAGCTTTACCCATTTGATCGGTTAAGTATAACCCAGATTGACCCGTTCACAAATACACAGGCTTAAATTGCCACCTTTAACCTATAATCTGCACAGATAAACTATTGTTTAGGATAAGTATTAGGTTCTATTTTATTATGAAATATTTTGCATTTTGCTAATCATATATAGTCATATAAACGACGCCATGACGTAGATGAAGAAACATACTTAAAAAAACCAAGTATGTGCCTGAATGAAATAAAGGTCGAATGACAGAGATTCCACATGAGATATATTAGCTAACAAATCACAAAAGATTTTTTCTAGTGTAAGTAACACTTTTGGCTCCGAGATGACTTAAGGGAATATCACAGGTTGTTACCCTTTCACCAGCTCCTAGCCCCTGCAAAACACAAAAGAAAGAATCATAAGCACAATAACATCACCATCACAATTGTTAGTTAAAAGAAAACCATATTTTAAATTTACTGTATTATTGTAGTAGCCAACCACTAAAGACTTGAAATACAGAGCTCAAAATTTTACTATTTCAAAATCAGCAAAAGTTATGACAACTTCTGCAAATATAAACAAAACCATCAAAAAGTACATATACATACATGCTACTATAATAAGATGTAAAAAAGTGAATTATAAGCAAACTAAACTAAGTTTCTAATCATGTTTTAACATACAACTTATGCTTCACATATTTATCAAACAAATCATTTTTTGAGCATATCATTCTTGGTTTATACAACTAAGTGGGGTTAGAAACCCATAAGACAAATGTTCATTTGTTAAAACTGGTTATGCTTTTTATAAGGTGCTTGTCTAAGCTTATTTTTGAGCATATGAGCTCATGTGGTTTTAGTTTATGTTTCATAACCTGTTGGCTTATATAAGTTTATATAAGCCCACAAATTTCACAATAAGCTTGAAAAAATAGTCTTATGAAACATAAGCCGAAACCACATAAGCTCGTAAGCCTCAAAATAAGCTTAAACAGTTTTAATCACAAAAAATAAGCCAGTTAGAGTTTTAATCAGCAATCCAACCACCCCTATATTAACTTTAAAAGCGACACAATGTTCATAGATTTCACTACTCGTAATGACACATACCCTTGATCTTCACACACCTTGAAAGCAGATCTCAATCACTCTAATCCAATATCCAAACTCCAAAACATTAAATTTTCATATAAAATTTAGATTATCAAAAATAAATAAATAAATAAAAAATAAAATAAAAATCGGTAAATCTAAACAACACACATCCTTGATCTTTACAAATTTGGATAATAAACGGAAGAAAAAAAGAAAAAAAAAAAGCAACTATACCTTGGATCGAACGTTTGCTCTAATTAACCATAGTTACGGATACTTCATCAAAGCATGAAATATACTTATAGGTTCTTTTAGAAAATTTATATAATATTTTAGAAAATCTTACCGAAGGATTGATTGTAGTTTTTATCGATCTTTTATGTGTGTATGTCGTCATGGTGTCGTCGTATTTTTTTTTTGTGCGTTATGAAGGTTTGCTTGTATGGAATGCAAATAACTGCGTTTTTTTAATTTACATTTTTGGCTAAAACTGTGAACAAATAGCTATAAGGTCCATGCGTATTTTTTACTTTTCAAAACATCTTAGTATACAAAAACGAATTTTAAGAATTTTGGTCGAATAAGGAAATACTTAGACTTAATTATTTTTCAGAAACCCAAAAAAAAATCAAATTATAAAAAATATATTACTAAATAAGGTATGATTTGATTTTTTTGAAATGGAAAAGTCCCCACTTGGGGTTTTGTTTTATTATATAAAAGATTCTTTACTATTCTATTTCTCTTCTTATTATTCGTATATTAGTTGTTTGATAAAGGATAGATCTAGTGATTAACAAGTGGTATCACTCGCCAAACAAGGAAATAGGATCTAGTTGTGTCTTGTTAGGATTAAAAGTAAGCTTAAGGTTGCGTTATTATTAATATAAAGTGTTCGTTTAATGTTCTCTTTGCTTTTTACGTGAGTTTTAAGCTTAAAGTTAGAAACTTTTTCATTTTAAAGTGAATATTAATCCAAACGGTGGTAGCTTTTTCATTGTGTACGTGGAGGTCTACTGAGCTTTGTTTGGGTAATTTTCACTTTTCTCTTATCAATAAAACAATCAGACATATCATAAAGTGGAGGTCTACTGAGCTTTGGTGTCAAAAAGTTGTTATACTTATTTTTGTATAAGAATTGCGTATACAATATTTTTGTCTTTTACGTGAGGTGTTAAGCAAAAAAGAGGTAGCAGCATTGATATTTAATACTAGAAGTTTGACTATTTGATTCATCTTTGTGAGATTTGATACTTGTTTGATCGAAAAAAAAAGTTGACTGTTTGGAACTTTTGATCGAAAAAAAAGGCTACAAGTTGCGGTTCGATTCTTCATTGCTTCGGATTTTTTATCAAATTTCTTGTATAAGAAGTTTGATAAAAGTGGGCTACATCTTCATTGGAAAATCTAGTTTCTTGTATAAGAAATTTAGATAAGAAAGGGTCTTTTCAAAATTCATTTTCGATTGAAAAGGGTTTTTCGAAATTGGATTTCTCTCGAAATTGATAAGCAGCTCTAGAAATTGTGGCTTCTTTTGGAATTAGTTCAGTCCTTTCGCAAATCAGAAGTTTTTTCGAAATTGCTGTATTTCGCAATTGGTGACAAGTTTTCGGAATTGGTGTCTTCTTTCGCAATTGGTGCCACGTGCTACTTTTCGCAATTGTCCAGCTACCTTTTGCATTTGTCAGTACGTTCTCGCAATTGTAAAAGACCCGTCCCTATCAATACTACTTTTTGGTCACGTGAGGAGTAATAGTGGGTTTTTGCAATTGATGTCAGTACTTCACGTGTGGAGTAAAAGTAGTATTTAAAGTACTTTCACAAATTGTCCCTCATCGCTATTATTGTTTCTTTGAAGACCTTTTCACAATTGGCAGTTTGTTCAAGTTTCTAAATTGGCAGTTTTAGCCCTCGCAATTGAGTTAAACTTTTACAACTTAAATAAACTTTATAAATTTGATTTTTCTTGTAATTTCCACAACATCAAGGCTTACGGACTCGGTAGTTTCTAACTTGTATAAGTGTGAAAACTACTTCGACAATCGGATATCTACTTTCTTGTATAAGATTGTTAGATTTTTTATATAAATTATCAATTTATATAAATTAGATATATCTCTATCTAAATTGAAATTTTGCCATAATTTGTATAAATTTTGGAAAAAATTAAAATTTCTATAGAAATTATCATTTTATCTAAATTGTAATTTACATAACTTTTGTCGAATTTGTAAACTTTTGATTTTGTCTAAATTATAGTCTAGTCAAATTTGGTAATTTTATTTAATTTGTCTCGTTTATCTAAATTGTAATTTCAACGATCATCAACAAAGAACCAAGACTTCACAACAACAACTAAGCTTAACCTTCAACAACCACAACACCTATTTCTTTGCAACGATCCTGAATCAACTGAATCAACTTTATCATACCAACAATATCTTTTCTCACCAATTTCATTTCATCAATTGATATGGATCCTCTCGTTAAATTCTTTGCTCCATATCCTAAGACTAAGAAGACGATGACTGAGACTGAGGAAACATGGTCTGAGACTGAGAAGCTATCGACTGATAATGAACAAGATGATGAAGAATATGAGCTTCCAGAGCATTTACAATCACTTGACTTGAGATTTCCCATCACATTTGCTGCACATATGAAACGATGGTCAGAAGAGGAACAAAGTGTTGAAGCATTGCTTGAGTCTAAGTCAGATGCAACTGAAAATACTACGGGTATTCAAATGCAAAATGCAGGGCAGTATGATGGAAATCAAAGGGGTCAGATTGTGAATCAGATCGGGGTCAATCAAAATGAGAATTATTGTTTCATGACTTCTTCTGCAACCCAAAGGAGTGAGATAGGTAGAGCTGGAAATGTCAATGCAATGGTTAAGGTAGAAAAGCTCCAGTACATGTTGATGCTAGCCAAAAAGGATGACTCGGGAATACCCTTGACAGATGAGGAATACAACTTCATGGTTACAACAATACTTAATGATAATTCTACCAAAATTAGTGGAACCTCTGACGTTATGGATATTCAGCAAGCAACAACATCCTGCAGTGATTCTGACACTCCTCCTACCTATGACACAGAACCACTCCATGAGACATCAACTCCAAGTAATGAGGTTAATCCGTTTGCTCATCAAAAACCACATTCTATGCCTCTCGTACCTACTTATGATACATATATGGACTCGCCAAGTTGTAGCAATATTAATTTGGCATCTCCATAACTATTCGGTATTGTCCCTGGGTAGATCCCTCTGGCTCTGGCGGATCATAGGACGGTTTTCCTAACCTTAGCCACCTTATAACTTCATGACTATCCTATGTTTCCATTTACCAAATCTTTGAAAAATCTCTCAAAGTGTTCATGATTATGAAACACATTTTGCTAACACTTTGAGAGTTTTATATTTTTCAAATGCTCCCCCTTAACATGTGCTCATATGTTTTAATTTAAAATTTGCACATGTTGGGTAGAGCTTGCACTTTTTGAATTGATCCACTTTCAGTGAACATGACTGATTCGAGACACGCTTACATCACTAGTTAGACTAGCTTGAAATTATTACCCGGTCTGGTCAAATTCACAGAAAGTTTCTTGAAACGGTACACTCTACTCAGACATATCCTCTTCGAGACACGCTTACATCACTGGTTAGACCAGCTTGAAATTATTACCCGGCCAGGATATGTCCTTTCGATTAATGACAGTTTATGTTTCGTCAATTCATTGGTAAAGTCTGAGTCACATGAGATGTCGCATCCTTTTTTGCTGTAGTGCCATTTGCTCCCCCTCAATATGTGCATCGATATACGAAAGAGTTTAGCACATATGGGAGAGCTTACATTTAGGTCCAAATAATCACATTTTCATCAGAATTTCATATTTAAATCACATTCTCTCCCCCGATCAAAAATTTCAAACCATTTGAGATTTGTGATCCCAATTGATTTAAATATGTATAGAAAATTTGGGAGAAAATGTGGTCAGGTTTAAATGTATTCTGATTATGAAGCATACTATGCTCCCCCTTAAACCACGAGAGAGTGTCACTGCTGATGTTGCACAATGCTTAAAAAGGTATCAGAAATTTGAACAAATACTCTCCCCCTCAATTAATGACCCATTTTCTATTTAAAGAGCTGTAGTCATTCAATTGAGTGTGAAGTATTTATGAAAATTTAAGTCCAATTACCAGCTTGTGAAACACCAAAACTCTCCTGAAGAATCATAGAACAGAAGGAGTTTGTGGTGTAAAGAAGACTTCTCTTCTTATACAAGAAATGATGCACTGAAACGTACATCAAATTGAAGAAACATGGATATAAAGTAATCCATGCCCAGGTGAACATCACCCAGTTGGAGGAACAACCGTCTTTTTGGCGACATGCTTTCCCCATAATAATGCACGGGTTGCAGTCTAAAGTAACTGCAAGCCGATTTAGGCATGTTTTGAAAACTTTTTTGAACTTCTGCTCGAACTTCATTTAAAGACCCGTGTCATTATTGAATGACATTTCTAGGACCGTAAATGTTATCGATACCAGAAGACATGCCTAGAACAACTATTTTTGGTATTTTCTATTTATCTAATTTTTATGGTTTTTCTTGGTTTTAATATTTTTCTATATACAATTTTCTGGTTTTATAATTTTCTATATACAATTTGGTTTAAAATATGTACAAACTATATTATTCAGTTTAAGAAGATGATGACATGAATACCAACATAAGGATATCGTTCTTGTACGTTGTGGAAGTCTGTAGTCAACATCTCTTAAACTTTCACCACCAAAGCATTCAAGGCTCCTGAATAATCGCCTGAACTTGAGCCTTCTCAATGTGAAGCTTTGATAGCTTTCCCCCAAACCAACAATCTTCTTTTTGAGCAGATTCAAAGCTCTCTTTCAAGCTTACATAAGGTTAGTGTACAGCGGAAACCATAGCAAACCACATCAAAAATTGCTGCTCCTTTTAAGAATAACCATCGTGATTCTCCGATCGGGGGATCCTCAAATAGAACAGCAGTGTATCATCTCATACTTGAATAATTCTTCTCACATTACTTCCCGCTGAAGTCTGAAGAAATGCATACCGAAAGTATCCAGAGTCCACTTCCCCCTAGTAGTTGAATTGATGCAATCAGTCTCATTGTATGAAGCCCAAAAACCCGAAGTACATACTCAATCCCATTAATGAAGTCGAAAAAGTAACATCAAGATCAATTAAGACCTGGAAATCCCCTTTTCTCCCCTTCAGGAAATTGCAGATGAGAATTGTTACACCAAAGTCACCTAAGTCTCAAGTGTAAGCAACTTATCCCGTATGTATTCTAAATGATAACACCAAGACAGTACCACAGAAGCACCGGAATCAAGTAAGTCCCGGATGAACACATTTCCTTCTGTTGGATACCGACTAACCATAGGAATCATCATACAATTGTGTACCTCTTTAATCATCAGAAACTGTTTCATACATCTCTTCCCCCACATAGTTGGAATGATACACCATAAGGAACGAGTTAAAACACTGATTTTCTCTGCGGTTATGACATTTGTCTTCCCGGAATAACCCCAACTCAGAAGAGGTATAAAGTTCATCACGTGTACTCGTTGTGCGTTCAGATGTATGTCTCCTTCCCCCTTGCTGGTTTTGATACCTCAGAATCAGCAACACATTTTACGCACAAATACTTGAAATCTTGTGAGAAGAACAAAATTAGCTCAAATGTATCAAGTGAGAATCAACCGCTACCGAAACACTTCCTGACTATCTTTACCAACCCTTTAAGTAGGCTATTTGAAGTAATAACTGATGAAGCAAACCCGATATACCAAACTTGAAACTGAAGTAGAATTCCCCGTTCTCGTGACTTAAGCTTGCACTAATGTTGGAAGAACGGTGTAGAGAATTTATGCTCCAAGCAAATCTCTAAGTACTCAATACCCAACCAAAGTATGAGACATTAACACCTCTTGCGATTATCCACAACGTCATCGGCGTGTGACACTGAGTACTACAACGTAACTCCTTTAAGTGATAGTTAACCAGGTCTTCAAACATTTACCCCGACTGCTGGTAACTAGATAAACTAAGTCTTCAACTTAAATCTTAAGCACGAGTAAGTTATCATTGAAAGTCATGCATCCAACCAACCCCGACTTCAAGATAAGATAAGATCACGCCTATGTGAAAGTCAACTTCAATCTCAAATAAGTGATACCCGATCAACTCCATAGACACAATTAAATGCCCAACAAGTGAGTGAACAAACAATCAAATGTACGTCGATCCACTTCTTCACACTTCTCCCCCTCAAAAATTGCATATGAGGATGTCATTTTTGATTGAACTAGTGCATATGAGGTTGATCAACTGTTCACACTTCTCCCCCTCAAAAATTGCATTTGAAGTTGCCATTTTTGATCGAGTGAATAAACGTCCAATCTGATGAAAGTAGATCCACTTGATGACTGAACGAGCATGGAGCAAGTATGAAGCTTGTTGATGAGAATAGTCAGAAACAAGAAGATTTCTCTTCTTCCGAAGATAAAGCGCACTCAAGCGTACACTTCTCTTTTCTTTGATGAACGGGGCCTAAAGAGATGTCAGCAGATGCCATCATGTTGACATTGAGGACCGAGGCTTGAACTGATGTGTTCAAACGTCATCGTTGTTGAAGAACGAGGCCTGAACTGATGTGAACAGACGTCATTATCATTTCCCCTCAAATGTTGTGAGCAGCCTGAGTCCAAATGTCAAAGGACGATTCGTACGACCTGCATTTGAAAACAGACGAAAGAAGAGAGTTTGGAGTGTCGGATCCCCAATTTAAGTTGGGTTCCAGTTGGTTAGTGCAAACAATCTTTGGAGCTGCTGAAACCATAGGTGCCTTGGTTTTATCAATAGGGGCAACACTAGTAGATTTAATGGACCTAGTTATAGGGCATTGTGTATCTAAAGGGATAACTCTGCCAGTTGGCTTCCATTCCTTAACAATCACTACTCTAGGCATGGTAATCCTCGTTAAAGGGTAATGTTCACCTAGTGTGAATGTTCAGCCCGTGGGCTTCCACTGAAAGCCCACATTGGTAAACATTTTCCCTGTAGGTTTCCAAGATTGCTTAATTTGTCTAGCTCTCCAAACTTTCTTAGCTGGGGGTTTGTTGGACAACTTCAAAATTTTCTCAACACACTTATCATGATTACCCGAAATTAAACAATCATTACATGTTTTGCAAAGTGAATTAGTATTTGAATTATGATTTCGTTTGTTCAAGTCTGACTTATTGTTCCTTATGTGGTCTTCTACTTTCTTCTTAGGAACACTTTTAGCTGGTGAAGTCCTATAATTCTTTATATTTCTCCTAGGTTTTGACTCGCTAGCTTTAGTGTCTCTGGTAGCTCCTGTAGAAGGACTGATGGGAATCTTAGAAATTTTCACTTCCAGTTGCTGAACATGTTTTGATGTGTTGGAATATGAAGTTTCCAATGGTAGATCAAAGGTTACGTGCTTGTTCTTAGTTGTAGATGATGATGCAACAAATCTATCTCTTTTGTTCTCAATCTTAGGGCCAGTGCCAATGACGTACTCTAAAAATTCCTGAGACCTTTTAGTGAGGAAGCAGGCATCCACAACTGCATTATCAAGTGGTTTTTCTATCCTATCCTCCTCAACAATCTCACGAAGTGTGTTAAGGCTATCCTTAGGGTGATTGAGATATATTTGATTGGCAGACCTATTGTTCCTAAGGGGAAGTGGAATAGGCACAACATCAACATCATACTTTCTAAAAGCAGAAACCTTTGGTGCAACACAATTACAAGTGATACTTGGCATTTTTCCTTTCACCTGAGTCTTAAGATTCTCGATTTCATTTAACAAAGAGGTTATCTTTTCATTGTGACTGTTTCGTGTGACTTTAATTGAGTCATATAACTCTTTGTAATGTTGTTTGACCTTTGAATTTTCAGCTCGAAAACACTCATTTTCATAATGTAACTTATTGATGGTGTCTTGATAGTGAAAATTCTGAGAATCTGAAGACGAAGGTTTATTGGTGCCATACACATCACTCTTGTTTGATTTTAATTGGGCAATTTGAGCCCTCAATTGTCGAATTGTGTTTGTGTGAGCTTGAATTTTTTCATCACGTTTACTCAATTCAAAATATGTATCAAATTCTGGAGCATCCAGAGATATCTTGGCATTTGATAGTTTACATTTTTCTTCTAAGTGTTAATATTTTAATTGTAAATTAAGATGATCAACCTCTAGTTTTGAAAAATGCTTGACCATGTTATCATGGTCATCATTTTGAATTTTCTCTTGCAGTTTCAAATTCTCCCCCTCAAGCTCAATAACACGATTCTGGGTAACATTCAATGCAATAGAATACTCATGAAATTGACAGGCAGTTAAAGCAGAATCAGTGGCAGTATAAAATATATCCTGTGCAATACATCTAGCAATCAAATTCTCATTGGTGATGAGAATGTTCTTTCTCTCGATCTCACGGCTCTTAAGTTCTATTGCATTTTGAGTTACCTCATTTTCCATATCTTTAAACACTACTTTCATCTGATTGACTTCAGTTTTAAGGATTTGTTGCATCCCTTCAAAGTGTTCTTTGAGTAATTTAAAGAATGGAATGACCTCAGTCAAGTAACACCTTTTTGTTTGTTCAAAACCCCTTTCCCCCTCAGTAATTCCAGTTGGTGTAATTCTCTTCTTACATGTTTTATCAAAATCAGCAAATAGTTGACAAAGTACATATATGCTAATTAAGGTTTTACATTCTGTGGGAAGAGTCAAAGGAACCAAATGCCTAGGTGTATTGGGAGGATACACCGTCGCAGCTGCAATTTTCCTAAGGGATGGAGTTTTGGCTTCAAGCTCATCGGCCCTTCTCTTTTCCATATCTAAAGACCAAAATATTTGTTTAGGCGTTAACTTCTTTTGAGGTGCAAACACAGTCAATCGATTCTCCTCATAATAATCATGGGGTTTGAGTATTATTCGATTGGCTATGCATTTGGGATCCTTTATTTTCTCATTCATTCTTTCTCTATTTCTCACATCTATCTCATTACTCTCTTCTAAAGATGAAACATCAGGTGGGGCATGACTAGGCATAATCATCACATTGGCATCATATAAGGCAGGTTGGGCTACTTTAGCATTCCTACGAAGAGCTAATTTAGGTTCACCTACATTATTTTCACTATGCTTATCACATAACTTTTTGTGCTTTTGAATCATTTGAACCATTTGTCTAGATTGGTCTTGCGTGTACAACTTATTTTCAAGCTTATTCTTTAAGGTTTTAAGTCTGGAAAAATCATTTAAGAGTTTAGATTCTTTTTCTTTGAAATCTTGCTTTAGTGTTTTCACACTTTCTTGCATTACTTGTTTAAGCTGAACAGTTTGCTTAAGTTTCACTTGTAAAGAATGTAACTCCATTTTCAATTTTTCTTCCCTTAGATTACGTTCAGAAATAAGTGCACGCATCTGACCATCCATTTCTTGCTCACGTTTAATTAACTCAAACTTAGCATGTTGTTCATATATGGCCACTTGTTCTTTATAGATGTTAAGTTGGGTGGTTAATGGGTCTTCAGGAACAAATTCAGTGTTCTCATGCAGCACATAATCATCATTTAGAACAGAAGATGCACAACTAGGTACAACAGACGCTTCGTTGTGTTTCACATATTGTTCATGTGGGAAAACATCGCTATTTCCCATATTAGCAATATCTAACTCAACAATGTTTGTCTGTTGTAATTTTTCGGGAATCTTTTGTTCATGCAACACATTATCATCATTAATAACAGAATATACCCCTTTAGGTTCAGCCGACGCTTCATTGTGTTTCTCATGTTGCACGTTGTTCATAGCAGTATCTGACTCAACAACGTTTGTCTGTGGCTGATGAAGCTCGTTCTCTTGATAATTCGTGCACACAAAGTCCCTATTTGCACTAACATACTCAAACACGTTTATCTGTTGTATATCATTGGGAATCTTCTGTTTGTCATTCATGTCGTACAATTTGAGCACCTCAGCAATGACTGAATCCGAAGTCTTTGACATGATATGAACGTTCACGGGATTTTACAAGTCTATGATTTAAACCGAGAAATAGATTCTTTCGCGGGATTTTACAAAAATCAAGAATAAACCGTGATTTGATTACTTGAATGTGTTATGATGAAAGTTGATTTAGTTTGGTTGACGCAAGTTGTTACGGTGAAATTATGGTCTGAAAACTTAAAACCTCAATAACTTCATTTCGGATCGATTTCAGGCTTCGAAAGTTGGGTTGAATAAATGAATTTATTCAACGTGTCCTTCTTCTCGGTCTCACGGTCGTTTTGACAGGTAATTCGCTGAAAACGGAGTTACGGTTCAAAAGTTATGGCCGTTTGAAGTCTTGACGTAAAAGGTCAACTTTTAGTCAAACCGCAAGGTCTTTATCAAACCGCAAGAGATAAACCGCAGTGATCAAACCACAACCTTGACAAACCGCAGAGTTACCAAACCACAAGATCCTAAACCGCAATGATCTAAACCGATGTACCAGAATACCAAACCGCTATACTCAAACAGCAGAAATACCAGACAAACCGCAACGATCAAACCGCTGTACCAGAATACCAAACCGCTAAGACCTGAACCGCAGTGAGTCAAACCGCTACACACAAAAGTCAAACCGCTGGAAAAAACGACAAACCGCAAGTGGACAAAGAACACAAACCGCTGATGCAAAAGGACAACACGTCACTATCCGTACTTTTTGTCGTCTTTCCCGTTTTGGTTACCCGCTGATGCGTGGTTTTGCAACCTTACAACAGGTTTTACCTCTCGAGGGATCTCAAGAGGCTTACAACCCCACCAGGCAGTGTACCTGACCGATGTAGTATAGTGTAGTGGTAAGTACGGGGGATTGATCGTTCTCCACAGGGAATTGTGTTCGTTAGGTATGAAAAACTACTCTAATAGGTCTAAGGGTGAGAGAAGATTCTTTTTATGTTTTTATAATTTTTTATGAAAGCAAGTAAAATCTCGGGTTTGAAAGAGTGGGCGGAATTAGTTGCTAGTCAACTAACCCAAGTTACTACAAATGCAAATAAAATAAAATAACAGAAAATGAAAAGGTGGTAAAACTTATGTGGAGAGAAATGTGTTTACTTAGATTTCCTTACTCCCTAACTATCTTTTACCGGTTGATTAGTGTGTATTAATTGCGTGGATGACGGGTGTATTCCTTAATACCAATCGTGGGGTGGCGTACGTACTTCCCCAACTCTACAAGCTCCTACTTCACTCCTATGTCGAGCCGGCTAGGAAGCTCCTAACATGGGATCACTAGAATTCGCTTGTGTATTAAATACAACCATAAAAACCTTAGTACGCATTGGTTCATGTTTCTTAAGACGTTCAAGCAAGTTACCGAATAGGAAGTTAGCCAGTTTTCTTAAGCCTAACATAGATGAACAATCATCCAATACAACTAATAACACACTAATAACCAATAATCAATAGCTAGGTTTCATTAGATCTAAGCAAACACAAGATAAATCTAGCCTAGCATGTTAAACAAAAGACAAGAACAAGATAGAATCAAACAACACATAGACATATTGAATGATTAATTGATAACTTATCTTCAATGTAACATGGAAGATCTCAAGGCAAAAAGCCTTGAAAAAGCTGCTAAAATCGTCTTAGGGTTTTCACACACAAAGTTCCCCAATAAGTTCCACCCTAATGACAAAAAATTGCAAAACTATATATAGACTTTCAGATCTGACGGCGTCACGTTATGGAGTGTGACGCCGTCACCTCGCCGCTTTTAGGGTTCCCGGATGGCCTTCTTGACGCCGTCCCTCTTTAGCTCTCCAAAATCCGTTTTGGCTTATCAAGGCTTGACGCCGTCAGACTTAGGGGTGACGCCGTCCCACTTTAAATTAAGCCGTGACGACCTTGATCACATTAAAGCGTGACGCCGTCAGAATTCCATGCAAATTTCTCTGGCTTATCATGAGTAATTTTCACATCCACCACTTTTGCCAAGCCATGACGCCGTCCAGAACAAATCCTGACGCCGTCAAAGGTAATTTCCAGCACAATTTTGAGACTTTGTCGTTTTCTTCACTTTTATGCTCCAAAAACGTCCAAAATGCCTCTTTCCAGATTTCTCCTCAAAAGTACCTAAAATGACAAAAGGAACGATTTAGGGCAATATTTGATCAAATAAATACGATTTAGGGCTTAAATGACCCCTTAAAAGCGGTACACTTTTCGCTTCATCAAATACCCTTACACTTGAGATTTGCTTGTCCTCAAGCAAATGCGCTTTTATTCTAATCAAAATACAAGTTAGGGGTCATTTAATGCTAACATAAAAGTAATTACAACAAATATTCGTTCCACTTTAATCATAATAAGCACGGAGATTACATACTAGCACCTCACAAGTAATGTTTAGATACTCACATCTCTCAAGTGTCATGAAAATAAATCTCATAAATGAAAACGGATAATATCTCTCACTACCTGTCATAGCAAATAGATTACCATAGGCTTGGGAAAGGATCGAAAACCTCCTCCACTAGGCGTAAGCACCTAAGATAAACTATCAAAGAGGGCTTTTAAATGGGTTATAACGTTAGGTGTAGGGAAAAGGAAAACACGGTTTTGTTGGATAAGGGATATTTTACTGGTGGCGAGTTAAAGATCTTGATTAATTACATGTACTATACAATGTTGCTAAGCCAAGACTCGACTCAATCTTAAGCTAAAAACAAAATAACAAAAACATAAAATAAACATAAAATGAAACGGGATGGTAGTCCGTATGTTTTTCTATTTTTCTTTTTCTCTTTTTTTTTTTTTTTTTTTTTTTTTTTTTTTTTTTTTTTTTGACATACACTCTTGCCCTACCATCCAAAATAATACATCATAGGGGCGTTGCATTCCCCTTACACTTGAACTTTTACATAACTTTACAAATTACTATTCTAATGACTCGAATTAAGATAATCAAAACACTTGGAGTACTTTTAAAATATTTAGCACATATGGGGGTAATAAATGATGTTCTTCCCCATTACTCCATTACACTAGTACTTTACCCATGAGTCCCAATCGTCCCAAAACAATATGTACAAGGATATGACTCGATTTAGCAACCATGTAATCAATTAGATAATTAACTTGGGTTTAAACAAATGTTGTAACAATAATGCACTAAAGATGAGTGCATACAAGGTAGGCTAAGGCGATTTGGGTGTACATTTAAGTGGGGTGTAACAAATTCTTCCTTTAAGTAAAATGCTTAAAGGTCGAAACGAAAAGATAGGCTCTGAGGGGTGTACTAGGGGTATCGTGTACTAAAAATGAGTACAACGCAAAGGGTGTGGGAGAATTACTTGACCAATGTAGCCAATGTAATTATAACAAAAACACAGGTGTAAAACAATGGGTTTATCCTAATGCCTCTTATCATGTAGTAAATCTAACTACACGAATGTAGTCTCACTTGTGGCCTCGGAATGGTCCTATCGCAAGTTCTAGAATCTAAGTGCTACCGGTACACACATCATAGCATAAATGCTTTTCCTACCAATTCTAGGGGCGAACCTCACATATTTGGGGGTGGAAATTTTTTTTAGTGGTACGGTTTTTGTGCTAGTCATATAATTCCTATCCATGAGACGCTCATTAAGATCAAAGTTTCACTCTTAAATGTTGTAAAAAATTTTAAATTTGGCACTAAAATTGCCCTAACAAGTATTTATCTCAGTTTTATTACACATCTACCATTAAACAAACAAAAATCAAGCGTAATAGCATTCTCTAATCGTACTTTTACCCCCCCCCCCCTTACACTTAAGATGAACATTGTCCCCAATGTTCAAATAACAAGATGTAAAAGCATGAAGTAAAAGAATGAAATCAAATACTCCCCTTATTCGTTCGGTGGATAATGAAGTAACATGGTTAGATCTTCTTCCAAGGTAATGTTGAAGCTCCATGACTAATGCATCACCAATAGCTTGATTCCACATACATTTCCTTGTCCAAAATAACCTGTTAAACCTGAGAAAACAAACACGAAAACCTGCATAACATCGGCGGGATAAACTCTATATATAAGGATATAATGCTTGTGGAATGATTATTTTGCAGATTCCTGGAGATTATAAGTTAGAGATTTAATAAAAACTTTTTATGAAAACAAAACTTTCAAAAATTTCCAGAAAATTAAACCTGACGCCGTCAGGTTGTAAAGCCTGACGCCGTCAGAAATGATTGACGAATTCATGTTCATGGAAAATTCTCATTACGTTCCGGAAATTTGGAAAAACCTATACCATTACTTCCTGGATTCCTGCAAAACATATTATGACTCGATACAAGCATTTGACTCAAACAAATATTAATATGTATGTTCATTTATTACTATTACGATTCATGTTCATTTGTGTTCTAATAAACCGATTTAGATTTCCCTTACACTTAACTTTTGCAAAATACCTTTATATGTAGTTAAGACGAAGTTAAAAACAAGATAAAGCATTTTCACAAATTAGTTTTTAACATGAATCAATAATAATAAAACTTAAACACACATACGGAAATAAATAAAATCAAACAAACAAATAAATAAACAAACAAACAACTAAGGCTTGCATGCAATAAAGAAAATCAATGTCGCAAATGTTTAAAGGCCAACAGAGGCCTTATCCTAAACTATTACAGACCCAATTGTTCTAAATCATACAACCATAAATTAAATTGTTCAAATATCATAACATCAAAACAAATCATCACTGGGGTGGGGGACCTTGGCGATAGTCGTAGCCAGGAGGGAGGTGCCCGTAGTACCCGTATGGTGGGTAATCCTGCTCACGTCCCGGGAAAGGGTCAATCTGCAGGTGTGGGTCCAACTGATCACGTGTGGATAGATGCTGCATCTGACGAACAGTGTGATCATACATCCAGTCAAACCTCTCGTCCACCCGGGTCCTCCAAGTATCAACCTGGCCCATCCATGCCCCCTGATGAGCCTGCCAATCCCCCCTGCTCATGTGCCGGTAGTAATCTGCGGTACCAGCCTCATAACCCCCATGCTGCTGCTGCTGCGGCTGCTCCTCCTCCTCATCATCCTCATCACCAGCATCCTCATCACCACCTGGATGATACCACATAAAGGTCCCATCATGCATCTCCATAACCACCTCCATCTGTTTCAGGGACCTAACCTTCACTGTCCTGCATGCATCACCACTACTCAAATACCTCATGACCTCGGGCCTGAGGACTCCATAGGATCGGGCCAGCCGGGTAATAAACATCCCACCATAAATCCTGTCTCCTTCCCTTTCCCCAACTCCACCATGCAGAAAGCTAGCAACCCAGAATGGGATGTTGCAGTAAACCTCATTCGAGTAAATGGTGTACAAGTAGAAGAGGTCTGAAGTAGTGACACGGTGGTGAGAGCTGTGGCGCCCTGTCAAGCTGTAGGTGAGACACCTATGGGTCAACCTAATCCTAGGTTCCCTGATTTGAGACGCCACAGTAGTCGAGGTGTACACCCCATCCCCAATAGTAGGCCAAAACATGGAACATCTAAAATCATTCCTCATCGACTCCCCATGCAACAACATAGGCATGAACCCTGCTTGAGTGGTTTCATGCTGACTATACAACCCAAGTCTCCATCCAAACTCAGTAACCGAGCATGTCCTAAGCTCACCCCCCAGCCTGAAGTAGATTGTGGTACTGCCCACATCGGTCCTTGCCTCAGCCATGTCAAAGTGAAAAGTGGCAAAGAATTCACGTACCAATTCATCATAGACCGGCTCCTAAATTCTAAATAGGCTTTCCCACTGAGGGCCGGTAAACTCATCCGTCTGAAAGCTTTGGAGAAAGGTCTGCTCAAGACCTTCCCTCCTCAGAAAGCTCCAATCTACCACAGCCCCATTTTCAACTTTATGCTGTAGCAGTTGGGTGTATTTAGTTGTGGCGGCATCATTATCAAAGACACCCCAACTGAGGACCGTGTCCCCAAAGTTCTCTTGTTGAGATCTGGAAGAACTCCCTCGGCTAGGTCTTTGACGCTTACTCATTATCTGGAACAAAGCAGGGAGGAACAAAAGTGTTAATATGTGAATTAAAGATTTGGTGGAGCATCAGACAGATCTGACGCCGTCACCCTTTGCTAGGTGACGCCGTCAGGTTCGACCAAATTTAAATCCGAAATTACGAGGGAAAAATCAATATCCAAACTTTAAGCTTAAACCAAACGCCCCTTTTTACAGCAAAATGGGTGATTGGATCATAGGTTATGGTTCAAATTCGTGGCCTCCCCATTAGTGAATAGACCCAATTGATTGCCAATTATCAAATGCTTTAATTATTGCTAAATAACACTAATTAAAGGACATTATGAGTTCTAAGCATGAATCAATCCTAGGGTTTCATGAGTTGGGGATTTTCGAAATTTACGAATCCTATGAATAATTAAAGCGAAAAGAATGAATAAAAATTACTTACCACGTGGAGATTGATAGCGAAAGTCGGTGAATTTGATCTTGAAAATTCGTGGGTGGGGTTGGAGTGGATATGGTTTGTGGGGTTTGTGATGAAAGTGATGGAATTAAAGTTGTTATTGCTGTGCAGACGGGGTGACGGCGTCACGTTCAAATCCTGACGCCGTCAGGTTAGCGTATTTTACTACTTTGTGCCAGTTTACAAATGAGCCCCTTGTACTTTAAGGGAGCAGCTAGTCAGGGTCAATAAATTTGATAGCTAGTCTCGTTAACAAGTTCCTCCTGGGTCAAATGTTTTGTTATTGTCACGGGATGTAGTAAAATGTTGAAAAGGGCCGGTTGACGTCTCATTCAGGTTCCAATTTCCATCACGGCAGGTATTCAGGGAGTGGGAGGAACTTTTCCAGGGGGTGTTCGAATTGAGGGTGTGCTTTAATTTAGTTTTTCTCACACCTGGCTTAAAGCCAAAAGATCGTTTCCTAGCTTCATGAAAGTTAGGGAGCGTGACAACCATGCTTCCTACGAAAATGCCATGATCTTGAGAATTCTCTTTCTCGCGAGGGGGTCCAAATGGATAAAAGGGTTGTAAATGTGAAGGCTTAGGGGGAGGGGTTTCATCATCACTCCATTCGTTGTATAGTTTATTAGGGACCGGGAGTTCAAAGATCTTCTCGATCTTTTTGTGTGAAGCTTTTTCCCTAATTTTCTCTTTTATTCTCAAGATGAATTTTTCTGCTAGCTCCATGAACATATCTTGGGTGTTTTTCAAGTGAGTTTCTAATTCCTGGATTTGTCTCTCTTGGTTGTTCATGAAAGTTAGCATTATCCCTTCAAATTCATCTTGTCGCGAGAATTGATGAAACGTATGTCTACCAATTGTGTTTACACACTCATCGGGATTTTCATCAGCCGTAGTTGTCTCGGCTTTCATTAATTTCTCAACCTGCCTTTTTATGTTTTCGAACAGCTGTTCTTGGGTTGCACTTATGCAATTTAAAGTCCCTACTTCCGAGAACATTGAGTCATTCCATTCTTCTTCTTCGTACTGTGCTAAGTCCTCGATGACTTCCCAGCACTTATCGACACTGAGCCTGCTCAGCCTCCCATTGGCAGCGTAATCAAGGGTTCTTCTAGTTTGATGGTTTACGCCGTCATAAAATCGTTGGATTTGTAGCCAAGGATCCATGCCATGGTGAGGGACTTTTCGGAGTAAGTCCTTGAATCGAGTCCATGCCTCATAGAGGGTTTCGCCTTGACGTTGTTGGAACATCAAGATATCATTCCTTAGCTTGGTAGTTCTTCCCGGTGGGAAAAACTGAGCAAGGAAACGAGTGGTGAGATCATCCCAAGAGGTGATGGATCCTGCGGGTTGACGCTCTAGCCATTGACTAGCTTGGTCCCGCAGAGAGAATTGAAAGAGACGCAGTCGGGTCGTCTCTCGAGTGGCAACATCAAGGTCTATAGAATCAACGATTTTGAGAAAGTCCTTGAGATGTTGGTTAGGATCTTCGGAACGAAGTCCATGGAATGCGCATCCGCTTTGCACCAACCGGATGGTGTCGGATCGCAAGGGAGTGACATTGGCTCCTTGAGTGAGCTCAATGGTGTTTCGATAGCCATGGTGGCTAGGATGGGAGTACTCTCCTAAAGTACGGGCTCTAGGAGGTTGTGGTGGTTGTTGTGGTGGTGGGTTGTTGGGATCAAGGATATTATCATCTTCCATGATGTCGAATGGTAATGGTTACGAACAAAGAAACGAAGAAAATAGATAGACTAAAGAAAACCTAGAAAAAGAAAATAAAAATCTCACTAGAAAGGACTCTAGTGAGTAGACCTATAAAATAAAAAATTCACCCTAAACAATAACTATTCCCCGGCAGCGGCGCCAAAAACTTGATGCGTGGTTTTGCAACCTTACAACAGGTTTTACCTCTCGAGGGATCTCAAGAGGCTTACAACCCCACCAGGCAGTGTACCTGACCGATGTAGTATAGTGTAGTGGTAAGTACGGGGGATTGATCGTTCTTCACAGGGAATAGTGTTTGTTAGGTATGAAAAACTACTCTAATAGGTCTAAGGGTGAGAGAAGATTCTTTTTATGTTTTTATAATTTTTTATGAAAGCAAGTAAAATCTCGGGTTTGAAAGAGTGGGCGGAATTAGTTGCTAGTCAACTAACCCAAGTTACTACAAATGCAAATAAAATAAAATAACAGAAAATGAAAAGGTGGTAAAACTTATGTGGAGAGAAATGTGTTTACTTAGATTTCCTTACTCCCTAACTATCTTTTACCGGTTGATTAGTGTGTATTAATTGCGTGGATGACGGGTGTATTCCTTAATACCAATCGTGGGGTGGCGTACGTACTTCCCCAACTCTACAAGCTCCTACTTCACTCCTATGTCGAGCCGGCTAGGAAGCTCCTAACATGGGATCACTAGAATTCGCTTGTGCATTAAATACAACCATAAAAACCTTAGTACACATTGGTTCATGTTTCTTAAGACGTTCAAGCAAGTTACCGAATAGGAAGTTAGCCAGTTTTCTTAAGCCTAACATAGATGAACAATCATCCAATACAACTAATAACACACTAATAACCAATAATCAATAGCTAGGTTTCATTAGATCTAAGCAAACACAAGATAAATCTAGCCTAGCATGTTAAACAAAAGACAAGAACAAGATAGAATCAAACAACACATAGACATATTGAATGATTAATTGATAACTTATCTTCAATGTAACATGGAAGATCTCAAGGCAAAAAGCCTTGAAAAAGCTGCTAAAATCGTCTTAGGGTTTTCACACACAAAGTTCCCCAATAAGTTCCACCCTAATGACAAAAAATTGCAAAACTATATATGACTTTCAGATCTGACGGCGTCACGTTATGGAGTGTGACGCCGTCACCTCGCCGCTTTTAGGGTTCCCGGATGGCCTTCTTGACGTCGTCCCTCTTTAGCTCTCCAAAATCCGTTCTGGCTTATCAAGGCTTGACGCCGTCAGACTTAGGGGTGACGCCGTCCCACTTTAAATTAAGCCGTGACGACCTTGATCACATTAAAGCGTGACGCCGTCAGAATTCCATGCAAATTTCTCTGGCTTATCATGAGTAATTTTCACATCCACCACTTTTGCCAAGCCATGACGCCGTCCAGAACAAATCCTGACACCGTCAAAGGTAATTTCCAGCACAATTTTGAGACTTTGTCGTTTTCTTCACTTTTATGCTCCAAAAACGTCCAAAATGCCTCCTTTTCCAGATTTCTCCTCAAAAGTACCTAAAATGACAAAAGGAACGATTTAGGGCATTATTTGATCAAATAAATACGATTTAGGGCTTAAATGACCCCTTAAAAGCGGTACACTTTTCGCTTCATCACCCGCCAAACTGCAGTCAGATTTTCACACCAAACCGCAACTAAGATTTTCCTAAAAGGTTCAAACCGCCACTAAGAAAACTTTATCGAACGTCAAACCACTACTAAGAAAACTCAACCGAATGTCAAACCGCTGCCAAGAAAATCCTCAAATCTTCCACTAACTAACTCAAACACTGTTGTATATTATCAAGGAAGATGTAAAACAACTTTGCGAACATGAAAGTACAAGTAATAAACAAATTAAACCACAAACAAAGCTTAAACTAAGGTTTTTCTTCCTTTTTCTATTCGGTCTATAAAACACAAGAAAAACTACCAAACCACTCCACAAATCCAAGAATATGCACTCACTAGAACCTAACCATGGCTCTTGATACCAATTGTAGCATATTCAATAACATGAAACACATGAATGAAGTGATTTGGCCGTGGGTTTTAGAGAGAGAAAGGAAGAGTTGGGAACTTAGAGAGAGAAGTGAATGTTGTATTAGTTGAATGTTTAAGAAGTTCCAACCCTTCCCACACTTGGAAAGGGGTATTTATAGTTACTAGCTAAGGTGCCCCTAGTGGGCTGTGGAGTGAGTTGACAGTGGATAAAGACCCGACCCAACTCTACAAATACTTAATATAACTAAACTAATAATAATAATACTAATATTCCTACGAGCTATTAAATGCTAATGAGTACTCGGGGTGACCGAGTCTTCAGATGAATATTTATATTCCTAACATATATTATGTACTCTGATTAAATAAAGAATGATAACAATTTTATTTAAAAACGTCTCTTTTTGAGTCGTTTTCTACTTTCATGACTGTGAACCATGAAGTAATACCCCAAACTTATATTCCGCTGCGTATATTGAAAACGGGGGTGTTACAGATTGGTATCAGAGCCTATGGTTATAGAGAACCAAATGTTTTCAAACATTGAACTATAACCAATTTTCACAAACTTAACCAAAGTCCTCCGTGCCACGACGTCACTGAAACATTATTAATAACTTATTGTTAATCATTTAGTACTTAGTAAAATAATTATAATTACCGGGTGGTTACAGAATCATGACTTCCCCTATCCATTCTATCCCTCTTATGTCCCGACTCGGACATCAAGATAGTACCATACTTAGTACCTTACCCATTAGGATTATTTCATATTAGACTTTGCACTTTTGATAGATACTTCCACACCCTTGAATAATTTATCTTCATTTTTTTTCTTTACTGTTATTAATTTCTTATAATAATTACTTATAATTATTATTTGTAAATTACTACAGTACCATGTCTCCCGAAACCCCTAACATGAACGAAACTACCCCAAAACCCCTCCCATTATCACCTACTCATTCGTCTCCACGTCTGAAACTTAAGGAAGAAACTGAATCTCATGAAAAGTTGATTGGTTGTCCAACAGCAATCGAGGTTGGACAAAATACACACCAAGAAACAATTCAGGATGATGAAGGGCCAAACTCTCCGTTACCTGACAATCCAAAATCCCCAATACCAGACAACCCAGATGATGAGTCTTCATCTAATTCCCCCGACTTTTGTTTAAACCCTAATGATTCGATATGGAACCTTCTTTATCAACAAGTCAACACTCTCGACACTCACACTAAACAGCTGGAAGGGTTACAACCATTACGTTTTGAATGGTACGACCGTAACATCGACACTCTGTTTAGAAGGGCAGATGCTGAGAGATGAACGGTGTTTGATTTAAGAGTCAAGGTTGACAAAATGAAAAATACTTAAAATCATAAATTTAGAAGCTTAGATTCTAGGATCCGCTGTTCGAGAAGAGAGCACTGTGAAATACATGGTATAGTGGAAGACATTGAAAGAACCTTGTGGATAGCCAGCGAAACGGCAAGAAACCAGGATCAGAAGATTTTCGCCTTAGAAGCCATATTGGACAATCAATTGAGGATATACCAGGAACTTCAGGAACGCTTCTTAGAAATGGAAATTACACAACTGAAACTTGAGACTGAAATTAAGCATCTACGTCAAGGACGTAACTGATCTTAAAGTCACATGTATCGTTGTTGTAAACCAAATAGTATTTGGTTAGTATTTCCTGTATTATCAAAATAAGTCTGAAATTTTCAGAGTTGTAATCAACTTATAAATCTATAACAATCTACTTTTGTTATATATTTTCTGTTGTGAACAAACTCATTCAATTATGTCTTACTATGATGCTGTGCATACATGTAATGACTACCCGTGACCCGATAAAAACTCACCATTTATTACTTTCCCTAGCAGACAAATTACTCCACACAAATCAAACTATACATTCCCTACCTCAGAACCTAGAAAACCAACCAACTTGGGGCATAGCAATTGACAGAAACTAGGACCATTATTGACAACAAAGGACCAAGCACTTATAAGAGTGATAGAAAATCCTTAACCAACTACATGCATCATTAATAAAAGACCTTGTATTAATTGTTTTATAAAAACAATCAATCAAGTTATTGATATCATGTTATCCTAACCAGACTTACCCAGACATTACCTAAGATTATTATGATTCCATAACTAGGCTATAACCATAGAACCCTCTAAGATAAATTTTGGAAGAAAACTTGATGAATGAAGAGAAAGTTGCTGAACTTCGACTTTTGAAAAATGAATTGTTATTTGATCCGATGGAATCAACACGTATTTTTCTCCAAGGATTTACAAAGGAAATATGTAAACCCGAGTCGTTTTCCCCAACGAAGGATTGAATGGAATTTGTGATTTTGGATCGTGAATCGTGTAGTAAATGGATATAAAAGAGATTCTTGGATTTTTAACACTAAAATTGATAAACAATAACTAAAAACAACTTAAAAGGAAATTAAAATGGTTATCTAAGGCTTATGTAATCAAAAACGCAAAAGATTTCTTGAAACGTAACTAAACCGGGAAATACCCGAGCCTAAAACGTCAAATTGATAAAATATTAACTCTACGGGTCCAAATCTATTTTTCTTAAATTCTAATTATTAAAAGAAAATTTTGAAAAAAAGAATTATATTTTTTTGACTTTTATTTTATTTGTTATGAATTAAATACTGAATTAAAAAGAAAAATGAATTAAAAATACTAAATGGAATTGGAAAATTATGGAAAATTTAAGGAAAGTCCTAAATGACAAGCTGATTATAGAAAAATAAGTCCAAGGTGTCAGCTTATCCAGATAAGCTGGAATAAGCCAAACTGATTGAATAAGCTAAATGGACTGAAGAGGCTTAAAAAAAATGGTGCAAGGCCTTACTGAAATAAGACCCTAGGGCAGTTGGTGTTGGTGTGCTTGTGTGAGTCCAGAGACCAGGGTTCGAATCCCTGGGCTCTCTTTTTTTCTTTTTATTTTGTTTTTGGATTTTATGATTGAAACTCAATAAGCACAAACCAATAAGCAAACTTTATAACTAAAACTATTTTTAGAACTCAAAAATAAGCTCAGAATGAGCTTATGCAAGCTGATCAGTTGAAATAAAGGGAAAAAGCCAAGCTTTGATCAAAATAGTTGTTAAGCTATTAAATAAGCAAAATAGAAACTGAAACAAGCTAAGTGAATGAAGATAAGCTGAAATGAAAATGAAAAAGAAACAAGAACACAGAAATAAGCACTGATTACACAACAAATAAGCACAAAGGTACTAAGGGTCTGCTGATCTACCCTTGGTGCAGGGCAAATTTTGGGTTTTTCAAGCTGCTGAAAAGCTCTTAAAAGCTAATTTTAAAAATCAAAGAAAAATGGGAACACTTAGACTAGCAACCCAAGTTTATCTGAGCCAAATTATAGCTTACACCAACTTATATTGAACTAATGAAAAATCAAAGAAAATCAGCTGAGAATGGGAAATTCAACTGATGCAGACTGCTATGGGAAAATACTAGCCAAATCCTTTCTACCTAAATCCAACTCTTAAGCATTCACTAAGTGGACTCCAAAGACCTCAGAAAAGCTACAAGAAAGGTCTAAATGAGCTTATTGCTCTAATTGGCTTATTTGATCAGTTCATGGTCTAAATTTTCCACAGTTGGTTCAAAATCACAAATCCTATCAAATGGACTTGAAGGAACTTAGAAACAACTTATCTAACTTGTTTTGATCAAGATCAAAGTTGATCAAATGGTAAATGAACAGTTACAACCCATAATGACCCATTTTGGCTGTTAAGCCAAACAGTCCTTTATGGGACTGTTTTGTTGATTTAAAACTAGAACTAACCAATTTAACTTATGATTCTGACTTGTTAAGGATTAAATAACTTAATTAAGCTGATATAAGTAGTTTTCAATATGTGAATAAGCACTAGTTAAGCTACACCTATATTAAGCTAATATGGACTTTTTTAAGGTTTCTTAGAAAATTAAAGACTGAGATTACACTAACTATCACACTAACTTAAATTAACTCAAATAGCATAAATAAGTACTGAAAACACCAAGAAGCACACAAATAAGCAGTTGTACAGTAAAACGGGAAATTTGGAAAGATGCTTACAAATTACTTTTGGCTCAAATCAAGATCTGATAACTAGTCACCATATCATCCTATAGCTTCCCAAGAAGCTCTAAACCATGGCCTTCCATAATTCACCATGCTCCAGCTTATATTGCCCAAACAGCTTATTTTTAGCTAATTTTGACTCTTTTTTTTTTGACTTTTTTGGTATTTTAAGGTTAGAACTGAATTAAACTTAACATAAGCTTATCAAAAGCTATAGTGAGCTTATGTAAGCTTATAGAAACAGAAAAGAAGCTATTTCAATAAGCACTTAACTTAATTCGAATTATCAGTACACCATAGAAACTTAAAAACTTGGAATTTTCATTAACTAATGGAAATTGTACAAAGATTAATGATAAACAGACTGAAAGTAACTTGAATTAATAACTGGAAATTAAAATTTATAAAACTTAAACAATTAAATTACAATACGATTTAAGATAAAAAAACTACTTGCCATAATTGGCTACAATGTGGTTCTATTTATACTACACTGAGGTGGGATAAGTCCTATCTTCATCTCTGATCCTTTTCCAGCCCTTGGATAGCCTTGAATCAATCTCAGCCTTCTAAACTAATTTTGGCGCCAAAATGGTCATAGTGGAAAAAACCACTTGGTTCTGATAACTTGATGGGAACGAAGCATTAAATGCTTTTTGGTTTGTTAGGTGGAGTGTAGTAGGAGGAGGGGTGAGGTGATGGGTGGTTTTGTCAGCAGACATGGGTGGGAATGGTGGAATGGTTTTGGCGGGTGTTAGTTTCAGAAGAAAGGTTTGACCAGGTCAAACCTGGTATTAGCTAAAAGAAAGTGGGTCGGGTTATTTTAGGGATTGGGCTGGGTTTGGTTATGGTTGTGTGTGGGTTGGGCTTGTAGCTGGGTTTTATTTTAGGATTAAAATGGGTTGGATTTAGTTTATGGTTTAGGATTAGATTTGGATTAGATTTAACTTTGAGGGACCATTGTTGTAATAATCTGAAAATCCAAGGACCAAGGCTGCCAAAAATAAAAATTATTTCCAAGGACCATTTGTGTCATTTTGGTATTTTTGGGGGTTGACTTTGACTTTTGTCTTCAATTGATCAAATGCACAATTGTTGCCAAGTCGATCCAAAAATGCTCGTTTTCGCTCCGTTTTCAATTCTTTGTTCCTGAAACACATAAAAACACAAACCAAGGATATCTGCAGTATAATTTGGGTGTTTTTGGTCATTTTTGTGTCTTTTATGGGTATAAAATGATGAGTATTTACACACTCATCATTATTCCTTAACAGTTTTATACCAAGAGTTAATCATTTATTTACGATAATAATCAGACGCATCGTAATTTATTTATTCTCAAATTGGATATAACTTCGCATTATGACCACGTGTTAGTATTAATATGAAATTATTCTAACATGGTCATTACGGGAATTCTGAAATTCATGTTTCTTGTGAAATTTCCAGAAGGAAGTCAGCATGAAAAATACTAACATTCCATTAATAACTCCTGAAGATATCCAAAAGTTGGTAATCAACCTCATTGCAGCAGTACTTGAAGTGACTACAGTAGCTCACCTGAGTAGTAACAATATGGCCATAGGAGAAAAGAAGGCGGCTGTGTCTTGTAAACATACCCCTAAAAGTTTCACGGGATATAGGCCAGCTCACCATAAAGGCCCAGAAAGAACAATTAAACCTAACATCAAGCGTGCCCTAGGAATTAAGCATAGTGTTACATTTAAGAAAAATAACCAAAAGCGAAAACTCAATGAAAGAAAAACCTTCACCCCCACCTACTACCACCACCAACTAGGAACCAAACAGGAAACCAGTAAAGGCTGCATCACCACACTTGCTAACAAAAATGATTATCTTGGAAAGTTACCTCCATGTCAAAAATGCAAGTCGCATCACAATGGATATTGTTTTCTCAAGTGTGGAAAATGCCAGAAAATGGGTCACCAGATAAGAGACTGCAGAGCCATGGATAAAAAGAAACAACCATCGGTTGTAGTATGCCACTGATGTGGTGGAAGTGGACACTTCAAGAATCAGTGCCCAAACTTCAACCCAAATTGAAAAGACAAGACTGGTGCCAAGGAATAAGAACACGAGTAGACCCCAGGATGACATCTATGGAAAAGATGGTATTCTGTAGTAGATGAATAAACTGTAGTTTAAAACTTCCTAAAATATATTTCCTCTTTTACTCTACCTTAGTTACGATGAACGTAACCTAAGTGTAACAACTACTCTTCTACTATATGAATCTCTACCTTATAATATTTCCATATACCTCTAACCTTGGTTTCTGTTTCATTTACTCTGTTCATAGGTATTATGTAGTCATCCACTGTTATGCCATTAGAAAATTAGGACTAAACCGTAGAAAAATTTTCACCCTGTAAGATTTTCCCCGAACTTTAAAATTTAATTCGAGGATACCCTATTATAACCCTAGAAATTCTTGACCTAGCACCATCGTATAGACAAAATTTTCTTACTCTTTTGAGAACGTAATTATGTTATTATTATACAAAAATAACACGTTGAACACCATCTAAAACTTTTGAAAAATATAAAAATATCACAGTAACTGGACTAAATATCACATCATTCGGTCTTCAATTATACATAGCCTGATCAACTATGCTTAATTAAGGAAGAATCATGTCATAATTAGAACAGTTATCTTCTCAGATTTTCTAATAACAATTTTCATTCAAAAACAAAATATTGAAGCAAACTAAATTATTCTTAAAACATCACATTTTGATTTAACATAATGGCTACATTTATTTTAAATTACATCTATGGTAAGAAACTGAAAAAAGTACGAGTAGGAAACCCTAGGAACACACAAGGACTTTATGGAAGACATAGATAGTACAAATTTATTTAGAACCTATGAAAATTCATACATAGCGAGATAACTAGCATCGGAAGTACTAGTATTACAATGACTCCTAGGTAGGGTAGAGAATCACTAATGGGTTAACCCGTCATAGCAACAAAGACTCCCATCAACACCACGATAGCGAGAGTAATCACTGGATGAATCATTTTGATTACCCTGTGTAATAGATACCAACGAAACATTAGGCACGAGACCAAACCTAGACCTTAAGCATGGAAACAAATAAGTTTTATTAAGGATTATATAAAAATAGCAAAAGACCATTACCCCCATAATTTGTCAACACCGATAGCAAGGAGCCCGAATGGCATAAGAGCCGCAAAAACATAAACCATGAACTCGTAATCTTCCTTAGGAACATACATCAAATAGATCATACCGAGAACGACATGAACGATTGCTAGGATTGTAATAAGATGCGGCATTTTGAGGTTTTTATGAGAGAATTTAGTAGTGAAAGAATGAGGATTAAAAATGGGGTATTTATAGAAGAAAAACTAGCCGTTATTTCACTATTACCGACAGTTAGATTTTACTATTCACAATCACTATTCCTGACCGTTGGATAGTACTGTTCATAGCCTTGGATTTATTAGGTGGTAAGACATTCAAATTTAGTTCATCTAGTAGGAATAAAACTGACCAAACTACGTTCCCTTAGGTATCAAATGGAAATTCCTAGACAACCTTTTAGGCCAAAGATATGACCAAGGAATAATAGCGAAACGATATTATTGGATTTATAGGACATAAAAATAAGATAATATTATTTATAATATTATTTTTAAATTTGAGGCATTTTAAGCATATCAAACTCTCATCCCAAATCAAATCGTTGTACGATTTCCCATTCTCATATTTCCTATCTGGATAGGTTAGAAAATCTAAACCTAACTCTCTCTATACTTCACTTCTCCCAACCTCTCAACCAACGTAGACTGAATCTCGGGACGAGATTCCCTCAACGGGGGGATACTGTAACCACTGTGAAAATCCCACATTAAAATAAACTATCTCTCAGAATACTTATCCTTTTCTACGTGAATTTTTTTTTATTATCTGATCATAATTATTATCTTATGTGACGTAGATCACATCTTCGATAAACGTGCTCGCATGCAACCTAACCTCAACGTACTTAATGTTTATTTTATTTTTCATATGAAACCTTAAGATATCTCATTTGCCACTTTATGTTAATTCATTAAACGTACGTATGAACTAAACGGTTCTTATCCAATAAAGTTCCTATAAAACTCTAAACTATCATAATAATAAATGTAAGTAACAAAACCCTAAAAATACTAAAGTATAACTCATTCAACTAAGATACAAGCATCTAAAGCCCAGAAACCCTAATTTCGTTTTAACTTTCGATAAAACCCTAATTTTATAAAACTATGATCTTATGTACTAAATTTACAAACCCTGATTTATTTGTATGAGATTTTTACAAAATATAAATGCACAAGTCTTCAAAGACAAATGTACAAGTCTTTTATGCATAAAAACCATATATTAATAAAAATCCTATTAAAACCCTAAATATATTTATTTTAAAGCACAATTTACAATTCTTTCATACATAAGTATTAAAAATAAATTTTTCTAAACTCACTAATTATAAGTACAAGTCCCTAAACCTAGTGTACAAGTGCCTAATGCACAAAATCCAAAAATCTCATTTCTATACTATACAACTTAATAAAAACTAACATATTATTTATAAAAATTAACCTAGCACTAAAAATATATTTTTCCTATTTTCTAAACCTTAGTACAACTCTCCTAAGCTTATGGTACAACTCATTTGAGCCTAACATAATTTTCTTTTCCAACATACATAATTCGACATATGTAATTTAAAAACAAAACTTAATTATTTTTCTATTTAACAAATAATTAAAGTAAACCCTAGAAACTAATTTAGTTACATCCTAACCCTAGAGTACCACATGATAAAGCCTAAATGTACAACCCTAAAAAGGCCATTCGAGCCTAACCCTAACATCCTAGTTCGAATCCCACCATCATCAAACTAAACCTTTCCTTTTCAAAACTCTAAACAACCTATACATCACATGTTGTCTTCTATGGTCTCAAAACCTTCCACATCTCCATATCTCTAGAAGCTAACCCTAAGTCAAAGTTTGTAGGAACATACAAGGAGAGGGAACTTCCACATCTCCATTCCCTCCCCCTCCTTCCATGTGGCGTCCAAGGGATAATCCACACCTCCTTGTCTCCCATTTCTTACCTCATAAGAAGCCTAGAACAATATAGAAAACCTAACTCTCATTTCCTCTATAAATTCGATCCATATATCTCATTTCCTTTCCATATAACTCGACACACAACATGACAGCCCACACACTCATTCTCCACTGATCAAACAAGCCTTATACAAGTCTAAGAAAACCCTAAGAAGCCTAAGAAGAAGGAGGAAACCCTTGTGTCCATTTCCAAGTCCAAATCGCCACAAATTTTCCCTAATCGATTAATATAGCTAGGTAAGTATTCTAATTCTTTTTCATTCCTTTTTACATACTTATTATACTCTTAAAAATATCACTAAGTATGCCCTAAAAAGAAACTAGGTTAAAAACTTGATTTTTCTTTTTGATCGAACCGACCAAACACCCTCTTATATTTTTAGTAAAAACAAATTTAAGAATCCTTAAAACACACTAGAGTTGGATTAAACATGAACAAGACCATGTTAATATGTGAAGAAAACAAGTTATAACATTTAAAAACCAAAAACTATTTCATTTTTCTTTTCTTTTCTTTCTGTCGCGTCACCAACAGATCGCCCACTTTGGACCTCGAATTCACCCATCAAACGAACCCTAAAAATTCCAGATTTTTGACATGTTAAAGATCACCTAGCTATCTAATTTTAGGAATGATGATTATAAACTAATAATAAAGTGTGTAAAAGAGTCGTAAAAAGTTTTGCCTTTTTCCGTAACGTATAACGTATTTTATAAAAATAAGGACGTCGTGTGTAACGCCTTGGGAGTCTCAGGGGTATTTTCTGCCAAAACTTTAATTAGATTTATAACAAGGACTTGATTTGCTGTCGATTTGCAACTCAGGGGTAAAAAGTGTCATTTTGAAAACTATAGGGTAGAAACTGTCATTTGACCAAAGTTGAGGGGTAAAAGTTATAATTTTATAAAAGTTAAGGAGTAAAAACTGTCATTTTACGAAAGTTCAGGGGTACAATTTTTCAATATGTGAAACTATAAGGGAGAAAGCGTAACATTTTATAATAATAATAATAATAATAATAATAATAATAATAATAATAATAATAATAATAATAATAATAATAATTATTATTATTATTATTATTATTATTATTATTATTATTATTATTATTATTATTATTATTATTATTATTATTATTATTATTATTATTATTATTATTATTTTATTTATTATTATACCTATATAATTCGATTTGATTAATAAACGAAATACGATAAGAAACGAACGAAATATATATTTAACGAACAGACGGAACGAAAGCATAAAAAAATTAGAAATAAGATTAAAACTTATAACTTTTGAAGAGACGTCATGTTGTCCCAAATTAACATTTAATCGACGACCGAAAGCGTTTTGAACGAATAATAAAACTTATATATATTCAGAAACGATTACTGAAATTTGACATAACAAACCAGGTTGCGTGCCGGAGACGTTTATCAACTCTATTTAACTTTGTTTTCCATCCAGACTGTCAAGGTGAATTCATAGTCCCACTTTTCTTTATATGTTTTCCAAACTTGTGGGGAGATACATGCTACCAAACCGAACACAAGTATTTTCCTGATTGTTGTTGCACTAAGTTAATTGTTCCCTATTTATATTTATTATTTAAAAGTCCCTCATATCATGCACCATTAGTCACCTGCTGGGTGAATTCATAGTCCCACGTTTCTTTATATGTTTTCCAAACTTGTGGGGAGATACATGCTACCAAACCGAACACAAGTATTTTCCTGATTGTTGTTGCACTAATTTAATTGTTCCCTATTTATATTTATTATTTAAAAGTCCCTCATATCATGCACCATTAGTCACCTGTTGGGTGAGCGCGAATATGTGAATAGATCTATTGGCCTGACGACCCATTTGTTCTAATCGGATGGATATCTTCGTGGTAGCCGGTTAGACAGATGCATTATATTTGATATCTAATCTTGGGGGAAAACCACTTTCATTTTTATATGTTAGTGAGACTGGAAACTCTCAACGCATTGCGTATCATGAGGTTTAGTGCAATATTTCGAATTGTGATATAACTGATTTCTTTATATTTAGCTTGTGTTCAAAACTGATTGTAACTTTAAACGCTATGGATTCACTTAACCTTTGTGTTGACTTTTTAGCATATTTTATCTCAGGTAACTAGAAGCATGACTTTGACACGGAGTGGTTGTGGACTTTCTTTTTATAATAAGAGTGTCCACTATGTTATCATTCAGCAAATAATGTAACTTTTATAACGTATTTCTGAACTTCCTTCTGAGACCTATATTATGTACTCTGATTAAATAAGGAATGATAACAATTTTATTTAAAAACGTCTCTTTTTGATTCGTTTTCTATTTTCATGACTGTGAACCATGAAGTAATACCCCAAACTTATATTCTGCTGCGTATATTGAAAACGGGGGTGTTAGAAACAGCTATCACACCAGCATTAAGGCTGCCCCGTATGAGGCACTTTATGGTCGTAAGTGCAGATCGCCAATATGTTGGGCTGAGGTCGGAGAAAGTCAACTTACCGGACCAGACCTAGTCCACGAGACTACTAAGAAGATCGTGCAGATCAAGAGCCGAATGCAAGCGGCTCGTGGCCGTCAAAAGAGTTAGGCCGACAAGAGGCGAAAACCCCTTGAATTCCAAGTGGGTGACAAAGTGATGTTAAAGGTCTCGCCATAGAAAGGCGTGATAAGATTTGGCAAGCGTGGTAAGCTGAACCCTCGCTATATTGGACCTTTCAAAAATCTTGCAAGGATCGGGCCAGTAGCCTACCGACTTGAACTGCCATCCGAGCTCAGCGCTGTGCATGACGTTTTTCATGTCAGCAACTTGAAAAAGTGCTTATCTGATGATAACGCCGTCATTCCTTTGGATGAGATCAGCTTGACGAGAAACGGAATTTCATCGAGGAGCTGATTGAAATCATGGACCGGGAAGTTAAACGGCTAAAGTAGAGTCGTATCCCAATTGTGAAGGTCCGTTGGAACTCTCGCAGAGGCCCCGAGTACACCTGGGAGCGAGAGGATGAAATCAAGCGAAAATATCCTCATCTCTTTTCGAACCCAACGAGTAACGTAAATTGAAATCCGGGACGGATTTCCCGATTAGCTGGGGAGACTGTGATAAATGGTAATTTTCACGTTGTTAATTAATAATAAATGGTTATTTATTATTTTTAAGCTGAGCATTTCTATGCGCGTTTGCATGTTTCTGAGTATTTTTGAGCATTTTTGGGAGCTGTCTCGCATACTGTAGTTTACAGTCACTACAAAAAAAGTTGATTTTTGTTAGTAAGCATAAATTATTCCATTTCTAATAGTTAATGACAAGTTTTGTAATTTACTGAGAGCTTTCTCGTAATTACTGAAAAAGCAACCGCACACGCGTACCAACAGCACAGTATATATGGTAACAGTTAAATAAATATATTTTTGAGTCAGTAATAATATTTTATTACATTTCTGACAAAAACATGGATAAAAACTTTATTTTACATATACGAGTCCGAAAGACGTCAAACCAGGACTTTACGGTAACATTTAAGCATAAACCGACACACGATACACCAACGAGGATAAAAAATACACTCAATACTCCCTCCCATGAGCCGTGTACAGCACATGCAAGGTGACAAAAGATTTTTATAAACATTATATTGTTAGTGGAGGCTTGCTAATTATTTTGTATTTATACTACATTTGGCTACTATCATTTTTACACATACATTTCATCTAAAAATATTACCTAGATCATAATTTCCTTCTTCCTTCCCAAAACTCACGGCTACAACCAAGAAATCCAAGATCCATAAATTTTTGTTCAAGTTATAAACAATCGGGATGTACATTCAAGTGTTTTTGGTTAATCGGAACGTGCTTTGGGTAAATTTGGTGCAATTTGGGTTGTTTTCTTGGTCCTCTAGCCCTCGTTAACACACACCCTTGGTGAGCACACATCAAAACTTTTCTAATCTTGTTGATTTCATGTTCATTTGATGTCTAATGTTGTTACCAAATGCTAAATGTGTATGTTTTGCTAAAATGAAAAAAAGCTAGGGTTGATATATATATACATGTTGCTCGACTTTTATGAAATGTTTGTACAAATTAGAGTATTTCTTGCTTGTGTGGTAAATCTTGTTGTATGTGGTACTAGTTTGATGATACAAATGTGATTAGTGTTAATTACGCGAGTTTAAGGCGATATATACACTTTTATGAGTATATATATAAATCGGCTACAATTAAAAATACAATATTATTGGGGTTTTGAAAATCATAAAATTTTGGCTCAAGTGGTGTAATGGTGGAAATTATGCTTGAAGACTTAAATTGGAATACTTATCGAATTAGCCATAATTAATTGCGTTTAACTAGTAAAAACACCATATTTGGTCGAATGGTATATTTTGGGTCGAATAACACATATTTTGACCAAGTTTGACTTTTTAGCTTAATAACTTAATTATAAGTGCTTAATTAGTTTAATTAAATTTCCATACGTAATTAATATTACTAATAAGAAAATTGAGCTTAAATAAATATTTTGGGCCTAGGGGTGTTCGTGGACTGTTGGGCCGAGCCCAATACGAAACCCAACCAAATTGACTTTTTGATCAAACGCGATATTGAACGTGTTAAATTGATTTTTAGAAATATAACGATATATATATCGTAACCTAAAAAGGCTAAATGGTTTTCGGGCTAAAATTGGACTGTTGGGCCCAATAAGGGATTTTGGCCCAATTTAATGAACGTTGACGTTTGTTGACTTTTAAAGTCATTTTGACTAAACGTTGACTTTGTATTGAAATCTATTATTAATAAGTAAACGTAACGATAACGATATTTATAACAATAAATATACTTATAACGGCTAATATATATATTACGGACTAATTTTGCAAATATAGTTAACGAAACGAGTTATTTGAGGAAATTGCAACACTTGGGGAAAAATGGAAACGTTTGAATACACGAATGGGTCATGCCCAATTTTCCTAAATTTTCAACACTTAGAGTATTTTGATAAAAATACTCATACTTACTTAGTTTTCTAAATACTTGACATTTATTTCAAATTTCTTATAATTAAAATTATATTATAAATAATAAACAATATTTATAATATAATATTCCTCCACTAACACTATTATTATATTAATTTCTCAAAATTTATTTAATTATTAATAAACCCTAATTATAAAAACCTAAATTTATTATATAAAAAATAATATATATATATATATTAATATATATATATATATATATATATATATATATATATATTACCTGTGTATTTTAACGATGAATACTAGCACGGAAGTTCCGTCACATGTATTCCCACCATACACTTCCACCATGAGCCACCACCAGGAGTCTTTACGATAAACCATTTTTGGAAATTATATTACCACACAACAAGCAAGAAATACACGAGCACATGGTCACGAGTAAACTTTTCAAATGAGTCAAAACAAATATGAATAGTACGCTAAGACTTACTAAACTGATTTAGGTCGCGTGTCGGAGTGGTTGCATTGTTTTGGCTGATTGATTAGCAGGTTGCTATTGTTTTAAGGTGAGTTTATAGCCCCATACTTTTATACGTTTTGTTTATTAAACATTGGGGTGAGAAACATGCAAAACTGTTTTCATGGACCAAAAATGGATTTTGTTTTTATACACACTTGTATGCAGAAACCTAAGTTTAGCTGAATCCCATTGCGCCCACTATCATCAACCGTCAATTCCGGTTAGGAAACGCGTGTGATATAAATAGATCTATTGGGGATGACATCCCCGTTCGGCTGGCTCAACATAGTCAATGCGAACGTATACCATATGAAATTTGGCCGAGTGTCTGGGGATTAACACTTGCGGGCACCCTTTTATTTACTAATGCCAGTTTGGCATGCTGTATGTCTAGTTCGGTTAGATGAGGCTTAGTGTTTGCATAGCGGGATAGTGTGTTATTGCTGAATTGTTTGCTGAATATTGCTATGGTCCATATGTGTTTATTTACTTTAAACCTATGAACTCACCAGCATTAGCTGACTTTTAGCATGTTTTTCTCAGGAAACTGAGGTGTGTTTACTGAAGGCAGGGCATGGCGATGGTCATAATAATTGATGGAAATGTTTTTATTGTTGCGTTAACTCTGAAAATTTGGACCGCTTTGTTAAATGGGCTACATTTTATTTGAAATGAATTTTATGTAAGACAATATGACTTTGAATATGTAATGTATTTTAAAACGGATTTTTAGTCCGTTCTCTATATCTTGTGTTGTGATTATCGATTTAGTAGCACCCAAAGTGTATGCTTCCGCAATATCTTGATTTTGGGGGTGTTACATTCAAATGCATCGGGCGTTTCCTAACGAAGATCAACAAGAAAATTGACAGGCAATGAGAGATTAATGAGTGTTTGGTACAATTGGTTTTAAACAATGATGTTATGTATTCTTAAGATTGTAGGATATTAACTTATCATTAAACAACTATGTGAACTAACGTGATCATGCAGGGCGATAACATTTTGATGTTATCAATTTTCTACTCTTAAGCCACTGTTTGGCATAATTTCCATTATTAGTAAGTTCATTATCCTCGGTTTGATTTATATGCTTACATGTGTTAATACCTGTTTTGTTGTTATTGTTCAATCACAACTAATTAATTACACATGTTTTAGGAATATTTACGGGATTTGAACGGGTTTCGGGCTTTCAAAAATGCCCTCTGCTTACTTTTTTTTATCGGCGGATATGGCGGAACCAAAAATATGGTTCCATCTGTCCAAGTTTTTGGTGCCGCCAAAAACAGCCTGACGGATTAGGCGAAACCAAATTATGGGTTCCGCCAGTGTAATCATTTGGTTCCGCGGATCAACAGCTACATTTTTTTTTTCAATTAATCCCACACTCTAGTTCACTCACTGTTGTTATTAGGATGATTTTACTGATCATAACTCATATTAGGATCATCTTAGATCACTTAAAACAATAGGAAACTCGTTTCCCACCAAAACTTGAAAATTCAAAAATCCACTCAAGTTACCTTTCTCCAACAGGCAAGGATCCCTCAAAATGGTTCCTTGCAATCTGTGGATCAATCACATCATTAGATTTCTCACTCACTACTATGCATTAACTGCATATCTTCTTCATCTCACTCAACTCCATCTCATTAGATTGACTTTGATGATATGACTAGCTTCTCTTCCACTTCCAAATCATTGTAAACCACCATCTTTGTATGGTTTAACATTACATCCAAACACACTCTTCCATGAACCTTGGAGTCTATAAATTGGAAGCCTTTAGATGATCATTCTCACACCTTCACCACCACTTTTAGTAGCATTTTCTACATATCTCAACCTTCCTCTTCAAAATGACAAAGTCAAACAACTCCTCATCAACATCCAGACCACACAAAAGAACAACCAGAATGAGTGTTAGACCATGTTGTTTTGTCAATATCAACTCCTCATCCTTCGAATCATCACCTCTAAACATCTCATCTCCAATTGATAATGAGAACTTCATCACCTTGTCAACTCCAACACCACCACATATCATTATCACCACTCCACCACCTACCAAAACTCCAGTGGCCACCACACCACTACGCGTACCATATCAATTAACAAGATCACCATCACCTCCTCATTCACCTAAACTACAACCAATAGAGTTGTTTGCCACACCACCAACCTATCCTCACCCCTACTTAGAAACCTTGGAAGACCTTCTACCTAGATCCACCAATCCACCACCAATGCCTTTTAAGGTTGAACCCTCACAACAAGAACCACTACTCTTCCACCCTATCTATAGGGACATTTATGGTCCTCTCTACCGTGATCAAGCTCCACCTCAACAACCACAACAACCTCAACCTTTCTCACCAACCTCCACACTCCAAGCCATTAACGAGTCAATGTGGATCAACCATCCACAAACTCAAGGCGAAATAAATGAGGAACTTGATCGCCTCTACGCCTTTTCAAACATGGTGGACTCGCACCTCAATCTACAATCCACATTGCTTTCATCCATCATGTCCCACCAAACTCAAACCAACAATCAACTCATGCTCCACCACCACCACCACCACCAACAAACGAACCAAACCTTCCACCCAACTTCCCTCGACATGGTTGCCCCATGTGTGAGTGAACCGCCCATCTCACTCAACGAACCAACATTTTGGTTCATGAGTTACAAAATGAGATGAGGTTCATTTTGAACCATATCCTTGAGCGCCTCAACGCTATTTCACACCCACCTCAATAGATGCTCAAACTAGGAACTTTTTATCTTATGATTTTTTTAAAGTTTTTAAGGACTCTTTTTCTTTCTAAATTATTTTTCATTTATTTCCTTTGTAAGCATTTCCATTTGTGACTTTTGTCACAAATAATTTTCCAATGAAAGATGTTTGTTAATGTTTGTGTGTGATCACTTATTGTGCATTATATGGTTGGTTTGAACTATTATCACTAACCTTTGTCTTATAGCTCTCATTATTCATGCATCATTACATGGTTGAACTTCTTATCAACTACCATTTGTTTTGTAGCTTTCTTGCATCATATACTTTGGCACCCTAACAAGGGGGAGTATTGATCAAGGGGGAGCTTATTAAGCACTAACTTTTGTTTTTGTATCTTTCTTTATTATAGCATCATATACTTCGCACTCCAACTAGGGGAGTATTGTCCAAGGGGGAGCTAATAAGCACTCAAAATCCATGTATCATCATACTTGGAACTCCAATTAGGGGGAGTAATAACCAAGGGCCTTGCACTACAATTTCGTTATACATTTCTTCTTTTTGTTTCGACAAAAAGGGGGAGATAATATTAAACTCACACATTACATGTTTTATACAATTTAAAATGCCTAAATTGATTTTAAAAATTGCATAAAACTAGTTTAATCTATATTTTTAAAAGACTTGCACTCTATTTATTTCATTGCTTAAAAATAAACTTTATGTTTTTTCATCAACAAAATGGGGGAGATTGTTAATACAAATATCGTCTAAAAAACGTTATTTATATTTTACGATCTTTGCTATATTTTGTTAAAGACAATTATAAATTTTATTTTTAGCAAAGCATAAATATAGTTAAGTATTTTACAATTATAGTCACAAGCTTTTCATAAACTCATTTACATGCTACATATATGATCACTAGTTACATTTATATACATTTACATGTTAAATACATTTACTTTTACATGTTACATTCATTTACAATTTAATTCTAAAAATGGAAATTGTACAATAACATCATGGCATGCATCACATAGATATCTTTAGGATATCTTGAAGATCTTATGAACATTTTGGATTGATCTTCACTCAAAGATTAGATTTGGAAATATCTTGGTTAGATTTGGGAAAGATATTTGAAGATTTGCTGTCAGGCTCCCGCGGATCCGTCCCATCTGTGGCTTGCAATGGCAGTTGGCCTATAAATAGCAAGCCACACATTCATGTTTTCTCATCACTCATAAGCATAAACGACATTATACATTCTTTCATTCATTACTAACCCATTCATATTACATATTTCATTAGTGATCTTTCTTTTGTAGCAAAGAGATCAAAGCATCACAAGCTTCAACTAAGCGTTGCAAGACTTGTTAGATTAGTCATAGTGTGAGTTTATTGTTTTTCACGCATCATAGTTGTACCAAACTATCATATACCTCTGTTGTGATCGGTTAGTATTTTAGTCCTCAAAATACATAGAGTATCGGGAGTGGTTGTACCCTTGTAAAAGAACTCGGTATTTAGCTTTGTACTAGAAAAAGTGTAAGCGACGTTTGTAAAGGTTTTCTCTGCCGAGAAGGGAGCTTGTTTCTTACTGAATAAAAACTCTCGAGTTAGAGGCTCGAGGAGTGGAGTAGGGCAAGGAAGATAGTCCTTGTAGACCGAACTACTATAAACATCCTTGTTGTGGTTTGATTGTTTCTTTCTCTACTTACTTGTTATATATTGTTTATTATTTGCATTACTTGAAATCACGTTAAGTATTCAAAGCAAAAGAATTTTAAATCGGTAAAACTATTCAACCCCCCTTCTAGTTTTCCACACAATCTAACCATTCTTCATAAGAGGATACTTCCGTATAACTAACCTCCCACCAACAAGATATCTTACGAAACATCTCTCTAGCTAAATGACACGTAAATAATATATGTCTAGTCGATTCCACCGCATTATCACATATCGGGCATGTAATAGAATCAATATCCAAACCTCTACGAGAAATGTTGAATCTAGTAGGTAAGCAATCTAACCTTACCTTCCAAGCAAGAACATTAATTTTGATAGGTACAAATTTAATCCTACGTGTCTTAGACGAAACTTTCGGAAGCTTTTTATCATCAATTATCTTTCTAACCGAAGCGACAGTGAATTCCCCCGAACCCTCCAAAGACCAAATCCACCTATCTCTCATATTAACAAGCGAAACTCCCTCTACCTTTTCCCTCAATTCAGCAAACTGATGTTGCTCCGATCCGTCCCTAGGGGCTTGTCTAAAAGAGAAATCCAAGCTAGATTGCATGAGCTTTGATGCAACATCCACAGTCTTGCATACCTCTAGAGCATACATACGAGGGAATAGAAGTTTAAATGGTTTGTCCCCGCACCATATGTCCTTCCAGAAAAACGTATCAGCCCCATTTCCCAGTTTTTTTTAATGTAATTAGCTACATCAATATCATGGTTTTTCATCACGTCCATCTCCTTCACAAGGTCAAGCCATAGAGACGGGTAAGTAGGTTTGGTCTTCTTTCCTATTTTCTCGTCATTTCCATGAATTGATTTGATAACCCTCACCCATAATGAAGAACTTTGAGTAAAAAACTGCCACACCCATTTAAACATAAGTGCTCTATTCAACGCGTATAGACTTGAGACACCAAGGCCACCTTTTTCTTTAGAAGCCAACACTTTTTTCCATTTTACCCATGCCGGTTTTTTACACAATAAGTTCCATTGAAAAAATAACAGCGGATTGATTCCAAACATTGTAACACCTTCATAGGAACTTTAAAAAGAGACAGATGATAAATTGGCATCGATCCTAAAACCGACTTAATAAGCGTTAACCTTCCTCCTATAGATAAAGTCTTCATCTTCCATTTAGTTAAATGAGCAATCACACGATCAACAATCTCATTCCAAGATTGTATCCATGACATAAACCCACCCACTTTCGACCTTAAATAAGAGAATGGATTTGTAAGAATAAGACAGCCAATCTTTGTTGCTGCACGTTCGACTTTATTCTCTTCCATAGAAATCCCCATAAGCTTACTTTTACTCATGTTAATACGCATCCCCGACGCATGATAGAAACAATCCAAAACGTGAACTATGATGTCAATATTGGAATCACTCCACTGTCCCACAAATATAGCATCATCGGCATAAAACATATGAGATATTTGAAGTGAAGGATTTAGATCAATACCTTTAAACATACCTGCATCCACCACTCTTTGAAATGAAATATGCAAACTTTCCATAACCAAAACAAACAAGAAAGGAGATAACGGATCACCCTGTTTACCATAAAACTGAAATTCCTCCGTAGGGCTACCATTTACCATAATCGAACCTCTAGAAGATCTAAGGAAACTTTGAATCCAAACGCACCACCTGTCTCCAAAACCAAAAAATTTCAAAACATCGTCCAAAAAATCCCATCTAACCGAATCATACGCCTTTTCAAAGTCAACCTTAAATATCAACGATTATTTCTTGTTCGACTTACACCATTGAAGAAGCTCGTTTAATATAAAAGGACCGTCAAGTATTTGTCTATCCGCAACAAACGCCGATTGGACCTCGTTTACAATATCCCCCAAGACAACCACTAGACGATTAGCCAATATCTTAGCAATGATTTTATACAAGCTCCCGATGAAGCTAATAGGTCTAAAGTCTTTAATCATATTAGCATTCAGGGTTTTCGGAATCAAAGCAATGAAAGATAGATTGCCACCTTTAGGAAAACAACCTTGTTGGAAAAAAAAACACTTCACAACATCCACCACGTCCTTTTCAATAAGATTCCAATAACGCCGATAAAAACCAAACGTGAATCCATCCGGCCCAGGTGATTTATCTATCCCACAATCCCATACAGCCCTTTTAATCTCCTCTTTGGTCACATCAATTTCCAAATCTGCTCGTTGATCAGACGATAAAGTATGCGGAAAATTCATACTTAACTGAATTCGATTCTCCACAGGTTTATCAAACCTTTTCTTAAAATGAAAAAGGAACTCACGTTTCACCATACAAGGATCTTCAATCCACTTACCATCAGCTAGAACACCTCGAATACTAAGTTGATTCCTCTTTTTATTCAAAATACCATGATAGTATTTAGAATTCTCGTCTCCTTCTATAGCCCATTTAATCTTTTGCTTTTTGAGCCGGCTCCAACTATTGAAGTTTTTCCAAATCTTGCAGTGATTTAATAACATTCGGTCTTTTACTAACAACATCTACATTACCTTCACCTTTGTCTATAATCGCGTCCAAATCATTTAACTCCGTTTTGAATCTTATACTATTATTTCTAGCAGTCTTCTTTTTAGCAAGCTTAAGATCTTATAAGATCTTATACGATCTTGACCATAGGATCTTAAGATCTAATCCGGTCCCATCTTACTTTTCTCGAACCGCAAACTAAAAACTACAAAGTTATAGATTATGATTTATAGAATTTTTTAAAAAATAACATGTTAATCTACTTAAACATTTCATGGACAACATTTCCACGAATTATGTGTTTATGATATATAATAATTTGTAGATTTGAATAATATTACAAAGACTATCAAGAAAATGACATTATAATAGGATTTTAAATTCATGATCCGATCTTACGATTTTGATCTTGCAAAAACGAAAACGGTCCTGAGTAGGTGATGTAATATATTTTTATTTTTGAGTCCAAAGAAATTGTAACGAATACAATTCCCCCGGGTCGTTCTCCCAACGAAGGTTTGACGGCGAATAAGTCGAATCGGAGTCGTGAATATGTGAAGTGAATTAGTGACGTGAAAGATTATTTTGGTGTTGATTACACTAAAATTATGGAAAATTAAAATCAACTATCTACGCTATTAAAATAAATGCACAAAAAAAGGAAGAAATTATGCAAATCCCGGGCTAATCCCGAGATTTATAAAACTAATAGTGAAATTATACTTAAAATAAAAAAAAATAAAAATCTAAGGGACGAAAATGAAATTTATTAAAAACTGATTTTATAAAAGAAATTTAAGAAAATAAAAGTTTTATAAAAGCCTAGGGACTAAAATGGTAAAAACCGAAACTTATTTTAGAACTTATAAAAGACAGAGAAGACAGGGACTAAGAGTGCCAAAAACCAAACTATTTTATTACTAAAACTACCAGGCCCGATTTAAAGTTAATTTGAAAGACAAGGGACCAAAAGTGATATTATCAGAAACTTAAGAACACATTTTATCCCAGAAAACAACTTCAACTAGCACTTTTCAAAAGCTTGTAGATCGCTCAAATCTTAACCAATTTTGAAAACAAAAACTGTTTTGGAAAGCTTATCCAGCAGAGATTACAAAAATCACAAAAGCCCTTTGCCTAGACTTCAATTGCTAGGTCAATGCAAGGTATGAACAGATGAGCAAAATGAAGAACATGCAGCAGACATATTATATAGCAGACTTTGGTGACAAATTTAGATGGCCAGATGATATTGATACTACTTGATACTAATAACACAAAAACTAAGCTAGGTTAACTTGCTCAAAAACTTAATATCAGGCAAGATCAAACACTAATGACCATTAAAAATGTCCTACGAACACAGCAGCCAAACACAATAAGCACCAGTCAATTTACTACACTGATTTTTTTTATTGCACAATTACTTTGACTAATCTAAATTTCTACTGAACCTATGTGATTATTTATGATGAATTAAGCTAAACTAAGACTAAATTTAGTAATATAATCTACTTTTAAACCTAAGTGATGATTATGCTATTCTAAAACTTCAATCAGCTAACAATGGTGAGTGATTACCACTAATTTTGACTTTTATCTTTATACCTACTGATTTGAGACTATAACTTGACTAATAATACCTATTGTGAACTAATGATGCAGAAAAAACACAGGTTAACAACAACAACAACACCCATTAATCAACTGATCCAAAACACTCCTAATCCTAGCAGATTCCTTAATAGCATTTAAACACAAGCTAAAACTCTCAAGAATAATGATCAAACAAATCTCATAACAAACAAATAGCAATCAATAAAACTAAAACAGATCTAAATTAACTAAATAAGTTTGAGAGGAATTTAAATTGAAACTCTTACAATTGCAATCCCCTCAGCTCAACAGAGGGGTCTCACTAAGCTTGCCTGTCTTTAGACAGGCTAGGAGCTTCCAAATCTCCCCTAGACTATCAGCTACTCTTGGAATAAGCTCAGCTTATTGAATAAGCTGGTGGTTGACTTTTGTTGACCGAATTGATGAACTTTGAGAATTAACTGAGTGAGACCTCTAAACAACCTCTCAAAAGCTACTGAGCTTATAAGAGCTTGGTAAAACAGAAAAGAAGCTTGTTGAAGCTTGATTTTGAACTTGAAACAAATATTTTTTAATTTTTTAGAATTTTCTGGTTTTTTTTTTTTTTTTTTTTTTTTTTTTTTTTTATATATATTAAATACACAAAATGAGATGATAACCTAAAACAATCCAACAATTACTGATCTAAACTGAGTAAGTAGTAAATGAAATTAAAATAAAACTAAATAAGAGAATAAGCTAACTTGAAATTAAACTAAATTTGTATTAATTCAACAGCTGAGTACAAGATTGAAAAAAAAAATTACAATTCATAAAATAAATTGGCAGCATAACATTGCTAAAAAAAATTACATACTAAATGGGGAATAACCCTCTCCTATTTATAGGCTTTAACCGAACCTTCTGGGTCTTGCCACCTTGGCAATCCTCGTGCTATCTTCAGCCTTAATCCACCCTTAGATCACCTTGCTCTTCAATCCTCCATTTCTAACCGTACGATCACAGATTACGCGTGTTCGGTCCAATCAACAGCTTTCGCGTGTCATTCTTATCGTCAGGGTCTTCTAGAAGGGCCAATGATTGTCCAATCTACCCTTAATTGCCGTAATTTTTGTACGGTAAACTTCTAGGGTTTGGGGAATAGTGAAAATGGGGGAAAGGGTGAAATTGGGGAGCGGGTTTATTTTAGTGAGAGAGAAAGAAAGGGTAAAGTGAGTGTATTATTTTTTTTATCTTTCTTTGACCGAAATGTTTGACCGAATGGTTTATTTAAGTGGGTGATGGATCGGGTTAGGGATTTGGTAGTGGGCTGGTTGGATTATTAGGATAGGTGGATTGGGCTAAAGGTTGGGATGGGTTTATTTAATATCCTGGTTTAAGAGTTAGTTTAGGTTTAAGAGTTTAGTTAATGGGGACTAAATGTGTATTTTCTGGGTTTTCAAGGGACCTTTGCTGCCATATTTTTAAAAATGATCTAAGGGTTGGAGTTGACAAACTTTGATAGTGGGAGGACCTCGGATGCCTTTTTGACCATTTTCTTTGTTCCCGGTTCCGGTTCTGAGCCTTTCCGTATCTCGTGCTCGTTTTCTTGATTTTCTTGTGTCTTTTGTCGGTTTTCACGATATCCATCCCTGCACATACAAAGACACAAAAACACAATATCTTTTGGCATTTTGGTCGGGTTTTTGGTTATTTTGGTCCGGTTTTGGTCAAGAAAAAGTATGTGTTTAAGCACATACCAAATTCCCCCAGACTAAGCTATTGCAATGTCCTCATGCAATGTTATAAAAACACGTTTTTGAAACTGAAAATTTCCAATCTCTTTTTACTAACTTTGAGAAGTAGCAAAGTTTTCAAAAGAGATCAAGAAATATTAAGTTCTAAAAACTCCCCATTTTTCCTTTTATTCTATTTTTGTATTTTTCTCATTATTCATGTGACGGTTTTTGATGACAATCATTATCTATCGATAATTTTTAGGGTCATAGAGTAGAAACACGACTCATAGAGGAGTGACCATAAGGATAAAATTCTTCGTCCTTGATTTTTCACATGCTCCCAAACTAAGCTTATAAACGAGATCACAACCTACTTAGAAATTAGATGCCAACACTACTCATAGAAGTTACTTGTGTAAGAACCTCTCGCTCCCATCTTCTTATTTTTGTTTCTACTTATTTTATTTTTGTGAGAGGAATGAATTTCTCCATAAGCTTCTCATTTTCATAATTATTAGTCCGATAAAGATACCAAGTTTAAAATGCTAAGTAGTTTTCCATCTTCTTGCAAGAAAGTTTGCCTTAAAAATGAGGTCCAAATCAAGATTATTACATACATCAAAGACTAAAGAACTCATACAAACATGTAGACATAAGTTGTGGAGAAATATCACGTGCACCTCATGTGCCCGATCTAGGGTCATTCACATGCACCTCACGTGCCATCAACTTGTCTAACACATTAAGCACAAAATCCATACATCTCAACATACATTTTTTTTTTTTTTTTTTTTTTTTGGCTCAAACTTTTCTTCACTCAATAACTTAATACCACGGAATTACCGGGTGTTTCCAAAACATCATACAATAGTAACCCTTAGAAAACGAACCTTCACGGTTTAAATCCAAGACCTTACCGCCTTTAGAAGTAAGGATCCAAGGTCCGATCTCAATCCGAAATCTAAGAGCACTTTACAACTTATTCACTCAATACGGGACCTTGATGTGTACCCAATCTTTAGAGCAAAAATTCTTTTAAGAAGATGGAGAACTAAATTTCGTTCTAAACCTAAATATCTTTAATTATTTATACAATATATGGGGTGAAACAATTTTACGGGAGCAAAAGGCCACAAGTACCTACGACGAGCTCTAAAGAGAACCAACTACTCCACGTTTGGCATCTATCTTCTAAATAAATTCTATCATTTCTCGCTCTCCGCACATTTAAAAATCTCAAATAATGAAATTGGCGAATACTTAGCCGATAATCAGCCACGCATATATAAAGTCAGTTACAGAAACTTGCAAATTCTTGAAAAGAATTCGCGTTTTCTAGCTCCTTATGTAAAAGACTAGCGAAGGCTTTAAAGCCATTCATGTATAAAGTCAAGTACGGGAACTTGCAAAAGAGCAGCTCCTTGTGTACAAGACTAGCACAAGCTTTTATGATCATCATTGGTTAAGAGAACAAGCTAGGGCTCAACACGCCCGGTCAAGTCAAAATTTTATTCCTACTCTACCCAGCGGAAAGTCAACAAAAATTTCAAAACTTATTATATTTTTGCACAAAATTTTTAAAATTTTTCTCATTTTTTTTGGATTTTTTCAATTTTTGGAGGAAAAACGGGGTTGCATGAGAAAATAGCAAAAATGCAAGGCAAAAATCAAATCGACAGATTACCCCCCCAGACTAGAACGAGACATTGTCCTCAATGTCTTAAAGGTATGGGTTCTCCTACATAAATCTAAGGCCGTTTATTAATTATGCCAAAAGATAAATGTAAAACGATAAGATTTTGGATATTGGATAAGCAGCGGATGATCAAACTCGAGTAGCGTGAAGGAAACTACGAGCACGAGAGTCTTCATCATCGGGCATTCCTGGACACAGCACAGAAAAACAACGAGACACAAAATATGGAAGAGGATCCCCTCCTCTTTATTAAAAAAATAGAAAGAAGATAGATGGATAAGCATGGGGTGCCTCCCACGAAGCGCTTGTTTTTGTTAACCGAGTCACATGAGCTTGACTCGACCCCGAATTTATTTGTCCATGGGGAAAGTTTGGAGATCCGGGACAACCATGGATGGTACGTCCCCTCCAAAATAGTGCTTTAACCTATGACCATTCACCTTAAAGTTTGGACCGTCATTTTGAGCTAACTCGACGGTTCCATATGGAAAAACTTGAGTGATGGTGAATGGCCCAGACCAGCGGGTTTTGAGTTTGCCCGAGAAAATCTTTAGCCGAGAATTGAAGAGGAGGACTTGATCACCAACATTGAAAATGCGATTTTTAATCTTAGAGTCATGAATCCTCTTAGTTTTCTCTTTGTAAATCAATGAGTTCTCGTAGGCCTGATCCCGAAGCTCATTTAATTCATTAATTTGGAGCTTACGGTGATCACCCGCGGTCTTAAGGTCAAAATTGGCATGTTTCAAGGCCCAATATGCCTTATGCTCGAGCTCGATGGGCAGATGGCAGGCCTTTCCGTAAACCAGCTTGTAAGGAGTACACCCAATGGGTGTCTTGAAAGCGGTTCGGAAAGCCCATAAAGCATCATCCAATTTGTCGGCCCACGAGGCTCAATTTTCTCCAACGGTTCTTTCAAGGATACGTTTCAATCCACGATTCGAAACTTCGACTTGTCCGCTTGTTTGCGGGTGATACGCGGTAGAAAGTCGGTGAGTGACACCATACTTGAGCATAACTTTTGCAAATTGATCATTGCAGAAGTGAGTACCACGATCACTGATTATAGCACGAGGAGTTCCGAATCGGGAGAAGAGATTTTTTAAGAACTTAACAACCACTCGGGCGTCATTAGTGGGGAGCGCTTTAGCTTCAACCCATTTTGACAAGTAATCGACGGCCACGAGGGTATACTTATTCCCTCGTGAAGACGGGAATGGCCCCATGAAATCGATGCCCCACACGTCAAAAATCTCACAGACTTGAATTGCATTTTGAGGCATTTCGTCTTTTTGCGAGATTTTTCCTTGACGTTGGCAAGAGTCACAAGACTTTACCAAGTTGTGGGCATCGCGGTAGATTGTCGGCCAATAGAATCCAGAATCAAAGATTTTTTTAGCGGTGTAGCTGGCACCATGATGTCCCCCCGTGGGTCCATTATGGCAAGCGTTGAGGATGTCAACGGCTTCTTGGCCATGCACACACCGTCTTATCACTTGATCGGCACATATCCGGAATAAGTAGGGGTCGTCCCAGAAATAATGTTTAACATCTTTGAAAAACTTCTTTTTCTGCTGGGACGACATCCCTTTCACCACAAAATTCCCCGCATGGTAATTTGCGTAATCAGCAAACCATGGGGTACTCGGATCATTTTTTAAAGATATTTTCCCAAGTGTCTCGAGAGGAAATGTCTCGGTGATTTCCTTATTCTCGAGAACACTTTGATGAGGATTTTCTAATCTGGACAAATGATCAGCGGCTAGATTCTCGGCTCCTTTTTTATCACGAATGATAATATCAAATTCCTGGAGCAGAAGAATCCACCGAAGTAATCTTGGTTTAGCATCTTGTTTTGCTAAGAGATACTTTAGAGCAGAATGGTCCGTATACACTATGCTTTTTGATAAGACAAGATACGGTCTAAATTTCTCAAAAGCGTAGACAACGGCCAACAACTCTTTCTCAGTAGTAGTGTAATGAGATTGAGCATCGGTCATTGTCTTGCTAGCATAGTGTATCGGTTGGAAGTATTTGGACTTGCGTTGCCCCAGGACTGCACCGATAGCATAATCGCTTGCATCACACATTAGCTCAAAGGGCAAGTCCCAGTCGGGGGCAACCAAGATCGGTGCTTCGGTTAACTTCTTTTTGAGAACCTCGAATGCTTCGATGCATTCGGGAGAGAAGATGAACGGAGCATCTTTTTCAAGAAGATGGGTCAGAGGCCGGGCGATTTTTGAGAAGTCTTGAATAAATCGTCTGTAGAAACCGGCATGACCAAGGAAACTACGGATTCCTTTGACGGTAGTGGGATGAGGTAGCTTAGCGATAACATCGACTTTAGCTCGATCGACCTCAATCCCAGATTTGGAAATCTTATGGCCGAGGACTATGCCCTCTTTAACCATGAAATGGCACTTCTCCCAATTTAGAACGAGATTGGTGCTTTCACACCGTTCAAGCATTTTCTCTAAATGGGAGAGGCACGAGGAGAAATAATTTCCATAAACCGAGAAGTCATCCATAAAGACCTCCATTGTCGTCTCGATCATATCATGGAATATGGCCATCATGCACCTTTGAAACGTGCCCGGAGCATTGCACAAGCCGAAAGGCATGCGTCGGTAGGCAAATGTTCCATAAGGACACGTGAAGGTGGTCTTTTCCTGATCTTGGGGATCAATTGGTATTTGAAAATACCCGGAAAAGCCATCGAGAAAACAATAGAACTCATTTCCCGCCAAACGCTCAAGCATTTGGTCCATAAATGGTAATGGGAAATGGTCTTTACGGGTAGCATCATTGAGTTTTCGGTAATCGATACACACTCTCCATCCGATGACGAGACGTGTGGGGATTAACTCATTTTCTTCATTTGTTATCACGGTCATTCCACCCTTTTTAGGCACACAGTGGACCGGACTAACCCATGAGCTATCGGAGATCGGATAAATCATCCCTGCGTCAAGGAGTTTAATAACTTCCTTTTTTATGACATCATGGATTTTTGGGTTAACCCGTCTCTGTTGCTGGACGGCGGGTTTGAAGTTATCTTCGAGTAAGATCTTATGGGTGCAGAATTTAGGGTCAATACCCTTTATATCAGAGATCTGCCAAGCAATGGCACTTTTATGCTTTTTAAGCACGTCTAAGAGTTTGGTCTTCTCCTCATCTTTGAGAGCTTTTGAAATGATGACGGGAAATGTATCGGAATCTCCCAAGAAAGCATATTCAAGATGAGGAGGTAAATCCTTGAGCTCAAGCTCCGGAGGATTTTCAATAGACGGCTTAATTTCATTAACGTCTGCCATTTTAAGGTCCATCGGAGGGGAAAAAGGGGTAGGGTCTTCATTCAAAAGTTGTTCAAGCATAAGAATATCCCCCTCCGGATCATAATAAGAATCATCATCTTCCGGTGAAGAAGATGTGTCGGTAGCAAGAAACTCATTGACCTCTTCCAAAAAGAAATCACCTCCCTCAAACGGAGTGAGGGACGGGGAAGAGTCGGAGATGATCGGTGAAGAAATAGTAGATGGAGAAGAATCATCAATAGAGGTAGAAGAAGAATCCAAAGTGGGATTGCCACTAGAAAAACCGAGAATCTCTTGAGCATACTCCTCCGTAGTGACTTCAATAATATCAATACGGTTCACGGACATGCAATTATCGTTGGAGGAGTATCTCGCGGTTTGATCCAAATCGAAAGTCACGGCTTCATTACCAACTCGCAAGGTAATCTCTTCATCATAAACATCAATCAACGCGCGCCCGGTTCTTAAGAATCCTCTCCCGAGAATGAGAGGAACTCGGGGATCGGCATCAAATTCGACAATCACAAAATCTGCCGGAAAATGGAACTTTCCCACATTAACGTAGACATCTTCGGCTATTCCAATTGGTCGAGTAATTGATCGATCCGCGAGCTCGAGAGTCATGCGGGTCGGAGTGAGAGCGGGGAGAGATAATTTTTCCCAGACGGACTTAGGCATTAGGTTAATGCTAGCTCCAAGATCGGCCAAGGCGAAACATTGAACCATCCCCGGAAAATTGCACGGAATAAGGAACTTTCCGGGATCTCCAAGCTTTTCCGGAAGCTTTTTAAGGAGAACCGCGGAACATTGTTCATTTAACGGGGTTGTTTTTGCCATCTCAAACAATTTATCTTTGTTGCTCAGCAAATTCTTCACCATCGATGCAAACTTCGGCATTAAGAGAGCAGCATCCGCAAAGCTAATTTCGAAACTCATATCTTGAAAGATTTGGTAGAATTTCTCCATCTGATGCGTATTCTTATCATGGTGCTTTTGTTCATCAAGTCGTGATGGATACGGAAGTTTTATCTTAACGGGAACTTCTTGTTCAAAATCAACTTTCCCTTTTCCTTTTGACGATTGGACAACCGGAGGTTGGATGTCTTCGGTCCTTCCGTTATTAGTAGGAAGTGCCGTATCCGTTGTCACCTCGGTTTCACGGGCGACTACCTTGGGAGGAAGAGAAGAAGAGGTAGTCGGAGCCGTAGGTCCATCATAAAAAACACCACTACGTGTTGTGATCGCCTTAACGTCGCCCCTCGGGTTTGCGATCGTGTTGCTTGGAAGAGAAGTAGTACCCGAACCCGAGGGTTGATCATTTAAACATTTCTTAATCTCACTCATTTCCTTAGTTAACAACTCTTGAGTTCTCATCATATTTTGATTTTGAAGCATTAATTGTCGAAGAATCTCATCCGAGGGTGGCGGATTTGGAACAACATTTTGATTTTGATTAAAATTTTGCCCTCGGTTGTTGTTATTGAAACCTTGATTATGAAAATTTCCTTGATTTTGATTCATATTTCCTTGATTAGCATTGAAATTCCCATAAAAATTCCCTTGATTTTGATTTCCTTGAAAACCTCGGTTTTGATGTTGATTAAAACCATTGTTTTGAAAACCATTATTTGCACGATTTTGATTATTGTTCACTTGATTACGGTTTTGACCTTGATTTTGACTTTGATTATTGAATCCCGGTGGTGGTCCAAGTGAATTGTTTGAACGGTAGCTAAGGAGATTACGATCACCTTGGGGTTGGTAACCATTACCACCCGAATTAGTAGCATACACATTCTCGTGTCCATAAGCCCCGGTGGCCGGACACTCGAAATAAGAATGAGGACCACCACATATTTCACAACCATGGTTAATAACATTGACTTGATTGGGTGTTTTCTCAATAACAAATGAATCGAATCTCTTATTAAGTGCGGCGAGAGCATTCATAACTTCTTCATTGTTCTTACTACTAGCACTAGACGTTTGAAGCTTGCTCCTTGAATTTCTCACACGGGCTTTGTTTTCAATTATTCCGAATGCCTCTCGAGTATTACGAGCCAATAAGTTTCCTCCGGCCGCCGAATTGAGTGAATCTTGATCGGCAAGACTCAAACCATTATAAAAGGTATCGATTTGATGAAGCTCCGAAAAACCGTGGTTCGGACATTTCTCCAACAACTCTTTAAACCGATCCCAAGCCTCGCTGAACGATTCATCAAAGGCTTGTTGGAAACGTAAGATTTGAGCGCGGAGATTAGAAATCTTAGAAGGAGGATAGAAATGGTTCACGAACTTTGAAGCTAGGTCACCCCAAGTATAGATCGAGTTCGGGGGTTCCTTCTCAAGCCAAGTTCGAGCCGCTCCCTTAAGGGAGAAAGTAAATAACTTCATCTTTATCGCATCATATGATACTTGGTTAAGCTTAATGGTCTCAACTATATCGGTGAAGTTCCTAATGTGAATGTGAGGATCTTCACTCTCGAACCCGTGGTAAGAGATACTAGTGATGAGGTTCAATAACCCGTGATTGATTTCAAATTGATTAGCAAGTATGTCGGGAATCACAATGGCCCTTCGCACACCATTAAATGGTGTTTGAAGTTGTTCCTCCATCGGACGGAGGTCGGGGCCCGGTTGTGCTCCTTGATTAGGCTCCACCGGAGGAGCTTGATTGTCGTGATTCATTTCCTCAACGTTTGTGAAATGAGCACGGTGTGTGTGTCGAATTACCCTTTCGGGATTTGATAATGGAGAAATAAGATTTTGAGAAGATGAGCGGGTGTTCATACACCAAAAAAGAAACAAAAATGAAAATCAAAAATCTTTTTGTATTTTTGGTTGGGAATTATTTTTGGCTTTTTTAATATATTGAAAAAAACAAAAGTCTTTATTTTCTTTTTGGTAACCGTTACGTTAACCGTAACCGTTTCCTTTAAAACTACGCGCAGCGTGGCGGGAAGGCAAAGGTAGCTCCAAAGATGCTTAAAAACCCGCCTTCTTCAGCTCGACAATTTAATGTCAAGCTTCCTTAAACCCCGTAATTAGGTTGTAGTAATAAAGTAATCCGATAACGATCAATTTCACGATTTGTTTTGTTGTTATTTGGAATGGTTTACAACCGCCCTCCTTCAACGGAAGACCGAGGATGTTTATTAAGATGTATTTATGAAAACACTTTAGGAAAAGTGTTTTATTTATTTTCTTTTTGTATTTTTATTTTTTTAAGAAAAACAATAACTTCCAAGGAAGGATCTTCAAATCACAAAAACAACGGACGAAATCGACGCACTCGTTTCAAGCCTTCCCCGGCAGCGGCGCCATTTAATTGATGTAATATATTTTTATTTTTATTTTTGAGTCCAAAGAAATTGTAACGAATACAATTCCCCCGGGTCGTTCTCCCAACGAAGGTTTGACGGCGAATAAGTCGAATCGGAGTCGTGAATATGTGAAGTGAATTAGTGACGTGAAAGATTATTTTGGTGTTGATTACACTAAAATTATGGAAAATTAAAATCAACTATCTACGCTATTAAAATAAATGCACACAAAAAGAAAGCAAATAATGCAAATCCCGGGCTAATCCCGAGATTTATAAAACTAATAGTGAAATTATACTTAAAATAAAAAAAAATAAAAATCTAAGGGACAAAAATGAAATTTATTAAAAACTGATTTTATAAAAGAAATTTAAGAAAATAAAAGTTTTATAAAAGCCTAGGGACTAAAATGGTAAAAACCGAAACTTATTTTAGAACTTATAAAAGACAGAGAAGACAGGGACTAAGAGTGCCAAAAACCAAACTATTTTATTACTAAAACTACCAGGCCCGATTTAAAGTTAATTTGAAAGACAAGGGACCAAAAGTGATATTATCAGAAACTTAAGAACACATTTTATCCCAGAAAACAACTTCAACTAGCACTTTTCAAAAGCTTGTAGATCGCTCAAATCTTAACCAATTTTGAAAACGAAAACTGTTTTGGAAAGCTTATCCAGCAGAGATTACAAAAATCACAAAAGCCCTTTGCCTAGACTTCAATTGCTAGGTCAATGCAAGGTATGAACAGATGAGCAAAATGAAGAACATGCAGCAGACATATTATATAGCAGACTTTGGTGACAAATTTAGATGGCCAGATGATATTGATACTACTTGATACTAATAACACAAAAACTAAGCTAGGTTAACTTGCTCAAAAACTTAATATCAGGCAAGATCAAACACTAATGACCATTAAAAATGTCCTACGAACACAGCAGCCAAACACAATAAGCACCAGTCAATTTACTACACTGATTTTTTTTATTGCACAATTACTTTGACTAATCTAAATTTCTACTGAACCTATGTGATTATTTATGATGAATTAAGCTAAACTAAGACTAAATTTAGTAATATAATCTACTTTTAAACCTAAGTGATGATTATGCTATTCTAAAACTTCAATCAGCTAACAATGGTGAGTGATTACCACTAATTTTGACTTTTATCTTTATACCTACTGATTTGAGACTATAACTTGACTAATAATACCTATTGTGAACTAATGATGCAGAAAAAACACAGGTTAAAAACAACAACAACACCCATTAATCAACTGATCCAAAACACTCCTAATCCTAGCAGATTCCTTAATAGCATTTAAACACAAGCTAAAACTCTCAAGAATAATGATCAAACAAATCTCATAACAAACAAATAGCAATCAATAAAACTAAAACAGATCTAAATTAACTAAATAAGTTTGAGAGGAATTTAAATTGAAACTCTTACAATTGCAATCCCCTCAGCTCAACAGAGGGGTCTCACTAAGCTTGCCTGTCTTTAGACAGGCTAGGAGCTTCCAAATCTCCCCTAGACTATCAGCTACTCTTGGAATAAGCTCAGCTTATTGAATAAGCTGGTGGTTGACTTTTGTTGACCGAATTGATGAACTTTGAGAATTAACTGAGTGAGACCTCTAAACAACCTCTCAAAAGCTACTGAGCTTATAAGAGCTTGGTAAAACAGAAAAGAAGCTTGTTGAAGCTTGATTTTGAACTTGAAACAAATATTTTTTAATTTTTTAGAATTTTCTGGTTTTTTTTTTTTTTTTTTTTTTTTTTTTTTTTATATATTAAATACACAAAATGAGATGATAACCTAAAACAATCCAACAATTACTGATCTAAACTGAGTAAGTAGTAAATGAAATTAAAATAAAACTAAATAAGAGAATAAGCTAACTTGAAATTAAACTAAATTTGTATTAATTCAACAGCTGAGTACAAGATTGAAAAAAAAAATTACAATTCATAAAATAAATTGGCAGCATAACATTGCTAAAAAAAATTACATACTAAATGGGGAATAACCCTCTCCTATTTATAGGCTTTAACCGAACCTTCTGGGTCTTGCCACCTTGGCAATCCTCGTGCTATCTTCAGCCTTAATCCACCCTTAGATCACCTTGCTCTTCAATCCTCCATTTCTAACCGTACGATCACAGATTACGCGTGTTCGGTCCAATCAACAGCTTTCGCGTGTCATTCTTATCGTCAGGGTCTTCTAGAAGGGCCAATGATTGTCCAATCTACCCTTAATTGCCGTAATTTTTGTACGGTAAACTTCTAGGGTTTGGGGAATAGTGAAAATGGGGGAAAGGGTGAAATTGGGGAGCGGGTTTATTTTAGTGAGAGAGAAAGAAAGGGTAAAGTGAGTGTATTATTTTTTTTATCTTTCTTTGACCGAAATGTTTGACCGAATGGTTTATTTAAGTGGGTGATGGATCGGGTTAGGGATTTGGTAGTGGGCTGGTTGGATTATTAGGATAGGTGGATTGGGCTAAAGGTTGGGATGGGTTTATTTAATATCCTGGTTTAAGAGTTAGTTTAGGTTTAAGAGTTTAGTTAATGGGGACTAAATGTGTATTTTCTGGGTTTTCAAGGGACCTTTGCTGCCATATTTTTAAAAATGATCTAAGGGTTGGAGTTGACAAACTTTGATAGTGGGAGGACCTCGGATGCCTTTTCGACCATTTTCTTTGTTCCCGGTTCCGGTTCTGAGCCTTTCCGTATCTCGTGCTCGTTTTCTTGATTTTCTTGTGTCTTTTGTCGGTTTTCACGATATCCATCCCTGCACATACAAAGACACAAAAACACAATATCTTTTGGCATTTTGGTCGGGTTTTTGGTTATTTTGGTCCGGTTTTGGTCAAGAAAAAGTATGTGTTTAAGCACATACCAGTAGGACCCCGATCTAGAAAACCTTGGTATATAAATCATAGACTTGAAAAATAACGACTTTCTTTTTCAAGATTTTTGATAACGCTCAAATTGTACATGTTTTTAGGAGCGTTATCGTGGATTTTATGCATATATTTTGATCACATTTATGAACTTATGGTACTTAATGAAGTATAATTTCTATTTTAGGTTCATGGAAGCTCACGACAAAGAAAACCAAGAAAAAGACGAAGAAACGATCAATAAACGAAGATTTATGCATATACGAAGAATTCCCGACAAAAGCGAGTCTCTTAGAGTATATTCGAGAAGATAAAGTCATGAAGTTGTCACTCCAAAGACTCAAAAATAAAGCACAAGAGGGAAAACGAGAAAAGAAATGAAGAAAAGAAGCTAAAACGAAGAAATAATGGAAGACTCGTTGTTCCCGACACACCTCCACCGTTTTGGCCATAATTTGAGCATACGAACTCAAATTTAGATGATTCAAGCGGCCACGAAACCGGGAGAGAAGGATCTACAACTTTCATGTTTATCATTTCTGGTGAAAATGCTCCATCCGATCGGTATTGGCCCGCAACCGATTCAGATGGAGCTAACTTTTTCATCCATCCGATCGGTATGGTCTCGTATCCGATCGGATGGACCAATCTGACCTTCCCAAGTTATTTTTAATGCATTATTAAGTGTCATTAAGCCCCAAGCCCGATCACTTACCTCCATTTACTCCATTTCCTGGTATTTTATGACACTTAGTGCCCAAGTTTCATACTTAGAGGCTAAGGGTTGATTTCTACTATATATATGAGTGCTTAGGCTTGGTTAATCATCGTTTATTGTCTTAATTAATCATTGTTGAGTCTAAATGTCGAAAGGGTTCTCAATAGTGGTTGATTTCAATTCATTAGTCGACGAATGTTTTGGTCTTGTACTTTGTGACGATTGTATGAGAAACTTAATAAACATAACAAGTGAAAGTTTAATTTAGATTAAGGGTCGAAAGACATCTTTTGAATATGTGTTCTAATCATTTTTCAAGTAAATGGAACTTCACGAATTAATAACATCAAAGTCTAAAGTTCGAAAGGATTCTTTCTTGTTATAGGCATAAGGCTCATGACATGACCATTTGATTGAGGCTTATACATATTTGATTTATAAAACACTAAATTATTATTGGTTCTAAAGGCCGTAAGGATTACTTTTGATAATATGTTTTCCAAACTAACCATCCTAATATCCATGTGATCATTTGTCCAAACATGTATGTTCTTTGTGTGATTGTTCTTATATTGCTTTTCTTGTTGGTTTAATCTGTGATGATCATAACCATCAACTTGTTACTTGCTTAAACAAACAAACGACACTTGAGTGCAACCAAGTCTCTTGAGACGAACTTGACTTACCAACCCCAATACTACATATGACTAGGGTATACTTGCCCGAATGTGTTCCTAGTTAATCGGTAATTCTTGTTTATAAATTTAAAGCTTCGATGGAGCGCATCAAGTTTTTAGCACTGTACTTGAACTTTGCTTGCCCTCAAGCAAATCTAGAAAAAGAAAAATCGAAATTCATACCTAAATGACAAAACAAAAATAAAATTTCAAAAATTTTGAAATTATTTTTTGAAATATCAAAAAATATATATATATATATTATATATATATATTTTATTTTTTTTTTTTTTTTTTTTTTTTTAATAAAAGAGAAAATGAGTGCAAACTCGCCCACACTTAAGGGTTTGCTTGCCCTCAAGCAAATATTAAGAAAAATAGATCCCACATGGTGCTTGAAAAATGATTATAAAGTTTATGATGCAAATCTACCATGTACAAGTAAAAGATACGATTCGTCATTTTTAAGCGTTATGGTGAAAAACTGAGATGTATGACAATACCCATAGATTTTCTTGCTTGAGTAACATTTCTAAAGACCTCACGAAAAAGAAACGAAGTATAATTCACTCAATCACTCATTTATTTAGGTAGTGGAGTAAATATAAGAGAAATCACACTCATTGCTCAGTCATGATCCGTTTATTACCATAGGTTTGTACAAGAAACAAAACTCCATCGACGTGGCGTAAGCGGCAAGTGTAAACATCTAAAGAGGTCTTTTATTTGGGTTGTAATGTACAGGCTTCGAGGTCGACCAGGCTTATGTTTAAATATCTCATACAAGAACATATTAGATCGCTAGCGCGAATTCTTGATTTACTCGAACAACGGATGGTCACTAGGGCATATCTTGGATTGCTGGCGCGCTATTCACATAACGGATGGTCACCAAAATACACACTAGATCGCTGGCGCGTCATTCGATCACTCAAAAACCGGATGGTCACTAAAATATTAATGCACTACATATTTTCACAAAACCATCACTATATCCGGATGCTCGAAAGCTAACAACGAATAAAGTAATTTGGTAAGGGTAGGGATAAGGCATGGGAGTATTTATGAAATTGGTTTTAAAAGAAAAATAAAGTCAAGTCTAAGTCTCATTGTTGCTAGTTACCGAACAAATCACAAACCCGTAAATGATTATAGTTAACAACTTCCTCTTCTTTGAACTTTCCCATATATAGCACATTGGCTATAATTGTCACGTTATAGTTGCGATGACTCATCTTCTTCTTTTTTCCCTTTTTTTAATACTTTTTTTTTCTTCTTCATACATACACATCTCCCCCCACACTTCGTATAAGCATACACCACAAAAATACAAATAAAAAGTATGCATCCCTTTTCTTTGTCGGAATGGCACACACAACTGGCAAAGTGTGGCTAACTATCAGTCATAAAAAACAATCCAACATTCCAAGCAACTAGCAACCACCATTTAGACTTCGACTAATGGTTATGCTAAGGTTTAAAGTGTAAAATATTTTTGTTTTTTTTCTGGATGTAACACAAATGAAAAGGATTGGTTCGAAGGGTGAACTAAGGGTATCTAGCGCTAAAGATAAACGCTAACAAATGGGTTCCAAATACGAGGTTAACTAACCGATGTGGTTAGCAAAAATTATTTTGTTAACGTATGGCCATTTGGTGTTATTCCTAAGGATGCCTCTTTATCACACGAATACACTTATATCACACGAATGTGATCTTACTGCGGTCTGGTAATGATTTAAAAGTACAAGTTCTAGAATAAATAAAATCACCGGCACACTCATAGCAAAAGATCCAAGCATAAAAGATGTATGATATATACGAAACAGGCTCAAATCCTCACATATTAGAGGAAAGGGCTATAATATGTGCTAGCAAATGTTATCGATCCCAGAATGGATTGCAATATTAATCGGGACACATATCAATTTTTTCAAAATTACAAATTTCACCAGTTGATTGATCTAGTTATTCTAATATATTATCCTAAAAGCGTGAAAACAATTAGATCACAAGGGCAAACAAGTATACAAAATTTTAAATTGGCCCCAAAAATTAAAAATTTGAAAAGTAGTTTCGTTTTTTCTATTTACTTCCCCCTACTCTTAAGTTAAGCATTGTCCAAAATGTAATGAAAATTAACTTCAAAGCATGTAAAATTGGGAAAATAAATAAATAAATAGTCCAAGAGAAACGAAACTTCCCGGGCCAAGAAATCGCGATCGAACTCCATATGATAAGGTGCTAAGCAAATGCTAGCATAAGCTTATGAGATCAATCAATTTCTCATTCAACAAAACATCTCCACACCAAGTATAATATCACCAATAATTCAATCTCCAAGAGCTTATTAAATCTTCAAAAATAAACTAAACTACAAAAAACGCGTAAAATTCTAAAACTCACTTTCGTAGGCATCACGGTTGCATTTAGCGTATGCAACAAGCCTTTTAAACCCCTCAGTGGCCCGAGCGGACGAGTGAAGTCTCGTGAGGGTTTCCAGTGAACATACCCACAAAGTTTAAAACATTTTTATTTTTAAAACAAGTACTTATTTATTCACAACGTACTAAACTAACAAAATTTAAAATGAAAAAAAAAAAAATTAAGTAGAATAAAAGAAATGATGCTCTTGCAAAAACCAAAAGACATTTAAACTTATTCGATCTAAACACAAACACAAAAGAACAAAATACGAAAAATGAAAATAACATTTTTTTTACCGATTGGTCTATCCGATCGGTCAGAGGATCTAACCGATCGGTTGGGTTGGTTTCCCTTGGGCCAATTTTTACCGAGAGCTCCAACCGATCGGCATGGATTCCATCCGAGCGGTTGGCACTCTGGTGACCAAATTTCTTTTTTTTTAATAAGTTTCAGTTATAAACTTTTATTGACAAAATAAAACAAAAAGACATAAGGTAACGAATACGAAAATAGACACAAGTAAATAAACACACATAAACACATACGTACTAGAAGAACATCAAGAACATAATACGACACTTAAAACAAAAATAAGCAAACAAAAGCACGATCACAGAAAATGAAAGCACATAGACGCGAGAAAACATAATTAATCACGTAACACAAATCAAAACAAAACAATCTAAAACAAGATAGTCTTATTCAAAATTAATATGAAACTAATCCGAACAAGAAGAACACGAACAAATAACACAGAGACATGCAAGAGATCATATAACATATAAAACATAAAACTCACAAAACAAGAAAAACACAAACTAGGAAAAAAATTGGTTCAAAAGCTTCCAACCGAATCGGTTACGGGTGGTGACCGATCGGTTGGAGTGGTTTGGGTGGTTTTTCGCAAACACTTTCGAGCACATTTAGCAAACTTTTAAATGCGTATTTTTAGAACACATGAAACGAAATCCCAACATCAAAAAATTTGATTTTTAAGCCAAGATCATTTAAGCAATTATGAGAAATGAAAAAATTTTTTTAGACAAAGAGCAAGAGAGGCAATTAAACAAGAATTACAGATTAACTAGGAACACATTCGGGCAAGTATACCCTAGTCATATGTAGTATTGGGGTTGGTAAGTCAAGGTCGTCCCAAGAGACTTGGTTGCACTCAAGTGTCGTTTGTTTGTTTAAGCAAGTAACAAGTTGATGGTTATGATTGTCACGGATCAAACCAACAAGAAAAGCAATATAAGAACAATCACACAAAGAACATACATGTTTGGACAAATGATCACATGGATATTAGGATGGTTAGTTTGGAAAACATATTATCAAAAGTAATCCTTACGACCTTTATAACCAATAATAATTTAGTGTTTTATAAATCAAATATGTATAAGCCTCAATCAAATGGTCATTTCATGAGCCTTATGCCTATAACAAGAAAGAATCCTTTCGAACTTTAGACTTTGATGTTATTAATTCGTGAAGTTCCATTTACTTGAAAAATAATTAGAACACATATTCAAAAGATGCCTTTCGACCCTTAATCTAAATTAAACTTTCACTTGTTATGTTTAATAAGTTTCTCATACAATCGTCACAAAGTACAAGACCAAAACATTCGTCGACTAATGAATTGAAATTAACCACTATTGAGAACCCTTTCGACATTTAGACTCAACAATGATTAATCAAGACAATAAACAAGACAAGTTCCAATTTAACCAAATATGATGTTATCATCATATTCCAAACAAACACTACAAATATCCAAACATCCCTTTATCACAAGTTATCATAATATCCAAACAAGTATACAAAACTATTCCATGGTTATTTCAATCAAACACAAAGATTCAACAATCATGGTAATCATAAACATCATGAAATATAAAAGTAACAAGGTTTACCCAAAGTATGAATTACAATAGGCAAAGGTAAAGGATTTATAGCAACCTTCAAGCCTCCAATCAACTATACGCTTTCTACCAAGCCGGAAAATAATACCCAACACCTTCTTCCATGTGTTTGAGCCTTCTTCTGAAAATGGCAGAGGTTGGTGGTCTTTTGGGAGAGATAAGTTGGTGAAATTCTACCCTCCACCCTTAAGGACGAATTTTCACCAACTTATCTCTCCCAAAAGACTACCAACCTCTGCCATTTTCAAAAGAAGGCTCAAACACATGGAAGAAGGTGTTGGGTATTATTTTTCGGCTTGGTAGAAAGCGTATAGTTGATTGGAGGCTTGAAGGTTGCTATAAATCCTTTACCTTTGCCTATTGTAATTCATACTTTGGGTAAACCTTGTTACTTTTGTATTTCATGATGTTTATGATTACCATGATTGTTGAATCTTTGTGTTTGATTGAAATAACCATGGAATAGTTTTGTATACTTGTTTGGATATTATGATAACTTGTGATAAAAGGATGTTTGGATATTTGTAGTGTTTGTTTAGAATCTGATGATAACATCATATTTGGTTAAATTGGAACTTGTCTTGTTTATTGTCTTGATTAATCATTGTTGAGTCTAAATGTCGAAAGGTTTCTCAATAGTGGTTGATTTCAATTCATTAGTCGACGAATGTTTTGATCTTGTACTTTGTGAAAATTGTATGAGAAACTTAATAAACATAACAAGTGAAAGTTTAATTTAGATTAAGGGTCGAAAGGCATACTTTGAATATGTGTTCTAATCATTTTTCAAGTAAATGAAACTTTACGAATTAATAACATCAAAGTCTAAAGTTCGAAAGGATTCTTTCTTGGTATAGGCATAAGGCTCATGACATGACCATTTGATTGAGGCTTATACATATTTGATTTATAAAACACTAAATTATTATTGGTTCTAGAGGTCGTAAGGATTACTTTTGATAATATGTTTTCCAAACTAACCATCCTAATATCCATGTGATCATTTGTCCAAACATGTATGTTCTTTGTGTGATTGTTCTTATATTGCTTTTCTTGTTGGTTTGATCCGTGACAATCATAACCATCAACTTGTTACTTGCTTAAACAAACAAACGACACTTGAGTGCAACCAAGTCTCTTGGGACGAACTTGACTTACCAACCCCAATACTACATATGACTAGGGTATACTTGCCCGAATGTGTTCCTAGTTAATCGGTAATTCTTGTTTATAAATTTAAAGCTTCGATGGAGCGCACCAATTTTTAATTTGGAAAAGAATGACTTTCTATATAAATCATCGACAAATAAACCTTTTTTTTAAGAAAAAGAAAGGTGTGAGGTTGAAAAGGGAAAAGATTGGTACTTGGTACCCTAATACAATGACTTTCTATATAAATCATCGACAAATAAACCTTTTTTTTTAAGAAAAAGAAAGGTGTGAGGTTGAAAAGGGAAAAGATTGGTACTTGGTACCCTAATACAATTACTACCTCTTTTTACGCGTTTTACTGATAAGATAAGATAGTTTTTTATCATTTTTTTTTTCTGTATCTTTTGTCTTACGATTATTGACTTGTCAAATTTCATATTTTATGTTCCGTATTTATTTTTTTTGGCATTTTTACCCACTTTATTTACAGGATAAGACAATTTTTGTAGTTTTTTTCTCCGTATTTTTTTTTTGTGTTTTACAACTGTTGACTTCTCAAATTTTTTATTTTCTGTTTCGTACTTTCTGTTACGTAGTTTTGTAATAAAAACTAAATTATAAAAAAAGATAAAAATTTTAAGGGGGTATTACAATCGATTTAGGGGATATACCAATAACCAATCCTAAAAGAAAATGATAAAGTGCCATATGGAATCTAAACTTGAACTTGTTTGAAGAAAGAGTAAATTACATGGATGGTCCATATGGTTTGCGTTGACTTGCATGTTTGGTCATTTGACTTTTTTTTTTACCTAGATATTCCCTAACTCCAAAACCCTTAACACTCACGGTCTCTTGACCTAGGGGTGGTTTGCGGTGAAGGTGATGTCGACATAAGTTGTTTTGACTGCGGCCAAGATCTACTACAGCTGCGTCTTCTAGTGTCGCAAATGTGAAGACGCAGCTGTAGTGATGATGGTGGTTTTAATTGTCGATCTGGTTTTAAGAGGTGGTTTTATGGTGAAGATAGTTTTGGTTAAAAAGCGGTTTTTGGGGACATATGATAAATCTATGGTGGGGATAGGTGGATTCTGTATCATTTTTTATTTTTAATTAACATGTGTGTAAAGATAGCATGCAAAATGACTATTTTGTCCTCACTTGCTTTGCACATAAGGATCTTTGATGGTTAAAATAGACGTCCGTCTAGTAAAAGGATTGTGGGCGTTAAGGGTTTCAGAGTTAGGGACTATCTAGATCAGAAAAAAAAGTCAAAGGACCAACCATGTAAGTCAATACAAACCACAGAGACCAACCGGACCATCCATGTAATTTACTTTTGAAGAAAAGAATACATTTTACCATTATAATTAAGCCATCGCTGGCTTAGAAAATATAATACTTAACATAAAAATTGGGCTTTTGCATATATATCTTTCCGAAAATGCAAAATTGCATATATATCCAAAGCATGCATAAAAACCATTGTATTATGTGCATCAAAAACTTGTACAAAGGATATATATGCAATTATTCACTTTTGTAAAGACATATATGCAATTTGGCCTAAAAATTATCAAACGAGTACTAATAATTTATATTTGGTCTATGAGTAGTTTTGTTTCTTCCATTTAATGGATTTCTTTATCTTAAACATTATTTAAAGCGTAGGTTAGTTAAAAAAAACCTTTTGTAGCAAAGCTATTTTGAAGAACAAAAATTAGGTTCACAATTCTAAATGAAACTGTAAAACACTAATTTTTTTAATCTTTTTCTAATATTAGTATCAATTTTATAGGGAGTCAAATAAGGTAGTCCGTTGTTGGCTATGGAGGAAGGAGTTTGACAACTTCATATTCAAACAGTTGTGTGGAACAACAAACGTACAACTTTCTAAATGTAACATTTGTATTTAAGCCAAAAGTTAAATATAAATCTCATATTTGTCATATATACAATTAACTAATTTTAATCATTCATTTTTTTATCAAAACAAAAAATATAAACTTTCACCGTTTTTAAAAAAATTAAATATCTAGCAAATCGTTAATCGTTACGTGAAAAAAATCATACAATCACGACGAAAATTAAATTATCTTTCTATAGATATGCATTATTATATACTTTCGACGATTTTTTTTTTCAAAATTTCCGCCCAGAAAAACCACACGTGATTTGTAAAGATCACATGTGATTTGTAAAATCACATGTGATTTGATTTTTAAGAATCACATGTGATTTTTCTGGGCGAAAATTTAAAAAAAAAGAAAAGAAAATTTCGACGAAAATATAAAGAAATGCATATCTATAGATAGATAATTTAATTTTCGTCGTGATGGTATATTTTTTGTAGCTTGAAGATTTATCGTTTGCAAGATATATTGTTTTAAAAAAAAGGGTGAAAAATGGTTTTTCATTAATCTGGATGAAAAATGGATGGCTAAAATTAATTTTTTTGATATATGACAAATATGAAATCTATATTAATCTCGACTCTTGTATTTATACATCAAGTAACAATTTTTTTTCTGAATAGTCATCAAGTAACAAAATAGATTTGCAATCTATGTTACATCAGATTGTATCAACCCAAAAGACATTATTAACATTACCATAATTTCCTTTCAAGAACCTCGCCATTCACAAATCATTTGGTGAGTAACATTTTTTATTTGTACCTTTTTATTTCCATCTTATGACCCTCATTGTTAACAAGAAAAATGGTGTACATTAATTTGAACCTTCTGTTTTTGCATTGTAACCTAATCCAATACGTGCATCGTTGCTATTTTTCTCTGGGAACAACCAATTATGTTGTTGTTGTTGCTCTTAAAATAATTGCTATTCATCTAATACCATGATTTTGTTGTTGTATTTTTCCTTAGGTGATTTGGAACAAAGATGTCCAAATGGATTATTGCATCCTTAGCAGCTACTATATTTGGGTTTACAATGGACCATATTGTTTCAGATAGAAAGTTGTTTGGAGGTAAGTTTCTCTTATAAAGTTTGGCTTGTATATATATGCCCATGCTCGATGCATGATACAACAAAAGTGTAACCATGAATTGGACCTTATAGATAATCCAACATTCATTCGTATAATGTTTTGCAAAAGCATATATTGTCTAAAGTTTCGCTTTCATAATCTTCAAGAATCATGTTTTTCTTACAAATTTAATGACTTTATTAGAAATGGTTTGGCAAAAAAAAAAAATGTTTCCTTGTTTTTACCATTTATGTTTCCATTTCTAAAATGATGTTGATGAATAATATGTAGTTATGTACTGTATGTGTTATGACATAATGACAATGTAATTTAGTCAAATTCTATTATAATATCTGACATTAAATTCAGGTATGATGTTCACGTGATTTAGAAGACATTTGTTTTTACTTTAAGTACGGTCAAACTTTTTAGTGGTCATGTGGTGTTATTTTTCAACCCTTCCAAATTCCATCAATAACATCTCTCCAACTTATTTTACCCTTTCAACCCTCTCAACCAACCCTCCCAACTTAATTCTTAGGCATTCATCACTTTTTCAACCCTCCCAACCCTCTCAACCAACTCACCAACTCAACGGTCCTATTTTGCAAAAAAAATCCACAGCCCGCAGCTGGTTTCACAGCCAGTGTTTTCCAGCCCTTTGAGGAGCCCGCTATGTCGGTGGCGGTGTTTCCCAATGGGTTGCTCCAGCCAGTCTTCAACCAGTGTACCACTCCGTAGGCCCTTAGAGGAATGATGCAAGTATCGTTTTATAATTATATATTTTTTTAACAATTATAATTAAACACATAAAGAATAAAAGAATAGCTGAAGTATATAGGATAATAACATGTAAACTAATTAACCAAACATAAAAGTATACGTACCTTTTGATTCTAGCAAAATAAGAATCAATTCCAAACTAGCAATTGAGATGAACCCTAATTATGGTTTATACGGATTATAAGAATTGCTCCTTATTGTTTTTGCAAATCAATCCAAGATACTAACAATAATGTGTTAGTACCACGTTCTTGTACACACGTACTATAACGAATTAAAGTAATGCTAGTTAAAGAACACAAAATAAAACCAAACGATTTGTTTTGTAGAACAAAAGTCGATCGACCCTATGTTAGGGTGTTTGTTCGATCGGCTAGCAAAAAAGAATAAAACAAATTTAGGGTTAACTTGTGTGTACAAACGATACAAAACCAATGACCATAAGTTTGTTTATATAGAGTAGAAAACTTGGAGTCCAAGTTGGTGTGGGATTAGGAAACCCTAACCCATCACCGATCGGTTATAACCCAAAGGGGGTGTTCCGGAACCTTCTCGACTTTCCAATTATTCACTCTTAATTCTTTCCTTTTATTAGTTAACGGTCGTTAATCAATATCCGTTAATTACTAACGGTCGTTATGCATTTTATGTAATAAATAATTAAATATAACATTTTATATATAATTATTATTCTTTAATTTTCATACGTAAAGCGTGCAATCCCGTGGTCTCGAGTTCGATCCTAACATACGACTATTATTTTATGTCAATAAACTAACAGCTCCCACTTAGACATATCTTAATAGTGTAATCACATCGGTTAGCGTCTAGCAACACGCCGATGCCTCTAGTACAACTCGAGTAAGGTCTTCTGGAAAAACCTTTTAATGATTCATCATTATTATTATCCTTTTGTCACTAATACCATGTTAAATAAAGATATGGATCTAAGTCATTCTTTATTCAGCTATTCTGTTTCTCGTTGTTTGTGATTGAGCAAGATTACCAAATCTTCTGAACGTATTCCAGAAAATCTTGGGCATGGCCACGCAAACATCTTGTAAACCCTACGAGGGCCCCAGCAGTATTAAACTCCAAAACGAATTTGAAGGAACAAATTCTTTATTGACTACAAGCAAAACTCACGAATTTTGCAACATATCTTAAAACAATCCTTATAACTACTAGTTACGTATAGCGTTAGATTGCTTCACAGAAATGCACTACATCCATGACAGTTCTCTGGTATCACAAGTCTGAGGATAAGTATTCATGATTACTTAATGACAAGATCCATAAAGTACAATCATGTAGTTTGTGATAAGTCCTATATTCAATTCATTGAATATCATGTGAAATTGGCATATCCACGCATCAATATACTTTCAAGTATATTATACCAAAACTCACATTTGTCTTAGTTTAATGATATTCCCATATCATTAATTGACAACAGACGATTTAGAATAATTAAATTATTCACTGATTAAACATGCAAATATAGGACACAATTATAAAATAATGAAAAATAAACATAACAAATACTTTATTTCATTAATAGATAATAATCGTTTACAATATCTTTTATCCAAATACTAATCACAGTCATGCATGAAACTACTAGCTAAACGAAGTCCAATGCCATTAGCATGTTCAGTAAGCTTTTCTACAGGTAAAGCCTTAGTAAAAGGATCAGCTAAGTTGTCATCTATGTAAACTTTCAGTAAGTTAATTTCACCTATGCGGACTTGCTCTCGAACATAGTGATATTTTCGTAGAAAATGTCTGGTGCCCTTCATGATTCCAGATTCATTGGCAAATATGATTGCAGCAGAATTGTCACAATACACATTAATAGGCAATTCAATTGAAGGCATAACACCAAGCCCTGAAATGAATTTCCTAATCCAAACAGCCTCCATAGCAGCATCTGAAGCAGCTATGTATTCGGCTTCTGTCGCAGACATCGCAATTGTACTCTGCTTCTTGCTCTTCCAGTCTACTGCTCCTCCATTGATAACAAAGACATAACCCGTCTGAGACTTCACATCATCTTTGTCACATTGCAAGGATGCATTACAGAAACCTGTAACATCAAATTCTGCATCTAGATTTCCACCATACACTAGAAACATATCTTTTGTATTATCTTAGATACTTAAGAATATGTTTAACAGCAATCTAGTAAAGTTTACCTGGATTCTATTGTAATTGACTGGTGATATTTTGAGCGAACGCCACATCTGGCCTTGTACATCTAACAACATACATGATAGATCCTACAGCCGAAGCATAAGGAACATTACTCATGTATGCCACCTCTGCAGGTGTTGAAGCACACATTTCGCTACATAAGCTATGCTTTACTTCCATTGGCAGATATCCTTTCTTAGAATTTTGCATATTGAATCTCTTCAATATTTTATCAATGTAAGCACTTTGACTTAAGCCAATTTACTGCTTTGATCTATCCCTATAGATCTTGATTCCCAGAATGTATGCAACTTCCCCTAAATCCTTCGTAGAAAAATACTTTCCAAGATATGCCTTAACACTTTGCAAACTTGGAATGTCTTTTCCCATAATTAATATGTCATCGACATATAGGATAAGGAAAATTACATCACTCCCACTAGCTTTGTGATATACACATGGCTCATCAAGATTCTGAGTAAATCCAAACCTTTTGATTTTTTCATCAAATCTTTTATTCCATTGCCGTGATGCTTGCTTCAATCCATAAATGGATCTTTGAAGTTTGCATACACGGTTTGGAAATTGTGGATTCACAAACCCCTCAGGCTGCGCCATATAGATGTCTTCATCTAGGCGACCATTTAAGAAGGCGGTTTTGACATCCATTTGCCAAATCTCATAGTCATAGTACGCTGCTATAGCTATGAGAATCCTAATAGCTCTAATGTCTGCTACAGGAGAAAAGGTCTCCTCGTAGTCAACCCCATAGGTTTGAGTAAAGCCTTTAGCTACCAGACAAGCCTTATAGGTGTGTACATTGCCATCCATGTCAGTTTTCTTCATAAAGAGCCATTTACTTCCAACGACTTTAGCATTGGGAGGAAGGTCTACTTCAATCCAGACTTCGTTATCTCTCATGGATTTCATTTCCCCATTCATTGCATCTAACCGTTTATCCTTTTTAGGATCATTCATGGCAGCCCTATAATTAGCAGGTTCTCCAAGATCCCCTAATATAGTTTCATCAACTTCTATGTTATGACATAGACGTTCAGGAGCTTTCACAGTCCTTGAAGACTTGCGAATGGGAACAACTTCAGGTGGAGGACCCAGACTTTCAGGTTCCACAGGAAGTTCGCTGGTGTTTTCAGAAGGTAATGTATCCTCATGATCATCTTCCAGATCATAGATTCTCCCTCTGAATTCTTGAGATATGAGATCCTTTTCTAGAAAGTATCCAAACCTAGCAACAATTACTTTGTTTTAAGGTGGATAGTAAAAGTAGTAACCGATCGTTTCCTTTGGGTATCCTACAAAGATACACTTTACAGATCTCTGTTGGAGTTTATCTGCTGAGTCACGTTTGACAAACGCCTCGCAACCCCAGACCTTTAAATAAGACAAGTTAGGAGCTTTTCCATGCCATATCTCATATGGTGTCTTATCAACCTTCTTGGTCGGAACCATATTTAGAATACGAACTGCAGATTCTAAAGCATAATCCCAAAAAGATAAAAGAAGAGTTGTAAGATTAAACATTGATCGCACCATGTCTAGCAATGTACAATTTCTTCTCTCAGATACACCATTTTATTGTGGAGTATATGGAGATGTGAGATGCTGGACAATTCCATTCTCAGCTAAGTATTCTTTAAACTCTTGGCTTAGGTATTCACCACCTCTATCGGATCGAAGAGCTTTAATCTTCTTTCCTAGTTGCAATTCTACTTCTGCTTTGAAAACCTTAAATGTTTCAAATACCTCATGTTTATGTTTAAGCAAGTAAGCATAACCATAACGGCTGAAACCATCTGTAAAGGTTAAGAAGTAGCTAGCACCTTTTCTTGACACATGTCTAAGTGGTCCACACACATCAGTATGTATCAAACCAAGTAGATCAGAAGCCCTTTCCATACGATTATGAAATGGTTTCTTTGTCATCTTCCCAGATATAGAAGATTCGCATTTATCAAATGATTCATCATTGACATTATGCAAAAGCCCATCATATTGCAGCTTTTCCATGCGAGTCTTGCCTATGTGAGCAAGTCGACAATGCTAAAGACAAGACGAATCCAAGTCCTTCTTGATTCTCTTATTGTTGATGCTAAACATCGAATTATTTTTATTGGATACATTATCAATCATATCAATCTCAAACACATCATTCACAGCAATAATATTAAAATAAAAAAACACCATTTAAAGAAACAAAAATTTCATTACTAGTGATAGTGTGAATAAAACCAAGATCCAACAATAAAGAAAAGGAAACAACACCTCTAATAATATAAGGTGCATAATAACAATTGTTTAATGACAATACTAAGCTCGAAGGCAAAACTAAATTAAACACTCCTATGGCTTCAACAGCTGCAGGTGCTCCATTTCCCACATGCAGATATTGCTCCCCATAGGCAAATTTCCTTTCCACTCTAAACCCCTGTAGTATATTACAAATATGAATACCACATCCAGTATCATATACCCAAGAATTAATTTTATGATTTAGAGTAAATAATTCAATCATAAATAAGTTACCTTCTTGTTCTTATTTGCTCGCAACTCTTCGAGATAGAGAGGACAGTTCCTCTTCCAGTGACCCACTACATGACAGTATTGGCAAGCCTGATCCTTATTGGAATTATCCTTTTTCTTAGGAGGGTATTTCTTAGGTTCAGGTTGATAAGCCATAACTTGCTTACCCTTATCACCTTTACCTTTACCTTTACCCTTCTTGTTCGTTTGCAGTTTTGGCTTGTTAATCCTACCACCCTGAATAGCCAGTACTTGGGGTGTAGGAGCCTTTTGTGGTAAACCTTTCTCGTAATCAATAAGCAATGCGTGTAATTCACTAACTGTATTTCCCACGCATTGCATATTGAAATTACGCACAAACCACTAAATTCGTTATTCTTGGATCTATTGATTAAGTTAATAGCAATATCTTGTTCATAGATTTTGCTAAGTGCCTGTAGTTGGTCCCTATAAGCCTTCATTTCAAACACATGTGTACTTACAGGTTTACCATCTGCCTGCTTGCAGCTGTGAAGAGCATCGATCAAATCATAGATTTCAACAGCTTGAGGTTTCTCAAACATACGTCTGAGTTCGTTGAGCATGTCATAAGGGAAAAAATTATCAAACTACTTTTGTAAAGCAGGTTTCATCATTCCCAACATCATGCAAGCCACATCAGTATGTTTTTTATACTCAACTTTCGATGCTGCTATTTCAACAATAGTTGCAGTAGCAGCAGGTTCAGCAGGATAATGCTTATACAAATATTCCAGTTGATCTGTCACTCGCAGGACAATCCTGAGTGAGCGAAACCAATCATTGAAATTCTGAGAGCCAGTCAATTTTTCTCCTTCAAAGAAAGTTTTGAACGCAGAACTCAAAGTAGTGTTATTGTTTTGAGCCATTTCTACAGATAAAAAAGTTAAAATATTAGTATTTTCGATAATACAATTTTTCAAGAAAATAAAATACCCAAGGAAATATTCATATAACCATAGAATTTTCTTGAAAACTAGAATCCAAATTAACATAGTTTCATTACATCAGTTGATCTGCTAGCAATGAAAGTATTTAACAAGGTAATTGTCGAACAATAATTGGCAAACAATTTCCAATTTCTAGATCATCATGGGATTTACAATTGCTAAACCTAGTTGCATTGTAAACATGTTTCATCCCCATCTTATTCCTTGAGTCTTAGGTCTCACTAACAACTCAATTAAGTCGTCTAATTTAGAAACTGCAAATTCTCATGTACGTCCCACGTAATCATGAAATTTACCTTGTCATCACAATCTAGCTAAGGTCTCACTTAGGCTAAATAGGACTTCAAGTGTTCCTTATAATTAGATGACATAGTTTTAAATTAAAGGGTACTAGTTTTTGATGTATGTAATCAAAAAATTATGTATGAAGAAGCATGCATACAAATTCATAACATAGGTTTTAATAAAACTTTTTATTAACCAATTCACTAAGATTAAATTAACAAAGTTTTGATTGAGGTATTGTGTTCACCAATTAAAGAATTTACCTTTAATTATCGTCAATTATATCGTACTTTTGCATAAGTCCAAAGACTTAGTGTTTCGGATAATTACTACAAAGTGACGCATGAAATTAAAGCTAATTCACCCTTAAGATGATTTTGTACTAAAAAAATAGTCGTACTATGTAGCTCCAATTTGACGCACAAAGGAGCGGAGAAACTAAGGTTAGCAAAAAGCTATTAAAAACCCGTTTCTTTAAGGTCACAATTTAATGCGTACCCGCCTTAAACCCCTCTTATAGTTTGTCACAATTGGGTGAGCCGTTCTTACTATTGGTACAAAACTCATCACTCAAATAAACTATTAAAAATTTAACTCTTCAAAACCAAATCATATTGCACCATTATTTAGTCCGTATTATTTTTCTATTCAAAATTACCATTTGTTTATAAATATGTCAAACAAATAAACAAACAAGTAATAACAAAAATAACACTTAAATAATGCGCACATAACTTAACAATTAATGTATGTAAATAATTAGCCACATGCAAACTAATTCGATAAAACCTATTAATAATCAATTCTAGGTTAAATAATGCATATATTAACTATGATTTTCACTTACAAAGGGAAGTGAACCACATGCATTGACGAATCAATTGCGTAAACCATAGCTAAAAAATATGCCATATTGCACATAATTGATTAATTAATTAATTGGAGTCTTCCCCAATTCGAGATTTATCAATTAAATACATCTGTAAAACTTAACAATTAATCCATATAGACAATAATTCCATGACAAAACATGCACGTTCCATCATGGATATCACATAACAATTAGAGATAATAAGTCACAAGATCGCATACAATTAACACGTAATTATATCATGCAATCCTAAGGTTTCCAATTTAATTAAAAAACAAAACAAAATTTTTTATTATTTGAGGCAATCGCCCCCCCCCCCTAAATTTAGGGTTTCGAATTTTCTTAAACCCTAAAATTCATCATATATAATTAAACACAATTCAAGATTTGTTATTTACGTGTTTTTAGTAATTAATTACACATTAAAACCTGGCTCTGATACCACTGTTGGAATTTAATAACATGACAATCATAATTGAACACATAAAGCATCAATGAATAGCAGAAGCATATAGGATCATAACATGTAAACTAACTAACCAAACATAAAAGTATACGTACCTTTTGATTCTAGCAAAACAAGAATCAATTCCAAACTAGCAATTGAGATGAACCCTAATTAGGGTTTATACGGATTATAAGAATTATCCCTTACCGTTTTTGCAATTCAATCAAAGATACTAACAATAGTGTGTTAGTACCACGTTCTTGTACACACGTACTATAACGAATTAAAGTAATGCTAGTTAAAGAACACAAAATAAAACCAAACGATTTGTTTTGTTGAACAAAAGTTGATCGACCCTATGTTAGGGTGTTTGTTCGATCGGCTAGCAAAAAAGAATAAAACAAATTTAGGGTTAACTTGTGTGTACAAAAGATACAAAACCAATGACCATAAGTTTGTTTATATAAAGTAGAAAACTTGGATTCCAAGTTGGTGTGGGATTAGGAAACCCTAACCCATCACCGATCGGTTATAGCCCAAAGGGGGTGTTCCAGAACCTTCTCGACTTTCCAATTATTCACTCTTAATTCTTTCCTTTTATTAGTTAATGGTCGTTAGTCAATATCCGTTAATTACTAACGGTTGTTATGTATTTTGTGTAATAAATAATTAAATATAACATTTGATATATAATTATTATTCTTTAATTCTCATACGTAAAGCGTACAATCCCGTGGTCTCGAGTTCGATCCTAACATACGACTATTGTAACTCCCACATCCGAGAACGGGTCAAATGTCACATTTATGGCGTCAAACAGAACATACGCAAACGGAAGACTTTAATAATACAATGGTTAGAAAAGTATTCTAAGGGATAATAATAATGTAATAAATCTGAACATAACAACTTCCAAAACTAAGATACAAACTAAGTCAAAATGAAAACTCTAAGTCCAACTCTAATCTGTGGGGAGCTATCAACAGTACAGTCCACTAAGAGCTCCTAAGCACTCTTCACTCAAAACCCAGCTTCCCTCTTAAAACCTGCCACAGTAAAAGAAAATGCGGCTGAGCTTAAAAAGCCCAGTGAATGGATATATATAATGAAAGGTAATAAGCAAACGAATGAACGAAACGAAACTAAGGAAACCTGCTGACAATATACCATAAGTCATGAGAAAATAATTAAATGAATAAGGAATCAGAAATAACAAAGAAATGCCCACGAGCCCTAAATAGATATGTCTTGACATGATACATGAATAGACCCAAAACAGATAAACATAATCATAATCATAATCATAGCAAAGTGTACATGGAGTAGCTAGATCACAATGTATCAGAAGTGAAATGGGGTGTATGACACACACACAATCCATTCACTAAATAACTGAACTGAACAAAGTACCTAGGATGCATCCATAAGCTCCATGCAAAACAGATATACATATACAAGTTCGAGACTATGCATATGTACGTTAATATAATAATAAATATGGCGGCCATGGTTGCTATATAGCATAAGTGGGAACGCTGTGGACTAATCACACCTCCACAGAACAGTGTCATGCCATATGTGCCTCTATGATATGGTCATGATACCTCCATGACTAGTTCAAAATAAATAGCTCGGGCAATAGAATGAAACAGATGATACAAATAAAGCATAAATGATAATTATCAATTATCCAACAAAGATAATACCAACTGAACGAATCATATCAACAAAATAGCAAATGCATAATAATCAAATGTGGATCATAAATTAGAATAGCAAAACGGTAAATGAAATAGAGTACAAATCATGAGAAATCTTTAAGGAAAAGATAGAGTACAAATAGGTTAAGTAATTGTGAAAATCATTTAAACACTGTTTTCGTAAACGTATTCTTTTAAAAGCAGTTTTCATAAAAGTCATTAAACCTTCACATAAAAGTGGTATCGCATCGGTTTCATAGCAATCATTTTAAAACAGTTTTTTGTTTTTTTTTTCTCAAAACATTATCATGATATATTTAAGAAAGGTTTTCACAAGAAGTTATAATATCAATTGAATTTACAAAGTATCAAAGGATTTGAATACTGAAGTCACAGGAGATAACGAACGAATCATATCAGACAAAACAACCAAACGAATATCAAATGGATCATAAATCAGAATATCAAACATCAAAGGAATCAAGTCATGAGATACCCTTACTGAGAAAGGGCGGAATATCTGTACCTTAGCAAATGATATGAAAGTAAACGGAAAAGTGATCACAATGAAAAACGTCACGTCTTCTTCAGTGAATCTACACGGATTAGGGTTCATATTATACTTATTAGCTCATTAAATGTCATAACGGATTTATTGCTTATTATTAATCACATCCTCATATTTAGGGTTTACTTAAGTTAAATGTGATATCAAATTAAGTTTAGCCGAATTTAGAAGTTTAGGGTTATACCGAATTAGAAAGTAGGTTAAGGTAATAAAAATAGTAAGACAATAAAGAGCATAAAGGGAATCCGGATTAGACACACGACGAATCTTGAACAGGTTGACGAACCTATCTCGAAACTAATTACACACTCTCAGATCACACACACAAACACACCCTTTCTCGAATTCAAAACAATACCAAGACCCACACCTTAATAGCCCTACGTGACAACACTCTTATCCTTACAAACTGGTCTACAACATACACATGCATGCAAAACCCTCACACATACAGTCATGACTACACACAAACGAATATACTCTTAAACCATGCATTTGTGACCCACTTTAGACCACCACCTGATCTTTTATTACTGATTTGCAAACACATGCACATACATTCAACCATCATACGTCACATACACATAACAACTCTTCTTATTGTTTTCTAATTCATATATAGTTAATCATGTTAAGTCACTCAATGACACACACAATATGAATATAACGAGACAACGAGAACACCATACTCCTTATTCATTAAAAAAAATCTGATTCGCAACTACATATACACAAGTTCATAACTCTATTATATCCCCTAAGTTTTGTATCTCGACACACATGTATTAGACCCGTTTTTAGTTTATAAATCTCGTATGTAGTTAAGCATTTTAGACACCATGCGACACATTTGTTTCCTAACCCATTCAACCTTTAACTCACACACACAACCTTACTACCCATGTCCCACAATAGCAGCCCATAAACCATATTTAACCTTTTCAATTCAGCATGCATGCGACACCAGCAGGACCTTATTCGACTCGCACAAAAATCACTCGCGTCACTAGCAACCACTAGACTTAGTCGACACCCAACGCACCTAAACGTAACGCATATATACGACCCTTCGTTAGGATATTTATTTGACACACACAACACACATCGAATCAAACATAAACACAAACTCAAGACCAGATTAACGAGGCAATCATGCATGTAAAAATCACATGAAAACACAAAACCGCAAAGCCCTAAACCCTTTTTACCCTCGTTAACAAACTAGAAAGATTTCAAGATTTGCATGTAATGTTTAATGTGCATTAAATTGATCTTAACATGTTTTAAAGAAGTCGATTAGGATAGGGGTATGCTAGGTCGATTAGGGAGGCAACAGACATAGAGGTTTAACCAAGCTCGGCAAGGAAGAAATAAACAAGAGTCGATTCACATGTTTTACACAGGTTTATATATATTACATGAAGCGTAATCTTTTATACTGATTATATGTATATGTTGACGAGACAACATGCAAACACCAGATTAAAACGAGAGCATTAACAGGTTTTAGTATAGTTAGATTCTGATTATATACATATGTGAGTATGTCGAATATGTGCAAAAATAAGAGAGGTGATTGGTACCTTGGCTGGAATATGAGACAGAATCAAAGAACAAGGACAACACGAAACGGTTATACCCAACCTTGAAAGAGCCTTTTACACCAACGAATGAATTACCCACAACAAACAAGTCTTCAAATCCCTTTGAGCCTTGAGAGGAAATTATAACCTCGAACCCTTTTGTTTTGTATAAGTTTTTAGTGTCGGTGTGAAAAAGAAACAAAGAGGCCGTATATTATAGCCATGAAAACGTGTATTTTAGTTTGGAAAGTAGATAATACTGAATATTGCATTTTAATGAGTGTGTCGTGAAGTTAGGCTAGGAATATGCAAGGTGTATCTTTTATCTTTTTAGTGATATACACATATTAAGTTGTTCTTATCTTTATTTGTTCGTGTGGCGTGGGAAGTGTGAGGCAAAAGAAAACGAATATGGGTTTTGTACAAAGATTCCAGTCGTGTGGTATGTAGACCAACTAGGAATGTTACAAATTTTAGTTATTTTGCTAACTTAGGTTAATATCATAAAATGAATAATTATAATATAACGTATAGTTTTAGGTCTTTTATTAATTATTACATAACTTAGGAAAAATTCAAATTAGACGTAAAATTGTGAATTCAAAATTTAGGGTTTTACAACTATTATTTTATGTCCATAAACTAACATATTTTACCATCTTTAATCAACATGCATAAATAGTTTGCGTATTGTGAATAGGTACGACTCCAAAAACAATGAGCAAGGAATGGCAAGATGAAACCGAGAGGATGAAAAACGCCTGGCCTCGCGTTGCTGGATCTCCGGTCGTCCTAAACCCTCTCACTCGCCAGAATTTTATCGTCAAATCTCGTGACTCTTGAATATTCTTTTTAGCGCAAATAAGTGTGATTTTGATAAGTAAAAGTTCATTGATTCAGTAAGAGTTGTGCTTGAAATGTTAACCAAATAATAATATTGTGTTGGCAAAGTTGAGCCTGAGCTTATAATTTTACGAAGCCAACTCCTGTTTTGAGACTCAAGCTTTTGATGAACGTACTATGCAATGTTTGTTTCTTTATTCAGAGGCCAAGGTAAAACATGGTAACAAAATACTCCTTCCGTTTCAAAATAATTGTCCATTGACAAAAACACACTGTTTAAGAAAAATATAATCATTAATACTTGTTCTCTCTTACTTTTACAGAATAACTGTTTTCCCTTATCTAATTCATTATTATTTTTTAAAAGGTTGTAATAATAATTTTAAGTAAGGCTACGAAGGTAACCTACATCATTTTTTTTTATTTGTATCTATTTTTAGTAGTTGATAATTTATGGAGTGTTTTTAACTATCATTATTAGAATGTGTGATATCTTAAGTTTAATTTCTTTCAGGTGCAAATAATTCTTAAATGGTCACGTCAACCTCCTAAAAAGAGAGGGTTTTACGTAGTTTGAGTTTGTGAGCTGGTGAGTTCAAACCCCGTGACTAAGTCAGCTAAAAAATTAGAAACAATGATTATTCTAGAATATATTTTAAAAACTTTATAAATAAATATTTATAGTATCATCAAAATTTAATAATTAATAAATACATTAATAATGATTCATTTATATATTAGTTAATATTTTATTAATATAAAAGTGAAATACTTAATTTTTAAACACCTTTCGAACTTCCATTTAATTTATACATAATCTATAATAACTATGAGGTGAGATCCGCTAAGATCATGCATTTCTTAAAGAACAAACCAGCATATCTTGGCCTTTGATTCAACTTTGATCCAATGGCTATGATCAAATCAGCCAATCACACTGTAAGGGCAGATTTGTCCATTATAAAAGCTAAAAATATTCATTTTACTTCCATTTTAACAACAACAAAAAATTTTCTCTCTCTAAAAAAACACACACAAACCACTGGAACACACACAAACCACCATAAACCGTCGTCTTTATCGAGCCGCCTTCTATCCGCCGATGATCCGCCCTCTATCCACCGTCCGTCTGTCGTTCCGCTGTTTCGTTCGGCCGCCGATCTATTGTTCCGCCGCCGATCTGTCGATCTGTCGTCCTCCGCCGTTCGCCGTTGAACCTGATAACATGTACGTGTTTCTATATTTCTTTTAGCGTCGGTGATTGTTTCTTTTCGACTGTGCGTAAAAGTGTTGCTGTGACAGTGATGAAACGGCATCGTTTGGGTTTGGTGATGTCATTATAAGGGAGTGAGAGGTGGGGTGTGAAAGAGAGGGATTTCATTTGGTAAAGGTGATGGTGGAGGCGGGAATGGAGATGTGTGTGTTATATGGCGAAAATGGTGATTAGGGGTTTGGATTTAAAACTGTAACGACCATAAAAGCACGCCACCTGTTTGATGAAACGCCTAAGTTGTTTGGATTGGTTAAATTGATGTAGTTTATAGTTGTCTTGCTCCACCAGCACTTGTTTTAATCCGAAAAGATTGTTGTGCGTTGTTTTCGGGGTGTGATAGACTTCCATCTTTATCAGGTTGATGGTCTTGTAAACAATTGTTGTAACTATGAAATTACATTCCATTGATCTTCTCAACTTTAGTATAAGTTAAAAAGTAGTATGTTGTTAGATGATGAGTGTTGTGTAGTATGTTGTAGCATAGTGATTTTCTACTTCCAGTTTATATTCAAAGTGAACAAGAATTTTTTTCATAACTTTACACAACTAAAACTGAATCTCAAGTGATTCATACAGAATCCCATGTGATTCTCTCTGATCCCTTGTTATTCATATATAATCCCATGTGATCCATAAAGATACTTGACGAGTATCTTTTATGTGATTCATACAGAATCCCATGGGATTCTTTGATGAATCACTTGTAATTCATCCCGAATCGCATGTGATTCATATAGATTACCCATGTGATCAAACAGAATATAAGTAACAAACATGATATATTCAAAGTAAACAAGATATATTCAAAGCGAACAAGAATTTTTCTCATAACATTACACAACAAAAATAGAATCTCAAGTGATTTTCTACTTCCAGTTTATATAAAGCAAAATGAAAATCCCATGGGATTTACAATTTTCTCATAACATGATATATTCAAAGTGAAAAAGAATTTTTCTCATAACATTACACAACTAAAACTGAATCTCAAGTGATACATACAGAATCCCATGTGATCCATAAAGATACTTGACGAGTATCTTTTATGTGATTCATGCAGAATCCCATGAGATTCTTTGATGAATCACTTGTAATTTATAAAGATTACCCATGTGATTCATACAGAATCCCATGTGATTCTCTCTGATCCCTTGTGATTCATATAGAATCCCATGTGATCCATAAAGATACTTGACGAGTATCTTTTATGTAATTCATACAGAATCCCATGGAATTATTTTTAAAATCACGTGTGATTATATAAATCACAAAATCACATGTGATTTTAGCCGGCTTACAATGGTGAGTCGAAAACACAGTTTACAAAAAAAAAAAAAAAAAAAAAAAAAAAAATCACGTGTGATTTCACAAGTCACATGTGATCTTCAATGTCAAGTCAACTTATTTCTTCTTTTTATAAAAACAAATTCTTGAAATCACGTGCGATTCTGTTATTGTTTTTGCTCTGTTATGAAAAAATGTAAATCACGTGTGACTTACTATTTGTTGTTATAAACTGAAACACATGTGATTCTATTTTGTTTCAATAACTTGATCACATGGGTAATCTATATGAATCACATGCGATTAGGGATTAATCACAAGTGATTCATCAAAGAATCCCATAGGATTCTGTATGAATCGCATAAAGATACTTGACCAATAAATATCATAAAAAGACAGATGTGACTCTGTATGAATCACAAGGGATTCGTCAAAGAATCACATGGGATTCTGTATGAATCAATTTACAACAGAAAAGTAAATACTCAATACTAATAAAAGAGTGCATGCTTTATGTTGGGAATTAAATATTCAAGAAATTTGATATCGGATTCTACTCAAAGAAATACTCTAAGTGTGATTCTGCTGCTAGTGCATTTGGTTCCTGCTGCTAATGCTTGTTCCTGCTGCTAGAACATTTGATCCTTCTGCTAGTGATAAATGATTCTGCTGCTAGGATTAGCATTCTGCTGCTGTTGATCCTGCTGTTATTATACTTGTTCCTGCTGCTAGTGATAATCTCATTGCTGCTGCTAATGAACATTCTGCTGCTGAGTGGATAAGATTGAAAAGATATTATTTGTATTTTGGTCAACAATATAAGGTAGATAATATCTTACCCCATGTGCTTAGTTAACAAGTTGTGTACACAGATACATGTTGTATCTTATGTACTGACACACTCAAGATAAGTTAACAAGTAAGTCGGCTAGACTTTAAGCAATATGTAAAGATCTTCTTGGACTATAAAAGAAGATCTTAGACTCGATATTATGTGTCGATGTTAAGTGTCCATGTGTGTTATTATTAAAGCTCATATAACTATTAAGACATAGAACAAAAACAAGAATATCACAAGTTAGAAAAACTTAAGATTCAAGGTTGTAACCCTAGTGATATTTCAAGATCACTCGTATTATTTTGAATAATATTGAATCGTTTTGGTGAAAAGCTTTCATTGTTCATTGTCATAGAACAAACATAACCATTCCATTTCCACATCACAAATAACCTTCTAAACGTGGTTAAGTAAATTCCGCGTACTTAATCATATTAATTCAATATATCATACACACAAAGTCACAAGGTTTAACCACCTTAACCGTGTGTCGAATCCTAACACTTTAACAGAATCCCATGTGATTCTTTGACGAATCCCTTGTGATTCATACAGAACCCCATGTGATTGTTGTAAAAAAAATCTCAATACTAATAAAAGAGTGTATGCTTTAACAGAATCAGACTGATTTACTCCATTACAAATCAAAATACAATCAAACTTGATTCATGTTAAAAAGTCTAATAATTACCATCCATGTAGGTCTACCTTATCCTCAAACACAAAATATCTATAGACATCAAACCATAAAAAACTAAAAGTTGTTCTCAACTCAATCTTCACAAGAAAGATGTCTGCCACATCACCTCTACAAACACTTTCATTTTCAAACAAACTATTTGTCAATGGTCACAAGTTGTATGCACCAACTAGAGTCCAATCTCTAAACGTGAACCCAAATAGAGTATCTTTAACTGTAGTTGAAGCTGTTGGTGATGTGTCCTCAGAAGGCACAGTTGCCCAGGTTTCAAATGCTCAGGTTTCAAATGTTGCTGCAAAGTTGCCCATGATCAAACAGAATGAGTTTGAGTTATGGAGGATGAGAATTGAGCAATATTTTATGGTTCAAGATTATACTCTTTGGGATATCATTATGTATGGTGATTCTTTTTCACCAAGCTATTCAGATGTTGTCCTAGAAGGCAAAACACTTAGGAAAAGAAATACTGGACCAGTTTCCAATGATGAAAAGATACAGAAGAAAAATGATCAAAAAGCAAGAAATTTGTTGCTTATGACCATTCCTAGTGAGCAGATGCTATCTTTCAACAAGTATCTTGATGGAAAAACTCTTTTTGAAGAGATTTGTGCATGGTTTGGTGGTAATGAAACTACCAAAAAGACACAGAAGACATTGCTGAAGCAACAATTTGAAAACTTTACTGCTTTTAGCAATGAAATTCTTGATAAGCTGTTCTCAAGGTTACACAAGCTTGTCAGTCAGTTAGCTGTGTTGGGTGTTGAGATAGAGAAGGAAGATCTCAACATGAAGTTTTTGAGAAGTCTACCTGATGAGTTCCATACTCATGTTATTGTCTGGATAAACAAGCCAGACATTGAAATCATGAAGCTTAATGATTTGCACAGCAACTTCAAAATTGTTGAACAAAGTCTAAAGAAGTCTGGAAACTATGGTACTAGTTCTGGGAATGCTGCACTCTTATCATTTCCTAGTACTAGTAAGACTGAAGAGGTAGATGAAGTTGAAAGTGTTTCTAATGCTACTTATGGTGGTCCTTCTACTAGCTTACAAAAGGATATTGCTGGACTTGGAGATCCAACATTTTATGCCTTTATAACCAGTCAATCTAGTGGTTCTCCTCTAAATCATGAAGACCTTGAGCAGGTAGATGGTGATGATTTGGAAGAGATGGATATTAAGTGGCAAGTTGCTTTACTTAGCATGAGGGCTAAGAAGTTTTGGCAAAAAACTGGGAAGCAAATTACCATAAATGGTAATGAAACTGCTGGGTTTGATAAGAAGAAAGTGGAGTGTTTCAACTGTCATAGGTTAGGACACTTTGCTAAAGAATGTAGAAGCCCAAAGAAGTAGGATAATAGGAACACATGGTATAAGCAAGATAAGAGAAAGGAAGTAATAGTCGAAGTGCCAAAGGCTATGTTGGCTATTGATGGTGTTGGATATGATTGGAGCTCTATGGCTAATGAAGAGGATGCACCACCAAATGTTGCTCTTGTTGCCGATGAGATTGCTCTAATGGCCTTTTCTGATTCAGAGGTAAATTCTATCATAAATTATACTGAATCATGCTCTAATCTTAAAGCTTATGAAGACCTTAGTAAGAGATTTGATGCTCATCGAGAAGAGCTACTTAATGCTCTTTTTAATTTAGCTAATCACAAAAGAGGTCTAGGTGTTTTAGAAAAACAAGTCTTACATTTTAAGAATAATGAATCTAGTTTTGTTAATGACATTAATATACTTAAAAATGACATAAGGATCAAAGATGAGTGTATTGTTGAGCTGAATGATTCATTAGCTAGACACAAAAAGGAAAAAGAAAATGTTAAGATAACTGTAGATGCTTTAGCTCATGCCTCAGAAGGAGTTAATAAGCTGTTTGAAGCTCAAGTAACCAATAAAGCTAATTCTGGTGTTGGTTATAACACTGTTCCTCCACCATACAGAGGTATTCATTCACCTCCAGGTATTGACCTAGCACACACAGGTTTAGCTGAGTTTCAAGAACCAATCATGGAATATGGTTCTAAGGCTAGTAAGAGTCTTAAGGTAGAAAAGATAAGTAAAAGTTTAGATAAAACTTTACTTTATCAGGACAAGGTGTCCTTTGTTAATAAAGGAGATGCTATAGTTGTTGAATATTGTACAACTGATAGTGATGATGATGAAGAACAGGTTATGTCTAAACCTGAAGTGGTTAAGAAAGTAGGAACCAGTGTTCCTAAGATAGTCAAACACAATACTTATAGGCCTAAATCAAACATTAAGCATGTTAGGCAACCAGTTAGATATTGTGAGCAATATAGAACCACCAACAAGCCCAGAGGTAAAAAAAGAAATTGGAACAACCTCAAGTCTAACCAATTAGGTGATGACTTTGCTTTTTATAACAAAGCTTGTTTCACATGTGGTAGTTTTGACCATCTTGCAGCTTTTTGCAACCATTGGGTAACTGGGTATGAAAACCATAGAGTGAACCACAAAAGGCAAACACCTAAAACTCACTTTCACTCTAGTTCTAGTTCTAAGAGAACAAACCCCAGAGTAGTCAAAAACAAGTCTGGCTCAAACTCATATCTAGCCACTAGACTAATGGTTCCTGCTGCTAGACAAATTGTTCCTGCTGCTCGACCATTTATGACTATTAACCCAAAATCAACAGCTAAGGGTGCAAAAACAACTTTCAAACATGCACCAACAACTGTTCTAAGGCCCATTCAAACAAAAGCAGTGGTCCAAAAACAAGTTTGGAAACCAAAGTGTAGAACTGCAAAGTTAGCAGTTCCTGCTGCTAAGCATGTAGTTCTTGCTGCTAAGGGAAACAGGGCAAATGCTGTTAAGGCCTCAGCATGTTGGATTCTTAAATCCAATGTTGCATCAACTATCCTTAAAAGATTAAATTACATTGATGCAAGAGGCAGATCCAAGTCAGTAATGGCTTGGGTCCCCAAAAGAAACTAACAATCTTATTTATGTGCAGGAAGATTCAAATGATCAACAAGAAGATCAAGGATACTCAGATAGTGGATGTTCAAGGCACGTGACAGGCAACATGTCTTATCTTTCAGATTTTCAATCATTCAATGGAGGATATGTTACCTTTGGAGGGGGTGTTCGTGGCAAAATTTCTGGTAAAGGTACAATCAAAACCGGAAATTTAGATTTTGAAGATGTGTTCTATGTGAAAGAGCTAAATTATAATCTTTTTAGTGTTTCACAAATGTGTGACAAAAAGAACAATGTTCTTTTCTGTGAGACTGAATGTCTTGTACTTTCTCCTGATTTTAAGATGCCTGATGAAAGTCAAGTACTTCTTAGAATTCCTAGAAAAGGCAATATGTACAGTGTAGACATGAAGAACATTATTCCTAAAAAGAATTTAACTTGTCTTGTTGCAAAGGCCACATTGGATGAATCAATGATATGGCATAGAAGGCTTGGTCATATTAATTTCAAAACCATAAATAAAATTGTTAAGAATGGTTTGGTAAGAGGTTTACCTCACAAAAGATTTGAAAATGATCAAACATGCATTGCTTGTCTAAAAGGCCAACAACACAAAGCCACTTGTAAGCCCAAGATTTTTAACTCTATCAATCAATCTTTGTTTATGCTTCATATTGACTTATTTGGACCTGTTTCAGTAATGAGCATAATGCATAAGAGATATTGTCTAGTTATTACTGATGACTATAGCAGATTTACATGGGTTTTCTTTTTAGTTACTAATGATGAGACATCAAGCATCCTTAAGGATTTCATTACACAGATAGAAAACCAAGTAAGCAAGAAAGTAAAAGTCATTAGATGTGATAATGGGACAAAGTTTAAGAATAGAGTTATGGATGATTTCTGCAAACAAAAAGGTATTAGAAGAGAATTTAGTGTTGCTAGAACTCCACAACAGAATGGAGTAGCTGAAAGAAAGAATAGAACACTAATTGAAGCTGCTAGAACAATGTTAGCTGATTCTAAGCTACCAATAACCTTTTGGGCTGAGGCAGTCAACACTGCTTGCTATGTTCAAAATAGAGTTTTAGTTGTGCAGCCTCACAATAAGACATCATATGAGCTTTTTAATGGTAGAACTCCTGCAATAGGATTTCTTAGACCTTTTGGATGTCATGTGACCATTCTCAATACCTTAGACCATTTAGGAAAATTCGATGGTAAAGCAGATGAAGGATTCTTTGTTGGATATTCTCTTGATAGCAAAGCATTTAGAGTTTACAACACAAGAACAGAAATAGTAGAGGAAAACCTACATGTGGAGTTTTTAGAAAACAAATCCAATGTAGAAGGTCAAGGACCAAAATGGCTATTTGATCTAGAGTATCTAACCAATTCAATGAATTATGTGCCTTTTGTTGCAGAAACTAATGATTTTGCAGGTTCTAATACAACAAATGAGGCAGAGTTAGAGAAAGATCAAAATGATGTGATAATGCCAATAGGGTCAAGTACAATTGTGGAATCAACTTCAACAATTGATGAATCTTCTTCTAGCAAAGCTAAAGAAGGTGTTGAAGATGAAAGCAAAGAAGATGAAACTCAGGAACAACAAAATGTTTCTGCTGGTAGCATTTCTATTGCTGCTGGTAGTGTATCTGTTTCTACTGGTCATTCTGTTGCTGAGCCAGAACACTCTGCTGCTAGGCTTAATGTTCCTGCTGCTGTGCCAAATTCTTCTGATGCAGGCTCATCACACACAAGAGAAGCAGAATTCCAAGAAGATGAAGTGGATTTGATTAATCTCCCACCATCTTACCAAGTTCCTTCTACTCCACAAACAAGAATTCACAAAGTCCACTCCCTGGAACATTTGATTGGAGATGTACAGTCAGGTGTGAAGACAAGACAACAATTGATGACTTCAGACCAACAAGGGCTTCTTGATGCCCTTTATGCTTCAAAACAGCATGAGCTTTCAAACTCTTGCTTGTTTGTATGTTTTCTCTCACAAGCTGAACCAACGAATATTCTGAAAGCCCTAGATGATTCAAGCTGGTTAGAGGCTATGAAAGAAGAGCTTCTTCAGTTCAAGATTCAAAAGGTTTGGGTGCTAGTTGATTTACCTACAGGTGTGAAGGTAATTGGCACTAGATGGGTTTTTAAGAATAAAAGGGATGAAAGGGGAATAGTGATTAAGAATAAGGCTAGATTAGTAGCCCAAGGGTACACACAAGAAGAAGGAATAGACTATGATGAGGTTTATGCTCCTGTAGCAAGGATTGAGGCAATTAGGCTTTTCTTAGCTTATGCTTCATTTTTACGCTTCACAGTCTACCAAATGGATGTCAAAAGTGCATTCTTATATGGAACAATTGAAGAAGAGGTGTATGTTTCACAACCTACAGGCTTCATTCACCCATTACATCCAAACAAAGTGTACAGAGTAGTGAAAGCTCTATATGGCCTTCATCAGGCACCAAGAGCTTGGTATGCAACACTAGCTTCCTACTTATTAGAAAATGGATTTCAAAGAGGAAAGATTGATCAGACACTTTTCATCAAACAACACAAGAAAGATCTTCTGTTAGTGTAGGTGTATGTGGATGACATTATCTTTGGATCTACAAGGAAAGAAATGTGTTTAGAATTTGAGAAGCTTATGAAAGATAAGTTTCAGATGAGTTCCATGGGGGAACTTACATTCTTTTTGGGTTTGCAAGTTAAGCAATCATCTAAAGGCATATTTATTAGTCAAGACAAATATGTTGCAGAGATACTTAGAAAATTTCAATTTGCTGATTCAAAAATAGCAAGCACACCAATGGATTCTGAGAAGCACCTTCTGAAAGATGAAGATGGAGAGAGTGTGGATGTACACACTTACAGATCTATGATAGGCTCTTTAATGTACCTTACATCATCTAGACCTGATATCATGTTCCCTGTTTGTGTTTGTGCAAGATTTCAAGTAACTCCAAAGGTTTCTCATTTAACTGCAGTCAAGAGAATTTTTAGATATCTTAAAGGTCAACCAAGGTTGGGTATATGGTATTCTAGGGAATCTCCTTTTGACTTGGTAGCATATTCGGATAGTGATTATGCTGGTGCTAGCTTGGGCAAAAAGTCAACAACTGGAGGATGTCAATTCCGTGGGAGTAGACTTGTCTCATGGCAGTGTAAGAAGCAAACAAGTGTGGCAAATTCAACAACTGAAGCTGAATATATAGCTGCTGCAAGTTGCTCTAGTCAAGTTCTATGGCTTCAAAACCAACTTCTTGATTATGGGTACAATTTCTTAAACACTGTTATTCATATTGAGAATAGTAGTACAATTTGTGTTATTAAAAATCCATTGCAACATTCTAAAACAAAACACATTGAAATTAGACATCACTTTATAAGAGACTGCAATAAGAAAAAGTTAATTCAAGTTCTTAAAGTTACTTTAGAACACAACATTGCAGATCTGCTAACAAAAGCTTTTGATGTTTCAAGGTTTCAGTACTTGGTAGCAAGTATTGGAATGCTTAATCTTTAAATTTTCAATCTAATGTGTTTTTGTAAATAAATTTTTGTTTCTGCTGCTGGCTTTATATAATACTGCTGCTATTACAAAAGTTTGTGCTGCTAGTACAAATTTAAAATGTGTTATTCATACAGTTGGTCTTATGATTATTCTAATGCAAGACAAGTACTTTGTACTTTGTTCTTTTGGTTTTAGACTAACAATTTCAGGTATATATGAACATGTGAACACAAAGGAAATTTCAAGTGAAATGGAAGCAACACAATGCTGATATTGGCTGCTGCCATAATAGGTTTATGATGGACTGAGTTTGGGAATTTAAAACTCCTTAAAACTACTTTCTTGAAACCTAATTATGATATTTCACATTGAATTGATGACTTAGTTGATCAGATAGTAACTGATGCAACTCACTTTCTATCATTTTATACTTTCAAGTATAATGTGCAAGTCTAAGGACATCTGATAGAAAGAACAGCTAGTAAAAGTGAATCTAACACTTGTGTTAGAGATAACAATTACTATGAGCTGGAAACCCTATCAAGAAAACTCTTTGAATGAGTTTATCTTTACACAGGCAGTTATTTATAACTGAAAAACATTGGTTCTCACACAACCAGAGGTTGCTTTAAACCAAAATTTTGATTAAGTGTCTGTTATACACTTGATCCCTTCAAAATGGTTGAAAGCAGTATGATTTTTCAATTCTAAAATCATGAACATACTGTTAAGTCAAATAATTTCTTAAACAAGGATTTTCAAAGGATTCACAAAAACCATCCATTGATGGACCATGAATCAAATGTCTAATGAATCACCTCTCATAGGAGTTAACACACCTAGAAGTGATGAGGGCAGTAACTTAAACTCATAAGGAATTGATGGCTTCATGAACAATATCGTCTGACAACAATATTATGGATCAGATGATAAAGAAAGATATATTTTGGTACATAGTGAGATCTTCCAAAAAAGGGGAGGAAACAAAAGTTATTTGTATCTCAGGAGAGGAAACAATCTCAGGGGAGGAAATAATAGCCCAGAAAAGGAAGATAATCCAATAAAAGGAAGGAGAAGACAAGAGCATACAAGATGATGACATGAAGGTTGAAAATGATAAGAACATTCCAAAGGAGAAAGTTCTATCTAGGTCTGATGCGTTTCATAATAGAGGATTTTTATTTTATTTATTATCTCCAAATTTCACTTCAAATTTTAAAATTTTTTATTCTTATTACCATTATCTTTTCTAAGAAACACACACGAGCAAGTATACTCGTTCAATTGTAGTATTGTTGATGGTAAATAAGGTTCGTCCCAAGGAACTACTTAGTTGTGATTTTACTAACATTAATAGTATAGCACTTAAGATTGTCACGATCAAAAGCACTAGAAACGACTTAAACAAACAATGGTTTCAATTCAACTCAATCAAACAAACAATTAAATAAAAAGCATACTTGTTTAGGAACCATGACTAATCGTGATAGGATGTAGAACATGTTTGGGTGAAACTTAGAAGGCACATATCAAATTCTACAAGGACTTCTAGTCAACGGGTCATATCAAGAAAATCCATGTTTCTACTAGTTTCACGGGTGAGTCCTTTCGGCCAAATCTCATCCCACTATGCTAGCTCTTTTGTGATCAAATGTATGAAAAAGTTGATTAGTTAAATTGGTTCTTACGAGTCTTTTCAACCCAATCTCGTGATCAAATATTTTCGAATCCGTTTAAAAACTTGTATATTTGACATTCTTCACTTATCAAATACCAATTCGTTTGTCACTAACTCTTGGAATTAAATAATTATTAGAAGTCTTTTCATCCTTTAAATCCAACAATATTTAACCAACAAGTTTTAGGACACAAATTTATTTAAACAAACCTATAGAATTAATCACTTTTTCCAACCAACTAAACATCCAACATTCATACAACTAGTCACATCGTTCCCAAACAAGTATCACGAATCATTCCATAACAAGTTTCATAATAAAACATAACATTGTATTCAACTTCAACAATGTCAACATGATTAATAATAAAGAAATTTACCCAATAGTAAGATTACAATGAGTAATGAAAGAGTTATAGCACTCTTTGAGGCCTCCAATCGAACAAGGGAATCTTCCACCTCTTCTACTAGTTATCTTCCTTTAGAATGGCAGAGATTTTTGAGCTCTTTTGGGTTAGAAAGTAGTATAATCAAATCCTTATGATGTAAGGTTTGATTGTGAGTGTCCCCTCAAAAAGGGTGATTAGGGGTCTTATTTATGCTTGAAAGACACCCCCAAAACTGCCATGTTACATCAATAATCATAATTAAGAGGAAATGATCAGCCTTAATCTTTAATGGTGCTTAAAGTGGAGAGTTAATGCAACTCTTCATATCAGTTTTTCTGTAAACCTCAGGTTTAAAATGTAAACCTTGGGCATGGGCGACGGCTAAACCTCAGGCATGGATTCTAAACCTCAGGCATGAGATCCCTTTCTTAAACCTTGGGTTTGGAAACTAAACCTTGGGTTTGGACCCAACTTTCTTCACATAATTTAGCTTCAAGCTAGCATAGAGCTCCAACTTTAAACATACTTTTTGGCTCCTAATCATGACTTCATTTTCACATCTTTCTCTTGAACTTGAACATAATCATAGCATGAATCTTTATCTTGAACGGAAAACTTCACTTCGTGCATATTTACTTGATTTTGTCGACTTTTCTTCATCTTTTTCTCTATTTCCTTCGACATAGTTGTACCTGAATCTAAACACATCTTTTGCACCTTTTAAGCGTAAAATGTTCACAAATACAACCAAATAACATGCATAATCATAAGAATAACGCTTTAAAAACATGTTAGATTTGAGCGTTATCAAATCTCCCACACTTAAGTCTTGCTTGCCCTCAAGCAAAGTAATCATTTGGAAAATTATTTTTCAAATAGCCATTATCCATTATTTTTCTAAAATGTCACTAATTTCCCTTAATACCGAGGTAAAAAGTCAAAAAGTGATTTCTTTAATTTTATTTGTGAAATTTAAAAGACTAACTCGATCAAGCTAGATAACACAACTAAGCTCCTCACGAAAAGAAAAGGATAATATATAATTCACTCACACTCATTTCTTTTGTTTGGGGATATATTTACCCAATTGCTCAGTCGTGATTCATGTCATACCATAGGCTTGTACAAGTATCAAAACTAATCCAAATCATGTAAGAAATAAATTAATTTATCAAAGAGGACTTTTATTTGGGTTCAAGGCTTCAAGGGTAAATATCAACTCATGCTCAAATAGCTATTGTACAAAATATAATAGATCGTAAACAACGAATTCTTGAATAGTCAAATAACGGATGGTCACTAGTTTATACCTTGGATCGCTAACAACATTGTTTACACAACGGATGGTCAACAAAACACACTCTAGTTCGCTAGCAACGTTGTCCAACTATTCAAAAAAAAACCGGATGGTCACTACAATATTCATACATTCACTATTTTCACAAAAGCAAAAAGGTTGGCATAAGACATGGGATTATTTTGGTTAATATAATTTTCAAGAATCAAGTCAAATACCCGAATTACTTGATGCAAAAACAATCGAACCATGTATCCTCAAATGATTATAGCCTTTCATAACAATTCTTCCTTCCTCCTTTATTCATCCATCGATCAACATTCGTATAATCCTTTAGCGCATTGGCTAATTCTCACGATTATGGCTCATTAGCTTTTTTTTTTACTTCCCCCACACTTTGGATGAGCGTATACCTCAAAAAGATACAAATAAGAAGTAGCTACCTTCGTCTTCGTCAGAAAGGTATATTCAAAATACAAAGTGTAGACTCATAATCATCAAAAATTCTTCTGATCAACAACAAGTAATTCATCGATTCAACTTGACTAAAAAGGTAGGCTAAGGTTAAAGGCGCAAAATTTCTCTTTTTCTGGGTTGGAAATGAAAAGAAAGGCTCAAAGGGGTTGAACTAAGAGTATCTAGCACTAAAAATGAGTGCTAACAAATGGGTCCATGGAATTTAGCGATTAACTAACCAATGTGGCTAGCTAATATATCAATATATGTAAAATGGAAGGCCATTTGGTTTAATCCTAAGTCGCCTCTTATCATTTAAATTCATTTATATCACAAAAATGTGACCTTAATTTGGAATTCGTAATGCATGACAAGTACAAGTTCTAGAATCAATTCAATCACCGGCACACTCTTAGCAAGAAAATAGAATTTAAGCATAAAATATATGCTTCAAATAATAGGCTCAAATCCTCACATATTTGGTAGAATCGGCTAAAAATGCTCAAGCAATGTTATCAATCCTAAGAATAGATTCATTCACTTAACCGAGATTCGTTAAAAATTTTAAAATTGCCATTTTATGCTATTGGAAAATTTCAAGCTTTTTTTAATATATAAATTCTTCATGTGTAAAAACAACTACTTCCTTAAGGGCAATAAAAACAAAGTCCAAAATATAATCAAAAAAATAAAATAAAAATTGAATCATTTCCAGTATTTACTTCCCTCCCCCACACTTAAGTTTTGCATTGTCCTCAATGTGAAAAATTAACTTCAAAGTAAAGGAAATAGGGAAAATGAAATAGTAAATGACATCACCGAGAAATCAAGCGAGATCCTTATTTGGTGTTAAAACGCATGAGTTGGAAACTCCAAGCTCCAAAATATACCAATCATATGAACTAGCAATGATCTCATGGTATCACAATCCTGAAAAATAAGCAAAACAAAACAAAACACAAAATGCAATAATACCAATAACCAAAGGAAAAATCCTAACCATACATACTAATAATAATAATTCTAAGACATAATAGTACTAAGCAAACATGATAAAGCACGAATAAAACAGAAATATTGTTCAACACTCGTCATATCCATGAATGAAATTCAAATTCACTCATCATCCGTCTCATCTCCTGCATATGTAACCAAGGGACCAGATCCTATTCCTCCTGATGACGTTCCTGCTTCATAACTTTGCGTCCCAACATTAGAATAATACCCCGCAAAAGCTTCTTCGCTAACATTGCACCCTTCATTACTTGGACCTGTGCTATATGTTGGGTAGGGTACATGTCCCGAAGACTCTCCAACATTTTGTTGATTTTGTTGTGGTGGTGGTGGGTTGCGAATCACATTTTCAAGTCTATCAACCAAACACATCCTTTCATCATCAAGCAAATCTTTTAAAACCTTTTGTCAAGCTTCTCACATTCCTTTATCACTGTTATCTTTCTCAACTCTTCCTCCGTATCATATCCTAAAGCTTTTCCAATCTTAGTAACATAATGCCCACCATTGATAAAACCATGTTCAGACATGATAGCTGCCCTCTTCAAAAATATATACCACCAAAGTCCACAAGACATTCATATTTTTATTTGGATCCATAAGCATTTCTATTATCCACAAATCTGTCGCATGAACTTTGTGTTGACTATGCCCCCTATGCACAAATGAATTCACAATCACTTTGTGTAGAAGCTGGGCTAACGGTGAATGAACATCCCTTTCCCTGAAAGGAACAACACTATTCGGATCTCCTATTTGATTCCATATCTCCCTTCCTACATACTTGTCCGGTTCTATCTCTAGTTTAGCAAAATGATCTTCAAAATCTACATGCTCAAAATCATTCTCGTCATATAAACCAAGCAATTGCCCAAACTCTGGCAAAGTATACACATGATCATGTCCACATAACCTAAACCAAATACATTTCTCATCCATGATATCTTTCACCTTTTGGTTGAAATAAATGGTGGCGAAGAACTCTAGAAACCATTCTTTATAGATTTGCTTTTCTCCTCCTACAACGGCATATTCAAAACTTTGATCTTCATATTCTTGATCTCCAAATTCCGTACTCATCCTCCATAGGTCTTTAAGAGTGCCAATAAGATTATATTGTCTCAACAAATTTCCACTTACTAACTTAGGTACCGCGATTTCTTTCTTTTGTAGCTTTGCCAACCTCCTATTGTAGCATGCTTTCGTTTCTTTACCCAACTTATGCCATCTCAGATGTTCACTTGTTATGGGCATAAGATTAACAACTTCTTCGTCACTATATCGTTTATTCAAAGCAATGAGTGGGTTGACATTTACGTCTTGTTCAACTCGCTTCTACAAAACAACCAATCAAAACACCAGAGGAATATTGATATTAAAGGGGTTAGAGCATAGAATGGTTAACAAGAAGAATCAAGGAAAGAAAAAAAAAATAAATTTTTTTTACAGTTTCCCCATGCCGCCCGGTTTGTGTTTATGCCGGCGGTATGGGTTGGTCATAGGGTCTAGGCCGGCGGCATGGTTTCCTGGCCGTCGGTCTGCAGCTTCTTCTTTTTTTCTTTCACCAATTTATCACCAATTCTATCCTTTAATCCATAACTCCTAATTCCTTTCATGTCTCATTTTCAAGATCAAGATTAATAACACTAAATAGTGGTCCATATAACTAATCATCTAGGATTCAATCACTAATTCTTAATCATATACCACATCAAACCCATTTAATCTTGATAAATCATCCCCAAAATTTTGACATATATAAACCCTAAATCTTTTAATCATCAAATTCTCTCTCAATTCTCAATCATTTCATTCAATTCCACTACTAAACAATCCTAATAACCGATCTCTAGTAAACCCATCAACTAATTTCACTTAATTCGAACTATGACAAATTCGCCCAATTAAGAACCCTAAAAAAAATTGAATTCGAATTAGAACAATGTAAAGTAGTTGAGATAGATGTTACTTACTCTTTTTGATGCCATAGGATTTCTATCAACTTTATTGATCTCTAACCTTAATCTTTTTAAATGATGATGATGATGATGAGCTTGTGGTTTTTTTCTTTTTCATTTCCTTTCTTTTTCAAAGTTTCTGCACAATATTCATACTAAAGCCAAGGTTTAGTACTTGGACCGGAGGTTTGGTTCAAAAACCGAGGGTCTTGACACAAAACTCTTTTTTCTTTCTTCAAAAACATTCATTTACTGAATAAACATTTCCACAACTCCAAAACACAATCATCATTTCATTCAATCTTATCATTGATCAAGCTACACAAACTCAAAACTTCACTCAAACTTAAACATTTTTCATTACTTATTCTTATAATGACTCAAGAGCTAAAACACACTTCAAGTTAACAAAGAAATGCAAAACATCATAATAATAAGCAAACAAAATAAAAACTCATAAGAACAAAATGAGCACAAGCTTAATCATAAGCTTCTTTTATTCTTCTCCATCATTGCTTCTTTTAGTCAAAATAACTCCCAAACCTAAGAATATCCTCCGAATGAAACTTCCCCGAAAGAACTCTATCGGTTTCCTTTGTTTTGAAAGCACGAGTGAATCGGCGTCCACCCGGACTAGTAATCTCTATCTTAGTGTGCCAATCATTATCACCTTCAATCTTTTGATATTTGCTATAGCCATCCGATGTCCATTCAATATTCTTAAGCTTAATTGGAATGGAACCAAGGAAGTCAACCTTTTTCTTGAAAACTATAATGTTCTTGAATGGATTGAAGTAATTCTCCATAGCCAATGCTCTTTCCATATCATCCTCAATATGTTCAAATGATGGGGCTGTTTTCCCATATTTTGGATTGCCTTCATTGTCATGGCTTATATCAAATACATCTAACCAATCTTCATCATCCGATCCTTCATCGGCTAGAACTTTGTCTCTCTTTTTCGCATGGTAGATCCTTCTTGCTACTCCATCATCAATTTCCATAGTTCCTTTCCCATTATCAATAATTGCTCCTATTGTGCTCAAGAACGGGCGTCCCACCAACATAGGTGTCTCTCTATCAACAGGTACATGCATAATCAAAAAGTCACACAAGTAGGTTTGAAATCCAATTTGTAACCTCACATTCTTCACTTTTCCATAAGCTTTTGCCACTGTATTATCAGCCATCAATAAAACATCATTGGAAGGAATAGCTCTTCCCAATTCCATAATCTTATAAAGCTTATAAGGCATTATGCTAACACTTGCCCCCGTATCGGCCAATGCATTGATTGCAACAGTTCCATTCACTTTAAGTGGAATAAGATAATTACCCGGATCTTCTTTCTTTTTAGGTAACCCTTTCTCCATCACTTTCTCCTCTTCTTCTTCCTCAATTTCCTTCTTCGTATCAAGCTTCATTTTCTCCACCGAAATTTCATCCAATAACTTCCTATAGTGAGCATAATGTTCCAACACATGAAGTATTGGCTTTTCATTCAATAATTCTTCAAACTTCATAGTAATCTCTTCAACACATTTTGCTTCATCAATGGGTTCTTTGGTTGGTTTTTCATTTAGTGAGGGTGTTTTGTTGGAAGAACCTTCTCCTTTAATGAGTGTGGTAGGGTGTGGCAATGATGATGGTAAAGATATGAGACCTTTAAAGGGTTGGTATTTTTGCTTCAAACGGGTGGCCTTCCCCATTTTAACCATTTCCATACTTCCATTGAAACCATCTTCATTTTCACAAACTTCCTCCATTTGTTCAATCAGCCAACTAACATCTTTATCATCTTGCAATTCTCTAACTCTAACTTTCATTTCTCCCAAATCAAAATCAATAACACATTTGGTTGCCAACAAGAAATTTCGTCCAAACACCACGGAAGGATCCGTAGTATCTTCATATTCATCAATAACCAAATCTATGGCAAAAGTAAAACCATGAATGTCAATCTTCACATCCTTTGCAATTCTCCTATTATACTTGTCAACTTCAAATTTTCCATTTCCAAATTTTTCATAGAAAGCAATAGTCACATAACTATCATTTTGTCCAAGATTACATTCCGCATCCCAAGCTCCTAATCCTTCTACTCCACAAGGTGTAGAATACCTCATAAATGGCTCGTCATATTCTCTCAACTTAGCACGAGTAAAAGTAACTACCCGAGGCTTTTCATGCTCATATTCCATACTTTCAACTTCCTTCCCTTTCTCTTGCAACTTCACCTTTTCAAAATCAATCATTTTTTCATTCTAGACATAGCATCTCCCTCGTCCATCAATTCCTTTTCCAAGTAAACCAAAACTTCGCTAAGTGAATCCATAACTAAGAATAAACTAAACATACATAAACAACATATCCAAATCAAAAGTTAGGGGTTAGTCAAAATAAAACTAATTAACTACTAGGAAAAAAAAAATCATACAAAAGTTAGAACAAACTACATACAACAAAGGTAAAACAAGGAATACAATTAAGAACTTAAGAAAGAAAAGAAAATTAATTTTTTTTTCTCACAGATAGTCATGCCGGCGGTCTGAAAATCCAAACCGGCGGTATGGGCTAGGTGGTGTTAACAGAAACTTCATGCCGCCCGGTATGCATTTATACCGGCGGTATGAGACTTAGGAGATTTTTTTTTCGAAAACCGGCGGTTTGATAGGCCATGCCGGCGGTCTGAATTTCGCAACTTCACAGAAAGTTTATGCCGCCCAGTATGAGTTTATACTGGCGGTATGAGGAAAACATATTTTTTTCGTCTGCCAAACCAGCGGTTTTGGGATTCAAACCCGAGGTTTGCAGAAATTTTTTTTCAAAAATCATTTTAAAACTTGTTTTTTTTTTTTTTTTAGATTTCGACATCTTTATGCAACACTTAATAAGAAGGAGAACAAGGAAACTTATTTAAAATAAGACAAACAAACACTCAACAATCATTAACCAAACATGCAAATAAACAAGAATTGAAACTAAAATAATGCAAACAAATACTAAAACAACTTATACCATTATGTATACTAAAAATAACTAAAAATAATCATAGTCATAATCATAGTCCCCGGCAGCGGCGCCAAAAACTTGATGCGTTTCATAATAGAGGATTTTTATTTTATTTATTATCTCCAAATTTCACTTCAAATTTTAAAATTTTTTATTCTTATTACCATTATCTTTTCAAAGAAACACACACGAGCAAGTATACTCGTTCAATTGTAGTATTGTTGATGGTAAATAAGGTTCGTCCCAAGGAACTACTTAGTTGTGATTTTAGTAACATTAATAGTATAGCACTTAAGATTGTCACGATCAAAAGCACTAGAAACAACTTAAACAAACAATGGTTTCAATTCAACTCAATCAAACAAACAATTAAATAAAAAGCATACTTGTTTAGGAACCATGACTAATCGTGATAGGATGTAGAACATGTTTGGGTGAAACTTTAGAAGGCACATATCAAATTCTACAAGGACTTCTAGTCAACGGGTCATATCAAGAAAATCCATGTTTCTACTAGTTTCACGGGTGAGTCCTTTCGGCCAAATCTCATCCCACTATGCTAGCTCTTTTGTGATCAAATGTATGAAAAAGTTGATTAGTTAAATTGGTTCTTACGAGTCTTTTCAACCCAATCTCGTGATCAAATATTTTCGAATCCGTTTAAAAACTTGTATATTTGACATTCGTCACTTATCAAATACCAATTCGTTTGTCACTAACTCTTGGAATTAAATAATTATTAGAAGTCTTTTCATCCTTTAAATCCAACAATATTTAACCAACAAGTTTTAGGACACAAATTTATTTAAACAAACCCATAGAATTAATCACTTTTTCCAACCAACTAAACGTCCAACATTCATACAACTACTCACATCGTTCCTAAACAAGTATCACGAATCATTCCATAACAAGTTTCATAATAAAACATAACATTGCATTCAACTTCAACAATTTCAACATGATTAATAATAAAGAAATTTACCCAATTGTAAGATTACAATGAGTAATGAAAGAGTTATAGCACTCTTTGAGGCCTCCAATCGAACAAGGGAATCTTCCACCTCTTCTACTAGTTATCTTCCTTTAGAATGGCAGAGATTTTTTAGCTCTTTTGGGTTAGAAAGTAGTATAATCAAATCCTTATGATGTAAGGTTTGATTGTGAGTGTCCCCTCAAAAAGGGTGATTAGGGGTCTTATTTATGCTTGAAAGACACCCCCAAAACTGCCATGTTACATCAATAATCATAATTAAGAGGAAATGATCGGCCTTAATCTTTAATGGTGCTTAAAGTGGAGAGTTAATGCAACTCTTCATATCAGTTTTTCTGTAAACCTCAGGTTTGAAATGTAAACCTTGGGCATGGGCGACGGCTAAACCTCAGGCATGGATTCTAAACCTCAGGCATGAGATCCCTTTCTTAAACCTTGGGTTTGGAAACTAAACCTTGGGTTTGGACCCAACTTTCTTCACATAATTTAGCTTCAAGCTAGCATAGAGCTCCAACTTTAAACATACTTTTTGGCTCTTAATCATGACTTCATTTTCACATCTTTCTCTTGAACTTGAACATAATCATAGCATGAATCTTTATCTTGAACGGAAAACTTCACTTCGTGCATATTTACTTGATTTTGTCAACTTTTCTTCATCTTTTTCTCTATTTCCTTCGACATAGTTGTACCTGAATCTAAACACATCTTTTGCACCTTTTAAGCGTAAAATGTTCACAAATACAACCAAATAGCATGCATAATCATAAGAATAACGCTATAAAAACATGTTAGATTTGAGCGTTATCAAGGTCAAACGAAGAAAAGTTTCAATTTCAGTTTACCACGTTTGTTCATCACTTTCAAAGACATGCTGATAGATGATTTCACTTATTGAAACAAGCATCCAAGATACACATCATCATTGCCTCTTATAATTCCTCCATCCAAGGATATTGCACCATCTTTTAGTCCAAGATTGGAGCAATGTGTTGATATTGTTAAAGTCAAAGAACAAAGCAGATGAATTACTAAGAAGATATTCAATCTTGAAGAACAGAAGTGTTTGAAAGATCTTCACAATCCATGATTTAATTCAGAAACATGTTGAAATGGATTCACATGTTTAGGGGAGGATTGTTGGGAATTAAATATTCAAGAAATTTGATATCGGATTCTACTCAAAGAAATACTCTAAGTGTGATTTTGTTGCTAGTGCATTTGGTTCCTGCTGCTAGAACATTTGATCCTTCTGCTAGTGATAAATGATTCTGCTGCTAGGCTTAGCATTCTGCTGCTGTTGATCCTGCTGTTATTATACTTGTTCCTGTTGCTAGCGATAATCTCATTGCTGCTGCTAATGAACATTCTGCTGCTGAAAGGATAAGATTGAAAAGATATTATTTGTATTTTGGTCAACAATATACGGTAGATAATATCTTACCCCATGTGCTTAGTTAACAAGTTGTGTACACAGATACATGTTGTATCTTATGTACTGACACACTCAAGATAAGTTAACAAGTAAATCGGCTAGACTTTAAGCAATATGTAAAGATCTTCTTGGACTATAAAAGAAGATCTTAGACTCGATATTATGTGTCGATGTTAAGTGTCCATGTGTGTTATTATTAGAGCTCATATAACTATTAAGACATAGAACAAACACAAGAATATCACAAGTTAGAAAAACTTAAGATTCAAGGTTGTAACCCTAGTGATATTTCAAGATCACTCGTATTATTTTGAATAATATTGAATCGTTTTGGTGAAAAGCTTTCATTGTTCATTGTCATAGAACAAACATAACCATTCCATTTCCACATCACAAATAACCTTCTAAGTGTGGTTAAGTAAATTCCGCGTACTTAATCATATTAATTCAATATATCATACACACAAAGTCACAAGGTTTAACCACCTTAACCGTGTGTCGAATCCTAACACTTTAACAGAATCCCATGTGATTCTTTGACGAATCCCTTGTGATTCATACAGAACCCCATGTGATTGTTGTAAAAAAAATCTCAATACTAATAAAGAGTGTATGCTTTAACAGAATCAGACTGATTTACTCCATTACAAATCAAAATACAATCAAACTTGATTCATGTTAAAAAGTCTAATAATTACCATCCATGTAGGTCTACCTTATCCTCAAACACAAAATATCTATAGACATCAAACCATAAAAAACTAAAAGTTGTTCTCAACTCAATCTTCACAAGAAAGATGTCTGCCACATCACCTCTACAAACACTTTCATTTTCAAACAAACTATTTGTCAATGGTCACAAGTTGTATGCACCAACTAGAGTCCAATCTCTAAACGTGAACCCAAATAGAGTATCTTTAACTGTAGTTGAAGCTGTTGGTGATGTGTCCTCAGAAGGCACAACTTACTAGATCGCTGGTGCAGCCTGCAATGTTAATTAAATGGCAACTATTAAGGCACGGAGGGAGTATTTGTATATGTGATGTTTCATGATGGCTTCTAATGAATGTGTGTTTGTTTGTTTGCATATCATGTAGTATTGAATAAACAAAAAAGAATATAACTGGATCTATTGCAATGTGACATTGAATTATTAGTTGAAGGTGATTGTTTATGAGGTTAACATAGAAAACAAGGGTAAATAATGGCTTATAAGTAATATTAGTATACTCTTTAGAATCAGTTAAAGCTTATTTGGTCCCTAGGTGTTTAGATAATCAGTTGCTTACCAACTGAAGTTGGTTAGTAAGACATAATTAACTGATTATTGCTACTTATTGTTTAGCTAATCAGATGCTTATTAGTGACTGGATTTGGATTGAATTTGTTCTATGTGATTAGATACCAAACTTTATTACCTTAGAAGTAGATCAGTCATGGAAGATAAACTTTATTACCTCACTGGAAAAAAATTTCGATCACTTTCTGGCGACAAAACCACCGTCACCGACCTCACCTTCGAATGCACCGAACGACATCTGCAACGTCAAATCTTCACCTTCACCTAAACCGGCGGGAGAGATTTGTAAACCGGCGGTTATTTTTTGGTGGTGACGGGATGTGTGTGTTTTTTCAATGAGAAAGAAACTGAGAAAGTGAATGATGGTATAACAAACCCCTGACATTGAGTTATTGAGATAGTAGAATTACCAAAATGCCCCTCGTTAAATAATTAAATTAAAATGTCAATTAATCTTAGCCATTGGATTGAAGTTGGATGGGTGGTTGAGATCTCTTGATTTGTTCTTTAGATAATTTTTGCTCCGCATTGAAATTTTGTCTAATAACTATAATGCATTTAGGATATACATTATTAGAATTTTTTTTATGTTTTAAATTAACATATCTTACTGGTCTTAGTTTTGGCATGACTAATTGTCATGCCTAATTTTGTGTCTAATGAGAATCTTCATACGCTTGGTACGATCAATGGTAAGTTTGAGGAGAGACAAAGAGGAGTTATAAATTGTACATTCCATGTGTCCAACAATAATTAGATTAGGTATAATAATAGTCATATGAATTAGACATGCAAATCATTTCCCTTCTTATAATTGAATTCAAAACTACACTAATTCAACATTAAATTAGAGTATGAAGCCGATGTTACAATAATAAAATATAACTACAATATTGCACATAATAATATAAAATATCAACTTCTTCAGTCTCTCTTACACCAAAGTTGCGGCTAAAAACCCACCAGCCACGGCTGGAAGCCCCAGAAGTCTCCAGGGCGGTTCTCAGCCATGGCTAAGACCCTCTCAGCCATAGCTAAGAGCCTTAGAACCTGCACAACACTTCACAACTTGCATATTTGACTCAAAACTTGACTTCCGGGACTCGTCACTTCACAATAAGTTCTAGAAATTATTAACACAACATAATACATCACTTTCATAAAACATTTGTGGTCTATACGACCTGTAAACATATAATTTACGGGGTTTACCAAACACCCGTTTTCAAACACCATTTGAGCATAGCTCATTAATACATAAAATTTTGGACTCGACACTTGAAAAATATTATTTACAAACCATTTAACAATATTTTAACTTCGACTCGGGGGGTTCAACATGATATAGCTCAGCATTCTAACTATGCTTGCACATATAACCAATAAGCTTTCCAACCCATGCCCAATCCTAAACGTTTTACCAATGCTTTACCTTCTTCACAAGAACCTACAAAACGGTTAAGCAACAAAACCGTAAGTGAAACGCTTAGTAATTAAAAGACATAACAAGCTATTATATATCATTAATCATAATTTGCATCATAAAATCTCAGACTTTCCTTTATCTCTAGATCATCAAGTTAGTATTTCCATCCTTCTTTCTCTTCCAAGTAAACACAAACACACTCTCTAGAATATTTGGGAAAGTCTAAGATTTTTCTAGGATATATCTAGTTAGTTAGGACTTTGTCCAATTGATACCTTTGGTCCCTTTAGTCCTAATCCTTCATATTTGGCCACACTAAACCTTCTAAAACCATAATACATTTAACATGAACTAATACTTAACTAAACTTTGACTATCATTTTTGACCAACCAGTTACGTAAAGCCTTTGACCTTATAAAAGTCATAGTCAAACTAGCTTATTTGTTGGCATACTCATAATTTAATGCCTAAAACCGGTTTTGGGGTGTTACACAAAAGTTGATTGCAGATTTTGGACTGCTTGCTCTATCTAGTGAACCAACTGATAGAGATCCTAAATTGAAAAATATTACTGAGTACCAGAAGTTGATTGGTAAGCTCATATACTTAACCGCTACTAGATTTGATATTGCTTATATAGTTTCTTGTTTTAATCAGTTTATTCACAACCCTTTATAATTTCATCTAGATACTGCTCTTAACATAAACAGATACTTGAACGTTCCTCGAGGTAAGGGTTTAAATACTTTAAAGAATGTTGCATCTGGTATTGAGCTAAAAGCATACTCAGATACAGATTGGGCAAGGTGTGTCAGAACAAGGAGGTCTGGTTATTGTATCTCTATGTATGGATCATTAGTCTCTTGGTAAACTAAAAAACAAAACCTAATTTCTACATCTTCAATAGAAGCAGAGTATAGAGCTCTTGCATCTGTTACTTCTGAAATTATTTAGGTCTTAAAGATTTTAAAAAGTTTTCATTATCAAAATATTTTCATGTGAAAGTGTTTTGTGAAAACAATTCAGTAATTAAGATTGTTGTCAATCCCATTTTTCATGAAAGAACAAAGCATTTGAAAATTGATTTACACTTTGTAAGAGAAATAATAATTTCTGGCGTTATTGAAGCTGTCAAAATAGACTCTATTGATCAAGTAGAAAATTTTCTAACAATGGGATTGGATAGAAAACAACACAATTTTTTTTGTTCTAAACTGCAGCTTATTGACTTATTCAAGAATAAAATTAAGGGAGGGTGTTAAAAATATGTTTTCTTCTGGAAATATAACTTGAGGGACTAATCGTGCTGTTTTGTAAAATGCAGTTTAAGCTTCTAATCTAGTACAAGGGCTTAGTTGGAATTCTTTGAAAGTTGAAGTGGCTAAAGTGCAGTCTTTGTGCAAGTTTGAAGTCGGGCTACATAAGCCTTATCGTAACCTATCTCATATCTCTCAGACGTCTCTGTCAAATAACTCTCTCTCACACACACAAATCTCTCTCATATTCATTCTCTCAAAGTTCTGTTGGTTTCTCTTGTTTTGTAATAGAACATTTATCATTTAAATAAATGCTATACGACTAAATAGGAGGAGTATAGATTGTGGTTAATTCGTGTAACTGGCTGAGATCAGTTCTTGTGTTTTGATTGGATTAAGGTTCAATAAAAGTTGTGGGCGTTGTATTTTTTTTTAAATTTGTTCATATATAATTAAATTTTTTCGCACTTTCTAAAAGCCTATGCAAATGATATTTCTATTGTTGTGCAAGCACAATTATTCTCAGTTTCACCACTTGGTAAAATGGTGATTTCATATTGCTCTTGTTAATAGAAATAAACCGTAAAAACGTTTGTTAATATTTATCGATCTCTTTAAGTTTTGTCGATAACAAAAATAAGATTATGTAAAAGTATAAATCTAAACATTACATGCTTTACATTTACCATTTACCATTTACATACAAATATACTTACTTGTATTAAAGGAAATGCATGAAAATGTATTGGGTAATCCATAACCCATAACCCATAACCCATGGAGCTTGATCCATAACCCATGACCCATTGCATGACATCATGCATGACTTCATAATGGGTAAAACCCATGACCTATGACCCAAAGTCCATAACCTATGACCCAAGATGTCTTTGACATCATTCATGACATCACATGACCCATGGACCTTGACCAATAACCCAAAACCAGGAATGGTAACCCAAAGTACGGACTAGTGCTATCAAATAGCCGGATCCCTGGGTTTGGTCTTACCGGATCCCTTTGGGAAGGGATCCGCCGGATCCGGGTGAACAGTGCTCAGAATTGCCTATAAATAGTGAGTCATTTCTCTATTGTTTCTCACCCCACTTAGATATATCTTCTCTCTATATCCTAAGTTCTCTAACCTCATATCTAAAGATCATTCTTGTACCTTTCTTTCTCTTGTGTTCTCAAGGTTCTTCTTACAAGAGGAGATCACGCTTTCTAGCATATGAGCCATTCTTCTCCTCAAGTTTCTCGGACTCTTCATCACCTCAAGACCAATGAGTTGCCTCTTGTTGTTGATACTTTTTCTTGTATTCTCAAAGTTGTTGTGTTAGATTGGTCCGCCGTGTTAAGGACTCGGTATTTAGCTTTGTATCGGAAAAAGTGTAAGCAACGTTGTGAAGTTTCTCCACTGGTTGAAGGAGCTTGTTGACATAGTATTTACGAACTCTCGAGTTGGGTGCTCAAGGTGTGAAGTAGGGCAAGGAAGGTGTCCTTGTAGTCGAACCACTATAAACCATTGTGTCACTCTTCTATCTCTTTATCTCTTTACTTTCATCATATTTATTTCTTTTCAAGCAACTTGCATTATCCATATCTCAACTTCCAAAGGTTTCACATACTATCAATCTAAAGTTTTATAAACCAAATTTAAATCGGTAAAAACTATTCGACCCCCCTTTTAGTTTTCTACAATTGGCATCAAGAGCAGGTTTTATAAAAAGTTTTTAAGTAAATTGTATTTTAAAACTTTTTTGATCAAATGGATTTCGAAAACTACTAAGAAGGGCATTCTATGCAAAGACCACCACTCTTTGAAGTTAATAGTTTCATATATTGGAAAAATAGATTTGAAACATATGTGAAATCTAAAGATATTGATCTTCGGAATATTATTGTTGATGGGGATTATGTGCCGGTATTTGAGAGTATCTCTATCGATAAAAATGAGGTCGGGTCCTCGGTTTTAAAATATGAACAAAAGAAAATGCTTTCTAAAAATAATGAGGCAAAAATGGTTTTATATACTGCCTTACCTAAAATGGAATATGAAAGAATTTTAATGCATAAAACCACTAAAGATATTTGGAATTGTTTGGTGATTACTCATCAAGGAAACAAACAAGTGCAAAATAATAAAATCGATTTATTTTTTCAACAATATGATCAATACTCAATATTGGATGATGAAAGTATTGATAATGTATTTGCTAAATTTAATACTATTATTACTTCACTAATTGCACTTGATGAAACTTTTTCCAGGCGTAATCATGTCAGGAAATTATTAAGGGCACTTCAAGCTAAATGGAGACCGAAGGTAACGGCAATAGAAGAGTGGAAGGATTTAACAATCCTCTCACTCGACGAGCTCACTGGGAACCTCAAAGTCCATGAGATAGTATTGACAAAAGACTCCGAGGCCACAAAAGAAAAGAAGGAGAAATACAAGTCACTAGCTCTAAAAGTTAAAAAGGAGTCTAGTGATGAAGACGCTTCATCCTCGGATAGCGATGATGAAGAATATGCCATGGCCGTAAGGGATTTCAAGAAATTCTTTAGAAGAAGAGGAAGGTACGTAAAACACCCTTACGATGACAAGAAAGGCTTCCAAAAATTTAACGAAGAAAAGAAGGTTAACGAAGAGCGAAGGTGCTTTAGATGCGGTGATCCAAATCACTTCATAAGTGATTGTCCCAAACAAGCGTTTCTTAGCGGCTTGTGGTATCCAAGTGAAGAGGAAAAAGATGAGATTTGTCTCATGGCCAAAGATTCAAATGAGGTACGTTCCGACTCTCTCTGTTATAGTAGTTCATCCTTAGATGATGAATCTCTAAGCTTAGAATATAACAAACTTTGCAAAATCAGTCTTAAAGTCATTAACAAAAACAAACTTTTAAAAGATAAAAATGAACTCTTAGAAAACGAAGTTTTTTAGCTAAAGGAAAATTTTAAAAGACTTGAAAAAGGAAAAGAAGCAAGTGTAGAATGTAAACTGTGTGTAAGTCTTCAAACGATAATTGATCACCAAGACTCTAAAATTGCTAGACTTACTACACAATGCTTAGAAAATATAATAGAGACACAACAAATCAAGAACAATAAAGATGGGTTAGGTTTTACAGATTGTATGCCTTCGACTAGCGAAGAGAAACCAACTACATTTTTTCAATCTGTTGTACCATTTGTTTCTGAGGTGGCGGATCCGGTGGATCCCTTGAAAAAGGATCCGACTAGGCTTAACCAAAGGATCCGGCCATCTAGTACAGCAAATCCTAAGTTTGACTCGTCCAAATCATCTAGAAAAGAGTTTGTGGTAGTAACTAAAAAGAAAACACCTAGTGTTTCTACTAAAAATGTTAATGTACCACATCATAGTAAGGGAATTCTAAGAAAGGCAAATACTAGACTGACACCCACAACAACGTTTAGAAGACCAAAAGCACCCTACCCAAAAAGTAATTTTGATCAAATGGGATGGAACAACGGTTTTCCAAATGGTTACCAAATTCCAAATTTTGGACCTTGGAACTATCTTCCTTTCATGAACCAAGTAAACGGTTTATTTAACACTAATTGACCCATGAGACATTGGGGACCAAACGCTTGAGTTTCTTTGTGCTTATAGGTCTGTCTAAAGGTTGATCTAGAACCGAATGAATGGATAAAAGACAGCGGATGCATAAGGCACATGACGGGAAATAAAAGTCTATTCTCATCTTACAAGGCTTGTGATGGAGGTAATGTAGTATTTGGTAATGGTAAAAGCAAGATCCTCGGCAAAGATACGATATCAAATAAATCTTAAACCATTAATGATGTGTGTCACATAGATAACCTAGGATTTAATCTACTAAGTATTAGCCGAATAGTTGATAAAAAATGTGATGTCCTATTTAGTGAAACCGGAAGTAAATTACTTAAAAATGGAATCACCATAGGCCAAGGGATTAGGAAAAACGGTCTTTTCATAATGAAAATCGGCAACTCACCTAAAGATAAACTTTGTGTAACTTCAATAGATGATACTTTGACTATTTGGCATTGAAGATTGGGTCACACCAATATGCGACTTATACAATCGCTATCTTCTAAAGAGCTTGTTAGAAACTTACCAAAATTAAAATACGAGCAACATTTTTGTGATGCTTGTAACGTTGGAAAACAAGTCCATGCTAGTCATAAAGCTAAAAATATGGTTTCAACTACTAAGTGTCTAGAACTATTACACATGGATTTATTTGGTCCTTCGGCTATTTAAATTTACGGAGGAAACTTCTATACTTTGGTAATAGTTGATGACTACTCTAGGTATACATGGACTAGATTTTTGAAAAACAAAACCGAAGCTTTTGATCATTTTGAAATCTTAAGTAAGAAGATTAAAAAACAACTAGGTTCATCAATAGTGTCAATCCATCCGGATCATGGTCGGGAGTTTGATAATGAAGTACAATTCGGAGCTTTTTGTGACGCTAATGGTATTACTCACAATTTCTCGGCTCCACGTACTTCACAATCAAACGGGGTAGTTGAACGTAAAAATCGCACTTTATAAGAAATGAGTCGAACCATGCTAAATGAACAATTTATTCCTCAAAAATTTTGGTGTAACGTTGTCGATACATCAACATACATTCTAAATAGAATCCTAATTTGACCATTTTTTGGAATGACTCCTTATGAGTTATTCAAAGGTAAAAAGCCATCCTTAGATCACTTCAAAGTTTTGGAGGCAAATACTTTATCCTTAATACAAAAGACTATCTCACAAAATTTGATCCTAAATCTACCGAAGATATTTTCTTAAGATATTCACCAAATAATAAAGCATACGTAATACTTAACAAAGAAACTATGAGAATAGAAGAGTCTTTAAATATTAAGTTCGATGAAAGTCCTCCTCCTAAATCTCAACCTCTCGTAGATGATGATATAATAGAAAGTCAAATCATTGAAGAACAAGTTAATGAGTCTAATAACAAGGAAGATGAACTATTAAATAAAGAAATAGTTAACGTTAAAGAGTCTAAAAACCATCCTTTGGAAATAGTCAGAGGAAAATTAAATGAAAGAACTTTACGTTCTCAAGCTCAAAACCAAAGTAATCATTTTTGTTTTGTGTCTTCTCTAGAACCTAAAAACGTTAACGAAGCTATTAAAGACAAAAGTTGGATAATGCCTATGAAAGAAGAGTTAAATCAATTTGTAACTAATGATGTTTGGAACCTTGTTCCACCTCCTAAAAATCAAACAATAATTGGTACAAAATGGGTTTTCAAAAATAAACTAGATGAAAATAGGATAGTATCCTGCAACAAAGCTAGACTTGTTGCACAAGGATATAACCAACAAGAAGGAATAGATTTTGATGAGACCTATGCTCCCATAGCTAGATTAGAATCTATAAGAATCCTTTTAGCTTATGCCTGTGCTAAAAATTTCAAGCTTTATCAAATGGATGTTAAAAGTGCTTTTCTAAACGGGTTCATAAATGAAGAAGTGTACGTGTATCAACCTCCTGGTTTTGTGGATTTTGAAAAACCAGCATATGTATACAGACTCAAGAAAGCTCTCTATGGTCTTGCAAGCTCCTAAAGCTTGGTATGATAGACTTAAAACTTTTCTTATAGATAATAAATATAAAATGGGTCTAGTAGATAATACATTGTTTACAAAGAAAAATGAATCACATATTATTATTGTTCAAATTTACGTGGACGATATTATATTCGGATCTACTTGTCAAGAATTGTGTGATGATTTTTCTAAAATCATGCACGACGAGTTTGAAATTAGTATGATAGGAGAATTGAATTTCTTTCTTGGTCTACAAATCAAACAATTAGAAGATGGTATCTTCTTTAACCAATCTAAATATATTAAAGAAATGTTAAAGAAATTTGGACTAGAAGATTTGAAACCAATGAAAACACCAATGTCATCCGACACTAAACTTACCAAAGACGAGGACGGTGAATCTTTTGACGATACCAAGTACTATGGTATGATAGGTAGTCTACTATATCTTACGGCTAGTCAGCCGGATATTATGTTTAGTGTATGTATGTGTGCTCGCTTTCAAGAAGATCCTAAATCTTCACATCTCGAAGCGGGCAAAAGAATCTTCAGGTATATAAAGGGTACAACTCAATTGCGGTTATGGTTTCCAAAAGGTACGGGGGTTCGAAACATTTGTATATGCTGATTCTGACCATGCAGGTGATTATGTTGATCTCAAAAGCACAAGTGGCATTTGTACATTCATGGGATGTTGTTTAACATCAAGGTTTTCAAAGAAACAAACCGCACTTTCCATTTCTACCACCGAAGCAGGATATGTGTCAGCAGGCAAAGCATGCCAACAAGCACTATGGATGAAACAAGCTCTTGTCGACTACGATATTCATCTGAGCGACATTGCTATCCTCTACGACAACAAAGGCGCCATCGACCTTAGCAAGAATCCAATTTTGCATTCCCGCACTAACCACATAGAAATACACCATCACTTTCTTAGAGATAATGTCCAGAAAAGAAACATCTCCATTGAGAAAGTTTCTTCCGAAGACAACATTGTCGACATTCTCACCAAGCCATTGAAACGTGAACCTTTCAACCTACTCCGATTAGGTCTCGGCCTTATGGAACAAACATCTTAATCTCCTTTCTAACTCCTCTTTCAATAAGGTATGTATTTATAATCTTCTCTTCTGAGTCTAGGATCTCTATTTCTTTCACAAATCTCAAACACTCAAAATAATAGGGTTTATGTTTACACACACACACACACATTTATATATATATATATATATATATATATGTATATATATATATATGGAATATATTAGCTAAAATTTTTTGTAGCTAATTAGCTACAATTTTGTGCTATATATGTGGGTCCCTGATTCTTTTTGTGGGTCTCTAATTCTTTTATGTAGGTCCTGATTCATTGGTTGTGTATATTTTGTTAAGGGATTGTAGCGAATTGGCTATAAAATTTGTAGCCAAGCTATATATATATATATATATATATATATCTATATATATATATGTGTGTGTGTGTGTGTGTGTGTGTGTGTGTGTTTGTGTATGTGTGTGTGTAGGGTCTGGTTCTAGGGAAAAGTGTAATTAGATAAAAAAGTGAAAAAAAAAGTTACAAGGTATAATTTGACAACAGTCCAAAGATAAGGGGTAAAACTAAAACATTAAACAAAAAACACGCCTATCTCATTTACACCCTGACCTTATCTCATTTACAGCACACACCACACCCGTTTTCTCTCTCTCTCTCTAAAACCCCAATCCCGATCAAAAAAATGACCGCCAATTATCTCAGAACAACACCACACACCATCCCACCGTCTCCATCGCCACCACCATACAACCACCGCACCGCCGCCAAAAACCACCACAACAGAACGAGATCAACACCATACCACCACCACAACATTATACCATCAGATTAAAGACGATCATCAGATTAAAGACGAGAAACAAGTTTCGAAATCGTAAGTGCCCTAATTCTGTATATTGATCATTTTTTTGATTTAAAGATGTTATAGTTGTGTATAATTATCAATTTCAGCAACTAGAATGAAGGAATGACATTGCGAGAATTATAAAAATAACTACCGATTTTTAATTACAGATGTTTTTAATTTTTATGTTATTTTAGTGCATCAAATTATCAATTTCAGCAACTAGAATGAAGGAATGACATTGCAAGAATTATAAAAATAACTACAGATTTTTAATTACAGATGTTTTTAATTTTTATGTTATTTTAGTGCATCATTGTGAAAATTATAAATAATTAGTTTTATTGTGGAATGGAATGACATTTAAGAAATTAGTATGTATAAAATTACATTTTAGTGGATCTGTGTAAATAGTATGTTATAGTATTTATTTGTCTAAATAAGTGTCAGAATTTAATTAATAGCATATTTTTGTTAGATTATAGCATCGCGAGATAGATTGATGCATCTATTGTGTATCCGTTGTTTAATTTAATTTAGGGCATCAGTTGTTAAATTCGGATGAAAGTAAGAATTTTTTTGTTCGAATAAATATCATCTTTTTGTTTAATTTAGGGCATCAGTTGTAGAATATGTATGTCAATGTAGAATAGTGTGCTTGGTGCATCTATATTATGTGTTACAGCAACTGTATGTGTTTGGTGCATCTATATGTGTTAGGCGTATGTGTTAGAGCAACCGTAATGTTACAGCTTCTAGTGTTTGGAATTGAAATCTTGTTTGGCAATTGGATTTCTTTTTGGACGCTACTAATGAAACGCTTTAGTGAATAGCAGGGACATATGTTTGGTGCATCTATATTATGTGTTTGGTGCATCTATATTATGTGCATCTGTTATAGAATATAAGGGCATCTGTTCAGTTTAATTGGTGCATCTGTTTAGTTTAATTGGTGCATCTAATTTTTTTAATTAGTGCATCTGTGATGTGTTCAAGAAGGTATACTTATGAGTTATGATCAATAGAATTTGTAGCTGTTTCTAGTTGACCATAATTGCAAGAAATTTGGCTTCAAACACTCTGTGATTTCAGTTCATGATGTGTCTTCATTATATGTCAATCACATGGTTCATGTATTCTTCTAAAATTTACATTATTGAGCATAAGGGCTCCCTTTAGCGGGGTTGATTCTAAACTTGTAGTTGACTTCTTAACATATATGGAACTGCAATACTTTTAAAGATTTGGATTCTGATTGCTGATAGTTATGCGGCTAGTGATAATGTTTACCAATAAAAAACTGCTGAATAATGTGTCCCGCTATCTACATATATGTATACGTAATAGTATTGCAACAATATATCTTGAACAATCCCTTTTCTCACAATTACCTTATTCTGTCTTTAAATGTAGTGCGCATGCAGGAACTATACCATGTGGGAAGCCGGTGCTATGCTCAGTTGTACCTTGTCTCTGCAGCATGCACTACATGAAAGCTCAGCAGCACGTCGTTCGTGCCTTGAGGAAAGCCGGTCTAAACATTACTTCTGCCAAAAAGTTTGCTCCAAAGTTCCATGTAATAGTGACAGAATATGTTCGTGAAATAAAGGAGAGATGGAAGAATGCTTTGAGGGAAAATCAGAAGAAGATTGTGCCTAAGCTTGAAATCGAGAACTAAATGCCCCATGCCTGTGCAGGTAGTATAAATCATTTACATGGGTACTGCCCCCTTTGTTGTGTATTGGCAATGTACAAAGTTTAAAGCAGAGTTTACTATCTTGATAGTTATAAATCATCTAATTGGTGGGCATTTCTTGACTTGAACGGGTTTTGAATGTGTATATAGAAGGTTGAAAATCTCAGTATAGAGAGGTATATTAGGTTAACTACATCTGCACGTGTTTTGGTTGTGTTTGATTTTTGATTGCTATGTCTAATAGTTATCTTACACTACAACAAAAGTGGCTTTTTAGGACCCTTTGTGTGGGACGGTATGATAATAGAGTCCTAAAAAACTGTTTAATAGGACATATGAGCGTTTAGGGTCCTTTTTAAATATTTGCTACTTAGGCGGTGTCCTAAAAAGTTATATAATAGGATGGTTGATTATTTGGGGTCCTATTATCATATAACTTAATAGGACACTTAAAATATGGATCCTAATAAATTACTTTATAAGACATTTAGTTGTTGGTGTCCCATTATGTGATAGTGTAATACGAAACTTGATCACTAGATGTCCTATTATGACATAACCTAATAAGACCCTTGACACTTGGGTCTTATAACTTTAACCTTTATAGGACGTTTATTCATTATGGTTTTATTATAATACACCATAATAGGACACTTGAGTTTTGAGTCATAAGACATCAGTTAGTTAAAACGCTTATTCACAAAAGTTTTATTATAACAAAATTTAATATGACCTTTGACACGTGGGTATTATAACATTAACCTTTATAGGACGCTTATGTACAATGGTTTTATTATCGTACACCATAATAGGACATTTCATTTTTGAGTCATATAACATCATTTTTTTTAAAACGATTATTCGCAAAAGTATTATTATAACAAAACTTAATAGGACCCTTAAGACGTGGGTATTATAATGTTAACCTGTATAGGACGCTTATGCATAATGGCTTTATTATCATACACCATAATAGGACATTTTATTTTTGAGTCATAAAATATCAGTTTTTTAGAACGTTTATTCGCAAAAGTTTTATTATAACAAAACTTAATAGGACCCTTAAAGGACGCATATTCATTATGGTTTTATTACAATACACCATAATAGGACACTTGATACATAAGTCATAAAACATTAATTATTTAGAACGCTTATTCGCAAACGTATTATTAAAACATAACTTAATATGACACTTGACACTTGGGTCCCATAGATTGATACACTATTATAGGGCACTTGATATTTGAGTCATAAAACATCAGTTTTATGGAACGCTTATTCGCAAACGTTTTTTATTATAACAAAAGTTAATAGGACCCTTGACAATAGGGTCTTATAACGTTAACCTTTATAGAACGCTTATTCATAATTGTTTTTTTATGATACACCATAATATGACACTTCTTTTTAGAGTCATAAAACATCCGCTTTTTATAATGCTTATTCATATTAAGTTTTATTAAAACATAACTTGATATGACACTTGACACTTGGGTCTCATAAATTCATCCACCATAATAGGACACTTGAAATTTGAGTCATAAAGTATCAGTTTTATAGAACGCTTACTTGCAAAAGTTTTATTTTAACAAAACTTAATAGGACCCTTGACACCTGTGTCTTTTAACATTAACCTTTATAGTACGCTTATTTGTTATGGTTTTATTATCATACGCTATAATAGAACACTTCTTATTTGAGTCATAAAACATCAGTTTTTTAAAACGCTTATTTACAAAAGTTTTATTTAAACATTACTTAATACGAAACTTGATATTTGGGTCTCAAAACTTGATACACCATAATATGACACTTGATATTTGAGTCATAAAAGATCAGTCAAAGCGCTGCGGCGGGGTCTTTTTTTTTCTTTTCTTTTTTTTTCTTTGGTTTACATTTATGCGTTATTTTTTTTTATTAGTTGCGGTGACGTTATTAGAAAATTGGTTTAGTAACATTTTGTTTCTATCTTTTTTTTTTAGCCAGTTGGTTTGCCCACAAAGTTATTCCATGTGTAATAGTCGACACATAACATGTGGGTAACTTTCCCACAATAATACGTGGGTAAACTTTCCCACATATTTGTCGTTTGTAAGAGTTATGGGTAACAACCCTTTTGAATCATGTAGTTCAAATAATACACAAATCTGAAATAACCAAAACCTGTCATTAATAGTAGACTAGTAGACATGCCATATTACTATATAACATTTATTCCATGATTTCCATTTCTTAACATAAGCACCATCAAGTTCACGGACTTTAAAGAACCATAAAAACAAGTGAACAACAAGGCATACAATTAATTTTAGAAGAAGAATGTTAGAAACACATTATTTGAACGAAAACTGCATTATCTAGACATTGGATTCAACTTATTCTCCATCTTGATTCTCATCTCCTGCGTCTACGTTAAAGATTTTAGGATAAATTAGATGGTTGTAAAACAAAATGATACTATATTAAAGATCAACTTAAAAACATATACTATAACAGTCTATTTAAAGTTCATTATTTTGTGTTATATAGCATGTACGACAAATGTACCGTGGTGCACCCCTCGTCCTATTAGGAGCTGCAGCCTTGGATTCACAGTGCTTGAAAAGATGTTCACCCTTGTCCTGAATAACAATAGTACTTAAGTTGTTAACATTAAGTACCAAAAAATTAGACCGAAAAATTTGTATAGATATGATGCATACAGAACCTTGTGGTTTGCTATCCAGTTCTAACTAGTTAACCGACTTGACAAGTTCTTCCATCTACCTTGTAAAAAATACTTGGTTAAATTAGTATTAAAAAAAAATTAAAATTTCTCCAACTGAATTTGGCTAGCACCTTTTATGTTAGTAATCTGGTGCTCATGAGTTTTCTAACTTGATTGCTTTCAACAAGAATAGCAGTGCAGATGATACAAAGTCTTTTTTTTTTTTTTAAAGGTAAATTATATTAAAAAAAAAAAAGATGGAATGTACAGGGGAAAGCACAAGAGAAGGGAATGTGATAGGACAACCCCTATCAACACCAACTCTTGCCTAGGAAATCAATAACTGCTGTAGTTGGACAACTCCAAGAACAGGATACAAACATAAGCCATGTTGGACAGCCCCCAACAAAGGCAATGACTGAAACTGCTAATAACTAAGAAAAGCAAATTACAATACCCATCATAGCTATTTACACAGCTACAAATGACACATTCAAAATTGCAGGACAAAAGAAGTCCAAGTAGACACAACTTCTCAGCACAAATGATACATTGAAAATTGCAGACCAAAAAATGACCAAGTAGGATCAACATCTGAGCAGCATCCCTATTGATTTTTACCCTTAACCATATATAATCTTGAGACCTGTGAGCCATCAAAATAATAGTGACAATCTTAATCATCAGCTCACAAAATACTTTGGCATAACCTGAATTGAGAGATCCCATAGAAACCATAAACCCAAAAATCCCCTTGCTGTTTGTATCCCAACTGATGAAGGTAGAAACATTCTCAAAATATCTAGAACCAAAGCCTGAGCACTGAGCATTGAGAGGCATACCGTAACTCCAGTGATCTGAGATACCAACAGGGGGAGAACCATAGCAATCATAACACATGTTGCAGCACCAAACACCAAGATTAACAGTGTCGAAAGCTGCCAAAAATCTAATCACCAGTTCACAAGATACTTTCGAGTACCCCATACTGACCCATACTGACCCATACACAATATCCCACCAACACACAATAACCCAAACCATATGATACCAACACACAATATCCCAAACTGACCCATACCCAAAGTAGTGCTTGATGAGACCCAAGCAAACTCCAAACCTGCTAAAGCCATGAGACTTGGTAAAATTCCAACATCTAACAGTCCTCAAAAAGTCCTCATTAGAGCTGGGATTAACCAAGTCCCGTAGATGGCAATTGACCATGATCTTGTTAGCCATCCAGCATTCCCACCAGAAGTCCAACCAAGGGATCCATGTAATCCAGTCTAGCGAAGTAGTGTCGTCATCACAGTCGGAAATATTGTTACAGTCCCAAAGACCAGTCCCACCACAGAAATAATTAACCCGATTAAGAACAACTAACTGATAATTTAAAAAGTGAAACCATTTAGATCCTATATCATTACCAATGATAGCAGTCCTATGACAAATTCTCAGATCCAATGCAGAGCAGAAAACCCGAGAAGCATAAACATCATCAGGCCTGTATAGATTATAAAACCGCACTAACCCTGCATAAGAACTGTTGGCAATGAAAACCAAACAGCAGTGCCAAATACCCTGGGTAATCCGTGAATTCTGCAAACAACAAGACGCCTTCCAGTGGCTAATTTTAATCGTAAATGATACAAAGTCTTTTGTTCTTAACAATTCTATCAATACAAAAAAAAAAACCAAAAGAACTAATTCAAACATTTGAATACAACACAATCAGCAACAATTATATTTATAGTATAAGATTTCAAGATACCATACTAACACTGAACTAAATCAAACATCAATTTCATCACATAAATGATTGTATTTTGATTCATTATATAACTAAGGACTTTATGTGGTTACAGGTATTGTAAAAAATAACAATTGATGAAGTAAATTGCAAATTAATAAAGGCATACCCAATAACAGACTACTTTAGATGTTAAACACAGATAGATTTCATAGCATACACAACAAAATAATATTCGGCAAAGATATATAATTAAAGAGAATAGATATTTGAATTAAACATTTTCACAAACACCTAGCGGCCTACTTAATATACCCGATTCCAATTTACCACCTACACAACGCTAAATTGCCAATGACTTATCAATTAACCGCAATATATATTATAGTTTGACTGCAGATCCTATATCTAACAAGTCTCGAGTACAAAAATTACATATTGAACAATACATGTATCGAGACAAAACATAAAAAGAAACATACCTAATGTGGAAAAAAACAAAAAATGGCGGTGGTGGATGAGGAGGCTGACGTTGGTGACTAGTCGAGGATGTTGTGAATAACTACCAATATAAGAATGGTTACTTTTTAATTAGAGATAACAGGAGGGGATATTTAAGTTTTGAGAATGGAGCAAAGACTAGAATGAGCGGTAAAGGGAGATTGTGAAGGAGGTTTATTTGATTTTAGGGGAAAATTGAGGGGGAACCAATTTTGTGTATTTTTCAAAAGGATAATTTGAATTTTTAGGGGCAAAGTTAAAGGATGAAGGCACGAGGGAAATGAAATTTCGTTAAACCAAAGGTAACTGAAATTTTAGTTAATAATAAGATTAAAAGATTAAATATAGGAAAACAAGTGATAATAAATATATACAAACTTTCTTAAAACATGTATGGAGTAGGGCCGAGCATTATAGACCGTAGACAGGACTGAATCGAGAAACCGGACTGAACCGAGAAACCGGACCGACCAGACCGGACCGAAAATATTTTTGTCCGGTCCTCGGTCTACCCTTTTCTTCATTTTCGGTCTTCGGTCCGGTATGGTCCGTTTTGGTCTTACGCTGAATTGACTATTATGCTTTGTTGGACCGGACCGGACTAACCCGAACATATATAGAACATTTCAGTCCGGTCCTCGGTCCAGAAGTTTGGAGCAAATTGGTTTTCGGTCCGTGATCAGCCTAGTACGGAGTACTAGATAATAAATATTGACATATATTGTTCATTTCACCTTTTTTTAGAACTACAACTAACTATCTTACAAAATTTATATATCACAACCATATCACACGTCCTAATCAGGACTTAAACCCACAACAATTTGATTGGGAAGCTTCTCACATAACAAGGGGTACCATTGGGATACAAGCCCTTTGTCAATTTCACTTTCTTGAGTTATCGGCTTTTTATGGTTTTAGATAGAGTGTGTCCGCTCAGCTTGTCGGTTTTGTTAGACAGTGTCCATCTCGTAGAATTTAAAAATTCAAGCCTTGACGGGTAACCTAACAAGAAAGCGATGATGACCCACTGAGAATGACGAATCGTGAAAGCGATGATGACCCGGTGAGCCCCATATCGTGATAGCGTTAGGCGAAAGTGTCAGCATTAAGTTGGTTGCGTCTGCTGGCTCCAACCCGGGTGTAGATTATCTCTTGATAATCTCAAGCCCATGATGACGGTTTTTAGTGATCATCTTTATGGATCGTTATCAATCGGGCTTGATTATATGGTTTTACACGAGATGTTAAACGAATGAGCCGAGATTATATGGTTTTACACGAGATGTTAAACGAATAAGCCGAGATGATATGGTTGTACATGAGATGTTAAACGAATAAGCCGAGATGATATGGTTGTACACGAGATGTTAAACGAATGAGCCGAGATGATATGGTTGTACACGAGATGTTTAACGAATGTGCCGAGATTATATGGTTGTACATGAGATGTTAAACGAATGAGCCGAGATGATATGGTTGTACACGAGATGTTAAGCGAATGAGCCGAGATGATATGGTTCTACACGAGATGTTTAACGAATGAGCCAAGATTATATGGTTTTACACGAGATGTTAAACGAATAAGCCGAGATGATTTGGTTGTACATGAGATGTTAAACGAATGAGCCGAGATGATATGGTTGTACACGAGATGTTAAACGAATGAGCCGAGATGTTATGGTTGTACATGAGATGTTAAACGAATGAGCCGAGATGATATGGTTGTACACAAGATGTTAAACCCAAACACCCTTTTGGTGCAGAAATAAGCAATCCCAAACAACCCTGTTTGGATAGCATAAACCAAACGGCCCTTGTGGGCTGCTGTTAACCAAACAATATAAACCAAAAGGAGCGTTGAAAAGTGTTCAGTGCATAAACCAAACGGCCCTGTTTGGACAACAACATTTTATTAAACAAACAAACAACAACAACAACAGCAACCCTTTATGATTTCTTGAACCTTGACTTGAACCTTGATATAAACCTTGATATAAATCTTGATATGATATATTCGAAATGGAAACTTGACTTGAACCACTTGATATAAAACTTAACTTGAACCACTTGATATATACTTGGACACTTGATACTTGACCCTTGACCCACAGTTTAAGACTACGAGCCACCACTTGTATACTAGGCATGAGGGCTTCATGTCCATGTCATTGATGCACCGATGGCATGACTCTAGGGTAGGAGAGTGATGACCTATCCTGTCCCTGACTTGACTTGTTACGTAGAGGAAGTACTTGGCCTACTAGGGCATATGGATGCATCCTAGATTTGTTACTTGTTTCGAGGGATTTATCATTATATTACTTGTTATACTTGGTGACTGATGGTGTGTGCGATACACGTCTTTCATATCTTGGTGAGCATATCAGGGGGAAATTGACACTAAAATATCAAAACTATTTGATGTTATCAATCATACCTATCATCTAGATCTGTTTTTAAATGACTACTAATAACTTTTAGCCGTTCTTAAATGACGGCTAATAACATTCAACCACCATCCTCTACAAATCCCCACCAAAACTTTATCAAGCATCCTTTCAAACTCAAGGACTACTTTCAAACCGTTCTTGTGCAAAGTGATGCTTGATCTAACCACCCTCCATCCACCATGCAAGCCACTTCCATCATCACTAGTCTTCAAGGGATTTTAAACAACACACGTACTATAAGACGTTGTGGGTCAAGAATCTCAAGTACCTTTGATCTGAAGGAGGTTTAAATGGACTATGACGTCCTGTGTAAATGCCTTCATCATCAAAGGTGTAACAACCGACAATTTTTCAAAACTTATTTTACGAGCAAAAATAATTATTTTTATTTCCCCTAGCTTTTAAATCTCTTTGAACTTGTTTGAGATTGAAAAATAGTGGATATCTAGTTAAAACGTGAGCATTGTTCATTTATCGAGCCGGCACAACCTAAAACACGTGGAACAAATCAAATTTGCCAAATAAATTAATTTCAAGAAAGTTATGCATATTTATACTCGTTTTTATTAGAAAGATTATTTCTGACACAATGGCGCAAGTTTCATAATTTTTCGAGTCCGTTTGGTATGTCGAATAGGGCCCAGAAGGTTTTTACTAAAAGAATTGCAAAATTACAAAATCTACCCATGCTTAAATTTTCTTCGCCGCCCCTCCAGTTTATTTTGTCCAGGTTTGGCCCCTCATGGGTATAAATAGGGCAATTTTAGGGTTTTCTCTTTTGACTATAACACACCTCGCCGGATTGTCCTATTCCGGCGCCGTCATCGGAGCTCCGGCCAACTTCCGGCCACCATCCTTTTGATGCCGCCACATAGATCAAGACACAGGGTTCGGTTCTGGAACATTTGGAGCCAAAGGGAGCTCGTTTGATCGTGTTTTGAAGCCACCACAGCCGACAACCACCATCACCACCACTCGCCGCCACCCCTCTCCTCCTTTCCCCCTCGATTGGTAAGCCACACGCTACCATCTTCGTCATTTATTCATTTTTTTTATATAAAACCCTAACCAGTAAACATTTATATTAACATTTATAAAACGTTATTGAGATGGATTGATCATATATAAAAGAAACGTAAAGTCGAAATGAAATTGTTTGTGTTTGCAACAGAAGTGAAATATTTCATAGATTATTACTGTTACTTGCTGTCTTTGTTTATCCTTGCAAGTTGCAAAACAGGTGAAAGCTATCATAATTTATGGCGACTTTTTGTTTTCAGTAGAGACAATATATTTATGTATCATACATGTTATATTTTTTTTAGTCAACATTTAGCATAGGTTTTTCTTTATTTTCCATGACGAGCGCATAGATAAAAGTAGATAAATAGTTAGATTGAGACGATTTTGATTCACCAATATTTCATTGAATATTAATCATGTGTCAAGTGACAATATGAAAATATTTTCATATTGTCTCGGGTTGGAAGGTCACTTTGAAAGTAGATAAATAGTTAGTTGATAATAGACGATTTGGTGTTTGACCAACCCAAATATAATCAGGTTTGAGGCGCCGAAGTATATTGGTTTTAAGTCATACTCAAAAATTGCAAGGGGGTCTTGATCATTTGAATTCACTGATTTTTTTATCTTTGATTACTTTGCTTGCTGTATGGATATGTTAGGTTTCGTTACTTTGTCTTGGTCTCGACATTACGAGACACCACAAGGGTGGTTATTGGGTCCTGGTTCAAGAACAAACACATCATGTTACGGTTTTATCTTATAAGGCGCTGTTATGGTTGTAGTTTTTTAGGGCGTTGAGAGTATGATATATCTTTAATATCTGAAATGGTTGCTATCATTTGTTCACCTTGGAAGAGTTTGTTTATATTTATTTGGTACATATTGATTGCCAGGCTGGAAGCTATTGGTCATAGAGAACTTTATTTTTTAGTGTCTGAGAGAAGTACTGTAGGTAATCCATAGATCATTTTAAATAGAGTTAGCAACCATTTTCTTCTGGTTTGGAAACATTTATTCTCACAAGGTTTGCATGTCATAACTTTAGCCATAGCAATTTCACAGTAGTGAGAACAACATGACAACTTCATTACTGGAAGGTTGAGAATTTGTCTCTCTCTCTTCTATATTTATTCTTTTGACCAATCTACTTGGATAAGTGGCCTATATAGTTTTCTTTCCATAGGATATTGCCAACAAACAGGAACTGCATGGAGAAGGCTGAGAAACATTGAAGTATAATTTAAAGAGTGTTCTAATTAGGTTTTCTTTTCCAGTTTTCTATCTCAATTGTGTGCAGTTGTCTTTGCGAGAATTACCTTTCTTGTAACATAGATGTATATACAAGATATCATAGAACCGCTTCTGTTTTGTTGTAAAAACCAAAGATTTTGAGTTAATGATCATCTTGTTTCTTTTACGGCAGGATCAATTAGGGGATGTACTGCATTGGATTCGTCAAATAGTCGCCCTTGTATGCGGGTTACTATGGGGTGCAGTTCCTTTGGTTGGTGGTATCTGGATTGTCGCGTAAGTTCATTGCACTTTTGCACCATCTCTCTGTATGTATATGCGATTCACATGGAATTCATATTTACAAAATTTGTGAAGTTGCTAACCAGTTATTAACTTACAAGGGTGAACATAATTAAGGTTTCCAGATCTAAGGGCTGAACCACTGTCTTTACTCTTCTAGTGAAATTCCTGAACTGCTTATTTCCTAAGAGCGTTGTTTTGCTCATGTGTGCTCATGTCTGATTGCTGATTATTCTCCATCATTCTTACATAACAATAAATCACCACGTTTATAACATCCACTATTTTTTGTTTCAGATTTCTGCTTATTTCTTCTGGTATCATCTACGCACTCATACTTAAGGTCGATGAAGAAGAATTTGGGGGTCATGGACCTCTTCTCCAAGAGGGTCTTTTCGCTTCAATCACTCTTTTTCTAGTACATCCCGTTGATCCCATTATTTGCCAACTTAATTAGTAAAAAATGTACCTTATAAGTTTACTGATTCTTACAATCTAGGTCGAGGATGAATTTTTGCTTAAAAGCATTCTAAACTCAACCGAGATTGTAGCAAAAGGATGGGTGAGGAGCTTGGACCCAAATGATGTAGTTGGTGGTACAGAGATTGGACGAGGATGGTGTGAGGTAAAAGTTCAAGTACTAACAAAAAGAGATGAAATGTTGGTGAGACCATATGGGTTATTTGCCACAATTGTAGACTGTGTTGGTGCAACCATAGCATGGCCTTGTCCCTTTATCTCGGTATGTCTTTTTTAAACTTGTGATACCAATAATTTTAATAACATGCAGCTTAATGCTTATACATGGATGTTTATTTGTAGGTGGTCCGTGAGGATTGAGAAAGGAAGGATGCATGATGACCCCGGACTAAGCTTCTTGTTGCTTTAATTTCTTGTTTAATGTTACAAGACTTTATGTTGGATAATGTCTACCTTATTTATGTTTAGTGCTTTTGTTATGACAATTGCTTATTTGAAATACAATTTCGTTATATTCATTTAATAATTAGTTGATGTTTTATTCATATCGTAATAATAGAGTGTGCATGCTGAAAATAGCGTCCTATCATATGACTTGTCAGGACTTTGAAATTGTCCTATTAAACTTATTAACCGTCCTAACAATAAACTTTTAAGGACGCTTAACATTGTAAAAGTGTCCTAATATGTTGTTATTAGGACGTTATTTAGGTTGTTAATAGACATTTTATACGACCAAAAAATTGGTTTCATAATCTTCTTTGAGATATTAGAACCCTTTTCTTGGTGCTAAAGTAGCTATAATGTTACATGATAAGCGTCCTAACAATTATCTTTTAAGTACGCTTGTATGTGTATCAAAAGATTAAAATTAGGTAACCACATGTTAGAACATTGTAAAAGTGTCCTAATATGTTGTTATTAGGACGTTATTTGGTTGTCATGGACATATTATGCGACCATAAATTTGGTTTCATAATCGTATTTGGGATATTAGGACCCTTTTCTTGGTGTTAAAGTAACTATAATGTTATTTGATAACCGTCCTAAGAATCAACATTTAAGGACGCTTGTATGTGTATCAAAAGATTAAAAGTAGGTTACCACATGTTAGAACATTGTAAAAGTGTCCTAATATGGTTTTATTAGGACGTTATTTGACCTATTATGCGACCATAAAATTGGTATCATAATCTTATTTGAGTTATTAGGTCCCTTTTCTTGGTTGCTAAAATAGCTATGATGTTGCATCATATGCGTCCTAACAAACTTTTAAGGACCTTTTTAAGTGTGTCAAAAGATTAAAAGTAGGTAAGCACATGTCAAAACATTGTAAAAGTGTCCTAATATGGTTTTATTAGGACGCTATTTGGGTTATTCATAGTCATATAATACGACCATAAAATTGGTTTCATAAGGTATTTGAGATATTAGGACGCTTTGGACCTATTACGACCGCCTTACATGAAACGCTTTCATCCTTGGTCCTATTAAATGAAAGGTCCTAAAAAGTACCATTTTATGACGCTTATGGGGGTCCTAAAAAGCCACTTTTCTTGTAGTGTTAAGACGTGTACATGATTATTGAATGATGGCATTGAATAGAGTTTGGCAAAATGGTAGGTTGGATGGGCTGGGCAACATGTAAAAATGAGTAAATTCTAGTACCGTGAAAACATGTCGGATTACATTGAGCCGACCCATGAATGGTTTGTTTCAAATATAACTAAAAAAAATACTACAATCACATTGATAATCAAATATTTGAAATAATAAAATCAAAAATGTTTTATCATATACTCATGTTAAGCTCACTACATGTGATTCAAGCTTGCTATATATTAGCTAGTTTTATATTCCTACCCACTTTGTAAGGTATATGATTTTTGATGATGAAGGAATTACAGATTGGTGTATGTGTGTATTATGTGTTTGGTGCATCTATATGTACACGTATGATCAGTGCATCACCATTACGGCAAATAAGTATAAGTAGGTTTGCGTAACGAGTGTTTAAGCGTGATAGAAGAATAGGTACATTGATTGAAATATAATTAGAAAAATCATAATATATTTAAGGTAATCTGTTTGTATCATTGGTGTATATGATATGTATAATTAGTGCGTAATTGAATAAGTAGAATAGGTACATTGATTAAAGCATTATTGATGTGTTTTTTTAGGTCTATAATAAACTACCAAGTTTTAAATTTATTTATTGCCGAACTAACCTATAGACTCTAAACACTTACGAGCAATGTACCCGATCAATTTAGATAGTTTTTAGGTAAGCAAGGGTCGTTCACTAGGAGCGAAGCTAAAGTGATCTAAAGGTATTCTAATTACTAAACTAACTAACCTAGAAAGCAAGTAAATATTTTTGGGGTTTTAGCCTGAGAGGCTATCACGATTTTGTGTGTTTAATTAAACTAAATACGAGAAAATAAATATTAAACTAATTAAAACCAAATTAAAGATTGATGAAGATAGATAGGAAGAATGGGTTAGCCAAGTCTAATCCATTTTATAGTTATACATGCTTATGTCTACTTGTTTTAATTCATTCAATTGTTTTGTCGCCAATCCGATTATTAATCCTGTCACGATTAAATAACCTACCATCGTGGTGGGAAAGAGGACATGGTCATAGTGACTCGTCTAGCATCAATACTAACTTATTGCTTTAAACCATCTAACCTAGCTCGGTATTACACGCTACTAGTCCTATTAGGTTGTAGACACGTTCCGTTTATGCCAAACAATGATTCCTAATAGAGATTCGGGTTAACACGCATATAACTCAACCTAAGCAACCACAATTACATGTAGTTAAGTCACATCAATTAAAGTTATAAGGATCATAACCTAGTTACATAGACTTCTACTAGTTATAAGCAATAAACGAGTTTTTATCGACAAGCACCCAATCCAATAACAAAGCAAACACATCGACAAAATCATAAAAACTAATAAAACTTCATAAACATGGCTAACACCTAAGGGTGTTAGCCCATAATCTCAGCAAAAGATAAAGTATACATAAAAATTAAACATAAGAAATCCATACACAAATTTATTATGCTAACCGAATGATACACAAAGATAAGTATGGAGATGTTCTTCGTCGATCTTCAATGGTGGATGGAGAAGGTGTTTGGGACGATTTGGGGCTGTTCCCCACTAATAATGGTCCTCCAAAGTCGTGCAAGGGCTTTGGTATTTATAGGATTAAGCAAGAGTAGCCTCCAAGTAATTTCCAAAAACATAGTCTGCTTTTCGACCCCGATACGGCCCATCTAAAAGCCCTATGCGCCGCATCTCCTTCAGAATCAGATAGATTTTCTTTTTCTCTTCGCATGGCCGCTTGAATCAACTAAAACGGAGTCCGGATGAAGATTTTATGACCAAAACAGTGAAGCATCTTCTAAAGTTGTTACGTAAACATTATTTCTTCATTTGGCTTCGATTCTTCACTTGATTTATCGGTTAAGGCTCATATACGACGTATCTCAAGGATAGGATGCGCCGCATTCGATGTAATCCCGTCTTGGTCTTCAAATATCTAGGGCTTCTATACGGCGTATTCATAGAATCCGATACGCCGTATTCTTCAAATCGACCAAGTTTCATATACGGCGTATTCCCAAAGATGGATACGCCGTATGCATCAAAGTCAGGCAAGGTCTTGAACTCTTCTAAGTATATGGATACGGCGTATCTAATTAGCGTTGATATGCCGTATTGAGTGTCTGATCAGTAGGCATTCTTCAATATCTTCGTTTTTGCTCCAAAACACATCTTTTTCCATAACTTTCTCCAATTGCTCCGATATTACTGAGATTTACAAAAGTAAATGATTAAGTACCAAATCTCACACATAATAGTATAAAATGAGAAATATAAACGGGATAATGATGCTAATAATATGTACTTATTTGATGTCATCAATTATATTATAGAATATAAGGGCATCTGTTTAGTTTAATTGGTGCATCTGTTTAGTTTAATTGGTGTATCTAATTTGTTTAATTGGTGCATCTGTGATGTGTTCAAGAAAGTATACTTATGAGTTATGATCAATAGAATTTATAGCTGTTGCTAATTGCATATGTAATGGTATCTTTTATCAGGTACTATGACAACCTAGAGCGTGTGAAGGAGCTTGGTGGTATTGACATTGGAAAATATGTTGGTGATGGCATCATTGTGATAGCACCTAAAGATAAGCAATACAAGGTACTATATCAGTTAGATTATAAAATGCATTCATATCTGATTATCTGTTTGTTCACATAAAACAATAACTATCTGATTCAAATGGTAGGATGCTGTGGAGAAGATGATATCTTTTGACGCTATTAATAGTGATTTGACTCAGTTTTTTCAAGATCTCTTTCCTAGTCAACCTTAAAAGAGGTACTTAGTTCTGTAAGTAAGAAAAAACATACATAGACATCGATAGACAAGCATACAAGATCACTGTTCACTTCTGTAACCATGATCTCAGCTCAATAATTCTCTAAATTTTTGTGTACTTAGTTTGTTACATAAACAACGTACATGGTCAACCTTAAAAGAGGTACTTAGTTTGAAAATGTACTAACTGCAATAATGTCTCAAATAACTTTGAAAATATGATGGACATGGCTGTTGAAATCCATGGTGATGTTGCATCTCTTGTATAATTTCCTATCTTTCTATAGTTTGTTCTCTGCGCTTGTTTTGTAAATGTTAAGCAACAGAAAAGTAGCACAATACAAACATTATATGAGTTGATTTTATGCCGTAAAGATGCCACACTCAGGTACTTTAGTGCATCTGTTTGAGGACATTTAGTGCATCCGTTTAAGGTACTTTAGTGCATCCGTTTGTACTTTAGTGCCTTCGATGTAATATTAACTCGAAGTTTCTATCTTTTTTATATGGCCTAATGGAATAAAACGTCTTGTATTCCCAGGGCCACACTCTTTCAAGGCATTTCAAATCAGATGGTCAAGTGAATTCAATGCAAACGTTGCGCAACATCAATGAAGGTATATCAGTTTTGTATCTTGTTATGTCGTCTCAGAAGATTTAACGGATTTTAATAAAAGGTGATAACGCTTAAATCTAACATGTTTTTAGGTGCGTTATTGCTAGTTTTGTGCATTATATTTGGTTATATTTGCATGTATTTGTTGCTAAATGATGAAAAAGTGTGTATGCAAGTAAATATAGCCAAGTACAGGAAAAGTGGAGGAAAACACGAAGAAATGAAGAGATTATGCGCATAAGGAGAATTGCGAGAAAGAAACCACTTGATACTTCAAAGAATTGATTAGACCAAGACTTCTATGCTTAACATATCAAGAAAAGATCAAGATCTATGAAGGAAATCAATGGTGCAGCGAAGGATCAAGCACGTAACGAGAAATGAATAAAAGAAAACAAAAGTGCATGGCAGGATCATCCATCCGATCGGTTGCTGCCCGCATCCGATTCGGATGGAGTGAAGTTAGAAACACCGAGAGCTCCAACCGATCGGTAGGAGCCAAATACCGATCGGTTGGCCAACACTGAAGTTACAAAGTTGCATTAAATGGTGAATTTAAGCCCCATAATCATTGAGGCTTATCATTTCTCAGCTGTTAAATCATATGGGACGTTTTTACTTGGATAAGAAGGGTTTCCTCACTTATTTAAGGAACCCTTGGTTAGTTTGCAAAAAGAGTTCTTTTGGGGAAGTGACATAACCTAAGAAAGCTACACCACTATTATTATTATTGCCCAAAAGCTTGGAGTTGCTGTGAAAACGTCCAGGAGATCTTGAGTTCGAGTCTCAAGAGTTGCGTCCGTGTGTGGAGTTGTTTACTTGTGATAATAGGCGATTAGAGGAGTGTGGATTGCTATAGTTCCACAATTCTAGTTCTTGTAATTCCTTGATAGGTATTTCTTGTTGAGTTATCATGAACTACTTTTACTTTTACTATATGATGAATGAAAGTTTGGTTAATTATGTGTGTTTGGTTATGATTGTTATGGAGTAATTTAGTTATACTTGTGTGTGGATGATGTGACAATTGTTGGAGTAATCTTATCATAAGTGATGCATGAAAACATATCTTATTTTATGAGTTTGTTGAGATAAAATCTAATCTTGCTTAATTGGTTGGTAAAAACATTTTCAAAGATTCACAAGGCCGAAAGGAGTTTTCTTTATGTTTTTATTCCAAAAAGTTAGTGCACGAATTAGTATGGATTGTGGTGTGTGACAAGCAACACCTTTACTCATTAAAATGGATTTGGAAACGATTTCATCACGAAAAAGGCCGAAAGGATTCGTAGGAATTCTTGAGATAAGACATGCTTTCAAACAACACAAAGGACTTAATAGAATTATCGTAATAGTTAATAATGGCCGAAAGGAGTTAACTAGGAGATTGAATTCTTAGATATGATTTCTCATGATAAAAAACCATTGATTGTGAATCATTCATTTTAAGTTGTGCATCATTACAAGTAACACCCAACTTGATTGGTTACTCTAAACAATTGTCATGGAACCTACACACAAGTATATTTGTTTTTGATTGATTGAACCTTGCTTGCTTGTTTGTTTTTAATTTGCTTCAAATTGGATTGACACTCCATTTTGCTAAAACTTATTTACTAAACCTAAACCCCAATTCCCTTGGGACGATCTCGACTTACCCACCTTTACTACCACGGACGAGTATACTTGCTCGTATGTGTGATTAGAGAATTGGATAAATCGTGTTTATAAATTTTAAAACTTGAACACAACGACACGCACATCAAGTTTTTGGCGCCGCTGCCGGGGAATTGTTAAGATTTTCTTGGGAGTTGGGCTTAGTAGTCTTAAGTTTTTTTTTAGTTAAAGGAAGGTTAAAAAGTAAAAAAAAAAAAAAAAGTTTGGTTCGGACCAACCGAATCGGATGGATTTCCATCCGATCGGTTGGTGGTCTCGTAATATATTTTTTTTGGTTCAGTAATTTTTGTTATTATTCAGTTTTTATGAGTTATTAATGTTATGTTTAATTAGTATAGTAATTAGATTAATTAATTTAGGGTATTAGAAAGTTTTTTTTTTATATTTAATGTTAGTTAATTGGTTAATTTTAATGTTTGGTAGTTTTAAAGTTTTTATTGAATGAGTAATAATTAGTTTTTATGATCATTAGTTCATTAGTTAAAAGTTAATTAGATAATTTAATGCTTGATAAGTGATTGTAGGATTATGTTAATTAGTTTTAGTTTTTAGTTATTTCTTCTTTTTAGTTTTTATAAAAAAAAAAAGCACAAAAACAAATTAGAAAGAGGTTGTCATTAGTTAATCTTAATATTATTAATAAAGTTAAAAAAAATATATATATATATTTTTTTCGATCTAACCGATCGGAGGCCGCCCGCATCCGATTCGGTTGGTGAGATTTCATCTTTTGCAGTTTACCCATCCGATCGGATGGAAGGAGATACCGATCGGATGGTTGCCTCGGTAAAAATTTTTATGATTTTTTATTTTTAGTTGTTTTCATGTTTTGATGATTTGAAGTTGTTTGTTAGCTTATGTTTGTTTGATATTTTGATATGGTTCGATTATAACTAACCCTCACGCTAATAGTTTGGAATTTTTCGTTTTGTGGTTATGTTATGATAGTGTTTAAGTAGAATGGAGAGTTTAAGCAATGTTTCGGAGTATTTGAGAAATTTGAAAGAGATGTTGAGAGATTCAGGAAATTCTTTGAAGAAGTTGGAAAGCATTTTGGATGAAGCTAAGATTGGTTTAGAAAGGAAAGAAGAAGTTGGCGAAAGCAGTGTTTGTTTACCTAAGGAGAAAAGAGTAGTTGTGTTCACACAAGCACCACCTAAAGAGTTTGATGTACCATGTATGAGGTATGCTACACCATGTGGTGTGGAAGGAGTTAAGGCTTGGGATGCTAAACTTAATATGGAATATGGTGAGAATTACATTACGGAAGAAATGCTTGGTAAGCTTGGCTTTGTTAGGCTTGATTATGATAGTTATGGTAGGAAGATAGTGAGAGATGTGAAAGTTAATATTCATGGTCATGTTTTCAAGGTTGATTTTGTTGTGTTGGAATATGGAAATGTGGATGAACCGGAAGTTATGTTTGGTAGAAATTTCATGGTGAAAACTAAATGTAGGGTTGATTTTGCTATGGGAGAGATGAGAATTGATGTTGATGATGATATGGTAGAGAAGAAGGAAGGAAAAGGAGAGATTGTTAAAATGGGAAAGGCTAATCGCAAGAAAACACCACTTAACAAACTTACCCAACCCTCCACCCTAAAAATGAGGCTAGTTCATCTAGTTCATCGCCCAAATCACCTCAAGAAGTTAAACCATTGACTGAAGAACAAAAGGAAGCTGTTTTGGAGAACTTGGAAATGAAATTTAAGGAGCTTATGGAAGAGAAGCCGGTTATAGAAGTATTGAACAATTACATGGTTTATCGTAAGAAGTTAGATGCGGTTATGATGGCAACAGCTAGGCTAGAGGATAAGAATTTTGATGAGTTTGCAAGGGAAAGGATAGTTGAAAATGGGTTGCCTAAGAAAGAGAGTGATCCGGGAAATTTTGTGTTACCAGTTAAGGTGAATGGAACCGATGCGATGTATGCATTGGCCGATACAGGAGCAAGTGTGAATGTGATGCCATACCCGTTGTACAAAAGATTAGGACTTGGTAATCCTCAACCAAATCAATATAATCTTACTATGACTGACAATTCAAGAGCAAAAGCAATGGGAGAAGTGAAGAATGTTAGAGTGCAAGTAGGATATCAAGCTTTCTTAGCCGATTTTCTTGTACTTAATATCCCGGAAGATAAGGAGTTACCTTTGTTGTTAGGAAGAACGTTTTTGAGAACTTGCGGAGCTATTATAGATATGGGTAGAGGTACTATGACTATTAGTGATGGGATCTTGAAGCATACCTATTATCCAAAACCTAGAGGCAAGATTATTAAGGAAGTGCATGATGAAGAAGAAGAAGAAGACCATTTAGGTTGTTTTGAAGTTGGTAGAGATGAAGAGGGAAGACCTAAATATGGGCCGATTGTCCCTAGTTACTTTGGTATTGAAGATGAGTTGGAAAGAGCATTAGCTATGGAGGTTTTCTATAACCCATTCAAGAATATTTTTGTGTTCCATAAATTGACAGATTTTCTTGGATCCTTACCGGTTCAATTGAAGAATTTGGAATGGGGACCCGAAGGAGCTAGTGTTTACAAGAAAGAAGAAGGTGATGGAGAATGGCATGTGAAGTTTGATGTAGTTTGTCCGGATGGAAGAAATTTTGCAAGGAAGTTTAAAACTCAAGTGACTAATCGAAAGTTATCCGGTAAATTCCAAAGTGAAGACATCTTGAAGCATGAATATTTTGAAGGTTGAAGGTTGAAGAGCAAGAGTTGAAGAATAAAGCACAAGGCTTGTGCTAATGTTTGTTTTGTTTATTTTTAATGCATTTTTAATGGTAGTTTAATGTTTTGCATTTAAGTTTGATTTAAGTTTAAGACCTTTTGGTTATCTTATGGTTTTATTAAGTTTTAATCTAAGGAGTTAAGTTTTGTTTTAGAAGTTGTAGAGATAGTTTGGATAACAAGTTGGGAGAATAAGTGTGTTGGTGGTATTTTTACTTAAAAAGAAGTCTTTATAAGGGAGTCAAATACTTTTTATTTGTTCTTGCAAAAGTCAAAGTATTGAAGAGAGAAAGAAAAAGTGAAGTTTGCAAAAATTCAATCCGAATCGGTTGGATGAAATACTGATCGGATGGATTGAAGTATATATACTCAAGATTTCAAAATCATAAAAACACACACACACTCATTCCACCATACTTGGGGTTCATTAATTCGACTATTAGGAAAGTTTTAAGAGTTGCAGGAGAGTTGAAGGATCATCAATGGCACCAAAACAAGTAAGTAACATCATTAATTTGTGTCAATTAGGTTTTAATTCGAGTTGATTGAATTAGGTCAAAATTTAGGCGTTTTTGATATAGTTCGAATTAAGGCATGATTTTTCTGGAATAGATGGGTAAATGATTGAGGAAATCAATGCAAAAAGAATGAGATGGATTGATTAAGTTTTGAGGAAGAATGAATTAATTGATTTTTTGAATCATAAGGGTCAAAACTTTGAATCGATTCTCGATAGAAATTAGTGATTTCCAGATGCTGTTTAGATGTTAATTATTGTTCCTAGGATGATGCATTGTGGATTAGAACATCAATAAGGTTTGATTTTGAATATGTTCATAGGTTCTAAGATTGATTATGCGAGTATGTTATGGATATGATTCGGAGATAAGTGGGATGTGTAGAGACCATAGTGATTGATGAAATGCAGGATAAGGAAGAGTAGAATTAGATAGGATTGAGTTTGGAGTCGGAAATTTTTTGAATACAGTGAGTACAACCGAATCGGTTGCGAATTGCTACCGATCGGCTGGACAAGGTCACAACTCCATCCGATCGGATGGAGAGAGATACCGATCGGATGGAGCCCTCGGTAAAACTTTTTGAAGATTTTCAAATCGAATATTTTGGACTTCTTAATCATCTAACTTTGTTTCTTATACTCTTATACTAACAAATAATCATGATTTCTACAGAGATTTCTTGCAGGAGGATCGAGTTCATCGCGTGAAGTTCGTAATCCGATTGTGCAAAAGTTTGTGAATAGGAATAACAAAGAGAAGGTTAAGTATACTTTGATTCCAGAGCGTAACGAGAATTTGAAGTTCAGTGGTTTAAGCAGCGAAGAGAGGCACGCCTTTCGTGAGCGTCTATCGAAGTTACAAGGGAGGAAAATCGCTAAACCAAGGTTAGTTGATTGGAGTTTATTTCATGATTATGGATGTGAGATGGAATTAAGGAATTTGATGAGAATGGCATATGTATATGAAGGAGATGGTGGTAGTTTTGATGATTATTCGTGGGAGAATGCGTTTAGTATTCACGAGAATGTTAACCGTGAATGGTGTTTGGAGTTTTTCTCCACATTTTACTTTGAGAGGAAGATGGTGGATCTTATGAATGACAAATGCATTTGGTTTAGGCTCTGTGGTAGAGATCATGAGTTTACTTTGCCGGAGTTTGCCGTTGTTCTTGGCTTGTACGAGCCAGATGAGATCAAGGACCGTTTGTTTGCATCTCATTTTGTGAGGTTAGTAAGGAGGCATAATGATTATGCCGGGTTAGCTGAGTATTGGAACAGTGTTGGTGACCCAACTTGTACTAGAAGGAATTCATCAAAGCTAAGGAATCCGTTGTTGAGAATTTTACAAAAATTGATAGCTTGGAGTGTTTTGTATAGGACAGGGAGCCGTGATAAGTGCAATCAGCCGGATCTTTGGGTTATGAAACTGTTAGAGGAGAAGAATGGGAATGCGGCTTGGATAATAGCCGAATATCTTTCAAGGAGAGCACCGGGAATCAAGGATAATAGTGCAATCTGTGGAGGTCACTATGTGACCAAGTTGGCAAAAAGATTGGGCTATTATGTGGATATAGAGTTAGCAAAGTGTTCAGAGATGTTGAATTGTGAGACGTGGGATGATAAAAGTTTTAATACGGCCTTGAATAGGAAGACATGAGAGTTGGGAGCTTGGATTGAGCCACAAATGGTTGCACGTCATGGAGCACCACAGCAGCCTTACCAACAACAACCATATCAACCACCACCTCCTGTTGGGAATATTCATGCCCCGGGTAGTTTTGACTCGGGATGGGGAGATTGGAACCGTGAGCTAAATGAGATTGAGAAAAGGGACGTGTGGAGAGATTCAATGATGTTGAGGCAAAATTACAACTATGATTATTCAATGCCGATGCTTCAACATGTGGCTCAACAAGCCGCTTATGAGGTACCTCCTTACAACCCACCAAATGTGCCACCCTACCCATTGGAGTATGACCCGTATCCTGGCCAATACCCTTACCCATATCCTGGGTACGCACCATTTCCTGAACCAGTGCCGGTGTATGGTAGAGTTCCTAATGTTGGGAGTTCGAGCTTTGATGTGGGAGGTTCTTCAAGAGGTGTTGGAGAGAAAAGACAAAGGTATACAATTTTTGAGGGTGATGAGAATTATGAAGATGAAGAAAGTGAAGATGAGAGGATTGATCTGGACATGGATTATGAGTGATCAAGGATGGTTTATGATTATGGTTTCAAAACAATGATGGTTTAACTATTTCTATTTTCTATTTTCTACTACTTTAAACTTTAACTCTTGCAGGATTTATTTGTTTTGATTTTGGTTTGTTTGGATTATGTTTATTTTTATGTTTATTTGGTTTATTGTTTTTGGTATTTTGTTTGTTTGTTTCGAGAATAGTATGCAGTATTTGCAGGGGAAGAATTGACGGAAGCTTAGTGTTGATCAATTTTTGAAGTTGGAAGAATTCACGAGATTACTTGTGATCAACTAGGCTAATGCTAATTTTTTTCCGGGTAGTTTTTTCTATTTTTCTTTCCATTTCCTTTACTTTGAAGTTTGTTTTATTACATTGAGGACAATGCAAAACTTAAGTGTGGGGGAGAGAAGTAAATAGGAAAGATTTTTTTTTAAAATTTTTGTTTTTGGATTTCAAGGACTAGAATTTGTGAATTTATTCGCCTTTGATTTTTCTAGTTGATAGACAAATTGATTCAATGGTAAATAATGAGGTTATTTTGAAATTTTTTTTTTGGAATGTAGTCAAGTTTTGAGAGTTTTTTGGTAGCTATTGCTAAGTATATTTTACCACCACTTTAAGTTGTAAGGATTCATGCCTTATATTTCGTATGAGTGTGCCGGTGATTATGTCAATTCTAGAACTTGTACTTGTTATGCATTACGGTTAAAATTACTTTCAAGTAATAAAATATATTCAAATGATAAGAGGCAAATTAGGATTTTCACCAAATGGCCTTCCGTTTACAATACATTTTTGCTAACCACATCGGTTAGTTGTCCTTAGTAATTGGAACCCATTTGTTAGCATTATATGCTAGATACCCTTAGTTACACCCTTTTGAGCCTATCTTTTCTTTTGATTTAACCCGAAAATTATTACACCATACACCTTAGACTTTCCCGAAGCAAGTCCAAATGAAGTTCGAAACTATTTATTTTTGATGATTGCATGATTGACCACACCTTGTATGTGTATATGTTGTTCCAATGAAGAAGGAGGTCGCTACTCTTATTTATATTTTTGTAGCGTGTGCTCATCCAAAGTGTGGGGGTGTTAGAGAAAAGAAAAAAAAAAAAAAAAAAAAAAAAAAAAAAAAAAAAAAAAAAAGCCAATGAGCTATGTATGTATGGAAATAAGATATTCAAAGAGTTATTATGGAAGATAGAGTTTATATGAAATGCGGAATAATGATAGAAGAAGTTTGGTGAGTAATCATTTGTGATGTAAAGAGTTAGGATTGAATTTGGGCTTGATTTTTTGTTTTTCTTTAGAACCAAATCAAATTCCCATGTCTTATCCCTTTCCCTTACCAATTACTTTATTCGAGCATTCGGATTTAGTGATGGCTTTGTTTTGATAAGTAGCACATGTATGTTTTAGTGACCATCCGAGTTTTTGGGTAGTTGAAAAGCGTTGTTAGCGATCTGGTGAGTAAATTGGTGACCATCCGTTATGCAAGTAACGTCGTTAGCGAACCAAGGCACGATCTAGTGACCATCCGTTGCTTGACTACACAAGGATTCGTTGTTAGCGAATTATGATGTACTTGTATGAAATATCTATACATTAGCTAGGTAATCAAAACCCTTTTTGAAGCCTAAACCCAAATAAAGACCTCTTTGATGTTTTATTTTGTTGTTTTGATACAAGTACAAGCTTATGGTAAGAGACATGAATCACGCCTGGGCAATTGAGTGATATACAATCAAATCTACTATCGAGAGTTGTGTGAATTTAAAATTTCCTTTGTGTGGTACTTGGTGATGTTAACAAAATTCAATTTAATTTGCTTACATTTCAAGGATTTTTTTTCATGAACATATGAAAATGCCATTGAGTTCAGTTTTTCTAAAAATTAGACTTGCTCGAGGGCGAGCAAAACTCAAGTGTGGGGGATTTGATAACGCTTAAATCTAACATGTTTTTAGGTGCGTTATTGCTAGTTTTGTGCATTATATTTGGTTATATTTGCATGTATTTGTTGCTAAATGATGAAAAAGTGTGTATGCAAGTAAATATAGCCAAGTACAGGAAAAGTGGAGGAAAACACGAAGAAATGAAGAGATTATGCGCATAAGGAGAATTGCGAGAAAGAAACCACTTGATACTTCAAAGAATTGATTAGACCAAGACTTCTATGCTTAACATATCAAGAAAAGATCAAGATCTATGAAGGAAATCAATGGTGCAGCGAAGGATCAAGCACGTAACGAGAAATGAATAAAAGAAAACAAAAGTGCATGGCAGGATCATCCATCCGATCGGTTGCTGCCCGCATCCGATTCGGATGGAGTGAAGTTAGAAACACCGAGAGCTCCAACCGATCGGTAGGAGCCAAATACCGATCGGTTGGCCAACACTGAAGTTACAAAGTTGCATTAAATGGTGAATTTAAGCCCCATAATCATTGAGGCTTATCATTTCTCAGTTGTTAAATCATATGGGACGTTTTTACTTGGATAAGAAGGGTTTCCTCACTTATTTAAGGAACCCTTGGTTAGTTTGCAAAAAGAGTTCTTTTGGGGAAGTGACATAACCTAAGAAAGCTACACCACTATTATTATTATTGCCCAAAAGCTTGGAGTTGCTGTGAAAACGTCCAGGAGATCTTGAGTTCAAGTCTCAAGAGTTGCGTCCGTGTGTGGAGTTGTTTACTTGTGATAATAGGCGATTGGAGGAGTGTGGATTGCTATAGTTCCACAATTCTAGTTCTTGTAATTCCTTGATAGGTATTTCTTGTTGAGTTATCATGAACTACTTTTACTTTTACTATATGATGAATGAAAGTTTGGTTAATTATGTGTGTTTGGTTATGATTGTTATGGAGTAATTTAGTTATACTTGTGTGTGGATGATGTGACAATTGTTGGAGTAATCTTATCATAAGTGATGCATGAAAACATATCTTATTTTATGAGTTTGTTGAGATAAAATCTAATCTTGCTTAATTGGTTTGTAAAAACATTTTCAAAGATTCACAAGGCCGAAAGGAGTTTTCTTTATGTTTTTATTCCAAAAAGTTAGTGCACGAATTAGTATGGATTGTGGTGTGTGACAAGCAACACCTTTACTCATTAAAATGGATTTGGAAACGATTTCATCACGAAAAAGGCCGAAAGGATTCGTAGGAATTCTTGAGATAAGACATGCTTTCAAACAACACAAAGGACTTAATAGAATTATCGTAATAGTTAATAATGGCCGAAAGGAGTTAACTAGCAGATTGAATTCTTAGATATGATTTCTCATGATAAAAACCATTGATTGTGAATCATTCATTTTAAGTTGTGCATCATTACAAGTAACACCCAACTTGATTGGTTACTCTAAACAATTGTCATGGAACCTACACACAAGTATATTTGTTTTCGATTGATTGAACCTTGCTTGCTTGTTTGTTTTTAATTTGCTTCAAATTGGATTGACACTCCATTTTGCTAAAACTTATTTACTAAACCTAAACCCCAATTCCCTTGGGACGATCTCGACTTACCCACCTTTACTACCACGGACGAGTATACTTGCTCGTATGTGTGATTAGAGAATTGGATAAATCGTGTTTATAAATTTTAAAACTTGAACACAACGACACGCACATCAAAAGGTCATTAATATGGTTATCAGATGAGTTTACTGGTTTTGAAGAGGCTTGGAAAGGAAAATCTAGCGAGCATCTCCCTGGCTGGGCTGGTGGAAACGGTGCTTATAACGGTAATGTTATCATGTCATCCCGTTTCCTACCATCATTGGCGAAGTGAAAATTTGTAACCGAGACGTTCTGACTTTCATTTCTTACAGCTGGTATCGAAGGATCTGGTGAGTAAAGCAGGGGTGTTCGATTGGCACTGCCTTCAACTGAGAACAGACATGCAGGTGAAAGAAGACGCCAAGGTGCAACAGAGCATGCTCCATCATCAAAAATTCAGAAACGTTGATGAACTCAATGCAGTTGTCACACTTTTAGGCTGAAGGTCTCTATACTAGTAGATATATGTTAAACTCGGTTATCATATAATCATATATGTAGGATAAGCAAAGTATACTGTAAAGTTTGACCCGTTGTTCTTTTTATCTTTTAGAACGCTCATGGGGACTTTGTTTTACATTGATATGGTGTTTGAAGCTTTCATTGAATATGTTTCTGACCTGGCCCATGGTTTGTTTCTGTTTGGTTTAAAATAGATGCTTTATGTGTGGTTGTTAAAGAGCATGACGGCTTGTGTTTGTTTTACACAGATGGATGCTCTCTCAATCACTTTTATGTGTCAACACGCAATGTAAATATAAACGAGCGATTGTGTTTTATTTCTGGTGACTGATTTTATAGTATTTGATGATATTAAGCAAGGAACTCTTTTGAGGGTAAAGTACCAAGGCCCTATAACCAGTGGTATCGGGTATTCTTGTTGCTCTAAAGTATAGAAGCTGTTATATGTTAGTCAAATTATATAGTGACGAGGGTATTCTATCAACAAAATTAAGCATACTCTTTTTCGAAATATGACATTTAAACATCTGTTTGTAGAGTTTATGTGTATCAAAATCATTATACACTTATTCGCGTGGTATAATCACTTCGGTTATGTTACTGTTTGCTATTTGAGCATTATACACTTAGTACATCCGTTTGAGGTACTTTAGTGCATCCGTTTGAGGACCTTTAGTGCATCCGTTTAAGGTACTTTAGTGCATCCTTTTGTATCATATAGTTATTAGTTGATGTTTTGTTATATTTTGACACTCAAATTTATCCAATTTTGATGTTTTTAGTTGATGTATCTGTGTATTACAGGTCCCAGCATCAGTACGGGTGAGGAGAGAGTCGGCTGCACCAAAGACAAAAACCGAAGCCATATGTTTCATCAGCATCAGTAGCTTCCCATCCTGCACTAACTCCAACTATTCTGAAACAGCCAACAGTAAAACCGCCATCTTCATCGGCAGTGAAACCTGCAAGTGTAGATGATTCATACATGGCATTCTTGGAGGACATGAAAGCTCTTGGTGCTCTTGACAGCTGATACGACAGTTAGAAGGGAATGGGTACAGGATATAGCATTGTTGGCCTGTGGGGTTAATGGTAGTTTTGGGGAATGGGTACAGGACACTTGAAGTGATGTTTGGTAACAGCAACCCTAGGCAACAAGCTATGGTACAACAGTGTGACCAAATGTATGTTGGGAAATCTCTTACTAGGCCGAGCATGTTCATATCAGTATAAACTTTTTTTGTGGAAATGTTTGTGTACCTGGTTACAGTGGTTCCAAACTTACAATAGCACGCACCACATTGCTTGTAACTACAGGAAGAGGTTTATTTGGGTCTGAATGAGCCTATTTAGGGCCCCTCTCTGATTCAATCTGAGTCATTGATGTATTTAACAACCTCTTACATTCTTTTCATGGTGTTCAAGTCTCGTAAAACAGTAATTTTCATCATTCAAAGAACGACAGCCCTATTTGTTGGTCCACAGCTATCAAAAAAGTTATACGAATGTGCATACTTGACTCAAAAACACTACAGTGAATGATTATAAGAAGAAAAAAAATCAAGATGTAGTATTTTTTCAACTTGACAGATTGCCCAGGATTTGCTCGCAAACAACTACTTTTTGGCCTATTTACAATCAGTCATTCAAAATACTCGATAACTTTATAATTCACAGATTCTTGTCACAAAAGAAGTAACCTTATAGCTCGATGTTGCCATTCTATATGACAAGACATGAAAATTACCAAATTATTCAAACGTTGCTAAACAGTGAGCTGTTTATAATAACCTGATCATGAACAGATACAATATTCATGTCATAACTAACAAAAAGACCATCTATAAAAAGCGAACAAAACAATTTCTATGATCAGACAACTAACACCAACTTCCAAAAGAAAACAATTGGTTCGAATTTACCTCAAGCTACTAGCATAAGTTTCATACAAACTAGGAACCTCATTCTCAAAACGCTTTAGAAATTCTTGAAACCTCAACTCCGGATAATTGACAAGCGTAATAAGCGACTTACTACCAAGCAACATCCTCTCTTTCAAAATCTTCAACACTTCATTCCTAGGCTTCACACGTTTCTCCAAACTTAACAAAAAAAGACTCGGACAAGTAGCCAAATACGACGGCAAATGAACTTAGCTCCTCACACTCAAACTCCACACTTTCTTCTAATACCCACCGAACGATTTCATCATTTCTAAAACCCTCGGAACGATCACCTAAATCATGAACATTTCCATCTTCCTCATCCTCTGAATCACTTAGCTCCTCCTGCTCCATCACAATTTCATCATTTCTAATACCCACTGAACGATCACCTGAATCATGAACATTTCCATTTTCCTCAAGTAAACTCAACTAACATAAGTAAATCAAAATGTATAATTCAGGCATTTGTTTGTTAATAGCTAATGCATAATTGTTATATAACTGCATCAAAATTATGAAATTTCATTTAGTCATTTTATCAAACACCTTGTGTGCAGTTTTTGTAAACATGTTTCAAAGTCTTTCTTTTTTTTTTTTCTTTTTTTTTTCCTTCTTCTCAAATTTGCTTCAAATAACTAATCTATAGAGTGCATCATGTCACAAAACACTTAAAATTGATACATCTATAAAAACACGTACATGTTGATTACCGAATCAAAATTTATAAAACAAAAGCTTAACTCATAACAAACGATAATCAATACAGATAAAATCTAACAAACACGTATATCAGCTATATATTTGATCTTAGATAACAAAACTAACAAAAATATAATCGAATTAAGTTAAGAAACTTACTTTGTTTGATAATTTGAGAATTAGAACGAGAGGATTTGGTGAACGAGAGAATTTGGAAAAAAAATTTGAGAGAAAAAGAAATGGAGCGTGAATCAGAGAAAGAAGAAATGAGAAAAAAATAGGCATTATATATAATAAGGTAGAATTTACATACTTGTCCCTTGAAAAAGAAGGATAGAACAAACAGGCCCCTGTAGTTGGAATGAGAAAAATGAGGGGAAGAGGAGGGGGTGATTTGTACACTTTTATCACTTTTCCACCAAAGTGGACTTTTTTATGGAACCAATATATATATATATATATATATATATATATATAATATATATATTATATAAATATATATATATATATATATATATATATATAGGGGCACTTTATTTTCATAACCACTTTAAGTGCGAGAACCACCTTTTTACAACTAATAATACACAGTGTACATCATTTAAATGCTCCATAGCATTTTGTTATTTTTATTTAATTTAAAAGGGTATAATAGTAAAAGACATTTTCATTTTACCTTTGGTTTTTTTAATAATTCCCGTTTTTTATAACCCCTAATTTTCGGATTTTTTTTCATGCATGTTTTTGATTAACTATTTTATTTTAATTTTTGAAATAATTTTTTTAACATGTATGTTTTTCAAATTGTAAGGTGTATCTGTTCTTTTTTAAAGAATGTAAATTTATAACAAAGTAAAAACATAACTAATATACACAAAATTCAATATTAATTAAAATACAAATAAAAAATATGGACCTTTGTAAAAAAATAAGATGCATATACTCATATTTTACATTTCGTTAATTACAAATACAAAAAACACATATGCAATATTCGCATCGCTTCAAAAATCGCAAATTATCTTCATGTATATATTTGTTCATCAACTTCTAGGTCTTCAATTGTCATCATCTTCATCAATCTGAAAAAAGTATACACAAAAACAATTAAATAACAAATAAATAGGAAACTAAATTTAATCACAATAACTAGGATAACACATATGCACAATATAATATGCATAGGCACAATTTAAAACATATATGCATAATTTTTTCGTTAATTTTGTATCAATCATAAAACACATATGCACACTCTTTTAGAAATTTTATACCAACTATAAAAACACATTTGTACCATTTCATTCATTTTATATTAACCATAAAACATGTATGCATTTGAAGTTTGTCATCAGATTCTTTCGAACATATGTGCACGCGTTCCATCATACATGTCCGCCTTCAAAAACATACATGTCCGCCTTCAAAAAACACATGTGTACTTTCAGATTCTTATCAAATTCATTAAAACACATATGCACACCACTTTTCTTAAAACACATATGCACGCTACTAGAAATATAACCACTTTTCTTAAAATACATATGCACCTTAAAACACATATGCACCCTAAAACACGTATGCACTATTTCTTAAAACACATATGCACGCCACTACAAAACCAAAACATAAATTAAACACTACTAAATTAAACCTACAATGATTTTATATTAACTTTAAAACACAAAAACGTAAGCATTGTTTATCAACTAAATTGTTTATAAGAAACAAAAAAGGGATACAAGAAACGACGATGACGCCATTGTTCCACTCACCCCCACATTTCTGCTACTTACAGCCAAAATTAAAACATAAGCGCACAACCAAATTAGAAACTAAAACTTTTCTTAAAAACCAAAATATACAATCACAAATAGTCTTGAAACATAAAAAAACAAAACAAAACTAAAAAAAAAGTTACAAATCGAATACTAACAACAATTAGCAAGATCTGTAGAGAATCGAACCTTAAATATTTGATAAAAATACAAGGACATCTTCCAGATCTAGAAAATCAATGTTTTCTATACCTTCGTCTATAGCAAAATATGTGATAAAAGAGATCGACACCATTACGATTCATTATCGAAAACAACATATTAAGAGCACTTATATTTGACGAAGATTTGATACTAGTGTAACATAAAACAAATCAATTATATTTAAACAAATCAAGATAGCTACAAACCTGGACCACTGAAAATATATTCTTCTCAATTGGAATCTCTAAACAACACAAGTAATGAACAAAGTGTTATTGTATGAAGGTTATTTCGTGTACTATACGAATTAAAATCAACACCAGTAATTAACAAAATTATTTTGGATGAAAAATGTGAAATAAAGAAGAGGTTGGTTTTTAAGGAATGTCGAAGACACCAGATCGGGAGGAGGCGGTAGGCGACTTTTTAGATTTGATGGAGGTTTTAGGGTTAAGTGAGGGAGAGAGAGGGTAGATCTGATGGAAGATTTTTTATTTTTTTTTTTTATTTTTTTTTAGCATTTTTTTAGGATGTATACATAATACCTAAATTGCCCTTTCAACTTTACAAATGATAGTCTAATCTTTCAATGAATTACATAAATGGCACATTCATTTTTGGCCATTGATCAATTAATCCAATGGCTAAAAAGTGGTTCTCGCAGATAAGGTGGTTCTGAAAATAAAGTCTCACTATATATATATATATATATATATATATATATATATATATATATATATATATATATATATATATATATATATATATAAATGTATACTTCTCTTCGAATCAAACATTCTACGAAACAAAATCTTCAAAAACCAACACCCCATACTTTTAAAATCTTCTCACGTCTAGGACACTCATGTTTTCTCTACATAGTTAATACAACGTAAAAACCTTTCTCATACATCATATCATATGCCTTTTGAATGCTAAAGGGAATACATAACCAATAAGTATTTCCGGGTACATTCAAACGTAGCAACATTGAAATTAAGGAGTCTTTAGGTTATCTCACGTATATACGTATGTATTTTACACTTCTATCTTCATTTTTTTTCTAGGGTCGAGATAACCGCAACTCCAATAGTTCACATATAGGCACACACTAGTCCTAATATGTTTTCTACACAAAAACTGTAGTCTATGTGCATTAGATACCCGGATCCCTGCATTTACCCAGGCCGGATCCCTTTTGGGATGGATCCGGTTGCACAGAGGACCGTTTTGCCAATCATTTGACAAATTCTACTTCACTTTTCTTCTCTTTTCTATTTTCTACTCAATATTTACTGACGTTAAATCTTAGTAGTTAAGGTCTCATGATTACTTGCATTCAATCCATACCTAATCATTAGATTTTTGATTATATTGTGGCTTTAGCATTCATTACAATGCATGATCTCTATCTATAAATAAGGTCCTAAGATGCTTGCTTTTCCATCATCCCTCTCATCCCATAATCTCAGAAACCATGGCTTCAAAAAGGCCACAATACTCTCAAAACCATGACGATCTAGTCAAAGAAATCAACACCCTACAAAATATTACCAACACCTTTGAACATCACATACAACAAACCAAGTTTACTCTACCAACCTCCAACATTCCTCCACCATCAAAAATAAGAAAAACCGCACGTATAAGTGTGAAACCATGTTGCTTTGTCAACCCTCTATCCAACAATTCACCACCTCCTAGCAACTCCTCACCCCCCACCGACTATCAAAAGGTACCACCTTCTTCACCAAGCTCTCCAAATGAAAACAACCTTCTTTTCTTCACCTCATTAGAAGAACTCCTTAAGACACCTACACCAACTCCACCACTAACTTCAACTCCGCCACCCACTCCAAGTCAACCATCGAAATCCACACCTCCTATCTTACCCAACATCAACCCCAAAGAACTAGTTTTCTCCACACCTCCTACGTCACCAAATGCTCTTTTCAATGACCTTGAATCTCCTATACCATCCATCACCTCCCTAGAACACTTAGCAAATCAACCTCCACCCATTCCCGACATCATGGATGTTGATCCCACTATAACAACTTTTCCACCACCTCTTCCGCACTCAAACCAACCAACTTGGATGGATGAATCCTTACCACCTCTCCCACACTATCTATTTTGTGAACCTTGCCAAAGCTCTAGGCAAGTTGTCATAGAAATTAAGGGCGAATTGCGATTCATTCTAAACCACATCCTCAATCGCATCAACATTATGACCCACCGAAACTTCCAACTCTAAACCATATGCAAGCATCAAATGACCAATAATATATTTTCTTATGTTTCTCTTTATTTTTATAAGAACACTTCATTGTTCTTATTTTTACAAATGTATGTGGCTTATATACCACTACATTTTGGGTCATTTTATTACAAGGATTAGTTCTACATACCTTTTCTCTTCTTCCTCAACCTTCTCATATAGCGACATGCATCTATCTCTTCTATTTCTTGATCTTGTCACTAACATTCTATCTTGTAGGTTTTCAACTCCATTTTCTCACTTGACGTCTTCATCAAGGGGGAGAAATCATGAAGGGGGAGTTTGTGCATTTTGGGATCAAATCCCGCCATACTTTCTCTTCAACACTCTTTTTGTTTTGACAAAAAAGGGGAAGAAGAGTAAAACTTTAAAACCTTTTCTATAACTTGAAACATCTAATCTTTAAATTTTACTCACCATAATATTATGTTTTGTCATCAATAAAAAGGGGGAGATTGTTAATAGAAATAAACCGTAAAAACTTTTATTAATATTTATCGATCTCTTTAAGTTTTGTCGATAACAAAAATAAGAGTAGGTAAAAGTATAAATCTAAACATTACATGTTTTACATTTACCATTTACCATTTACATACAAATATACTTACTTGTATTAAAGGAAATGCATGAAAATGTATTGGGTAATCCATAACCCATAACCCATAACCCATGGAGCTTGATCCATAACCCATGACCCATTGCATGACATCATGCATGACTTCATAATGGGTAAAACCCATGACCCATGACCCAAATTCCATAAACCCATGACCCAAAGTCCATAACCCATGACCCAAGATATCTTTGACATCACATGACCCATGGACCTAGATCCATAACCCAAAACCCGGAATTGTAACCCAAAGTCTAGATTGGTACTACTAGATAGTCGGATCCCTGGGTTTGGTCTTGCCGGATCCCTTTGGGAAGGAATCCGCCGGATTTGGGTGAATAGTGCTCAGAATTGCCTATAAACAGTGAGTCATTTCTCTCTTGTTTCTCAACCCACTTAAATATATCTTTTCTCTATATCCTAAGTTCTCTAACCTCAGATCTAAAGATCATTCTTGTAGCTTTCTTTCTCTTGTGTTCTCAAGGTCTTCTTACAAGAGGAGATCACGCTTTCTAGCATACGAGCCATTCTTCTCCTCAAGTTACTCGGACTCTTCATCACCTCAAGACCACTGAGTTGTCTCTTATTGTTGATACTTCTTCTTGTATTCTCAAAGTTGTTGTGTTAGTTGTGTTGGATTGGTCCGCCATGTTAAGGACTCGGTATTTAGCTTTGTACCGAAAAAAGTGTAAGCGACGTTGTGAGGTTTCTCCACCGGTTGAAGGAGCTTGTTGACATAGTGTTTATGAACTCTAGAGTTGGGTACTCGGGGAGTAGAGTAGGGCAAGGAAGGTGTCCTTGTAGCCGAACCATTATAAACCATTGTGTCACTCTTCTATCTTTTTATCTCTTTAATTTCATCATATTTATTTCTTTTCAAGCAACTTGCATTATCCATATTTCAACGTCCAAAGGTTTCACACACTATCGATCTAAAGTTTTATAAACCAAATTTAAATCGGTAGTAACTATTCAACCCCCCTTCTAGTTTTCTACAGCTCTATTTGAACTTTCTTCAAAGATACAAGTGTGCCACTAGCCTATTGATTTTTTTTTGAAAAAACTACATGTTTCGTCCATGTGGTTTACCCAGAACCACAAACGTTGTGCATATTCGATTTATGTACACAAATAATCCCCAATTTTCAAAGTATTTGCATTAATAGCCCCTATTTTGAAAAATAGAGAATATCCGTGTAATAATGATAAGGACTACCCGTGTGATAAAAAAAAAACTATAGATTATTACAAAGATGATCCCTATTTTTCAAAATATGGACCATCGATGAAACTAGTTTGAAAATTAGGTATCATTGGTGTAATTAAAATTGAATAAGGACGACGAGTGTGATTTTGAGTAAACTATAGAGACAAAACATGCATTTTTTTTTTTATTATTAGAATTGCTTATAGCTAGGGATGGCAATGGGTCGGGGAATTTCGGGGATCGTATTTCCCATCCCCATCCCCGTTTCACACTCTCATCCCCATCCCCGCCCCCATCCCCGTCGGGGATTAGTTTTACATTCCCATCCCAGTCCCGAATGGGGATGGGGTATGCCTGTGGGGATTCGTGAATTTTCAATCGTTATCAAGTAAACATAAAAATACACAAACTTGTTGGGTCTAAAGATGCTGCTGTTCGTGAAATATGCTAAGTGTTACTCTGCTGATTAGTTAAGTAACTCTGCTGATTAGACAATTACTCTGCTGTTTGGTAACTCTGCAGGATTGGGATAATAAGCTTAGTATAACTCTGCTGCTAGCCACGAAGACTCTGCTGCTAGGAAGATTATGCTGCTGCTTATTGGATATGTATAGTGTGTTAAGGATATGTATAGAAAAGATACGTAAAGATATTTTTCATGTATAGAAAGTTTTGTAACTGACTAGGACTCCTTAGTCTATAAAAGGAGGGTCTAGGGTTAGGTTTTAGACATGTATCATTATTGTTTTACACTTCAAGGTTTCTTGTAACCCTATTGCTATCGAGCAATCGTATTAATATATTGAAGTGTTGTTTGAGAATTCGTTTGTGTTTTATTCTTCTTAAGATCAAATATTAAATTCCGCATAATATTTGATATACAATTCAAGATCAGTTTCTATACCGATTGCTTTA